>CM047582.1:20670654-20697038 GCA_026184515.1 Peronosclerospora sorghi | reverse complement strand
TTGATCAGGTGCTAAAAGTGGTTGATCAGCTGCGATCAGACTTGATCGGGCTTGATTAGGCACTAAAAGTAGTTGATCAGCTGCGATCAGACTTGATCAGGCTTGATCAGGCACTAAAAGTAGTTGATCAGCTGTGATCAGACTTGATCAGGCTTGATCAAGTGCTAAAAGTCGCTCAGGTACAAGTTGGTGCGATCTGCGAGTTGTTGATCGCGGGTCGCGAGCTGCAGAGTGTCGATCAGGTGTTGATCGGCGAAGGGGGTACTTTATAAGGCAGCGGAAGTCTTCACTGCCCGATAACGGAGACTCTGGAGTCTTAAACAGCTAAAGGAACACCCAAATATCTGTATTCCTAGCCTAGACCTATGAGGGAGGGGTAAACTTCACTTAATCCACCTAGAGTTCCCGTGGGGCGCTTACAGCAGACGAACTCTAGGGGCCAAACGTGAACCAAACGAGGAGAGGTGAGAGCACTGCTCAATCACACTCCCAAGACCAAAACACTTTTACAGAAGAACCGCTGACACAGCGGGCGGAGTTGCGGGTGAGTTCTCAACACGCTACGCCTGCCGGTGGGCCAAAAACGCACAAAGTACTCCCGTCTGGGACGTAGACGTGTTTATTAACTAAAGGAAGGCGCTAGTTGCCGTCCCTGTGGTTTCCTTAGTGTTTGGACGCAAAAGGAGAACTTAATTATTGCTTAAAGCCTTAGATCTACCATTTCCCTAATTTCAACAAATCAGAACCGCCCATTCCAGCGTCCTCTGTCCACCAGTCCACCTGATTCCTCCGTCGTTCGTCGGTGTTCGTTTGTGTTCGCTGAGTACCTGTACGTAATCGTCCCATCTTTCCATGCCCCGTCTATGTACTGTCTATGTGCACCACGGTTGTACACGCAACTGTATACACCGTGGTACACACAATCGTATAAAATTACGTACCCAATTTGTACCCGCAATCCGACCCCTAATTAGGCCCAATTATAGCACGCTTTACGACACTTTCAACACTCCTCCTCGACGACATGAGTCGTATCCGTCTTGTTCACGCATGCACAGCTAACCTTGCTGCACAGCTCCGTCGCGCCGTCCCTGCGTTAGCCTCGCTGCGCTCATGCGTCCTATGCGCAATGCTCCGCGCGCTTCTGTGTCCAGGCTTGTCACCACCGGTCTTCTTCGGGTGTCCCCGCTCACTGGTCAGCATCTCACTCTGCCGTATACTTCTGCTGGTATCCGGCTCCCCCTTGTTCAGCACCACGTCCGTCTTGACTTGTTGTACCGTAGTTTCCCAGCTTGCCTTCGTCCTATTCCTTGACTGACCTCTTTAAATCCGTCACCACATGAGTCTATCTCGCTCCTTAGTGCAGAGTTCGGTCGCCCCTTTCCTTGGGCGTAAAGTGCCACTGTGTGTCCGTCACGTGCTTGCCGTTACGCTGCTCCTGGCTTCGGATCCCGTTGCTTCCGCGACGACTTGAGCGTGAGCTCTTCTTGCACGTCTCCTACTTCCACAGAAAGTGCACACGCCGAGCCGCTTGGGCTCATAACCTGTTGGAAAACGAAAGTGAACACATGCAACGACTTCTTGATTGAACGCGTGCCAGACGCGTTTCGGCTCCCCGCCGGGGGCCTCCTCAGTGGCTCTACTAATCTCGAAGTGAGAACTCCCTGCACCTGGCTCTCCTACCACCTATTGTACTAACTATTCCTTCTAGAACACTCGATATGCCCTACCGTGGGCTACTACTCTGGCGCCGATAACTTGAAGTGCTGAGCGCCGCTAGTGCACTTCCAACAGAGCTTACATGGACCGGCGAAATTTTTGAGCGTAATGTGCAAGTTTCCGTAGCTGCCAATGGTTTGATCCAGTCGGTCAAGCACTCCTATCACTTTCCTGACGTCGAATATGCTGCAGTGAACAAGCTTAAAGGCCGAGCCCTTCTCCCTGGTATGGTGAACGCCCACTCACATGCGTTCCAGCGTGGTCTGCGCGGTCTTGGAGAAGTTTATCCATAGCACTCAGTTCAAAGCAGGTTGTGGACATGGCGTGAAGAGATGTACAAGCTTGCGCACTCATACCGTCTACAAGCACTACCAGTGTTGATACTTCCACCATGGGCGACAGGGTGAAGATAAACCGGATAAGAGTTCGCGTACGACGAGACGGTACTACGTGATGCGATGGATGTTTGTGTCTGCATTGTGGTTTTAAATGCGTATTACGAACAGGGCGGTTTTCAGCGGGAATCTATGGTCGAGTCCCAAAAGCGCTTCAAGGTGGAATCACTGGAGATGTATTGGAACCAAATGGATGCATTAAAGACCAAGTTGGCTGATAAAGCTACCCAATAGCTAGGTGTGGTGACCCACTCGATGCGCGCTGTGGATTTTCCAGATATTGTCAAGTTGAATGGATAATCAGTGCGTCGAGGGTTCATTTTACACATTCATATTGAGGAACAAACAAGGGAAATAGATGACGGCAAGGTTGCGCACCATGGAGCAACTTCAATGGGTTTTCTGTTGAACAACGTGAAGATTGATGAGAAATTTACGGCTGTACACTGCACATGGACCTAGGTTGACGAGCAGCAGCAATTTGGGTAAAAATGGGGCAACGTGTGCATCTGCTCTCTCACGGAGGTATCGTGTGTACCGGATGATCTTGCTTTTTTGTGCATCTGCCCGCTCTCGGAGGTATCGTGATTACTGGATGATCTTGCTTTCTGTGCTATAGACTCACTTGCGTATTTGTCGGTCATACAGGGTAACCTTGGAGACGGCTTTCCATCAATTGCGAGCTGCTCCGATCGTGTGTGTCTCAGGACGGACTGCAACGCCCGCATCGATATGTGCGAAGAGATGCGTTGGCTCGAATATACACATCGTCTTCACGAAAGTAGGCGAGGTGTTTGCACTGATGCTACGTCGGAAATCGACCTAGCTAAGCTTCTCTTCCGTTACGGTACGAAGAATAGTGCGGTGGCACTTAATCTACAAGTGGTAAGTAGAAGCAAGAACGCGTTAGTCACGCGCAATAAGTTAAGGCACGTGATTTAGTTGCGTAGGGAGAATTCAAACAGGGATACGCTGTTGACTTTTCATTAATCGACATTGAGGAAGAGAAGCTCAAATTTTCGAAGCCGTCCTCTCTCATGGCCGCATTCATTTTGGGAGCGAACGGGTCTAGTGTGGTGAATGCGACGTCGGTAAACGGAAAGTGGCGCGAGACAGTTCTAAAGCAGTCCCAGGAAGAGCCTCTCATCTCGCGTGCTGAATCTGCTGAATCTGCTGTCTCTGTTGAGCATCAAAGCCAGATTGCAGCTGCTGCTGCTTTTGCTGATGCTGGAAGGGATGATATTGTCAAGATTGCGACTGTACTGAACAGTATCGTTTCCACATCTGGTGAGGAGGCCGCTGTTGGCCAAGCCTTTTCCGACTGGCTGACGGCTCGAGGTTGTCGCGTGCATATGCAAAAGTTTTCCCAGCAGTCCGATGCTGTAGTGAAAGCGGAAAGGTATCGTTGCTTGTTTCTTCTCACCCGTCATTGGTAAATAGTTTATCGTGCTCACTTTATTCCCTGTTAAATACAACGTGTATTCTACTCGCAGTGACAACAAGTTTCCACGTCTTTTTTTCAACTCCGACATGGATACCGTTCCACCCTACCTCCTCCCACGGATTGATAATACGACACTATATGGCCGTGGCACCTGCGATGCAAAGAGTTTAATTGCGGTTCAGATGATAGCTGCGCAGAAAATCGTTCATGCTGGACTTGGTGATCACGTTCAACTTCTATTTGTCGTATCCGAAGAAACTGATCACAGCTGTATGAAGAAGGCAAACGAGTTGAACATAAATCCAACCCAAATGATTGTTGGCGAGCCAGAAGGGAGTTCTAAAAGTTCATCTTATGCAGGACGGTGTTGCAGCACACAGTGGTAAATGTGGTTGAAATTCATGTTAAAAAAACAAATAAAAGTTCTTAGTCACTTTATACGATCTTAAACCACCTGGCCTGAAAGTTTTGGCCCAGGGGGATTCGCAGTAGAGGCATTCTGGTATACGCCGATGGTCGGCCGTGGAGGATTCAGTAAAGTTGTGCGTATTAAAATGCAAATTAGAAAGTATATTATGAAAAGTTACTTAAGTGGCTATCCGGTACCTAGTGCGACTTAAAACTGTAACCGCCTATATATGCAAAAAGTATACCATCCCAACAGCCAATGGGATTCCACCATCCTGGAAGAGTGCAAAGTCCAAAATGGCTACTCACTCTTCCAACACTCCTCCTGGAAGACCGGAGGATGCACCATCGTCACTGCAATCTGATACCTGCACGAAACACTTGAATCCTGGTGCTCTTAGGTCCTTTGTCAGTAAATCGGCCAAGATGTCCTCACTTGGAACGTGGCCGGCAGATACGATACCCTTCCTTGTAAATTTCTTTAGAAATTTTAGCTTGGTATCCACATGCTTTGCGCTGGTAGCGCTCGATTCATCTTCCAATTTTTTTTATCGCTGCTTTGTTGTCCATCTGGAACACCAGCGGGGTCTTCGTGTGGATCCCAATTTCTTCAATCAATTCGCGTAATCCTAGTGCCTCCTTCCCAGCCATAGCAGCAGCAACAAATTCCTCTTCGGCGGTCGATAAAGCCACCGCTGTTTTCTTCTTGCATTCCCAATTCACAAGTACTCCATTGATGAAAATCACCATGGCCGAAACGCTTTTGCGGTCAGCCTTGTCGGCAGCGAAATCCGCATCGCTGTATACCATGATACACAGCGGCATCGGCAGATCTTCGTCGTGCTTTAAAACCAGTTTAAGGTCACTCGTTCCATTAAGGTACTTGAGGACCCTTTTCGCAATTTTATATTCACCTATAGTGGGTGCATGGGTCTTACGTGTGGTACGGTGCACAGAGAACGAAATGTAGGGACGCGGGCACCGTGTGACCCATAGCAGACTGCACACAAGTGACGGAAAATGGTTGATTCATGGCAGGTTGTCCTTTGGTTGCATAGGTAAATGTTCTTGAAACTCCTTGTCCTCATCGAGTACCAGCACCGGAGTTCGGGATGTGTAATTAGAATCTACTTGATGGTAGCCTTCTGATCCAGAACGTAACCGTTCTTCGGATCTCCTCCAATTCTGATTTTTAGAAACTTTGTAACGCTTCCCAGGTCTATCAACTCGAGCACTTGCAGGTCTGCAAAAAATTCATCCACAATTTTTTCACTGGTGCCTGTGACCAGGAGGTCATCCACGTATGCACCGACCACAATCGTTTCTTGGTTCATACGCTTCACGAAAATGCAAGTGTCTGTAACACACTGCACGAAATCAAACTTCATCAATGTATCGCACAAACATAGGTGACACAGGCGCACGGCCAGCTTTAAACCGTAAAGGTTTCGTTTCAGCTTGAGTGCAAGCTCCTTCTGCGATTTTTACTCCAAAATCACGCAATGTTTCAGCTGCAATCTCTATTCCTTGAGTACTTGCAAATAGATATCCACATCACTCTCCGACTTCGCATTGGGGTAGGCACTTGGAACATCGCAATGGCGTGCCGCCACCCCCCACACTTGTGCTAGCGTTAGAAGTAATTTCACATTGTTAAGTTCCATTACTGTAGAAAATGTGAAGAAATAGTTGTCGCCGAAAACCTGTTCATCACCCCTGACAATCAACCTTGCCTTGTACCTCTCCACTGACCCGTTTTTACTAACCTTCGTTTTGTACACCCACTTGGTCGGGAAGGGTACTTTGTCCGCGGGGCGGCGCACGATATCCCATGTGCTCAGTTACTGGAGAGACTTCGGCTCCTCCATTTCCGCGCTACCCCACATAATTGATTGGGAGCCACCATGGGCTTTCCTTAAAGTTTCTTGGGTCTGGCTGCATCGGCGAACCACTCTTCACTTCCGCATCCCGTTCGCAAACCGCGAGCACACACAAATTGCTTCCAGCACTTCGCCCATTTTCATCAACTTTTTTCGAAAAATCATCGGTTGAAATGACCCGTTTAGATCTTGATGCTTCGTATTTCTTCCCTTTCGGGGTCATCTTCGGCTGCCTACGCGTCTTGCGCGCACTCCGGTCAACCGTTTCCTGGCGTTTCTGTGCAGCTTCATGCTCTGCCGCCACGTCATTTCCGCGCTTGGAATGCGCTACACTTGAACCTGCATCACCCGAGTGTGATCAGCCAATTCGCGCACTTCTTTCTCGCCTTCACCTTCCAACACCTAGGTGAACTTGTTGATCGTCTAGGTGCTAAGCGTTTCGATCGCGGTGACATGCCTCGTCACCATGACCACCCTGTCCTTCAATAGCAGCACTTTATCCCTTGTTCTCGTCGCTTTTGCCCAAAATGAGGGCGCGCTCAGCATGCTTTGACAATGTCTTCTTCTTCGGGTCCCTTCAAACCATGCACCGGGACCCTAAAACCACTATGTCTGTCACCGAAGGTCGCTTGCCGGCTAGCACTTCGAGGGGCAAAATTCGGCCTTCATTTGACCTCGTCGGAGTGCGGTTGAGTATATATATATACGGCATACTCAGCCGCCTCCGACCAATAAGTCAGGGTACACCCGATCCGAATAGCATGCACCGGACCATGTTAAAAATGGTCTGGATCGTGCGCTTAGTCTTGCCGTTCGACGCGGGATTTCCGGCTTCAGTGACTTGACGACTAATATCAGTCTGTTTGCATAACAGATCAACGTTTTGGTATTCGCCGCCTCCATCGGTGCGAGGCACATGCACCCTGCAGGATAATTCATTCTCGAACCACGCAATGAAGTGGCCGAACGTCCTTGAAGCCCTGTCCTTGGTGCACGCCTCATACGCGAACATAGCTTGAAAAATGGTCGATGAAAACAACCAGGTAACGGTTTCCACGCCTGTCACGGGGAGTGATAGTGTAGCCGGTGCGTATACGCACGGTGCGGCTAGCGCACAGAGGAAGACTTTCCTTAAAGCGGTGTTCGCTGCTACTTAGCCGATACGCCCTTATTAAGGGCTTAGTAGGAGAGAGCTCTCCTACTTGGGACCAAGATTCCCGGGTTAGTTTACTCTAGCCTTTACTAGTGCCTTAACGGCAAGGCTCCCTTACAAAAGGTGTAGCTAAGGGGAGGGCTCCCCTTACGCTACGGCACTCACTACACGCACGACCGGTCGAGGTCGTGCGTCTGTACGAAAGAGTGAAAAGTAAACTGAATATATTTAATATGTAATTATTTAAACTAATATAAACTATATGTAACACTAAGTAGAATATTCCTAATTCGTACCTAGCTAAAATGTAGTGTACACACCTGTGTACTGACACGTGGATGGCTGACACGCCACCACACAAAGGTCCCATGCCCTGATTGGTTAAAATAACCAAAGGTTCGAAACCTTTCAACCCGGCCAATACTGACCTCAACCGTGGTGTACTCATGTACACCAACACTCAGTGTTACCCGAATGTAACCCGTTACATCCTCCCCCACCTCAAGACTATTGCTTACGCAATAAACAAAATTTTGTTGGAGAACTCCAACGCCATACCTCTGGCTGTCCATTGTACACCCTCAGCGGTGCTATGGACGCAAACTATTCCGACGGCTCGGAAGTGGACGCCCTTGGGGATCTCTCTCCAACGGCTGGCCATGTTGATAGCGCTCAACGGCGCTATCAGTCATCCAACCCATTCCCCACACGTGGGGAAAACGCACTAACTCGTGCGCCACCGTTACCCGCTAGGGGTGATACCTCCAGGTTGCCACAGGCAACCACCACCAATGAACCGTCCTTGGTTTAAGAGGCCCGACGTGCCGGACGGGCACGTAAGGGACCTCGCGACCCTCAAAAGAGGGCTAAGAACGCGGTCAAGAGGGGCTTAGCCTCTTATACAACTGGACCAGCGGCTATACTGCCGCGTGAAATTGCGCATCAGAACCAACTCCGGGCCCGACTACTAACGCCCAAACATTATTCCGTTAAGTCCTACCGGACGCGCCTCGGGAAACAGGCACGCGGTGCCCTCGTGGATGTTCTCCGCGAGATTCCCCTTGTTCTCTTGAGGGACGAAAGCGTCGAAGACGCAGAACAGGCGTTCCGCGCCTGGGCGGAAAGGGAGAAACACCTCCCCAGTTTCGATGCGCTGTACAACAGCTTTTCCGAACACGACGTTCGGGTAAAGAGAGCGCTACGCTTGGCCTATGCTCAGGCCAAAGCGCAAGGGCATGCCTGACTCCTATTATACGCGCTCTGCTCTCGATGTGGTGCCGGAGAGCAATGCAAGCACAGCATCTGCCTCCGGCGAACTCCAAGCTATTGGGAGTGAAGGGGCTTCTTCAGCCCCTTTGATCGTTGACTCTCAGTGGGATTCTCCCGCTCGAAAGCGTCAACGACGTCACGGCAATCCTGCCGCAGGGGAGTATCGTACTCCCACGAGTTCTGGGAATGTGGATACCCTTTCAACTTCACCAGGTACTGGGTCTCACCCCGGTGATGGCGTCGTTCCATCAGGCGTTCCACATGATAATGTGGCGTACCCTCCGTATCGAGCACTGGAGGAGGGGGTCGCGCTATTGCGGCGTGACTTCCACGAGCGCTGTGATCGGCACAGCCTTCGCATACAAGATGCTCAGGAGGAACTCCGCAACGAGGGGAGTGCGAATGAACGCCTCGAGGAGCGGCTGCCTCTCTCGAGACTCTCGTTGCGGAGCTTCAGGGTCGTATATCAACCCTGTCGGAGATGTTCCGACCTGTTGCGCCTTTCGGCTATCCGGTTTCTCACCCTCCTCCGAGAGGGGACCCGCCTCCGGGTTCCGGTATGGCTTAAGCATACCTACATAAAAGGTTGGATGCGTACGCATCGCCTTCGGGATGTCTAAGGTGTACGACAAGCCCTTTCGGGCCAACACCTTAAAGGGACCCACAAACCTGGGGCGCAGTTTATTTCGCAACACATTGAAACTGCATGTGTAGGAAGATTTTTAGCGTTAATAAAACACTTTGTCCTACTTTGTATACCTTTTCGTTACGCTGCTCCTTGCGGTCAGCTTGCTCCTTCTGCTTGTCTTGGCTTTCCGCCATGGCATCGCAGACGTGTCTTAAGACACTAAGGCGCGTCGATAAAAACTTATCTGTGTGATTTCGCACAGATACAGGGATGATATCGGGGAATCCTCCCCCCTCAAGCCCTGGGCCACACGCATGTGGCGTTAATGGAACCCTCGGATTCACCAATCCGTTCACGTAAAACGGGGTAAACCCCGTAGATGCATGTACCGAATTGTTTATAGCAAATTCAATCATCGGAAGCATCTCACTCCAACTCTTTGGAGAATCCGGACATAAACTCCGGAGAATATCCTCCACAACGCGATTAACGCGTTCCGTCTGAGCGTCCGTCTGTGGATGATCCGCAGTAGACATGAGGATCTTGGTGCCTAGAACCTTAAACAACGCTCCCCAGAATGGTCCCGTAAAACGGGGATCCCGATCCGACACAACGGAATCGGGTAGACCATGCTGTCGAAAGACACGGTCTAGGAACACTTTTGCTGTTCCTTGTCCATCTATGGACTCTGGCACCGCCGCCAGGTGAGCCATCTTGCTCAAACGGTCTACCAAGACCAATATGCCGGTGTCCCCGGCCTTATCCTTCGGAAAACCGAAGATAAAATCCATACTAATGGATTTCCAACACTACGTTGGAACGTACAAGCTCGCCAAAGGCGCATCTGAACTTGCAGGAGGGTTTAACCCTCTGACACTTCTCACAGGTGCGTATATACGCACCGACCCACTTATACATGTTGGGCCACCAACACAAAGCGCTTAAAGCGCTGTAGGTCTTATCCCGACCTAAATGACCCCCGGTAGGGGCGTCATGTGCCTCAAAGAGGACTCTATACTCCAGTTCCTCATAATGAGGAACTACCATCCGCGGAGTGTCCTCCGCGCTCGTGCTATAAAATAGCAGAACGTCACAGTACCTGTAACGGTGTAAACGAGATTTAGCTCGACCTGACAGGGTTAGCTCAGACGAGCCAAGACCCTTTTCACCTAACGCGCGAATAAGCGCCGTACATTGTGGGTCTTTCTCATACGCCTGGAGTATGAGATCAACCACAGACGAGGTGACGAATGTCGCGTGAGCGAGCTCGTAATCGGGACGACGCGATAACGCGTCTGCAAGCACGTTCTGCTTGCCAGGTTTATACTTAACCTGAAATTTATACTCCGCAAAGAAGGAAAGCCAACGGGCCATCCGTTGGGAGAGATGAGGCGACTTTGTCGCTGTCCGTAAGGACGCGTGGTCAGTATAAACCACGAACGGCTTTGAGCCGAGTAGGTGAACCATAAACTTGACAAGGGAATACTTCATTGCAAGTAGCTCCTTGTCATGAACGGGATAATTCCGTTCCGCAGCTTTAAGCTGCCTCGACTCAAAACGCGATAACGCGTTCCCTTCCTGCATCGTCTGCTTGTAACAAAGCACATCCGATTGAGAAATCGGAGGCGTCGCAGACGACAGTAAATGGTTTCCCAGAATCTGGGAGAGCAAGAACGGGAGCTTTTAACAAGCTCCCCTTAACCGCTTCAAAAGCGTTTTGGTGTTTGTTTTCCCAACACCGGTCAACATCCTTCTTAAGAAGGTCCGTCAATGGCTTCGCCATTTCAGCGTAGTTCTCGCTGTATTTGTGGAGATAATTGTCTAATCCAAGCCACCTCCGTAAATCTCTAAGATTTACAGGCGAAGGCCACTCCACAATGGCTTTCACCTTCGCGGGATCCGCCCGCACTCCATCCTTACCAATGAAGCATCCGAGGAAAGGAATTTCCTCAGCACCAAAGATACATTTCGATGCTTTTGCATGTAACTTATGCTCTCGCATACATTCGAGCACCGCTCGAAGGTGTATAAGGTGCGTCTGAACATCAGACGAGTCGCCTTCCGCGCGACTATGAACGAATATATTGTCAAAGTACCTCTGAGCGTACTTTCTATGAGGGCGGAAGAGTTGAGTCACCAAGGATTAAAAGTCGCTGGTGCATTCGAAAGCCCCTGTTGAATAACTAGCCACTCCCACAGCATGCCACTAGGCGTGCTGACCGCTGTAAGCGGAATATCGGATGCTCGCATGAGCACCTGATAATACCCGTCCACCAGATCTAAGGCACTGTATACATTACAGCCCGCCATATTGTTCTGGAGGACATCCTTCCGAGGAATCGGAGTCTGCATGGGTACAGTAGCTGCATTCAGATTGTTATACGCATGCAAAATGCGCCAATTTTCGTTCGGTTTACGAACACAAAAAGTGGGAAATGAGTGGGGAGACTTGCTCTCCCGTACCATCTCTGCCTCTTCTTTCCCCTTGAAGAATGCGTCGATGACGTCGCATTGTTCCTTGGGGAGAGTCCACTGCCTAGTGACGCAGTATTTGGTTCTAGGAACCAAATCAATTTCATGTCGGACTCCCCGATCCGGCGGTAACCCCATCGGTGGGTTGTCACTAATGACATCTCCAAATTCCTTTAATAAGGAATGGTAAGGGTCCTCAGGATCCACGAGGATCTTGAGACCGCTTCGGGCATTCAATGCCTGTTTGGTTTGCACCAAAACTGACTTGTCCATCGTGGATGAGGAGTTCAACTCCTCTTCCGGACGCAACACGACGACCTCGTCGATTTCATCTGCTTTCAAAGCAGTCTCAAACTCGTTGAAGGACATCTCCTCCAACGACAACAGTTCGCCTACCCCAGGAAACCGTTCCAGGCTTACGCCTTCTGTGACAACACCTGTCACACTATTGAGCATCCGATAGGACTGCTGACTACTGGCCTCGGGACTCATCCCGACACCCAGATGGGGGGAGTCAATTGCCCATCTATTGGAAGCGCCACGCGCCTATACACAGAGGTCTCTACCTCTACCACCAGTAACTCGCCGGTCTCACCTATAACGGCGTAATCGGAATCATTTCCGACGTGCGAAAGAGACGAACTTCGGGTCTCTTCGCTTGGAAGCGCCTCGCGCTTAACCACAGGGGTCTCTACCCCTACCACTGGAGTCGCAACTTGTTCGCCGGACACGGCGTGGTCGGAATCAATACGACCTGTAGAAGAGACGAACTTCGGGTCTCTTCTCTAAGCACCTCGCGCTTACCCTCAGAGGATTCCACCTCTATCACTGGCGACTCACCAGTCTCTCCTATATCGGCGCGGGGATTAACCGCCGAATCCCCCTCGTTAAGGAACTATTCCTTAACGCCATTGGGAATGATCATTTCAGACATCCCAATCTCTGGCATCTCACGCCAGAATCGCTTTTGCGATCGAGCAAAGGTGGGTTCATGACTCGCCAATGCTTTACCCGACCGCAGGTGCGTTGAGCCAATGGACTTAGACTTCCAGTCTATCCATGCCTCGTGGCGTTCCAGCCACTTCATGCCCAGAATGAGGTCATACCGCGAGTCCATATCCAGGACTAGGCAACGTTCTAAGCTGTCGAAGTCTGCAAACTTCAGCTTAAGGTCAAGTTTGCAGACTTCGACGGTCGAGACCTTGGGTACAGAAACCTGTACGCCCGTCGCAAGACGGACCGTGACAACGTCACGAGAACGTGCCTCTAGGGCCTCGGCATACAGCCGACTTCTCCGCAGAAGCTCGTCTGACATAATTGTCAGACGCTCCACAGTCTATCAAGACTCTCCAAGGCTTATTAAAGCATTTCACGTCCGCAAGGACTACCTGCAAACCTGGCTGGTACACCAACTCGGTGCCAGAAAGCACCGCTTCCCTCGGGGATTTGTGCTGTAGTCCCCTACCCTGGGGCTTAACAGCACTGAGGGTTCCCTCAGTAGGGCGCCCCGCACCTACTGGGAGCCGTCGTTTCCCGACGGCTTGTACAAGGGCTTTTCCCCACCCTTGGTCCCTTGTAGCGAGTGTCTCGCTGGGGATTTTTCGGACATCTGTTCCTCAGATGATCCGTGCTCCCACACAGGAAGCATCTCAGCGGCCCACGCCGCTGCAACATGGCTAAGAGCTCTGCCTCAAAGCTCTGTGGAAAAGAGTCAGAGTGACTCTTAGCGGGAGGTTTCTCCTCCGCTTCGACCTGGCTCAGGTCCATGGGTTCAGGACCCACCTTAGAGGAACGAAAGTTCCTCTCGGCGTTGAACTCCATCTTGAATGCCTCCTCCAGGGATTCGGGTCGGCATCGGAACAATTCCGAACGTGCTGGCCCTTCTCTCAGGCCTCCCATGAAGACGGGGATGGACACATCGTCCGAATACGCTTTCGCGTACATCCCTGCCAACAGGGTCTTAAGCTCCTGGATATAAATCTCCAGGTCCTTAGTGCCTTGACGGCACCTCAAAAACGCCAGTTGATTCTGGAAAACCAGATCAGGCGTGGCTTACATGTCCATGAGCTTCTGCTTAAGGACCTTCCATGTTGGAAACACGTCCGTGACTGATTCCGAGCATGTAAACGCCCATGTACGGGATTTGCCCGTAAGATGGGTCTATGCAAGTCCCACTTGCAATTGATCAGCGGTCATGTTCGCTGTGGCGAAGGCCGTTTCGACCTCTCGCAACCAAACGTAAAGGTTGTCACCCTTCTCTCCGGTGAACTCCTTTATCTTAAACGATAATGGAGGGCGCACCCCCGTGGAATGACCTCCACCGCAACTCGCCTCATGAGCGATGAGGGCATTCACCCTTGCCTTTACGGTCTCAAGGCCCTGCTCCACTAGGAGCTTCATACCTTCTTCCCCCGTTAAGGGTAACAGCCTTTTAAAGGCATCCTGTTGGACGAGGGTCAAACTATCCCAATCGTCCTGATTCATCCTTTGCAGAGGATGCCTAGTCTACCAACACAGGTGTTGGATTGACTACAAGTGCTACCAGATGTAGCCGGTGCGTATACGCACGGTGCGGATAGCGCACAGAGGAAGACTTTCCTTAAAGCGGCGTTCGCTGCTACTTAGCCAATACGCCCTTATTAAGGGCTTAGTACGAGAGAGCTCTCCTACTCGGGGCCAAGATTCCCGGGTTAGTTTACTCTAGCCTTTACTAGTGCCTTAACGGCAAGGCTCCCTTACAAAAGGTGTAGCTAAGGGGAGGGCTCCCCTTACGCTACGGCACTCACTACACGCACGACCGGTCGAGGTCGTGCGTCTGTACGAAAGAGTGAAAAGTAAACTGAATATATTTAATATGTAATTATTTAAACTAATATAAACTATATGTAACACTAAGTAGAATGTTCCTAATTCGTACCTAGCTAAAATGTAGCGTACACACCTGTGTACTGACACGTGGATGGCTGACACGCCACCACACCAAGGTCCCATGCCCTGATTGGTTAAAATAACCAAAGGTTCGAAGCCTTTCAACCCGGCCAATACTGACGTCAACCGTGGTGTACTCATGTACACCAACACTCAGTGTTACCCGAATGTAACCCCGTTACAAATAGGACCATTTAGATCACTGCATATAACTCCCCCAATCCTGTCGATCGGTACGTTTGCACCTGAATCCACTTTAGACTGCGCTTTCCATGTAGCCTTCCCCTCGGCACAGGTCAGGCAATTCGGCCTACTTGTGTTCGTGAGTGCAATGCCTGACTTGGGGTCCCTGGCCAACCTTTCGATGGTATCTTAGGCCAGGTGACCCAAGCGCACGTGCAAATGGTGAAAGCAACCAGTGTGGACGTATGCACCGACGTATTCCAGCACACTGCTTACCACCATGCTCTCAAAACCCTTCGAAAAACCATCGGATTTTTCCGCCTTCAACCTTTCGATAAACAAAGATCCGTGGTTCACCACATCAAACAGTTTTTCATCCTTTGACATAACTAGTAGCTTGTGGCCGTCGTCGACAATGGCGCAGCCCTTTTCACGCAATCGACCAAGCGATATCAAATTTTTGGCTAGTCGCGGTGCGAAGTATACTTCGGTCAAGACAACGACCATTTCACTTGCGTCGCACGTGCGCAACGTAAGCTTACCAACCTTGGTAGCTTTTAGGGTGCCGCCATTCGGCAGTGCAAACGTGTCACTAGGACCACACTCTTTTGCATCTTCGAGCAATCTTGCGTTCAACACCAAGTGTCTACTTGTACCACTGTCAATAATCCAAATGTTTCCACTAACTTTATCATTCCACATGCATTTACATCTGCATCTAATGTAGTATCCATAGTAGACAGCACGAAATGTTTCGATGACTTGTCGCCTGTACCTCGATTCACCACTTGGTTGCCATTGCCACTTCTCTTTCGGCGTTTCTCGGGGCAATACTTCTGTATATGCCCCTCGTCCCCGCATGTGTAACATGCACGGTGACCCTTGCCTGATGTTGCTGCATGTGACTGCAACTTAACGGCTTTATTTCCCTTGATGGCATCGTCTTCCAGCTCCTGCGCCCAGGCGATCAGATCTTGGGCGTGGCATAGGTAGTCGGTCCGCAGTGAATCATACCTAGCCATGAGAATCACTCTTAATTTCGGAGCAGCGAACTTCACAATATTTTCGACTATCAACTTTTCACTCGACCCGCTTTCGCGGGCCAGAGCTACTAGGTACATATAGTGCTCCGTCCAGGCTCGACTCAAATCTTTTTCCATTGCAAACCATATAGCAGCTTGGTGGTGGGATATGTTCATCTTGAACCCCCACCACATCTTCTCCATAACGTACGTCAGCTGAGGGCGCACTTGCCTCCACGAACCAATGTTCGAGCGGAAATATTCCGCGGCAGTGCCATCAAGATGTTCACCCAACTTATTCACTTTTAGGCGCTCACTCCATTGAAATCCAGACGTGATTTCGGCGATCTCGACCGCCTCCATGAACAGGTAGGCCCATTGTCGATACCCTGCACCCATAACAGGATACAGTTCGCGCCCTGAAAATTTCTCGCTCGACAATTTTGGGATCTTTTAGCCGGCATGTTGCATCGGCACATGCCCTTGTCCGGCGGGTACACCAGCCCCGCCTGCACCTTGCATGCCAACCGGCACTTCGCGAGGTGCTGCATTCACATCCGGGTGCGGCCTAGCGCCAGCCTGAACCCCTTCGTCCTCGGCCAGATCGTTCAACGTCATCTGGTGACCGAACGGACGGTAATTTTGGAGGCTGTCCCGAAACTCAGTGTCTCGAACTCGCACCGGGGATCCCTTCCTGGACCCGGACGAGACACTCGGAAGTGACTGCCTGGCCTGCACTTCTTCTACAGCAGCCAGGAGAGTCGTTAACTCTCTCAAACTCTGCACAAGTGCCATAAAATCACACCCCACCTTCATCAGAATCACTCACCTTTGGTCAAATCAAAAACCCTCGATAAGACCCGTCACTCCACTAGCCCTTTCAACAGGGGACTTTCCACTAGTTCCACGTAACGTAACCACGAAATAAATCCACGTAAGCACACTCGATATACCAAGAAAGATCCACGATATACTTAAGCGAGCCTTGGCCTCATAACCTGTTAAAAAACCAAATAAAAGTTCTTAGTCACTTTATACGATCTTAAACCACCTGGCCTGACAGTCTTGGCCAACGGGGATCAGCAGTAGAGGCAAGCTGGTATGCGTCGATCGTCGGCCGTGGAGGATTCAGTAAAGTTGTGCGTATTAAAATGCAAATTAGAAAGTATATTATGAAAAGTTACTTAAGTGGCTATCCGGTACCTAGTGCGACTTAAAACTGTAACCGCCTATATATGCAAAAAGTATACCATCCCAACAGCCAATGGGATTCCACCATCCTGGAAGAGTGCAAAGTCCAAAATGGCTACACACTCTTCCAACAATTCATTCGTCATGGAATCAACTCTAACGCTTTTACTGTAAAACTGAAAATAGGATATCCGCACTTGGGCTTCTCCTCCATTGACCCGTTGATCGACGTCCTCTACGACTTAAAGAAGGAAGAGTGGCCTAAATCTGAAGAATACGGTAGCACGGATTTAAACATTGGTTCACTCAACGAAGGGCAGGCTGCGAACGCTTTGGCTGAGAAATCATCGGCGATACTTATGTTCCGTCTTGTGGCTGATCCCTACATAATATACGAGCGCTTTAAGGTAAGAAATCGGTTATACCTGACTTCGTGAAGTGCAAAACTGATGCGTTAATGGTTGCAAGAAATTGTGGCTGGACGTGTGGGTGTGAAACTCTACTGTCAATGCTCTGGTACACCTTACTATTCTGGAGGGTTACGACACATATCGCGTGTTTTAACACAGATATACCTTATTTCAACTTTGATGGTAAGGCCTACCTAGTTGGTGCAGGCAGCATCACGGACGCCCACTGTTCACGCGAGCATATTCTCCTTGAAGAGTTAAAGACTATGGTCGACTACTACTATGCTCTAGGTGAACAGTTGATTGAGGCCAACAAATGATGTGGACACGACCGCTGAAATAGGGAAAGTGATTAAGAAAAGTAAGTGCAACACAGCAGCCGATTAATTCCGCGTGCAATATTGCACCGCAATCAATCAAACACACACCAACGCGATAGCAGATTAGGATATACTACCACCCTCATACTGGACGAAGCGTCTCCCCAGCATTGGCTTTCAGATCGAATAGGATTGTATCAAGATTTCCCCATTCAGTTCGCCTATCGATAGCATTAGTGGAAAAATCTACACCAATGTGTTTCTGGTAGCTGTCAAAGCTTCGCCCACGCCCTAACGTGCGCTTTTCAGCACTTATGTCGTTCTGATGAAGCCGATTGATGCCCAGCAATTGCTACACGAACTGGATCGATGCACTTACGTACAAAGATAGCTAATTGAGTAGATACAACATTGCGCACACCCAACTCTGGAGACACATTTTTTAGCTCATACACCAGCGATTCCACCCGTTTGTGTAGATACGGTATCGCGGTGCTGGTTTTTGTGTCATCATCATTTAGATCACTTGGCGACTGAATCCAAGATATTTTATCCCCACGGACTGCTTGATCCTTACTCGCGTTTTCACCAGACGCTATCTTTGCTTAGTTTCATTATCTGCCAGTTTTAATCGTGCATCTCTTACAGCCAACGCCTTTTGTGCTCCCAAAAAAATGTCCTTCACCACAAAACCAGGAGACTCAGCATGCTTTAGCGCTAAGAGATTCGTTCGATGTGTGAGTGATTGAAACATTATTGATGGCTCATATACTTACGCACTGAAAAGCTCCGATGGACTAAATTTGGATCTGGCGTTCGAAACAATTTCTTTCTCTTGGAAAACTTCATTGATTGACAACTGCAAATTTGTACTCTCGAAACGGCGTACAGAAATTTGGAGCTGCAGATGCCGGTAACTTATGTTCATTGTCACTCATACTCGCTTCTAGGTACCAACGCGTGCACGTTCCAACTAGTAATAGAGTACTTGTGCGTGAAATTCCACAACGAAACGAAAGTAGGACAGTGTAATAGCAGTAATAAAACGTAAACGAGCTTTATATTCCGCTTTAATTCCACTTATCAATCCACGTAAGCGAAACGAGACCGAAACTATTTCCACACTCCACGTAATAGAGAACTTCCAGCTAATCAACAGCCGTACTAGTCGCCACTTGTGTACTTATGTACTTAGAGTTAAAGTTCGAAGTGATTTTATTAGTATTAAGATTAAGACTTAAACTAATAATATGCATATATGTAAGTTGGTGTACATAACATAAGTTAAGTACTGCCCACAATGTTTCATCGAACAGTCGCAATAATCCATTTCGTCAGACGCGTAGTGTTACAGCAATTGCGCGTCCTTTCAACAACTTATCTCCGAGCTAGGTCTCTATAAGCGCTCTCATCTCTGGTGATTACGTGCTAGCAACGTCTTTTTTTAATCCATCCCAAAAGTAAGCATATTTGAGAGGGCACGCTAAGTGCACACACGTTTTTTTGTTAATCAGACTCAAAATGTAAAGAAAATACACGCGTAATGACGTTCCCGTTAACTGTGTGAGATTTCTGTCCACCTCATTAATTATTAAGGCATGTTGTGTTGTCGCACAGGCAGATGTTGTAGCTTGAAATGCGTGCTGTAGTATACGAGACGGCTCTCAATAGCCATCGCCCAAAGTGTTTTATGCGATTGCTAGATGTCTGTCAAAAACAAAAGTCATATATATTATGTAACTATAAAAAGTTTTAAGTCAATAAATCACGCTTAAATTACCTAAGCGCTACAGACTTAAAACCTGTGAACACCATACATAAAAGTATTATCAGCCAATCCGTTTGCAACATATAATTTACCTCGAAAGCCAAACATGGCTACGTCGAAAATCAACACTCCTCCGGAAACGGCGCGCGCTGTAACTCTTTTAATACAATCCAATTTGCTTGCGTAAATCTTGCATCCGTTGCGCGTTCAAATCCTTCGTCAACATGTCCACCACCATCTCCAAACTTGGCACGTGAGCTGCCTTGATCACACCCTTCTTGTTCAAATCCTTCAAAAACTTCAACTTGATGTCAATTTGTTTCGTATTGACAGCACTCGCTTCGGACTCCACATGCTTGATAGCGGCTTGATTATCCATTTTCATCAACGTCGGCGCCCTCGAAAAATACCAATTTCCAGTAGCAGCTCTCGCAGTCCCAATGCCTCACGTCCGCTCACAGCTGCAACCACAAATTCGGCTCCAGCTGTGGACAATGCCACTGTAGTCTGCTTTTTGCATTTCCATGATACAATAATTCCATTGAGATACACCACCACTGCACTCACACTTTTTCTGTTCACTTTGTCGCCTGCAAAATCTACCTCCGTATAACAAGTGATCCGTATCGGAAATGGCGGCTCGTCATCGTAATTCAATCGCAGTTTCATAGCCTTGGTACCCTTCAAATACCTTGCGATGCGCTTTGCAGCCTTGAAATCTCCCATCGTGGGTGCATGCGTACGCCGCGTTACGCGGTGCACCGTGAAAGCAATATACGGGCGCGTGCAGCGAGATATCCCCAAGAGGATACCCACCAGCGATTGGAAACTCTTGATACTTGGATATTTTTCTCTTGACTTAGCTGGCAACAATTCCTTGAAATCTTCCACATCGTCCACGTCCAGCACCGGCGAGCGTATTGTATTCATCTTTCCAAAATCATGTGTGATCAGGAGCTCATCAATAGCAGCCTCCTGATCCAATCTGTAACCACGTTGTGGGTTACCTTCAATGCGAATGCCTAAAAACTTGCTCACAATGCCTAGATCCTTGAGCTCTAGCACTTCCATTTCAGCGAAAAACTTGTCAACTGCCTCCGGCGCGCTTCCGGTAACTAAGAGGTCGTCTACGTACGCCCCAACCAAAACGATACCATCCACACCACGCCTAACGAAAACACAGGTATCCGTGACGCACTGTTCGAAATTTAGCTCCTCCAATGTCTGACACAGTAATTGGTGCCACAACCTTCCAGCCTGCTTTAGGCCATATAGGTTCTTTTCCAGCTTTAACGAGAGTTCATCACTTGATTCCACGTCAAACGTTTCACACAATTCCTTCGGTACCTGCATTTCTTGAGGAATATTTAAATGTATTTCATAATTTTCTTCTGTCTTCGCTTTCGGGTAGGCGCTCGGCACATCACCGTGCCGCGCCGGTACCCCCCAGATTTGCGACATGGCCAGGATCACTTTTACTTTATCTACTTTCATGACTGTCGAAAACTTGAAATAGTAATCCTGGCCGTAAATTTGACGATCGCCGCGTCCTACAAGCCGAGCCTTATAGCGCTCGACTGTTCCATCTGCACGAAACTTGGTTTTGTATACCCACTTAGTGGGCAACAATTTCTTGTCCGGGCGACGCTTGATCACCTTCCAGGTACCTATATATTCCAGTGCCTTTAACTCTTCCTGCTCAGCCTTTGTCCATAGGTCAGAGTTTGCGCCTTCATGCGCCTCCTTGTATGACCTTGGGTCGGTAACTCCAACCCGGGACGCACTTCCGCCATCGTCAGTCTCACACACAGCGTAGACACACATCGCGCCTTCTGTAACAGCATTTCCGGGTCCTTTCATCTCAATTCCGGACCCATCACTCGAGACTTCTTCCTCGTCGTCACCAATCACGCGTCCTCCAGCAGTGGGCGCCTCAATCACTCTTGCCTCATCTCTGGACTTCTTCTTACTTTCTTCCGCCAACGCAACTGCCTTGGGAGTCTTCTTAATCACGCGTCCGGACTTTCTGGGGTGCTTACGCGACTTAACACTTGTATCTTGAACTTCGAACGGCCCTGATATGGCGGCTCCTTGGGCCGAGCCTGCATCTGCGCTTCCTGCATCTCTCCTCTCGAGTTCTTCTTCAGCTGCGATGTCTAGTGCCCTTGTAATTTGGTCACTCGCCCCCTTGTTAGTGCCTCAATTGCACTAACATGGATAGTGACCGTTACCACCCTGTCCTTGAGCAGTAGTACCTTGAAACCCTTGGTTTCATGACTGCGGCCAAGAATCAAAGCTCGCTCGGCATGTTTCGCTAGGGCCTTTTTACGCGTGTCCCTCCACACCATGCACGGCGAACCAAACACAACAATTTCTTTCAATGAGGGTTTTTTACCCGTCAACACTTCGTAAGGCGAAAGTTTTCCAGGATTCGAACGGGTCGAGGTACGGTTCAAGATGTATGAGGCATATTCCGCCGCCTCATACCAGTACATCAAAGGTACCCCCTACCCAAAAATCAAACACCGGACCATGTTAAAAATGGTCCGGTTCATCCTTTCGGATTTTCCATTGGAGGATGGATTACCAGCCTCCGTAACTTGTCGACGAACTCCAGTCCTTTTACAGAACAATTCCACGGTTTTATATTCACCGCCTCCATCCGTACGCAGGACATGGATGCGACACTTAAACTCATTTTCGAACCAAGTCAGAAAATGTTCGAACATTTTCGCCGCTCTGTCTTTAGGTCGAGCGGCGAGTAGTGGTCTACCAAAACACCACTAGGTATCGATTCCCGCGTCTGTCGAGAGGTGTGATTGGACCCTCAAGTCACTACATATCACACCGCCGACACGCTCGATCGGCGAATTTTCGCCTGAATAAGTCCTCGGCTGTTGCTTTCTGGATGCCCTTCATTCGGCACAGGTCAAGCAGTTCGGTCGACTACTGTCTGTCAACCTGATGCCTGACCTGGGGTCCTTGGCTAGTCTTTCGACTGTGTCATAAGCCAAGTGACCCAAGCGGACATGAAAGTGATGCAGCGTGCCTTCCTGCACATCACTATCAGTTTCAGCAGCGACATCGTTCAGCAACATATGCGTGAACTGCTGCGCGCGTCCGCACAGCCTTTCCGGTATCAATTTGCCATGAAAGTTGTTCTACTGGACACAGCATGTTTCTGTTCCACTGAATCGATAGTTTTCCTCTGTTTTCCACTATTTTGCACCCTTTTTCATGCAACTTGCCAAGTGAAATCAAGTTCTTGGCAAGTTTGGGAGCAAAGTAAACTTCAATTAACTCGATCGAAACAGGGTCAACACAGGCGTAACTAGCTTGATCTTCCCAACCTTGGCGACCGATAATTTCCCGCCGTCAGGCAACATAAATCCGTCTTCCGGGCCACATGTTACAGCGTCCTCCAACAAAGTTTCGTCGGCCACCAGGTGTCTGCTGGCGCCACTATCAACGATCCACGTAGTCCCTGACACGTGATATGGATCAGTCATTCCATCAATCACACAATCTTGTCCCACCCCAATGGTGGACAACGCAACCTTTCGGTTCCACTGGTTGTTGGAACCGCCTTGATCCTTCGGGTTGCCAGTCCTTTGCACGCTTCTTCCTTTCTGCGGACATTCTATTTTTATGTGTCCTGGTTTCCCACAGCCATAACATTTCCTCACGAATCCGGCCTCAGTCACTGAATTCGCGTGCAGTCGGGCGGGAGGCTTTGCTTTCAGCGTATACTCGTCCAACGTCTGCGCCCCCGATACTAGTTCCTGATCATGGCACAGGTAATCCTCTCGCATAGGGTTGTACCTGGCCATGATAGCAACCTTAAGACGTGGTGCGGCGAACGTTACGATATTCTTAACCACCATCCTTTCGCTCATCCCGCTCTCACGAGCCAGAGCTACCAGGTACAGGTAGTGCTCAGTCCAGGTCAGTTTGGGACTATTTTCCGAAGCAAACCACACTGCAGACTCGTGGGGGGAGATCGTTACGCAAAATGCCATATACATGTAATCCAGGATTTCCAACAATTCCGGGGCAGCTTGCCACTACGTGCTAATATTCGCACGGAAATAATCGACTGCCACCCCTTCAAGGTATTCCCCGAGCTTGTTCACCTTCAAGCGCTCCGTCCATGCAAAACCTGAGGTCATCTCATCTATCTCGACTGCCTCAATAAAGAGGTACTCCCACTGCTTGAAGCCGGCACCGAGTCCGGGGAATATCTCAACCCCCGAAAACTTCTCGATGCCGAGCTTGGGGATATTGGTGCACGACGCCTGCACAGGCTGCGGAGCAGGTGTGCGTGCCGCTTGCCTGAAATTAATCCCAGGCGTCTGCATCGCCGGTGCATTCGCTCTTGCAACATTCTGTGCATTTCCTTGAGCATTTGTCGGGATCCTGGCCGCGTTCTGCCGCGGTGCTCTACCGACTTCAATTCCAATATCATCCGATAGATCATTGAGGGTCACCTTACCAAATGGCCCACAGTTCTTAAGTGACTCCCGGAAAACGATGCTCCGGGCAGCAAGCGGAGGGTCCTTCTTCGGCGCGGTAACCGTGCTTGCTCTTTCTCCATCCACGTAATGCGAGTCTTCATATCCGTCATTCCGTCTAGGATAGCGCGCAGAACCACTCCTGGTTCGAAATCGGAGTCTCTACCGCTTTCCTTATCATCCATCTTAAAACGTAGCAATAAACCAAAATATACCTCGAAAACCAACGCCAACAATTCCACTAGCCCTCCGGAAGTGAGGGGACTTCCACTATCCGGAATTATATCCACACGAGAAACAAACCACTCGAGAGATCACAAGAACAAACTTGTTCGCAAACTTGAATTCAATCAGAAAACACTTTAAAGAAACACTCGGCCACTTGGGCTCATAACCTGTTGTCGCACAGGCAGATGTTGTAGCTTGAAATGCGTGCTGTAGTAGACGAGACGGCTCTCAATAGTCGTCTCCCAAAGTGTTTTTATGCGATTGCTAGATGTCTGCCAAAAACAAAAGTCATATATATTATGTAATTATAAAAAGTTTTAAGTCAATAAACCACGCTTAAATTACCTAAGCGCTACAGACTTAAAACCTGTGCACACCATATATAAAAATTATTATCAGCCAATTCGTTTGCAACATATGATTTACCTTGAAAGACAAACATGGCTACGTCAAAAATCAACATGTTGAACGCTCATACTGCTAATAGCAGTAGACATTGCAACTATAAGCCAACCTGCTACTGATACAGCAATAGATGTGCCCCCAACTCTCGTCGTACATGTACTAAGAAACAGTTCTATAATGGTTTAAACATTTCACTTTCAGCTGTGAGGATTTGAAATTCGACAATGCGTCGAACATCCACAACCAATGTCGATACGCAATCACGCTCTGTCGTATATTCATCTATGCACTGCAAGCAGCCCTTGGATCCAAGCAATATTTGTCACTCGAGGCCGTGACGGGTTTGTGAATCTGTAACGGATTATGAAGCTGCGGGATGAGCAAACGCTTAATACCAGAGCGGATCTACCAGCCAAGTTTTAGTGTAGATCGTACGAATTTAGCGACGTTGCGCTGGATTCATGAGGACGCAGGTTCTCTAACCCAATTTTAAGCCCTACTGACATCAACAAAAAGGTGATTCTCTACCTCGACGTGTTTTCGTTGAAACTTTCTTTTCAAAGCTTCTGATCTATGATATTCGAAGTGATAGCTTGTTACCAGCATAACTGTACCCCATACAAGTGAGAATCGTATGCTGATATCACTATCGCTTTTTAACGGCAGCGATGCACTAAGTGAAAATGGTACTGATTGCAATGCGCAGACATACATAGGCGCAGGTTTGTTGAGTGTGGTCAATTTTTCATGATGGACCTGCTGTCGGGTGGAAAGGTATATTGTACGACCATCGTTACCTCCGGCGATGACGCTTGTAAGTGTGTGGTGAAATAAAGATAAAAGTTTATGATCAGTTTGTACCGGTATACCGTTGATCGGTTTGGAGCGATCGGGTTGGTTGAAAGGGGAGATGATTTTTGGCCAATCCTGTGTCAGGAGTGTTAAGTACACAGTTCTAGGTGAGTCACACGTTTTTCATGTAGTTTACATATTAGGTTTTAATTGGATATTAAATATAGTGTTCGTTTTTCGTTGGTTTACGCAAAAGTCGCCCCCTCCTACCACGAAGTCTTTGTGAGCAGAGGGCTAACAAGGTCCCCTCCAGCTAAACTCTCCCGGACAGGACGCGTAACAGACGCACCAGGTCCTCCGGAAGTCCCACGACGGAAGCGTTTCTTTAACGACACTCACCCTCAAGTCGCACACGTTTGGAACGTGTTTTTATCGTTGTATTGGTTGGGTCTATGCAACGCATGACGCGGTCCGCCCCAAATTATTGGCTGGGTCTACACACCTACGCGCGCTCTGCCCCAGAGTATTGGTTGGATCTACAAACCGCTACGCGCGGTGTAAAATTGTTAACGTATTTGGAGTGACAATTTCCGCTCCATTTACACCCCGAAATTACATTGGATCATCTATACCGTTGGGCGTTGACGTGTTTAGGTTGAATTTCCGCCCTAGACACATGCTGCCCCAGAAGTGGTACACTTCGTATTTATTCCCCCCGAAATTCATATTGCGCGACGCTCCACCGAGTGTGTTGTCACCCAAAACAATGGGTACACAAGGTGATAAGTATGAAGACAAATCGGACCAGGCATCCTGCAATGCAGATACGTCACCCGATTCGGATGCAGAAGAAAGTTCGCGGGGTACCCCCCCCCGTAAGTTGGTCGGGCACGATGGTGGTCGGGTTCAGGACACTTCGATGTTCGACTTTGAACTCGACTCCAACACAATGGTGCGCGTGCCCGGATCACTTGATGACCGTGTATATCACCGAGATTTCTCGCAAAGTATGGATTTTACAAGTTTCAGTATGGATTCACTCTGGAGAGGACACAAGAATCGCTTATCGCCTTGTGTCGTGGTTTTTGAAAAGGAAAGCGATGTTCAATCTGGCCAGGTGGAGAAACAGGTCAAAATTAATAAGGTTTTTCCTTCCAATAAGGCTCCAACTGGAGCTAAACGGGTCTATAACAAGTTTTGCTATAGTTCCAGAAAGAATCAGGACTTTGTTCCTGATCCTATGCTTTTCGATGTTAAA
>CM047582.1:20640796-20653680 GCA_026184515.1 Peronosclerospora sorghi | reverse complement strand
ATATATATCATCGTTCTTTTTCACATGTTCGGTCATCAAATCACTTGAGCTAATTCCACCACTTTCTCCAGAGTTGCACTAGACACGTTATCACCAACCGTTCCACTTAAATCGCGAAAAAACAATCCACGTTCGTCACTCCACTATTCCAATTAGTCACATATTCACAATACACAATACACAAAACACAAGACCTTCCACCTCTTCACACCGGTCGGGAAGACCGATGCTACTGCATGTCTTGGTCTTGGTCTTCATGGATCTGCATCACTGAGAAACGGTTCCGACTGACTCGGTCCCGTTCGAATTCTCGTAGTAGTGCTCCACAGTTAAGGTCGAACTAATCGATCCAAGTTGTTTCATCATGGTCCTTCCATCGGACCAGATATTCTCGGTGGGTCCGGCCGAACCTGGTCTTCTTGACCGATCGGACATCTAAGACCTTCTCCAGCGGTCGTTCCCAACTGTCCTCCGGCAGTAATGCTTCATCTAAATCAAACCGTTCTGCCTCGTCTACTAGACAGGGCATTTTGGGACGATCAGGAAATTCTCGGACCAGTTTTAACTTGGACACATGTACGATCGGGAATCCCTTGTAGTCCGTGCCGGTTGTTACTAGACGGGCAGCGTGTTCACCAATCAGCTCGGCAACACGGAAAGGACCGTGCCACATGTGAGACAGCTTCTTCGCATATCCCTCCTTCACTCGGTCTAGGTACAACCATACCCTCGCCCTTGGTTCTATACCGTGGGGTTGGACCTGGTCGTTGTTCCGGTCTGCCCGGTCTTGTGTAGCTTGACGTAACTTTTCGTTGATAATTTCTCTTTCATGCTGGTAATGTTTCTAGACCTACATGCGCCAACATCGAGCATCACGATCGCCGGTCCGATTGCAGCCAATAGGTATCGCGGCTTCAAGAGTGGACTGGGGTCCCATCCATACGCAAGATAAAAAGGCGTTTCTCCTCGGACCCGATCGGTCCACGAGTTGAGTGCAAACACCAGCCTTTCTGCGTATTCGTCCCAATCGCGCTGGTCTGGATCGGCAACGTACATCTTGATTGCTCTTGTAATAGTTTGTACCATACGTTCTGCCGATCCATTCGCTTGCGGACGATATGCCATCGTCGCGCTCTGTTTCTGGCCCAGCATATTGTTAAACGACCGGAACACCTCGGCCATGAAACCGGGCTCTAGGTCGCATCTGATGACCTCGCTGGCGCCGAACCTTCGGAACACGCATTCTTCGTAACTTTTGGCGATCTGCTCGGCAGACCGGGACGCACTTGCCTTCGCAATAACTAGACCGGTGAACAGGTCTACCCAGATCAACAACTCAGTATTTCCATATGTCGATTTAGGCAGCGACGGTATATGGTCCATCGCTATGACCTGGAAAGGGTAGGTAGCTTCGATATTTCCGGGCGATCGCCCCTTGATTACCGGTCTACCCTTTCCGGTCTCGCAATCCGTACAACAACCCACATATTTCTGTACACTTCGGAAAAGACCTCTCCAGTGAAAGTGGGACCTGATCTTGTGATACGTTCTGCCTATGCCCTGATGTCCCCCTTCTAGACTCACATGGTAGTGATGGAGGACATTCGGCTGCAGCAACTCAGGTATCACCGATTTCGCCAATCGGATCGGTCCCGGTCTGCACTGTCTTGGTCGGCGTCGCGGCAGTAATATAGTAAACCATCCTCATCCAATTCGTAACTGTATGCGAACTTGGCACATTCTTTCGCTTGACCATTCGTCAACTTAGACAATTCACCGCGCAGGTAGGTCTTCGAATTCACAATCCATTCTTCTTCGTCCTGCGCCTTGAGGATCCGTTCTGCTCTTAGTCGTTGCACAACAGATTCACTCAACCGTTCGTTTGGGAACGGTTGGTGGGACTTCCGAGCTTTCGGTCTAGTCGCGACCATCACATGCACCTGGTCCGGATCGTTCTTGGGTCCGATCACCTCGGGGAGCTTGTTTATATTCATCAATTCATCAAGAATTGCCTCCTCGGTGATCGTAGCCCCGGTCTGGTCTCGCATGGCCTTGGTCGCGAGGTAGTCGGCGCTTCTGTTCCAGTCCCGTTTCATGTGCAACAGCTCGTGGTTGGGATGGTCTTTCAATGCCTTCATTACCCGATCATTTAACGACCTCAGCCGTGGAGCCTTGCAGTCGATCTCTCCGGTGATCTGCCCGATCACTAGGTTGGAGTCACCACATATGATGACTCGCCCCTTCTCTTGCGACGACAGCAGGTCCAGACATAGAAGTAGACCTCGGTACTCCGCCTCGTTAACAGTAATATCCGGCGTGAAATCGGCATTGGCTGCAACTATAGACCATTGTGGCAACTTTCACAATATGGAACTATAGGCGCCGACCTTCTTCTTCACGCTTGCCGATCCGTCAAAACTTAAGACCAAGAGCTCTTCATCATGGTCGACGGTCGGTGGCGGTCTCGAAACTGACTGCCGAGGTTGCTTCCTCGGGGCAATCGCTATCAATGCCTCGTCCACTTCAGACCGAGGGGTGATACTGGCAGCTAATGTGCCCAATATCTCTTCCTCGCCCCCGGTGCACTTAACGACCTCGAGGGTCCACTGCGACAAGACCGCCGACCATCTGCCTAGACGTCCGTCCATCCCATTGGCTGATAATAGCCAGGACAAAGTAGACCGTCTTGACAGGACCTTTATAGGTCGGCCGACAAGCAGGTTGTAACACACATCCAGAATTGGTAGCAACGCCAGCACTTCTTTCTCAACAATTCCATAGTTCAATTCATTTGGTTTTAGCGTCCGGCTCGTAAACGTAACTGTATGATACACACCATCGTGATCTTGCACTAAAGTGGCCGAGATAGCCCACTTACTGGCATATACGATAATGGTCGGCACTTTTTCGGGAGCGAAATGCTTGAGAATCGGTGCCGTCGCCATCCTAACCTTCAACATACCAAAGCCAAACTTTGCACGCTTCATATGATCTTCGGCCTCCACTTGCGGACAATCTGCAGCAAGACCAGAGTCGGTGCCCCCATGTAATGTTGCCCGGTCTTCTTCGCGCAACATATGGTAGTCCACTTCCCGGAGATCATACAGCACAGCCGCGTAGATAGCAAAATCTTCGATGAAGCGGCTGTAGTAGTTTAAACTTCCTAGGAAGGACTGCATTGCCTTCAGAGACTTGGGAAACGGGAGGTTTCTTAACGAATCCAGGTCCTTAGGATTAGCCTCTAGACCATTTTTCGAGACCATATGACCTAAATAGGCGACCTTGGACATACCCCAAAAACTTTTTATGGCGCTGATAGATAGGTTCCAGCGGTCGCATGTCTCCAACAATCGTTCAACCTTCTCGCACAGATCGTTCCATGACGAGTCAGGTATCAGAATGTCGTCGATGTACGACCGCCTCCCTAGAACGGACGGTCTTCTTTCCCGATCGGGTTCACCCTATGTAAACACATCATAACTTTTGGCAGGGTCCCGATCGGTCTTGATTTTGAAGTGTCCGTACAGTGCGTTGTCTATCAACCTTGGATAGATCTGGGGTGCGATCTTCAGACCGAACGGCATACGGTTCCACTCGAAATGACCAAACGGTGTCACAAATGCGGAAATTTCACGGGCTCGATCAGTCATCGAGACCACCCAAAATCCACTTACCATGTCCAGCGAACATTACCACAAGGTCTTGTCCAGGTCTTCCAACAAATCATTAATCAGCGGCATCGGGTACACCATAAGTTTAGTTAACCGATTTACCAGCCGATAGTCGATGCACAACCTAATGTCGACGCCGTTCTTCTTTATAACAATTACGATCGGCGAGGCCCATGGCGAGGTCGACGGTCTGATAGTCTTGGTAGCCAACAGTCCTTTCATAAGATCGGAAAGCTTTTACCGGTACTGTGGAGCCACGCGTCGACATCGCTGGGAAATCGGCTTGGCATCTCCAACATCAATACCACAAATCGCACCACGGGCTGCAGGTGGTAAGGCGTTGCCCTTTCCAATCAGCACATGTCTTTTCTTCCATATGATAATCTTCAACTGCTCGATCTGTTCTGGACTGTTAAGGTCTTGATCACCCACTTGTAAATCATCCATTGTGACTTCGGGCGAGTCGGCAGACACTTCAGGGAGGACTGCCATTTGGATTTCCAGCTCCTGAATGTACTGTTCCCCTCCTTCATGTAAACAGACTTGTTCATCTTCTGGGGCGATATCACCTGGTCCATCTGGACCGGCTGAACGCCCCTGGTCTTGATCGACGGGCTGTCCTTCACTGATATCGGTCTGATTAGGAACATGTTCCCCTTCTTCCGTTTTTTGCTCCGCTGTTGCCTGGTCTTGTGCTGACACCACGTTGACTAACCTTGGCTCGTCTACTTGATGGTCCACCGTTCCTGCTGACTGCGGCGCCTTTCTTCGGACCAAAATCTTTTTTGGGGTGACATAACTTGGTCTTTCCACTAAAGGTGAGGTATCCTCTTCCACCGATCCATCATCGCTGATAAGATCGGTGGTCGATTGGTACGCCAGGGGTTTCGCCACTCGACATACCGCCTCGACCCAATCGAGACGAACCCCATCTTCCTTGGTACCTTCCCTTCTGCTAACCACATACCGACAATAGTGTTATTGTCCAGTATCAGCGGCTTGTCACCGATATTGGTAACACGGACAAAATCACGTCGACCAGCACTCTTTACGAAGGTCGAGACCCACCTATCGCCCCTGGTCAACCATAACTTCCTCGAACGGAAACCTTTCTCGACCGGGGTATCGGCAGACCGACCGACTGGGATAGTGAGGTCTTGGTCCCACCGGACCAGATCGGTATACGAACCATACAGAGGTCTTCGACCAGCCAACTGGACCTGGACCTCGTCCGGGAGTGTAAGCACCCCATGTGACAGGTCTATGCGAATACCGGCTGGGACCATGAAATCCATTCCTAGTAAAGCGTATTGACCAGCCAGCTTGCCAACCCAAGCGCTGAAAAAGTTGACCAGCGATCCCGACAAAGTAATTTTCACACGCGTTCTTCCTTCGGTCATATAAGAGTTTTCTCCGATCCCGACGCATTCTTGTCTCTGGGTATCGTCTATACGACATCCGACCTTACGAGCAAAGGCGGAGTCGATTATCGAGACTTCAGCTCCAGAGTCGAACAACATCGTCGCTTTCTGGTTATTAATCTTGCCACAGGCTTTCGCCTGCTTGAACCATTTATCAGGCGCGTGATACTTCCAGTATCCGCGGGATTCTCCGGGCAGCAAGTCCAACTGCATAACCACCTTGGTCCGGGAGTACTCATCGGTCTTCAGACTGTAGACCGGATGGTCTCGGTCGACGCAATTTGGAATAGAACGTGTATTGTCGGTCTTATCCTCCTTGCCGACATATGCATAGATGTGAACCGTAGAACGCTCGGCTAGATCGAGATTCCAACCTGGCGAGCGTTCTAGTTTAACATCTTTTCCGCGTCCGGCGGCAGCATCCCCGCGTGCTTGTCCGGCACGTACCACTTGCATATCATGTTAAAAAATTCTTCAATCTTGCAGTGGCCGGCCTCGTGGATCTCTCCACATGACTTGCATACAAAAAGGCAGTGGTCAGTCGGGTGGCCGCGTCTCTCGCACTTCTTGCACACCATCTTCTTCCAGCAGTTTGGACCATCATGTTTGCTCGACCCACAGTGGGAGCACCTCTGACGAGGTCGGTCCGGATCGGACTTGCTTCCGTTCCTTCCCTTCCGGTCTACCTGGTCGGGCTTCGACCTGGTCTTCGGGGCAGGTCCCGCAACATAGACGTAACGATACTGGTCTTCATCCGACGACTCCTGGCTAGATTGACTTCCACTTTCCCCTTCCGATCCCGTGCTGTCTTTGGCTACGATCGCCTTGACCGCTCGGGTCGGTCTGGTCCAGGGTCTCTTGACCGGATCGGTCTGGGTCTGGGTCTTGGATCGGTAGCGACCTGATCCACCAGCGGTCTTCGTCCTCATGCTACGCGACTGCTGTAGCGTCCGTAGAGTCTGTTCAACTTCACCCGCATCCTTAAGACGCAGTAGAGTAAGATGGTCTGCCAGTTATTGATCGTCAAGGGTACTAATATAGTGACCCAAATGTTCTAAGGCGGCAACGTTCGGCGGGTTATTATCTTTGATTGTTATGCCGACACGAAGTGCAGCCACGTTCAACCGATGCAAATACTCGATCGGTGTTTCGTCAGCCCGCTTCTGCATATGGTGGTACTTACGGGCGCTTGAAAATCCGGAGTTACAATATTGACCTTCAAACTCCGCACATAACAGGTCCCAGTCAGACCGGACGCCCCGACCCAACTGTTGAATCCAGTTCGCAGCCGGTCCTTTTAACAAATCCCGGAAGATTAAACTACGTTCGCTTTTTGGGGTCTGGTCTCGCAGGAACGCAGACTTGACCCGACTGAACCAAGACCGGGCCTGGTCTTCATCAGCATCCTTGCCGGTGAAGTCCTTGAGGTCGGCCATCGCGGCCATACGGATGCGCGGAATCGCAGAAGATCCAAAGTCGTAGGCAGTAGTGGAGGCTAGGTTAGCCTTGCGCACCTTGCCTGCGCCTGTACCATCTTACCCACCATGGTCGTCAAGACCGCCGACCGACTCCATATCACAGTCACTTGTCTTGCTTGGTCTACGCGGTCTTGCCGGTTGCGGCTTGCGCCTTCCCTTGCCGGTTGGTTTATCACTTCTAATAGGCTTATCCATAGATGTTACCGATTCCATATCCACATCTTTGCAAACATTGACACCTTGACAGGTAGACCGGTCTTGGACATGTGGGCGCAGAGGTAGTCTAACCCGTTCTTCCATGAAACGCTCCATCATCGTCTCAAACATGGCTTGGACGTTAGCTGGAGACATGGGCAACGTGTTGATACCCTCCTTTTGCGGAACTGAGGCCTGTGGGGGCTGCTGGAGCCCCGACTGGCAAGCAGCCCTTTGCTGCCGCATGTCCTTTTTTGTTCAGGCTGGGCATGGTCCACCCCCATGGTCATCCGCTCGACACCGGTCTCCAACTCTGATGAGCTGTTAGAAGCCGGTGGAGACTGGTAGGTCGATTCATCATCGGAACCAATGTCAACAAGCTCTGTGGAGGCTTCGGCGACCTTCATTGCCGTGGTGGGAGTTGGGCGGCGAACCTCCCCCACCAGTGGCACCAAACGGTCGTGGAGGTCCGACATCGACGCCTCCAGTCTCCAAGCATCAAATTCAAACAATTTATTGACACCGGCGGGGTTCTGCATTTTAATACCAACCTCCGCCAACATCGCGACCAAATTCTTGACGAGCAGTAATGGTCGATCACTCTGGATCGGATCGGTAGTGGGACCGAGAATACGGTCGGGGATATGGAGGTCCAACACCCGAAAAACCTGGTTTTGGCGAACAAATCACTTCAATTCAAAAGCATAATACATCTTGTCCAGGTCTTGTTCTGTGATAGCCTCATCCCCGACCTTCGACTTTTCTTCAAAGTCGTCTTCGTCGGGTGGCATTACCAGCCTTTTTCTGGGCACCTTGGGTACCTTGGGGACTTTAGGGAGGTAGACCGGATCGTTCCAGTCAGCCTCCAAGTAATTTTCATCTTTTAGTTTCCCATCAATTTTTTCATTCATACACATAGGATCAGGACCTTGGTCCTGATCCTTTCCGGAACTATAGCAAGACCTGCTACAGTCCGGATCGGCTCCGGTGGGAGCCTTTTGGGGAGGAAAAAACTTATTAATCCCGATCTGGTCCTCCGCCAGGCCAGATCGGACATCGCCATCTTTATCAACAACGAGAACGTAAGGCGATAGCCTTTCCTTACGTCCTATCCAGAACGACTCCATATTCAAATCATTCAAATCTTCGAATCCAATTTTTGATGGAATATCAGCACGGTGATACCCACGATCACCAAGTGATCCGAGAACGCGCACCATTGTGGTGGAGTCAAGTTCGAAATCGAAAACATTAGCATCGATAACCTGACTACCACCATCGCGCCCAGCCTTCCAACTTTCGGAGGGGGTACTCCGCGGACCACCACTCGAGATCTGGTCCAATCGTCCGCTGCAAGCAGACGACCGGTCGTCATCAGAACCCACTTGGTCCGATCGTTTAGTGTCCATCTAACCTTGTGTACCCGATGGAATGGGCTAGTTACACACTCGGTGGATCGGGATTGCAGATTGGATCGAAGCGGTCTTGAATATAGAAGACCGATCTGGGTAGGTATCTCTGGGGTGGAACTCTTCACCCCAGACACAAACAGACCCAAAACACTTCCAAGAGATAACTTCCAATAGGTCGATCGTCCAAACGATCAAGACCTGACCAATACGAAATAATAGAGGGTAGACCGACCGTTCCAGTCTAGCCCCTGAACAATATGAAATAAGACCAAAACCGGTCTATTTTCCAACCAATATTAAAATAAGCCAATATGTCCGCGTAAAGACCCAATATTCTCGTGAAACTCCACAAACGATATCTACACGCCAAGACCAATCCATTGAATAGCACGTTCCAAACGTACTTGAGTTGAGGTGTTGAGATCGCCAAATCGTACTCCCGTCGAGGGACTTCCGGTGGGCCAAAGTGCGCGTGCGGCGCGTCCAGACCGGGTATAATGGGCGAAAGGGGATAATTCGACCCTCTGCCCCCAAACACTCCGCGGCGGGCGGAGGTGACTAGTGTACTAAAAGGGAAGAACGGCGACCCCTAGCTGTGGTGTGAACCAAGACCAGAAGATGTTTCATCCACTTATCCGAAAGCTAAAAGATTTCCTTACTTAAAGGTATAACCTCTGTCCTAAAAGGTAAAACCACAACTAAAATACTACTACCCTATAGTCCCTAAATGTACCCCCACAAAAATATGTAAAATACCCAAAGTCGGGTGACTCACCAAAACTTGCGTTCTTGACACTTCTTGAGTCTGATAGGCTGAAAAGCCCCCCTTGTTTAAACCAATCCGAAATTAGACCAAATGACTTGACGAAACTTGACCAGAAGTGTGCCAAATTTTGGGCACGCTTCTCAACAGCCGCCCCTGAGTCAGACCGTGTCGCACAACGACAACGGTTTGACCTCGTCCATCAAATTCAGTTGAACCTTGGTCATTCAGACTTTTCCGACATGGAGCAACCATCTTCTTCATTCGTTCCAGGTACTTGCACTGCTGGACTTGACCTTCTTGTATTTCCTTAGCGACCGTTCTTGTAGGCACCTCGCATACCACGTCATCGCATGTCACTTCGCCCGTCCGGTCGGTCCGGTCTGTCAGCCCCCATCGTTCTACTTCACCTCAGACATCGGCAGGGCATCAGACCGGGACCGACGCGCAGTTTCAAGACGCACTTGAAGACATCGCACGTCTCCAGGAGCAGATTGCTCAACAGGCGACACAACGTAAGCATGCATGGCCGGTCTTCACCTTGGACCTGTTCTAACCTTCGTTTGTCTTCAGCCCGTATACCTCCAGCCCGTATACCTCCTGGCATCAGCAAGGCGATCAATGCCCTGCTTGCCGCCGATCGGCAGTCGAACACGCATGATCTCCAGCTGCGTCAGATTTTGACCGGACTAATAAACGCGCGCAATAGGTTGACCCGCTTGGAGACTAATCAGCTTCATCTTCGGGATCAGCTTGTGCTGGTCCAACAGCAGCAAGCGGAATACCTGCTTGACCAGACCACGTTGAGCATTCAAAGCGACGACCTCGAGAGGCGTCTCATTGAGCTCCGAATTTCGATTCAAGACCAGACCGAGGAGGTCCAGTCTTGTGAACGCAAGGCGAACGATTGGACGCAGGCAGCGAACGGTCGTCGGGCGGTATTAAAAGAATGTCATCAGCGCTTGGTTGACCTTTTGCGTCCTCGTCGGTATCCGGTTGCTGACTCCAGCGTAGACCGGTCTGCGTCGGCCGCCTTGGTGGACCTATACCGGGACCAAGACCAAGGCCGTTCATTGGCCGAAATTCTCCAGCCCGAAATTGCACACAAATCAAAGAAGCGTGCGGACGCGCCGGGTAGCTCGAGGGCGCGGGGCATAAAGCGCGACCCTGAACTCGAAGGGAAGCGTGCGGTGCCTCGTAAGCGAGCCAAGATACAGGCGCCCCTCGTGGGCCCAAGCTTGGACGAGGATGACGACAGTAACATCTCCAAAAATCAAGCGCCCTCGACCGCCGGTGCTGACCATACCAAGTATTCAGAGGTCTCGTCTTGGGATGGCTCCGTCGAAGACTCCGGTGATTCAGAGTTTGCTGTCCCCATCCCAATCAAGTCGCGAACAAGTCCACATGAAAGTTTTGTTCAAGTTGCATCGACTTCGGAGCAGACCAAGAAGACCGGTCCGCATGGTGGCGTTCCACTACCTCATGCGTCGACAAAGTCAACACCTACGGTCTTGCCTGGGACGTCCAAGCTCCACAAAGATGCTTTGTTGGCCAACGTGGCAATCGACAGTTCTTCCCTTCCGCCACGAACGCGTGAGGATACTTTGCCGTGGTCGCCAGGGCAGATCGGTTGTTTACGCCGGTCCACCCTGACCAAGCACTCCTGACCCGGTCGTTCTCTCGTCCAGACCATTGGCTTTTCCCGCCGGCGAAGAAAGTTCCTGCCGCGTCGGAATGGCGGCCGGACTTGATCACGTCGGCACAGATCTCCTGCTTGTACGCTGACGAGCCATGGAAGATTTTCGAGCATCCCAAGCTGGGGTTCATCTTCCACTCGACTCCTTGGGCCAATGCTTTCATGAGTCGGGTGAAATATTTTAACAAGACTCACGCTCAATCCATCTGGGAGGCATCCCACTATCTGGTGCTTCCCCCTGAACGAGTTCGGCAAGACCCTGGCTTGGAGACCACCCAGAACAAGTGCAAGCGGCGTTGGATCAGAGCGGGTGAGGCCTGGCAGTCCCTGTGCCAATATGTTTTGGACGGGATGCTGGCCCACGAGTGCGACGTCGATGTGTTATTATATCCAGTTGTACTTCATATGCCGCGGCGTCGCGTCGAGAGGACCCGGCTGCTGGCTGACGGTGGCACATGCTACCCTGGTCTTGGGTGCGCTACACCGGTCTTGGACCTCAAGGATGCTTTGGTCCAACTAGACCAACAAGAACCTTGGCGTAACCAGTACCAGGACCAAGTTGAAAAGCATCCGTCGTTGACCGTCGGCCGTCTGTGGGGTGATGGCGAGTGAGGTCGTAAGTAGTCGACCAGATAACACTTAATATATATATCATCGTTCTTTTTCACATGTTCGGTCATCAAATCACTTGAGCTAATTCCACCACTTTCTCCAGAGTTGCACTAGACACGTTATCACCAACCGTTCCACTTAAATCGCGAAAAAACAATCCACGTTCGTCACTCCACTATTCCAATTAGTCACATATTCACAATACACAATACACAAAACACAAGACCTTCCACCTCTTCACACCGGTCGGGAAGACCGATGCTACTGCATGTCTTGGTCTTGGTCTTCATGGATCTGCATCACTGAGAAACGGTTCCGACTGACTCGGTCCCGTTCGAATTCTCGTAGTAGTGCTCCACAGTTAAGGTCGAACTAATCGATCCAAGTTGTTTCATCATGGTCCTTCCATCGGACCAGATATTCTCGGTGGGTCCGGCCGAACCTGGTCTTCTTGACCGATCGGACATCTAAGACCTTCTCCAGCGGTCGTTCCCAACTGTCCTCCGGCAGTAATGCTTCATCTAAATCAAACCGTTCTGCCTCGTCTACTAGACAGGGCATTTTGGGACGATCAGGAAATTCTCGGACCAGTTTTAACTTGGACACATGTACGATCGGGAATCCCTTGTAGTCCGTGCCGGTTGTTACTAGACGGGCAGCGTGTTCACCAATCAGCTCGGCAACACGGAAAGGACCGTGCCACATGTGAGACAGCTTCTTCGCATATCCCTCCTTCACTCGGTCTAGGTACAACCATACCCTCGCCCTTGGTTCTATACCGTGGGGTTGGACCTGGTCGTTGTTCCGGTCTGCCCGGTCTTGTGTAGCTTGACGTAACTTTTCGTTGATAATTTCTCTTTCATGCTGGTAATGTTTCTAGACCTACATGCGCCAACATCGAGCATCACGATCGCCGGTCCGATTGCAGCCAATAGGTATCGCGGCTTCAAGAGTGGACTGGGGTCCCATCCATACGCAAGATAAAAAGGCGTTTCTCCTCGGACCCGATCGGTCCACGAGTTGAGTGCAAACACCAGCCTTTCTGCGTATTCGTCCCAATCGCGCTGGTCTGGATCGGCAACGTACATCTTGATTGCTCTTGTAATAGTTTGTACCATACGTTCTGCCGATCCATTCGCTTGCGGACGATATGCCATCGTCGCGCTCTGTTTCTGGCCCAGCATATTGTTAAACGACCGGAACACCTCGGCCATGAAACCGGGCTCTAGGTCGCATCTGATGACCTCGCTGGCGCCGAACCTTCGGAACACGCATTCTTCGTAACTTTTGGCGATCTGCTCGGCAGACCGGGACGCACTTGCCTTCGCAATAACTAGACCGGTGAACAGGTCTACCCAGATCAACAACTCAGTATTGCCATATGTCGATTTAGGCAGCGACGGTATATGGTCCATCGCTATGACCTGGAAAGGGTAGGTAGCTTCGATATTTCCGGGCGATCGCCCCTTGATTACCGGTCTACCCTTTCCGGTCTCGCAATCCGTACAACAACCCACATATTTCTGTACACTTCGGAAAAGACCTCTCCAGTGAAAGTGGGACCTGATCTTGTGATACGTTCTGCCTATGCCCTGATGTCCCCCTTCTAGACTCACATGGTAGTGATGGAGGACAT
>CM047582.1:20623940-20640696 GCA_026184515.1 Peronosclerospora sorghi | reverse complement strand
CGGACCAAGTGTCTCTGGATGATGACCGGTCGTCTGCCAGCAGCGGAAGATCGGACCAGATTTCGAATGGAGGTCCGCGGGGTACCCCCCCGTAAGTTGGAAGACTGGGCACGATGGTGGTGGTCAGGTTGACCATACAAATGTATTTGATTTCGAACATGACTCCACCACAGCCCCGAGGGAAGCGGTGCTTTCTAACACAGAGTTGGTGTACCAGCCAGGTTTGCTGGTAGTACTTGCGGACGTGAAAGGCTTTGATAATCCTTGGAGAGTCTTGATATACTCTGGAGCGTCTGACAATTATGTCAGACGGGCTTCTGCTGTGAAGAGTCGGCTGTATGCCGAGGCTCTAGAGGCACGTTCTCGTGACGTTGTCACGGTCCGTCTTGCGACGGGCGTACAGGTTTCTGTACCCAAGGTCTCGATTGACCTTAAGCTGAAGTTTGCATACTTCGACAGCTTAGAACGTTGCCTAGTCCTGGATTTGGACTCGCGGTATGACCTCATTCTGGGCATGAAGTGGCTGGAACGCCACGAGCCATGGACAGACTGGAAGTCTAAGTCCATTGGCTCAACGCACCCGCGGTCGGGTGAAGAATTGGCGAGTCATGAACCCACCTTTGCTCTATCGCAAAAGCGATTCTGGTGTGAGATGCCAGAGATTGGGATGTCTGAAACGATCATTCCCAATGGCGTTAAGGAAGAGTTCCTTAACGAGGGGGATTCGGCGGTTAATCCCCGCGCCGATATAGGAGAGACTGGTGAGTCGCTAGTGATAGAGGTGGAATCCTCTGAGGGTAAGCGCGAGGCGCTTAGAGAAGAGACCCGAAGTTCGTCCCTTCTACAGGTCGGAATTGATTCCGACCACGCCGTGTCCGGCGAACAAGTTGCGACTCCAGTGGTAGGGGTAGAGACCCCTGTGGTTAAGCGCGAGGCGCTTTCAAGCGAAGAGACCCGAAGTTCGCCTCTTTCGCACGTCGGAAATGATTCCGATTACGCCGTTATAGGTGAGACCGGCGAGTCACCGGTTGTAGAGGTAGAGACCTCTGTGGATAGACGCGTAGCGCTTCCAATAGATGGGGCAATTGACTCCCCCCATCTGGGTCTCGGGATGAGTCCCGAGGCCAGTAGTCAGCAGTCCTATAGGATGCTGAATAGTGTGACAGGTGTTGTCACAGAAGGCGTAAGCCTTGAACGGTTGCCTGGGATAGGCGAACTGTTGTCGTTGGAGGAGATGTCCTTCAACGAGTTTGAGACTGCTTTGAAAGCAGATGAAATCGACGAGGTCGTCGTGTTGCGTCCGGAAGAGGAGTTGAACTCCTCATCCACGATGGACAAGTCAGTTTTGGTGCAAATCAAACAGGCATTGAATGCCCGAAGCGGTCTCAAGATCCTCGTGGATCCTGAGGACCCTTACCATTCCTTATTAAAGGAATTTGGAGATGTCATTAGTGACAACCCACCGATGGGGTTACCGCCGGATCGGGGAGTCCGACATGAAATTGATTTGGTTCCCGGAACCAAATACTGCATCACTAGGCAGTGGCCTCTCCCGAAGGAACAATGCGACGTCATCGACGCATTCTTCAAGGGGAAAGAAGAGGCAGGGATGGTACGGGAGAGCAAGTCTCCCCACTCATTTCTCACTTTTTTTGTTCGTAAACCGAACGGAAAGTGGCGCATTGTGCATGCGTATAATAAGCTGAATGCAGCTACTGTACCCATGCAGACTCCGATTCCTCGGAAGGATGTCTCAGACCAATATGGCGGGATGTACTGTATACAGTGCCTTAGATCTGGTGGACGGGTATTATCAGGTGCTCATGCGAGCGTCCGATATTCCGCTGACAGCGGTTAGCACGCTTAGTGGCATGCTGTGGGAGTGGCTTGTTATGCCACAAGGGCTTTCAAATGCACCAGCGACTTTCAATCGCTTGGTGACTCAACTCTTCCGCCCTCATAGGAAGTACGCTCAGACGTACTTCGACGATATATTCGTCCATATTCGTGCGGAAGGCGACTCGTCTGATGTTCAGACGCATCTGATACACCTTCGAGCAGTGCTCGACTGTATGCGAGAGAATAAGTTATATGAAAACGCATCCAAGTGTATCTTTGGTGCTGAGGAAATTCCTTTCCTCGGATGCTTCATCGGTAAGGATGGAGTGCGGGCGGATCCCGCGAAGGTGAAAGCGATTGTGGAGTGGCCTTCGCCTGTAAATGTTAGAGATTTACGGAAGTGGCTTGGATTATCCAACTATCTCCACAAGTACAGCGAGAACTACGCTGAAATGGCGAAGCCATTGACCGACCTTCTTAAGAAGGATGTGATTGGTGTTGGGAAACTGAACACCAAAACGCTTTTCAAGCGGTTAAGGGGAGCTTGTTAAAAGCTCCCGTTCTTGCTCTCCCAGACTCTGGGAAACCATTTAGTGTCGTCTGCGACGCCTCCGATTTCGCAACCGGATGTGCTTTGTTACAAGCAGACGATGCAGGAAGGGAACGCGTAATTGCGGTTGAGTCGAGGCAGCTTAAATCTGCAGAACGGAATTATCCCGTTCATGACAAGGAGCTACTTGCAATGAAGTAAGCTCTTGTCAAATTAAGGTTCACCTACTCGGCTCAAAGCCGTTCGTGGTTTATACTCACCACGCGTCCTTACGGACAGCGACAAAGTCACCTGATCTCTCCCAACGGATGGCCCGTTGTCTCTCCTTCTTTGAGGAGTATAACTTTGAGGTTAAGTATAAACCTGGCAAGCAGAACGTGCTTGCAGACGCGTTGTCGCGTCGTCCCGATTACGAGCTCGCTCACGCGACATTCGTCATCTCGTCTGTGGTGTATCTCATACGCCCGGCGTATGAGAAAGACCCACAGTGTACGGCGCTTATCAGTGCGTTGGGTGGAAAGCGACTTGGCTCGTCTGAGCCAACCCTGTCAAGTCGAGCTAAAGCTGGCTTACACCGTTACAGGTACTGTGACGCTCTGCTATTTTATAGCACGAGCGCGGAGGACACTCCGCCGGTGGTAGTTCCTCATGATGAGGAACTGAAGTATAGAGTCCTCTTTGAGGCACATGACGCCCCTACCGGGGGTCATTTAGGTCGGGATAAGACCTACGGCGCTTTAAGCGCTTTGTGTTGGTGGCCCAACATGTATAAGTGGGTCGGTGCGTATATACGCACTTGTGAGACGTGTCAGAGGGTTAAACCCTCCTGCAAGTTCAGATGCGCCTTTGGCGAGCTTGTACGTTCCAACGTAGTGTTGGAAATCCATTAGTATGGATTTTATCTTCGGTTTTCCGAAGGATAAGGCCGGGAAATCCGGCATATTGGTCTTTGTAGACCGTTTGAGCAAGATGGCTCACCTGGCGGCGGTGACAGAGTCCATTGATGGACAAATAACAGCGAAGGTGTTCCTAGACCGTGTCTTTCGACAGCATGGTCTACCTGATTCCGCTGTATCGGATCGGGATCCCCGTTTTACGGGACAGTTTTGGGGGGCGTTGTTTAAGGTGCTAGGCACCAAGCTCCTCATGTCCACTGCGGATCATCCGCAGACGGACGGTCAGACGAAACGCGTTAATCGCGTTGTGGAGGATATTCTCCGGATTTTATGTCCGGATTCTCCAAAGAGTTGGAGTGAGATGCTTCCGATGATTGAATTTGCTATAAACAATTCGGTACATGCATCTACGGGGTTTACCCCGTTTTACGTGAACGGATTGGTGAATCCGAGGGTTCCGTTGACGCCACGTGTGTGTGGCCCAGGGCTTGAGGGGGGAGGATTCCCCGATGTCAGCCCTGTATCTGTGCGAAATCACACAGATAAGTTTTTATCGACGCGCCTTAGTGTCTTACGACACGTCTGCGATGCCGTGGCGGAAAGCCACGACAAGCAGAAGGAGCAGGCTGACCGCAAGTAGCGGAGTAACGAAAATGTATACAAAGTAGGACAAAGTGTTTTATTAACGCTAAGAATCTTCCTACACAGGCAGTTTCCAACGTGCGGAATAAACTGCGCCCCATGTTTGTGGGGCCCTTTAAGGTATTAGCCCGAAAGGGCTTGTCGTACACCTTAGACATCCCGAAGGCGATGCGTACGCATCCAACCTTTTATGTGGGTATGCTTAAGCCATACCAGAACCCGGAGGCGGGTCCCCTCTCGGAGGAGGGTGAGAAACCGGATAGCCGAAAGCAGGTCGGAACATCTCCGACAGGGTTGATATACGACCCTGAAGCTCCGCAACGAGAGTCTCGAGAGAGGCAGCCGCTCCTCGAGGCGTTCATTCGCACTCACCTCGTTGCGGAGTTCCTCCTGAGCATCTTGTATGCGAAGGCTGTGCCGATCACAGCGCTTGTGGAAGTCACGCCGCAATAGCGCGACCCCCTCCTCCAGTGCTCGATACGGAGGGTACGCCACATTATCATGTGGAACGCCTGATGGCACGACGCCATCACCGGGGTGAGACCCAGTACCTGGTAAAGTGGAAAGTGTATCCACATTCCCAGAACTCGTGGGAGTACGAGACTCCCCTGCGGCAGGATTGCCGTGACGTCGTTGACGCTTTCGAGCGGGAGAATCCCACTGAGAGTCAACGATCAAAGGGGCTGAAGAAGCCCCTTCACTCCCAATAGCTTGGAGTTCGCCGGAGGCAGATGCTGTGCTTGCATTGCTCTCCGGCACCACATCGAGAGCAGAGAGCGTATAATAGGAGGCAGGCAATTGCCCTTACGCTTTGGCCTGAGCATAGGCCAAGCGTAGCGCTCTCTCTACCCGAACGTCGTGTTCGGAAAAGCTGTTGTACAGCGCATCGAAACTGGGGAGGTGTTTCTCCCTTTCCGCCCAGGCGCGGAACGCCTGTTCTGCGTCTTCGACGCTTTCGTCCCTCAGGAGAACAAGGGGGGGGGAATCTCGCGGAGAACATCCACGAGGGCACCGCGTGCCTGTTTCCCGAGGCGCGTCCGGTAGGACTTAACGGAATAATGTTTGGGCGTTAGTAGCCGGGCCCGGAGTTGGTTCCGATGCGCAATTTCACGCGGCAGTATAGCCACTGGTCCAGGGGTATAAGAGGCTAAGCCCCTCTTGACCGCGTTCTTAGCCCTCTTTTGAGGGTCGCGAGGTCACTTACGTGCCCGTCCGGCACGTCGGGCCTCTTGAACCAAGGAAGGTTCATTGGTGGTGGTTGCATGTGGCAACCTGGAGGTATCATCCCTAGCGGGTAACGGTGGCGCACGAGTTAGTGCGTTTTCCCCACGTGTGGGGAATGGGTTGGATGACTGATAGCGCCGTTCGGCGCTATCAACATGGCCAGCCGTGGGGGAGAGCTCCCCAAGGGCGTCCACTTCCGAGCCGTCGGAATAGTTTGCGTCCATAGCACCGCTGAGGGTGTACAATGGACAGCCAGAGGTACTGGCGTTGGAGTTCTCCAACAAAGTTTTGTTTATTGCGTAAGCAATAGTCTTGATGGGGGAGGATGTAACGGGGTTACATTCTGGAAACACTGAGTGTTGGTGTACATGAGTACACCACGGTTGAGGTCAGTATTGGCCGGGTTGAAAGGTTTCGAACCTTTGGTTATTTTAACCAATCAGGGCATGGGCCCTTGGTGTGGTGGTGTGTCAGCCATCCACGTGTCAGTACACAGGTGTGTACACTACATTTTAGCTAGGTACGAATTAGGAATATTCTACTTAGTATTACATATAGTTTATATTAGTTTAAATAATTACATATTAAATATATTCAGTTTACATTTCACTCTATCTTACAGACGCACGACCTCGACCGGTCGTGCGTGTAGTGAGTGCCGTAGCGTAAGAGGAGCCCTCCCCTTAGCTACACCCTTAGTAAGGGAGCCTTGCCGTTAAGGCACTAGCAAAGGCTACAGTAAACTAACCCGGGAATCTTGGCCCCCAGTAGGAGAGCTCTCTCCTACTAAGCCCTTAATAAGGGCGTATAGGCTAAGTAGCGGCGAACGCCGCTTTAAGGAAAGTCTTCCTCTGTGCGCTAGTCGCACCGTGCGTATACGCACCGGCTACAGCGACGGCCAGATCGTGATGTCAAATCTGATCTATCAAGTTCCAGAGGGTGCGACGGCCAGATCGCTACGGACAGATCGCGATGTCAAAACTGATCAATCAAGTTCCAGAGGGTGCGACGGCCAGATCGTGATGTCAAAACTGATCAATCAAGTTCCAGAGGGTGCGGCGGCCAGATCGCAACGGCAAATCTGATCAATCAAATTACAGAGGATTGCGACGGCCCCAGAGTCCATTATTGAAGTCAGCGCTGAAGTAGCCAAGAAGTAGTGGGTGAGAAAAGTGATTGACTTTGATGTAGGAGTTGGTAACACATAATAGAACGAAATGTCCCCTGAACTACGCAGATCTCTGGCGGCCCTCAAAAACCTTTCTTTTTTTTACTCCATACAAAAACCAAGTGTAACACAAGGAAGTCGGTGAGCGCACGCCCTAGTGAGTGAAGAGCAGCCATTTGGAGTGCGCTAGTGTTGGGGGCAGCCTGGAAAAGCCTTTTGAAGTGTACCCAAATGTAATTGATTGATTTGTTGGTTCGGAAGGAAGTACTAAGTACCAAGGAAGTAAAACAAGGAGGACTGGCTTATTACCTCTTTGTGCTGTTAATTAAGTGGAATTATAATAATTTTCAACCCCTTCACGACATCCACGTAATAATCTGTAATCGTGAGCTCCACAGTGTACCACGTGATCGCAAGCTCCACAGTATAACAACGTAATCATAAAATCCACAAAACAATTCGCTTCCACTCGGTATGCGCAGCGGAAGCGCAAGAGTCACAGGAACAATCGAGAGGAAAGTCCAGTCGGACTAAAAGTAAATGTAAAAGTGAATATATTTGATTTACCTAAATTATAGTCAATCACAAAATGCAAAATTGAGTACAGGTATTTTTGCAATTTGTGCCATGATGCTTCATCTGTAATATCGTCATGTTTCAACAGTGACTTCTTCCTCTGCTTCTGCTTCTCTTTGCGTTCTATTTCTCGCTCTGCTGCTGTCATTGTCTGAGTCAAAGTCCTTTGACACTCGCTACTTTGTTTAATGAAAAGGTGTCTGAAATGGTACATTGTACCGTTGTATCGAACCGGACCATATACCGCTGTAACCGTCTTTCGTAACCGTTAGAAATCGATTGGGCTTCGATTGCCCACCAGTATCTCTTTTCTCGCGTGATAACCAGAGTACGTAAAATGCTTATAGTGAGCAGCTATGTTGGTCAAGGAGACTGAATTGATGTAATAATGGGTACTCTATCAATTAACAGTGAAGTTCAATTCGACCGTGTCCTCTTCGCGCCGAAAATGCCGCAAGGCTCACTTCGCTGCCCATTCGACTCAGCGTCGGGTGCTTATGAGCGCACCGTTGTCCAAGGAGCTACAGAACAAGTATAATGTAAGTTAGTACACTGGTACTTTCAGCGTTGTAAGTCCATGTCAGATTCTACTCTTGTGATAGAGAGACTGGCACTTCATGGCATCGCGGTAACCGTAAGTGTCGATGGAGGACGAAAGCACACACCTTTTCCATACACAGCGACTTTACAAAATGATGCTCAAAAGTAATCGATGTATGTTCAACTCCAGGTTCGCTCTATGCCCATCCGCAAAGAGGACGAAGTCATGATCGTCCGTGGCTCCCACAAGTCCCGCGAAGGCCGTGTCACTGCCGTGTACCGCAAAAAGTTTGTCATCCACGTGGAGCGTGTTGTACGCGAGAAGGCAAATGGCGCTTCGGTGCCCATTGGCATTGATGCGTCTAAAGTGGTAATTACAAAGCTAAAGCTTAACAAGGACCGCAAGAAAATTTTGGAGCGCAAGAACCGTGCTGTAAGCGAAACCGAAAAGGGCAAGTTCACTGAGCAGGACGTTGCCATGGCCACCGTTGACTAAGAGATCGAGGAACATAATTGACTACTTACGCATTGTTATCGTAGAGAAAAGAAATGGGCAACCTAATCTCGTAATACGAAATTGGATCCATAAATTTAACAAAATACTTATGCGTCTTCTAGGAATAGTTTTCCAATATTGTTCACTATACAAATGGGGCCATCGTTCATTTAGCGGCACACATTGGGGGAAAAGGGGTGACCGGCATTATCGACAGTCGATTGAATGGCTTGATATGTCAAAACTACGCCCCCCAAGAGCACTGTCACCGCGATGCAAAGGACAATGATGGACTGCCGACCCGTCCTTCGTACGTAGCCTAAGATCACAACTTGTGAAGCCGACGTCACTACGAACGCTACTGCAGCCAGTAACAAGGCCCAGTCCCACGCAATCATTTTGAATAGAGCATATTTTGTTGTGGCAGCAGCCGAAGAATACAGAATCATGAGTGCCGTGGTGGAGGAGGCCACTTCAGGCACGACGCCCAGTTCAATCATGATGGGGCCAGTGATGATACCACCACCAACACCAAACATGCCCGCAGCAATGCCAGCGGCTGCGCACCCCAGAGGAAAGTAAATAACCGTTTTCTTGGTCCAGCGAATGTCTCCCTCCTTAAATTCGTACTTCACTTCCAACTTGCGGAGGTACTCCTTGTGCAAGTAGCGCGACGTAAGCACGACAACGAGAGCAATCCAGGGCACCTCAATCAGCAGGAGCACCCAATACACAACACCTCCACAATGAACGGCTACGCCACCGATACTGGTAGCCACGACGCCTAGATAACAGACCATGATGGTAATATGAGGACCCCAGGCAAAATGCCGCTCTTTTTCCAAAATTTGGACTAAAATTGCAGCTGATTCAACTTCATCCGTAGTACCAATCGAAGAGCTTTCGCGCTTTTCGCATAACACGTCGTCCTTTTGCGGCGTGGTCATCTGGACGTACGTAATGGGGCTGGTTTGGACATCAAAGACAACCTCATTGACAATTCCTTCGGCTTCTTTCTTCTTGGAGAGTTCTTTCTTGTGTAAATGAATACCTTTCATCATGGCACGCGAGCCGCCTACAAAGAGCACTACGACGAACAGTAACGACAGAACATAACTCGGGATGAGTTTGTTGATTATAGCGCCTAGGACAGCGCCACCAATGACGACAGGTATCATGCCCAGCGCTAGCTCGGGGTCAATCAAAGGTCGGTCCACTGTTGGATGCCGCTTACGCATGTTAAACCAGGCGTTCGCTACAGCTCCACCAAAAATGGCTACGTTCGAGATGGGCGTCGCGCGTTTAATGTCAATTCCCATGATGAGAACCATAGCTGGCACCATAATGACGCCGCCACCTAGGCCACCCGCGGAAGAAACAATCAGTCCGAGCACCATTAATGTGACAGCCAGCGCGCCATAAATATCCATATCGGACAGGCTTGGCACACCATCGTTTGCGTCATCGGTTCTACTGTTTTCTTCAGCTCGCGAAACACAAAGCGCCGTCGCAAGAGCTGCGAGCAGAAGCAGGGACAATGTAATGTCGCGATTGCGCGGGAGGCGTTTGGTTATCATGGCGACAATCTGGCCTGATTCCTAATTTTGTGTGTAGCCGCTATCTAGCGCTCACTTTTCGCTAATCAGTGCTCACCCCCAAAATTATCAGCCAATCAAATTTTACTCCGATCCACTCACTCTTTTTTTTTGCAAATTTTGATCGATGAAACAGGCGGACGGCGCTGGACTTGTTTGCGCGGCGAGTTTCTGGACGAAAATTATATTAGACTGAAAATAGGTACTCTCTAAGACAAGGCACACCAATTCGCTATACGGAGATGTATTAGGATAAATTGGACTCTCACAATACAAATAAAACCTGCTGTCATAACGCCATTTGGTAAAATGTCCGAGCCTCCGCACAAGAGCTCTTTGCAGAGTAGCCGAGATCTTCAGTATTTTTTACTAACCATTTTTCATGCGTAAGTTTTCCGTCTTTCGAACAGGATTACAACAAATCGTATCTCCCTCTATGGGGCACACATACACTCGGCTTAAAGTGGCAAAATATTAGACTCCCTCCACAGTACACGCGTAACCGAGGATAACACACTTCTCACCAGCAACGGTACATTTGGCATCAAATTATACGTTTCCGCTACTCCCTTCCCCTGTACGACCTGTCTTCTCCACTTCACAGCTACCAGATGGAAGACACTTAGCATTCTTTCTGTCGGTGCGAAACTAATAGCTAATACCACTAAATGCTATACGTATCGCGAGATGGCGGGGGTATTCGAAGCATAATTCGCTTAAAGACTTGACTAGTCCACGATGAGGGCATTTATTCGCCGTTTTCCAACGAATTTTGCGTATTTCCTACAAAGAGCGTTTAGCGGTGAGTGCACAAAAACGCGCCTTTTCAAGAATAAAACTTACTCGTAACATCCTTAGCCGCAAAAACTATCGGCGAGTGATGTCGGATAAGTTGTTTCAGGAAAATGTAAACTTGCTCCGACAGCGCCAATCCGTCTCCCACGCTTTTGGCTGTCTTCTTCCACCATCGCAAAAAGTCATTCATTACACATATTTCCAGATACAGAAACAGCAGCATGTTCTGTTATCTTATCGATGGCGTGGAAAGATCCGACAAAGTTGAACTCTAGCATCAATGCTGTGTAGACGCGCATCATTACATTAGTTCACATTAGTTAATTCCTCCATCTCCATTTTCCGCTGCAGCTCACACACTGGAACTTCTTTTAACAGCTGAAAGTGAATGTGATTAAGCGTTGCGAGCCACTGAAACGTGTCACGACAATAGGAGCTTTGGACTCGATTCAGCGCCTCCTCCACTGCCTCGTTCGGCTCACAAGGCCTGGGTGGATCTTTGACTTGGGCGTCAGCCAATCAGCGTGCATCATTTCATGTGGAGGGGTTACTTATATGGGGGGTGAGCGCTGATTAGCGAAAAGTGAGCGCTAGATAGCGGCTCCCTTGATTAAATAACGATAAACAATGGGAAATGCTAGGGACGCTTCCATTTTTTATTTCGGACACTTCATAAACCCTAGTTTTAATTGGGAAATGGAAATCACCGCCACACTTTTGGCTACTTGCCGCCACACTTATATTCCTTAAAGTGCTAGATAGCAACGAAGTGCCGCTAGCCATAACCGCAGGTAAGGAACGTGAGAATAATATCGACTATAGTAGGTTAACATTTGGCTGTGATATGTGTTGATATGGCAAGCGTTGCTTAGTTAGTGGTTTTGAGATCGAGCGGCGAGAGTCGCCGGCGGCGGTAAAGGTATGTAAAATAAGCTTTGGTACAGATTTTTTGATTTTTGTGGTTCTATAGCATACCCATAACTCTATATCCGAGACAAGTGTGCGGGAGCTGAATGTTACGGTGATGCATTTCCTAAGTGAACTTGGTGGCGACACGAATAGAGGGGATACAGAGTTGCGCCGACCCGCGTCTGATGAAGCTGGTAAGAAAGATGAAGCTAATTTCTTACCTTTTGATAGGTGGTCACTTGACAATTATAGTGAGAAATCTGCATTGGTTCATCGCCGGCCAGGCGTCGAAGATTGAAGTGGCAATCGTTTTGAAGGGCATTAATGGCGAGGTATATCTTCGGTGAAAGAGTTTATCTTGAAAAAGGTGAAAAAATATTGTTGACCCAGGTAATTACTGCTCCAAGCAACTTTGGCCCATGTGAAACATTAAAAGATCGTAATGTGGTCATCGGTGACCGTTTTGACGGGCTGAATCATGTGGTGGAGCAGCCTATCAAAGTTTTTGCCGCTTGATCAGGCGGTACCACGGCACCCGGACTGCCGAATAACGAAGGGGGTCCTCCGGTTGTCCTTGACTGCTTGTGTTTTTGCTCACCTTGTGTACCCGACGGCTTGGCGTGGGTCGCTCTCCAGGTGGCCGGGATGTAAACACGGCAATTCCTTGATGCAATATTGGGGGAGCTTGTAACGAGTTGACCTATGTGCTTATCAGGCGTGATCAGGTACAATAAAGCTCGAATCAGGTGCGATCAGGCTTGATCAGCAGTGATCAGGCTTGGGAAGGCACTAAAAGTCGTTGATCAGCTGCGATCAGGCTTGATCAGACTTGATAAGGTGCTAAAAGTGGTTGATCAGCTGCGATCAGAATTGATAAGGATTGATCAGGCACTAAAAGTAGTTGATCAGCTGTGATCAGGCTTGATCAGGCTTGATCTGGCTTGATCAGGTGCTAAAAGTGGTTGATCAGCTGCGATCAGACTTGATCGGGCTTGATTAGGCACTAAAAGTAGTTGATCAGCTGTGATCAGACTTGATCAGGCTTGATCAAGCGCTAAAATTCGCTCAAGTACAAGTTGGTGCGATCTGCGAGCTATTGATCGCGGGTCATGAGTTGCAGAGTGTCGATCAGGTGTTGATCGGCGAAGGGGGTACTTTATCAGGCAGCGGAAGTCTTCACTGCCCGATCACGGAGCCTCTGGAGTCTTAAACAGCTAAAGGAACACCCAAATATCTGTATTCCTAGCCTAGACCTACGAGGGGGGGGGTAAACTTCACTTAATCCACCTAGAGTTCCCGTGGGGCGCTTACAGCAGCCGAACTCTAGGGGCCAAACGTGAACCAAACGAGAGGTGAGAGCACTGCTCAATCACACTACCAAGAACTAAAAACCTTTACAGAAGAACCGCTGACACAGCGGGCGTAGTTGCGGGTGAGTTCTCAACGCTCTACGCCTGCCGGGGGCCAAAAACGCCCAAAGTGCTCCCGCCCGGGATGTAGAGGTGTGTATTAACTAAAGGGAGGCGCTAGTTGCCGTCCCTGAGGTGTCCTTAGTGTTTGGATGCAAAAGGAGAACTTTATTATTGCTTAAAGCCTTAGATCTACCATTTCCCTAATTTCAGCCAATCAGAACCGTCCATTCCAGCGTCCTCCGTCCACCAGTCCACCTGATTCCTCCGTCGTTCGTCGGTGTTCGTCGGTGTTCGCTGAGTACCTGTACGTAATCGTACCATCTTCCCATGCCCCGTCTATGTATTGTCTATGTGCACCACGGTTGTACACGCAACTGTATACACCGTGGCACACACAACCGTATACAATTACGTACCCAATTTGTGCCCGCAATCCTACCCCTAATTAGGCCCTTAATTAGGCCCAATTATAGCACGCTTTACTACAGCCGCCCCTGATCCTCGTCCCAGCCGTACAGCGGTTGGGGCGAGGGTTGATCATGCCGTTGGATATCATGGATCATGCTACCGTTGGTCGATTTTATCCACACCCATCAATCATGACATCATCGACCTGGTAATCATCACCCATCACTCTGCCCCTTCTCCCGCCGATCAGGTCCCAATCTATTAGGCCGTTACCGTTAGTGGTATGCCCCTCGCGATCCAACGTTCATCATCCACCAACCGTGGCATCTACGATCAATCTGAATCGATCAGGCATTTCTGTATTTCCATCATGCAAGCGATAACGGACGGTACCCCGGCGAACACCGCCAACGCTCCTGCCCTGGATCGGGCCGCAGCTGATCAGGCGATCGCTGCCATCAATCAGGCTTACAGCTTACAAGAGGCCCTCCACGCGCGCGATGATCAGATCGGCGTGTTAACCGACTCGCTCGCGATGAGCGAAGACACTATCGCGATGCTTCGGCAGCAGCTCGCTCGTGCCAAACGCGCCGTGGTGGAGCGAGATACTGAGATCAAGCGGGCCGCCTTCAAACCGCTCAAGCCATTGCGCGACTTCGTTGACACCAAAGTCAACGATCTCCAGACTAAGTTGAAGACCGTCGAAAACGCTGTGGCAGATCAAGAAAAAACCATGGACGATCAACGTGCCCAGATCCGGAATCTGGAGAGCCGTCGTGCCCGTGATCGTTATCTGCGATCGGTGCATGAGGAGACTATCGCTGATCGAGCGCGAGAGCTGGATCAGCTTCAGCAGCGCATCGCCAAGTAACAAGAAGAATACGATCGAGCTGATTCTAGGAATCAGCGCCTGGTCGAACAGGCGTTCAAGCTCACCGCCGAGATTGATAGGCGCAAACGCCAGTATAATCGCCTCCGGAAGAAGAATAAGTCCAATTGCATGAAGATGGACGAATACTCCGCCATCATGTCCCAGACGCAGGAAATATCTGATCTGGTCGAGGGAGTGTCTGACCTCCAAGATGAGCTGGGTGATCTACACACCGCATATTCTCAGCTAGAGAAGGAGCTTTCCATCGTGCAATGCCGCTTCGATCAAGTTTCTGCATAACTCGACACGCTACGCAATCAACTGCAACAGGTTCAAGACGAAGTCATGCAGTTGCGCTCGTTTCACTCGGACCTTCAGTCCCAGTTGGCTGGTATGTCGTTGCGGATGCAGATCATACCGGCTGTCCGCACCCCTTCGGAAGGTTCTGATCAACCCACATCGCCGGCTAGCCTTCCCGCTGCTTCTCCAGACGTCTCGATCAGCCGCGCCGCCCCTTCGCCTAAAAGGCGTATTCAGCGTTCCCTATCATCCTCTTGGTCGAAGCGGCCACGCCTCCTTTCCCCCATTTCGGAGGCGAAGACGGAGGACGATGATCCCCCAAGTCCTGATCAGGACGATGAAGGCGGATTTCCTGACCCGATCGCTTCCATTCCCTCTACTACCACAATTAGCGAGTTCGGGAGCGAGGATTTACCTGATCAAGGCACTGACGGGTCTCTTTTTCCTCGTACGGGTGATTTCAAGACGCTGGTTGCGGTGCCTGATGATGCCAGTGACGCCGACATCCTGCCGTGGACTCCAGATCAACTCCTTGGGTTCGATCTGCGTAGCGTCACGGCTCAAGTGGTCTTTGACTACTTGACCCGCCCCGCAGGATGGTTGTTCCCGGCCGCCGTGCATGCCCCTCCGGCTGATGTGTGGTTCAGTCATTTGATCACCCAGCCGGAAGTGGAGCTGCTATATTCTGAATGCCCTTGGGGCGTTTTCACGACCATGCTGCAGCCCATTTTTTCCGCTCAGTCGGCTGGTTCGCCGAATTTGAGACGAAGTACCGGTCGTTTCTCGACCATCACGCGCTGGCGATCTGGTAGTCGACGCATTACCTCCCCATCGCTAAAGGACTTCGCGAGACAGATGACTTCTTCCGGGACTACTACAATGATCGGCACCAACGCAGAAGTCGTTCCGGGGCGACATCGAAGAGGGTTGTGGACTTTGTCCTGCGGGGACTGATCGACGGGAGGTGTGCTCTCGATATTTTTCCTGGACCCGTCGATCACCCATTGTGCTCGCAACCGTCCTTTGAAGTATGCCCCGGCCGATGGGGCGTGGTACCCAGGGTTTCTTTCAGACCCGCCACCTCGGACCCTATTGGACGCGTTGAGGGAGGTTGATGACTTTGAACCTTGGTGGTTTCAATATCGTTTTCCCCCGAAAGCCACCCTGGCCGTAAAATCCCTCGTATTCGTCGCAAGTTCTTTGGGTCCGGTGGGTCGGTTGATCGTTTCTTCTTTAATCAATAAGCACTCTTGATCATGCCATTTCCACTGTTGCTTCCTTACTTTTCAATGCATAATATAAATCGGTATTCCGTCGCCTCATATGTCGTTGTTCCATCATCATGTCTTGCAATATACATCGTAAACACACCACTTCAAGTCATTCATCAATTATTCATCAACTGTGAGTTTCATTAATCATTTTTCTTCAATCGGAGGTTCTTCGATCGTAATTCCATGATCAGTCAGCTGATCACGCATAAGTTGGACTCTTCGCCCACTTGCATTACGTCAAATCGATGTCTGTTGATCATTTCACAGTTCAGATCTGCCTCGTCTATCCACGACGGCTCGGCATAACCCCCCTTCCAGTAGACTTGATATTCGCGTAACGTTCTTCAATACCTAGTCTTTAGGCCAGATCGGACATCGGTGATACGATCAACTTCAAATTCATCTGGATCTAGCGTCCTTTCCCAGCTGTCTTCGGGTAACAAGGCTTCATCGAGGTCAAAACGATCTTCTTTCCCGACTGTTAGCACAGTAGTGGGGCGATCTGGAAATTCCTTGACCAATTTCAACTTAGACAGGTGCACTACTGGGAACATACGATAGTCGGTGCCAGCTGTAACCAATCTCGCCGCGTGATTACTGATCACCTCATCGATTCTGAAGGGGCCATGCCACATATGCGCCAATTTCTTCGCGAACCCTTCTTTCACCCGATCTAGATATAACCCGACCCTTGATCCAGCTTCGATCTTGTGTGTTGTCACTTGATCATTATGCCTCTCAGCTCGCTCGGCTATCGCTTGATGCAATCGGGTGCTCACTTGGTCGCGGGCGTATCTGTAGTCTTTCTGCAACTTGTATCTCCACCGACGAGCATCGAATCTCAATCTTTGCGCCGAATTCCACCCAGTTGTAATGTCGATTCCAACGACGATCGCGGATCCCACCCATATGCCAAAAAAAAGATGTCTCTCCGCGAATGTAATCAGGGGTCGAGTTCAGCGCGAATACCAGACGCTCTGCATACAAGCTCCAGTCTTTCTGGTCGACATCCGATACATACATCTTGATTGCCCGCGTAATCGTCTGCACCGTCCTCTCCGCCTTTCCGTTCGCCTGTGGACGGTATGTGTGGTGTAGTCAAGTTCGAAATCGAATACATTTGTATGGACAACCTGACCACCACCATCGTGCCCATCCTTCCAACTTACGGGGGGTGTACCCCGCGGACCTCCATTCGAAATCTGGTCCGATCGTCCGCTGCTGGCAGACGACCGGTCATCATCCAGAGACACTTGGTCCG
>CM047582.1:20595458-20607044 GCA_026184515.1 Peronosclerospora sorghi | reverse complement strand
GCGGAAAAATCAGGTCGACTGATGGACGGAAGGCGTTTCAAATGGACAATGCGGATTGGTTGAAAGTAGGAACAGGGTAGATCTGAGGGTTTAATTGCTAATAAAAGTTCTCTTTTTGCGTACGATCGCGCTGATCGTTTTTTGGGAAGGCACCTTTGCGCCCCCACCTTATTGAAACCTCTACGTCCCGGGCGGGAGCACTAAGTGCGTTTTTGGCCCACCGGTCGGCGTAGAGTGTGAGAACTCACCCCGCAACTCCGCCCGCAGTGTCTGCGGTTCTTCGTTGAAAGGTTTTTGGTTTTGGGAACGTGATCGAGCAGTGCTCTCACCTCTTCCCCGTGAAATTAACGTTTGGCCCCTAGAGTTCGGCTGCTTTAAGCGCCCCACGGGAACTCTAGGTGGATTTTAATATAAATACCTATTCCCCGTATAGTCTAGGCTAGGAGCGCATTGATTTGGGCGTTCCTTAGCTGTTTGACGGCTTAGAGGCTCCGCGATCAGGCAGTGAAGACTTCCGCTGCCTGATCAAGTACCCCCCCCCTACCGATCAACACCTGATCGACACTTTTTGCGAATCGTGATCGTGATCGCTGATCGCAAATCGCGCCAACTGCTACTTGAACGACTTCCGGTGCTTGATCAAGTCTGATCATGGTATGTTACGACTGGGCAGCAGTTTTTAGCCCCTGATCGAGCCTTTCAGTACCAGATCGCACTTGCGATCAAGACAGAATATTGTTTATCGACGGTTATTAACGTCAGCCAAAGCCTGATCAAGCCTGATTACCACTGATCTACATCGTTTCAGCGCCTGATCGCGTCGGACTGCCGCCTGATCGCACTTGCGATCAAGAAGGAATATTGCTGATCGTCGGTTATTAGCATCGGCCCAAACTTGATCAAGCCTGATCGCGGCTAATTGACGTGGTTTAAGCACCTGATCGCACGTGATCACGCCTGATCGCATCGGTTGTATCGTCACAAGTTAGTTAATTCAATCTTGCACCAAGAATTTGCTGTGCGCTGTCCCCTCCACCTGAGGAGCGATCCACGCCTAGCCGTCGGGTACACAAGGTGAGCAAGAACACAAGCAGTCGAAGACATCCGGAGGAACCCCTTCGTTAGTCGGCAGTCTGGGCGCCGTGGTACCGCCTGATAAAATCTCAAAAACTTCGATCAGCCGCTCCACCACAATGGTGCGCGTGCCCGGATCTTTGGGCGACGCGGGATATCACCGCGATTCTACGCAAGATACCGCGGATGTGAAAGTGAAAACGGAAGCTGAAGCAGAGGTGAAAATCAATGTGGAAAAGGAGGAGGTGGTTGTGACGACGGAAGGCAGTTCGCCGTCGTCATGCCTGAAGAAGAAAGGAAATGCCGATCATCGGACCCGGGGAGGAATCCAGATGACGTAAAGGAGGAGAAGCCTCAACCACCTCCCGAGGCTCCTTCGGGAGCCCATGCGGATCATAACTTGCGTTATGATCCGCCAAAAATACGTGTATATAATGATCCAGATTGGGATCCGATGGAGAAGAATTACAAGACCGACCAACCGAAGATGTTGATCAAAGCGCCTGGGTCGGAGAGCGACGAAAGCCGATCAAGTACGCCGCCAACGGAAGCCGATCTGGTAAAGACGTTTTACCACCGAGAGCACCTAGAAGATTACCTGATGACGAACTCGATCATGAGCCAGCTGGGGGGTCACGATCAGCGGGAAGCTGAGTAGACCGGTCAACCAGCCAATCACGAAGGGAAATATAAGCTAACGATTGTGCTAAGGCTAATACGCCTGATCAAGCAGGCTGGTCTGATAACAGGCGCCTACGATACCGAGGAAGTATTCGATCAGGACTCCGAAGATCTGGAAGAGGCCACCCAGCTGTTGTATTCCCTGTTGATACTTCGTGGGCGAAGCAGACGATGAAGATTTCCCCACTTCACCACCACAATCCCCGTTGAAGATTGAGGCAAGTTCTTCAATCAACGTAGCGGGGACATTCGGGGTCCTCGTGCTACGAATCTTCCCCTTCAGAGGGTGACGATCAGGGAATTGAGTCAAGTAGCGCTGGGATTATGGAGCCCAAGATAACCAGAATGGAAGTTTGCCAAAAGGACAACTCCAAATTGCCGGTTGTCAAGACGGAACCTCAGTCGATCACGACAGAAAACGATCAAGGGCCACAGTGGCAGATGTTTTTTGACAAAGCCATGAAGAAGTTTCTAGCTGAAGATAGCAGTAAGTGGGCTCCTGGGGTCGTTGGCGCCAAAATCCGCCAGCCAAATCAAGGAAGAGCTGCGTCGATCAAGGATGTCGATATGGAGTCCGTACACTCGTTGAGTGGTCAGCAGTCGAACCAGATAGGTCGACGACGGTAAAAGATGTGGATATGGAATCCGTGCACTCGTTTCACGATCAACGGTCTCAAATTGACTACGTAGACCCTGATGAACCGATCACACTGCCACGGCGAGCCACAGTGGCATCCGCGTATACTGGGACACCTGATCAGCAGCCAATTGCAAGAATTCGGATGTCTGCGATCAGCGATTTGAAAGAATTTTCGGGAAAAGAAGGGGATGAAGATCAAGCGAGGAACTGGATCAGTCGTCTCAAGTCAGCATTTATGCGCGATCAAGCTTCTGATCCTGAAAAGTGTCTAATCCTGGGCAATTTACTGAAGGGACCAGCACGCAACTGGCATCGACAGTTGAGTAGAACCACCCGATCAAGTTGGAAAAGTCTCGTGGATGAATTCGAAGTACAATACTGTGGAACTGGTCAATCGGTATCCCGCCAGTATTATTATATGAAGCAGCGATCAGACGAAAGTCCTATCGAATATTTGCACCGACTGAATGTGGCGGGACTGCGAGCTAAGTTACCGATCAGAGATGGACCGCCCGAAAATCTGCGCGAACATGTCCAACATTTTCTGGACACTCTGGCCAATCGCGAACTCGCCGATCAGCTGTCTCTCCTACGCTTGGATCGTGCTTCGGACTTGGAATAAACGTTGCGGGCATACGCACGTAGCAAGTGGTATCAGCCAACAGCGGCAGTAGGCACCAGCAGATTCCGCCAAAAATCCGGCGACGATCGAGCACCGGCCGCGACGCGAAAGCCTAGGGGCGTAAGTGCGATCAAGGTAACGTCTGGGAGCGAAGAATCAAGTGCTGATGATAGTGGAAGTGATGGCGATCAGCGCCGCTATATGATTGCTACTATGCGCGATCAACCAGGGGCGCACTATCAGCCTGGCGAGTCACGATCAGGAAAACGAAGCGACTCCAACGCAGTCGATCAAGGGGAGATAAAGAAGTGCAGTCATTGTGGATCGATCAGACACGACAACTTACTTTGCTGGAAGCGCCTGACTTGCCTGAAGTGTGGCAAGAAAGGACACCCCACCGATAAATGCCTGTACTTCTGCCGAGCATGCGGCGAGACTCAAGATGCGGGGAAGTGCCCTATGGAAGAATTTTACAACCGCATCCGCCAGTGGTATAACCCTACCAATCATGCAGGACTGTTGCCCAAGGAAGCCGCAGATTTGTTAAACTAGGACGCTCGCCAGGTTGGAATCTGGTACGAGAAGAGCGTTCTAGTTTGTGTATTTTTGCATTTGTGGATAAGAAGAGGGCTGATCGAGTAGTAAAAAGAGATAAGGAAAAACGCGATCAGCTCGATTTACCACGATTGGCTAATTTCCATATTGATGAGCTTCCTCGATCACCTGTGATCATGGAAGTCGAATTACTTCCAGGCGAATCACGTGGATATTGGAAATATCACTCGCCAAAGAAATCGTTCAAGCAAGCCAAGGCTAGTGGAAAAATCAATAACGAGCGAGCTATGATATTATTTGATTCTGGTGCGGAAGTGTCGATCATCGACTCAACCTTTGCTCGTAAGGTGGGTTGTTGGATTGACACGAGTCAAACACAAGAATGTGTCGGCATTTGAGAAAGTTCATACCAAACAGAAGGACGTGCAAAAATCAAGATCACGCTAGAGGGCTCATTGGTTTATTATTTCCAGGCATGGGTGGGCAAACTTGTTGGTCAAGATGCCCTATTGCGTATGGATTTCATGATACCAGCTGGTGTTCGATTAGATATCGCTCATGGCGCACTAAGTTTACCTGACGAAGTGATCATCCCACTGGAGGGACGTCGACAGTTGTATGGGTCGAGCGGTAATTATATGAAGCTCGATCAGTATGAACAGATCCCAGTAGGTCGATCAGCCGAAGTACGAATTTACGATCAGCGATCTCGCAAGTTGTGGATTACTCGTGGAAGAGATTGGGTCCCCACTATCGCTAGGGGCGCGGGCAATTTGAGGTATTTACGTGTTACGAACATCATCGATCACCCCATCATTGTTCAAGAAGATACTATTTTAGGTATTTGGATGAACAAAGATGATGTGCCCCGCCGCCCCGGATTTATTTCGATCGGGTCCAACCGTTACAAAGAGTGGCAAAATCTGGAATATCAAGCCTCCACCGATCTGGTATCTGACGATCAATAAAGTGTCGATCAGGGTCCATTAGTCGAGAAGAAGGAGTATCCAACTCCTCGAAGTATCTTAGTACGTCCCACGGACACGATCGTCGCATCTGTAGCGTTGGTAACTGAAGGGGCACAAAAGGTGCAAGGGGTGCAAGAGCGGTGCGATCAGGGGCCGGAAGTGAAAGGTCCGACCCTCAATCAAAGAGTTGAACAGCCTGTTTCAAGCGATACACCTACTCAAGATGCGTGTAATCACCCTGTCTCAGTTAGCCCCAGCGAATTCGACGTGACACCTATTGACGATCAGGTTTGTTATCACGAAGGTGGAGATTTGTATGTGGAAGAATTGGAGAAGCAGCTTGCTACGTTACCCGAAGTGTCTGCAAGCACCGAAGAAGTAACCAAAGATGTTTTGCTAGTCGGAGATCCCACAGTCAACACAGTGGAGGAGATAGATCAACTTCGCGAAATAATTTGGGCGAAAAAACATCTGTTGATCGGGAAGGGAAACGCGCTACCCCCCGCTGCACGAGGAGTTGTTTGTGATATCGATGTGGGTAATGCGCGCCCGATCGCCCAAAAGTGCCGGAAAGTGGCCCCACAATTTCGCGAGAAGTTGTCGACCCTGATCAAGGGGTTGCTAGCAACTAAGATCATTCAGCCGTCAATGTCACCCTGGGCATCGCCTATAGTGATCATCGTGAAAAAGAATGGGGTCGATATACGTCTATGCATCGATTATCGCGCGGTGAATCAACTCACGCGTTTGATGGTGTACACAATGCCCCTGATCACCGATCTTCTCGAATATTTTGATGAAGCGTTGTGGTTTTGCTCTTTGGATATGGCGAGTGGTTTTTGGGTTGTGTCTATGACCGATCGAGCACGTCAAATTTCGGCGTTTGTCACTTCATTTGGATTGTTTGAGTGGAATAGGATACCCTTTGGCCTCAAGAATACTCCGCAAATTTACCAGCGGTTGATCGACAATGCACTATATGGATATCTTAGGGTAAAAGACGCTGCTGAAGAATCGGCTGATGTATTTACTGTGGGAGATCCCGACCAAACATCGGGCCCGTCTGTGCTGTAGCGGCGGTCATATATCGATGATATATTAATCCCTGCACCTACTTGGTCCACCCTATGCGATAAGGTGCGTCACTTGCTGGAAAAGTGCGATCAATGCAATTTGTCGATCAGCGTGGCTAAATCGTACTGGGGTCGAAGCGAAGTGCCCTATTTAGGACATCACGTCTCTTGCCGTGGGTTAGAAACAAATCCAAAGAACCTGGACGATCTGATCAATTTGCCTTTCCCTGGCACCTTACGTGCTATGCAATCGTTCTTGGGAAGCCTAAATTACTATCGTCGATTTATTGAAGATTTCGAAATTTATGCCGCCGTGCTTTACGAATTGAGGGAGATAGATTATCAAGAGTTGAAGAAACGATCACATAGTGAGGCGAAATCAAATCACGAGGATGATCGACTAATTAGAGCAAAAGTGTCATTCAGCATGCTGAAGGCGAAGATTGCATCAGCTCTAACCCTGCGACACTTTGACCAGGACAAGACGCCGGTGATCGTGGTTTACGCTAGCAAATGGGCAGTATCCGCCTCTCTAGTACAAGAATACGATCAAGTGTATCATCCCGTCGCATTCGCTAGCCGAACGTTGAAAAGCGGTGAGCTGAATTACAGCCCCGTCGAAAAGGAAGTTCTGGCGCTTTTACGAATTTGGATGTTTATTTCACGATGCTGGTCGGAAAGACGATCACCGTTTTATCACGTCTATCTACATTGAAGTGGTTACAAATATCCAATGGGTTGGACGGACGATTAGGTAGATGGGCTGCGATCCTATAACAGTGGGACCTCGAGATCAAGAAATGTGTGCATGGAGAAGAGGAGGTGCTAGGGGCGTTAGCCGCAAGCATCACCCCTCGCACCGAAATTGATGAAGCGTTGGTCGCGATCGCACCGAAAAAGCAACCGCGGCAGATGATCGAAGTACCACCTCCCACGGTTAAAAAAGGTGAAGAACTTTACGTGATCAGTTTTGATGGATCGGCAAGTGTCAAGCGACGTGTGGGTGCATTTGGTGCCATTGTGTGGAAGTTACCGGAATGGAAGATTATGATCGCGATCGCCGATGATGCACCGGATATCACGGTGAATGAAGCAGAATACCACGGGTTGCTTTTAATTCTGGACTTGTTGGCACGATATCCCAAAGGAAGGGTGATCGTGTGTTGGGACTCTAATTTGGTGATCCGGCAAATGCGAAGAGAAATGGAGTGCAAAGCTCCGCGATTACAAGTGCTACAGCAGCGTGCATTTAACCTCCTACGCGAGTGGAGTGATCATGATTTGGTACATGTCAAGAGAGAGTGGAATAGGAGTGCAGATCACATTACCACCATGGCTATGCAGGGTGGAACAAGAGTTGAGATAGAAGATGAGAAACAGCTGGAAGGATTAGTTGATCTCCACCGTCTACCCGAAGTAATCACATGGAACGAAGATCAATCCGCCCCGCAAGTGCTAGTGACGACCCGATCACGTAACCACCGTCAACCACGACCGTCAACATGGACCGATGTACCAGTAGCCGGAATAAGAATGGAACGGGTGAAAAAGGCACAGGATGAAGAGAAATGGATCCACGATTTGCGGTGTTATCTGTACGGTGACGTTATCCAATTGAGCGCAGACGAGGTGAAGGAGTGTGCGAAAATTGCTGACAACTATGATGTTGACGAACAAGGATTACTGATTTACTGTGGAAATGAGGCTAAAAGAAAAACCGGGGATGATCAGGATGATCAAGATGATCGCCGATCGTCAATTAAGCTGGTACTACCCGAGACCTTGCACGCAGATGTCCTCCACCACTATCACGTGAGTTTGGAAGGAGGACACCCAGGCATAGGGCGTACATATCAGCGGATCAGACGGTATTTCCATTGGCGTGGTCTATTCCGAAGCGTACAAAGATTTGTCGGGCAATGCGTGGATTTCGAAACAGGGAAGGGCCAGCCTACGATCAAGGGCATGTCGCCGGGAAATATCGAGGCGACGTACCCATTCCAAGTGATAGCCATGGATCATATCCCATCGCTGCCCCGATCAACGGATGGACATACGGAACTGCTGATTTGGACATATTTGTTCACGGGTATGGTGATCGCAAAAGCTGGATCGTCCCGTACCGCGCAATCAATCGCCGAAAATTATGAAGAATGTGTGTTCCGACGGTTTGGGGCAAGTGAGGTGATCAGGCATGATCGAGAACCTGGTTTTATGTCGGAAGTATTTCGCGCGTTCAACAAAATCGTGGGACAACGTCAGAGTGGCACTATGGCATATCGACCACAGGCGAACGGCAAGGCGGAGAGGACGGTGCGGAAGATTACGCGAGCGCTCAAGATGTATGTGTCGTATATTGGACAAAAAGATTGGAGTTTGTATGCAGAACGCCTGGTATTCGCACTAAACTCAACCCCTGATCGCATCCGCGGGGAAACCCCATTCTATTTAGCGTATGGGTGGGACCCACGATCGTCGTTGGAATCAACGTTACAACTGGGCGGGATTCGACGTAAAGATCGAGACGCTCGTCGGCGGAGATATAAGTTTCAAAAAGACTACCGATATGCCCGCGAACAAGTGAGCACTCGATTGCACCAAGCGATGGTTGATCGGGCTGAAAAACACAACGATCAGGTGACGCCGCACAAGATCGAGGCTGGCTCAAAGGTCTTGTTGTACCTTGATCGGGTGAAAGAAGGGTTCGCGAAGAAATTGGCGCATATGTGGCATGGACCCTTCCGAGTTGAGGAGGTGATCGGCGATCATGCAGCGAGATTGGTCACCGCCGGCACCGATTATCGTATGTTCCCAGTGGTACACCTGTCCAAGTTGAAATTAGTCAAGGAATTTCCTGATCGTCCCACTACTGTGCTAGCAGCTGGAATAGAAGATCGTTTCGACTTCGACGAAGCTTTGCTACCTGAAGATAGCTGGGAAAGGACGCTAGATCCCGATGAATTTGAAGTTGATCGTATTACCGATGTGCTATCGGGTCGAAAGACTAGATATGGAAGGACGTTACGAGAATATCAAGTCTACTGGAAGGGGTATTCCGAGCCGTCGTGGGTAGACGAGGCAGATTTGAATTGTGATGCCTTGATCAAGGATTTCGAAAGGAAGATGGTTAACAGACATCTTTTCGACGTCATGCAAGTGGATGAAGAGTCCAACTAGCGCGCGATCGACGTACCGATCAGGAATCACGATCGAAAAATCTCTGATCGCAGAAATGGTTGATGAAACTCACGATTAATGAAGGTACAATGAACGACTTGTAGTGGTGTGATTACGATGGATGTTGCGAGGTATGGTGATTGGATACGGCATATGAGCCGACGGACTACCAATTTATATTATGCATTTAAGGACAAAGAACAGTGAAATGACATGATCGAAAGAATGTATTGATTGAAGAAACGTGATCGACCGACTATTCAGACCCATAGAACTTACGGCGAAGGCGAGGAATCTTACGACCAGGGTGATCTTCGTGGCAGGAACGATATTGAACCCGCCAAGGTTCAAGGTCGTCGACATCTGCCACCGCTTCTTGTAGGCTCTGAGGTGGAGGGTCCGATAGAAACCCAGGGTACCACGCTCCATCTTCGACCGGGGCAAACTTCAGCGGGCGATTGAGGGCACAATGGGTGATCGAAGGGTCCAAGAAGATGTCGAGATCACATTTCCCGTCGATCATACCCCGCAAGATGAGCTCCACAATACGTTTCCAGGTCGCCCCAGCCCGGCTTCTGCGTTGGCGACGTTTGATGTAATAATCGCGGAAGAAGTCATCAATATCACGAAGATTCTTCGCGATAGGGAGATAGTGGGTTGATTCCCAAATCGCCAATGCGTGATGATCGAGGAACGTGAGATACTTGGTCTACAGGTCAGCGAACCATCCAGCCGAGCGAAAAGAAAGAGGCGGCAACATGGTCGAAAAAATATCCCAGGTGCGCTGGGAGTATAAATGTTCAATCTCTGCCTGGGTGATCAAATGACCGGACCACGCACTAGTAGGAGGGGCCAACGCAGCAGGCGGGAACAACCATCCAGCAGGGCGGGTCAAGTAGTCGAAAACCACTTGGGCCGTGACGTTGTGTAAATTGTACATGCCGAGTTGATCCGGAGTCCAAGACAGGATATCGGCGTCAGTGGTACCATCAGGAACCGCGATCAAGGTCTGGAAGTCACCCGTGCGAGGAAAAAGAGACACGGTCGGGTCGTGATCAGGCTGGCCCTCGCTCCCGAACTCGCTAATGGTTGGAGTAGAAGGAATGGAGGCGATCGGGTCAGTGTCCTCATCTTCAACGTCTTGATCGCAATTAGGGGGGTCATCATCCGCAGTCTTCGCCTCCAAAGCGGGAGAGATAAGGCGTGGCCGCTTAGACGGAGAAGAAGATCGAGAACGCCGAATACGCTTTCCGAACGATGGAGTGGTACTGCCTACCGAGTTGGTCGTCGAAGCAGCAGAGGGACTAGCAGGCAATGGGACCTGATCAGGGCCGGCCAGAAGCTGCAGAGATATGCCCGTCAGTGCGGACTGAATATTCGATTGATGAGAGAGCCACCGCGCAACCTCGCCTTGGGCCTGTCGTAGCCAATCACGCAATGTGTCCCGGTCCGCGGAAACTTGATCGAGGTGACGTCGAGTGGTAGTGAGTTCCGCTTCAACCCGATCCGATATCTCCTGTTCTTGGGCCATAATGGAAGTGTAATCGTCCATCAATGCGCTAGTAGACTCGTTCTCCTTCTGGAGGCGATCGCATTGATCCTTGTACTTGTCCACCTCGGTAGTGAGACTTACCGCCCGTTGGACCAAGCGCACATTGCGGGAAGTAACCTGATCGCGCTCGTGCTGCAACGTGGATACACGCTGCTCGAGTTGCTCCAATTCCTTCGTTCGGTATGCAATTGTGTCGTCAAGCGTTGATCGCAGGTAACGTTCACGGTCGTTGCGACACTCCAGCTCCCGGATCTGGACACCCTGATCGTATATGGTCTGCTCTTGATCGGCGATATTGCTTTTGGCGTCTTTTAACTGGGTTTCGAGCTTCTTGACCGCAGCGTTGATAAAATCGCGCAGCGGATCCAGTTTGTTAAGGCTTCCATAGATTTACTTCTTCCGGTCCGCCGCGTTACGTTGGGTACGAGTGAGCCGCCGACGAAGCATCGCAACCGTGTCTTCACTCATGGCGAGTGAGCCAGACAACAAGGCGACCTGCTCGTTGCTGGCACGGAGAGCCTCTTGCAGATCGCAGGCCTGCTTGATCGCGGCGATCGCCTGATCAGCTGCGGCCTTATCCAAGGCAGGAACGTTGGTGATGTGGGGTGACAAGCTGTCCGTTGAAGAAGGCATAGCAGACTGTGAATGCCTAATCGAGACAGCCTGATTGCAGTTGTCACGGTTGGCCACAGTCGAGTGTTAGATCGCAGTGGACAGCCCCAATGGTAACCTCCTGATGGAATTGGGCTTGATTGATGGGAGAAGGGGCAGATGATGGGTGATGATCGACAGTTGGATGGTGACCTGATCGATGTGCAACGACAAATTCTCCAACGGCAGTATGATTCCCAGAATCAACGGCATGATCGACCCTCGCCCCAACCGCTGTACGGCTGGGACGAGACTCAGGGGCGGTTTTCATAAAGCGGACTTTTTTATTAGGCTAAAATAGGGCCTAATGTTTGACATTTTATTAGGCCCATAGGGGGCCTAATATTATGACTAATATTAGGACCTAAATTAGGGGCCTGATAGTGGACACAGATAGTGGATACAGTAGTACATAATTAGGTACCGCCATGTGTACCACGGTGGGTACAGTAGTACGTACCACCGTGGTGTACATAGACAGGATATAGAAGGGACACGGAAGATGTGCTGATCACTTACAGGTACGCGGCGGACACCAGCGAACACACAAGGAACAAGCGGAAAAATCAGGTCGACTGATGGACGGAAGGCGT
>CM047582.1:20449795-20595358 GCA_026184515.1 Peronosclerospora sorghi | reverse complement strand
TGGGGGTCGCTGTATCCCCAACTGGCAAGCAGCCCTTTGCTGCCGCATGCCCCTTTTTTGTTCAGGATGGGCATGGTCCACCTCCACGGTCATCCGCTCGACACCAATCTCCAACTCTGATAAGCTGTTCGAGGCCGGTGGAGATTGATAAACCGATTCGTCATCAGAACCAATGTCGACAAGCGCTGTGGAGACTTCAGCGACCTTCACTGCTGCGGTGGGAGTTGGGCGGCGAACCGCCCCCACCAGTGGTACCAAATGGTCGTGGAAGGTCAACATCGACGATTTCAGCCTCCAAGTCTCAAATTCAAATAGTTTTTGGACATCGGCGGGGTTCTCCATTTTAATGCCAACCTCCGCCAACATCGCCGCCAAGTTTTTCACCAACGGTAATGGGCGGTCACTCTGGACCGGCTCGGTAGTGGGACCGAGAAGACGGTCGGGGATCTGAAGGTTCAACACCCAAAAGACCACGTCAAAACGAACTAATCGTTTCAGCTCAAAAATGTAGTACATCTTGTTTAGGTCTTCTTCAGTGATGCCTCCATCTCCGACCTGCGACTTTTCTTCGAGGTCGTCTTCGTCAGCCTGCATTCCCAACCCTTTCTTGGGAATCTTGGGGACCTTGGGGACCTTGGGGAGGTTGGTCTGATCGTTCTGATCAGCTTCCAAGTATTTTTCGTCTTTTGATTTTCCATCAACTTTTTTATGCACATACATAGGATCAGGACCAAGGTCCTGATCCTTTTCGGGACTATAGCATGACTTGCTATAGTCCCGATCGGCTCCGGTGGGAGCCTTTTGGGGAGGAAAAAAATATTAATCCCGATCTGTTCCTCCACCAGGCCAGACCGGACATCGCCATCTTTATCGAGAACGAAGACGTAAGGTGATAGCCTTTCCTTACGCCCTCTCCAGAACGATTCCAAATTCAAATCTTCAAATTCAATCTTTGATGACACCTCGCGGTGATATCCACGATCACCAAGTGATCCGGGCACGCGCACCATTGTGGTGGAGTCAAGTTCGAAATCGAATACATTTGTATCGACAACCTGACCACCACCATCGTGCCCAGCCTTCCAACTTACGGGGGGGTACCCCGCGGACTTCCATTCGAAATCTGGTCCGATCGTCCGCTGATGGCAGACGACCGGTCATTATCCAAAGACACTTGGTCCGATTCACTTAAGTTCATCTCACCTTGTGTACCCGATGGAGTGGGCTAGTTACACAATCGGTGCATCGGGATCGCAGATCGATCTGATTCTGTCTTGAATATGAGACCGTGCTGGCTAGGTGTACCTAGGGCGGAACTCTTCACCCCAGGTACGTACAGACCAGAAACACTTCCAAAAGATAAATTCCAATAGGTCGATCGTCCAAACGATCTAGACCTGACCAATACGAAATAACAGAGGGTAGACCAATCAACCGGTCTAGCCCCTGACCAATATGAGAGAAGACCAAAACCGGTCTAAACTCCAACCAATGTTACAATGAGCCAATATGTCCACGTGAAGACCCAATATGCCCGTGAAACTCCACAAACAATATCTCCACGTAAAGACCAATCCAGTGAATAGCACGTTCCAAACGTACTTGACTTAAAGTGTCGAGATCGCCAAATCGTACTCCCGTCGAGGGACTTCCGGTGGCCAAAGTGCGCGTGCGGCGCGTCCAGACCGGGTATAATAGGCGAGAGGGGATAATTCAACCCTCTGCCCCCAAACACTCCGCGGCGGGCGGAAGCGATTAGTGTACGTGAAGAGAATAACGGTGACCCCTTGCTGCGGTGTAGACCAAAAGACTTTTACTTGGAAAAACCACAACCAAAAGACTCTTACTTGGAAAACCGCAACTAACCAATATTACTACCTCCCTATGGTTCCTAATGTACCCACACAAAATTATGTAAAATACCCAAAGTCAGGTGACTCACCCAAGACCAGCGTTCTTGATACTCCTTGAATTTGATAGGCTAAAAAGCCCCCCTTGTTTAGACCAATCCGAAATTCGACCAACTGCCTTGACCAAAAGTGACCAAATTTGTGGTACACTTCACCACAGGGCTTTGTGCTGTCGTCTCCTACCCTGGGGCTTAACAGCACTGAGGGGTACCCCAGTAGGGCTCCCCGCACCTACTGGGAGACGTCGTATCCCGACGGCTTGGACAAGGGCTTTTTCCCCACCCTTGGTCCCTTGTAGCGAGTGTCTCGCTGGGGATTTTGCGGACATCTGTTCCTCAGATGATCCATGCTCCCACACAGGAAGCATCTCAGCGGCCCACGCCGCTGCAACATAGCCAAGAGCTCTGCTTCGTAGCTCTGTGAAAAAGAGTCAGAATGACTCTTAGCGGGAGGTTTCTCCTCCGCTTCTACCTGACTCAGGTCCATGGGTTCGGGACCCACATTAGAGGAACGGAAGTTCCTCTCGGCGTTGAACGCCATCTTGAATGCCTCTTCCAGGGATTCGGGTCGGCATCGGAACAATTCCGAACGTGCTGGCCCTTCTCTCAGGCCTCCCATGAAGACGGGGATGGCCACATCGTCCTAATACGCTTTCGCGTACATCCCTGCCAACAGGGTCTTAAGATCCTGGATATAAACCTCCAGGTCCTTAGTGCCTTGACGGCACCTCAGGAACGCCAGTTGATTCTGGAAAACCAGATCAGGCGTTGCGTACATGTCCATAAGCTTCTTCTTAAGGACCTTCCATGTTGGAAACACGTCCTTGACTGATTCCGAGCATGTAAACGCCCATGTACGGGCTTTGCCCGTAAGATGGGTCAATGCAAGTCCCACTTGCAAGTTATCAGCGGTCATGTTCGCTGTGGCGAAGGACGTTTCGACCTCTCGCAACCAAACATAAAGGTTGTCACCCTTCTCTCCGGTGAACTCCTTTATCTTAAACGATAATGGAGGGCGGACCCCCGTGGAATGACCTCCACCGCAACTCGCCTCATGAGCGATGAAGGCATTCACCCTTGCCTTTACGGCCTCAAGGCCCTGCTCCACTAGGAGCTTCATACCTTCTTCCCCCGTTAAGGGTAACAGCCTTTTAAAGGCTTCCTGTTGGACGAGGGTCAAAATATCCCAATCGTCCTGATTCATCCTTTGCAGAGGATGCCTAGTCTACCAACACAGGTGTTGGATTGACTACAAGTGCTACCAGATGTAGCCGGTGAGTATACGCACTGTGCGACTAGCGCACAATAATACTACCTCCCTATGGTCCCTAATGTACCCACACAAAATTATGTAAAATACCCAATGTCAGGTGACTCACCCAAGACCTGCGTTCTTGATACTCCTTGAATCTGATAGGCTAAGAAGTCCCCCTTGTTTAGACCAATCGGAAACTCGACCAACTGCCTTGACCAAAAGTGACCAAATTTGTGGTACACTTCACCACAGCCGCCCCTGAGACCGACCGTGTCGCACAACGATAACGGTCTGACTCACCCATCACTCGACCAACTGGACCTTGGTCACTCACAATTCTTCCCCATGGATCAAACATCTTCGCCACCTGCGTCAGGTACTGCCTTTACTGCACTTGATCTTCTTATTCTTCCCTTTGGCGCTTGTTCTTGTTGTTCTTGCAGAAACTCTATGCGCCGAGTCGCCCCACCTTGATTCGCCTGTCCGGTCGGCTTGGTCTGACAGCCCACGTAGCTCTCGTGCACTTCAAACATCGGAAGGGCGTCAGGCTGAAGCCGACACGCAGATGCAGGATATGCTTGCAGAAAACATGCGTCTCAGGACCCAGGTGGTCCACCATGCAACACGAGGTGCGCATCTTTGGTCTTCGTCTTGTACTTGTCTTGGCCCTCGTTTGTCTTCAGTTGTCTTCAGCGTCGTCAAGGCAATAGCTGCCTTGCTTGATGCCGATAGGCAGTCCGACGATCATGTTGACCAGCTTCGACCAATTTTAGAGGAGCTGGTAAGCGCGCGTCATGAGCTGTCCCGTCTGGAGGCTCATCAGTCCCATCTCCGGGATCAACTTGCACTTGTTCGCCGGCAGCAACTGGACGGACAGTTTGACGCGACTTCACTGCGCATGCAAGGCGACGACCTCGCGCGACGCATTGCCGAGTTGCAAATTGCGATTCAAAACCAGACCGGGAAGGTCCGGTCCTGTCAAGACAGGTCCGACGCTTGGACGCAAGGGTCGGGTCGTCGTCAGGTGGCACTAGACCAGTGCCGCCAGCGCTTGATGAACTTGCTGCATCTGTGTTAGGCTGCTTCCACCAGCATAGATTGGTCTGCGTCGGCAACCTTAGTCGCCTCGGAGCAAGACCAAGACAGCTTGCAGCAGGACCAAGACCGACATCGTTCATTGGCTGATATTCAGAAGCCCGAAATTACACAAAAATCGAAGAAGCGCGCGGACGCGCCGGGTAGCTCGAGGGAGCGGGGCACTGCGCGTGGACCCTGACTCGGGGGGAAGCGTGCAGTGCCTCATAAGCGAGCCAAGACACAGGCGCTTATTATGGACTCGGACTCGGACACGGACGAAATCTACAGCCCCTCGGAAAGTCGAGCGCCCTCGCGCCGTACTGCAAATCGCACCAAGCACACAGGGGTCTCGTCCGAGGAGGACTCCAGCGAAGGGTCTTGCGATTCCGAGTTTATGGTCGCCATCCGATCCAAGTCACGAACGCATTTACGTGAAAGTTTCATCCAAGTGGCGTCGACATTGGGGTCAGAACAGAATACCGGTTTGCCAAGTGACGCCACACCAGTATCGACATCAGCGAATCCGGCGCCTTCGGTTCTCCCCGGGACATCCGAGCTTCACAAGTACGCTCTACTGAAGAACATGGCGGTTGACACCAGCTCCCTTCCTCCGCGGACGTTTGAAGTCACTTGGCCGTGGTCGTCGGGGCAAATCGGCTGTTTACGCCGGTCTAACCTGACCAAGCAGCTTCTGGCCCGGTATTTCTCTCGCCCGGACCCCTGGCTTTTTCCACCGGCCAAGAAAACCACTGCCGCGTCTGCATGGAGGGCGGAACTGATTACGTCGGCGCAGATCTCCCGCCTATACGGCGATAAACCATGGAGAATTTTCGAACACCCCAAGATAGGACTTGTGTTCCGCTTGACTCCGTGGATCGGCACTTTGCTAGGCCGGGTGAAGAATTTCAACAAGATCCACGGCCAAGCAATTTGGGAAGCGTCCCACTACTTGATGCTTCCCCCCGACCGGGTGCGACAAGATCAGGGCCTGGCGACGTTCCAGAGCAAGCGCAAGCGACGTCGAATTCGAGCGGGCGAGGCTTGGCAATCCCTGTGCCAGTACATTTTGGACGGGATGCGAGCTCGCGAGTGTGACGTCGACGTGTTATTGTACCCGGTGTTCCTCCACATGCCGAGGCGTCGCGTTGAGAAGACCAGACTGGTTGCTGACGACGGCATATGGTACCCCGGTCTTGATTGCGCTGAGCCGGTCGCGGACCTCAAGGATGCTTTTGTCCAGCTTGACCGGAAGGAGCCCTGGCGTAACCAGTTTCAGGATCAAGTGAAAAATCATCCGTCGATGGTCATCGGCCGTCTGTGGGGAGATAGCAAGTGAAGTCGCATGTAGTCGACCAGATAACCCGTAATACATGTCATCATTTCTTTTTCATATGTCCGATCGTCAAATCACTTGAACTAATTTTACCACTCTCTCCATAGTTGCACCGAACACGTTATCGTAAACAGTTCCACTCCCATCACGAAAAATAATCATCACATTCGTCATTCCGCTACTCCAATTCGTCACAGTTCATCACAATTTCACATCAACTCCGGACCTTCCACATCTTCACACCGGTCTAGACCGACCGCTGCTACTGCGTGTCTTGGTCTTGGTCTTCATGAGTCTGCATCACTGCGAAGCGAATACGACTGACTCCTTCTCGTTCGAAATCTCGTAGAAGAGCCCCACAATTCAAGTCGAGCTCGTCGACCCAAGTTGATTCATCATGGTCCTTCCATCGGACCAGGTACTCTCGGTGAGTCCGACCGAACCTGGTCTTCTTGGTCGACCGAACATCTAATACCTTCTCCACTTCAAACTCGTCTTCATCTAATGGTCGTTCCCAACTGTCCTCCGGCTGTAACGCTTCATCGAAATCAAATCTTTTTTCCTCGTCTACCAGACAGGGAGTTTTGGGTCGATCAGTAAATTCTCGGACCAGCTTCAACTTGGACACATGCACGATCGGGAAGACCTTGTAATCTGTACCAGTTGTTACTAGACGGGCAGCGTGCTCACCAATCAGCTCGGCAACACGGAAAGGGCCGTGCCACATGTGAGCCAGCTTCTTCGCATAGCCCTCTTTCACTCGGTCTAGGTATAGCCATATCCTCGCCCCTGGTTCTATACCGTGGGGTCGGACCTGGTCATTGGTCCGGTCTGCACGGTCTTGTGTGGCCTGACGCAGCTTTTCGTTGACGACTTCTTTTGCATGCTGGTAGTGTTTCTGTACCTGCATCCGCCAGCGTCGAGCATCGCGATCGCGGGTTCGTGTGCAACCGATAGGTATCGCAGCTTCCAGTGTCGACCGAGGGTCCCATCCATATGTCAGATAAAAAGGCGTTTCTCCTCGTACCCGATCGGTCGACGAGTTGAGTGCAAACACCAGCCTTTCTGCATACTCGTCCCAATCTCGCTGATATGGGTCAGCAACGTACATCTTTATCGCCCTCGTTATGGTGTGCACCATGCGTTCCGCCGATCCATTTGTTTGCGGACGATATGCCATCGTCGCACTATGTTTCTGGCCCAGCATGTTATTGAACGACAGGAACACCTCGTCCATAAAACCGGGTTCCCGATCGTGCCTGATGACCTCGCTGGCGCCGAATCTTCGGAACACACATTCTTCGTAGCTCTGGGCGATCTTCTCCGCAGACCGAGATGCACTTGCCTTCGCAATAACTAGACCAGTGAACAGGTCTACCCAGATCAGCAGCTCAGTGTTTCCGCGCGTAAATCTAGGGAGTGACGGTATGTGGTCCATCGCTATGACCTGGAAAGGGTAGGTAGCTTCGATATTTCCTGGCGATCGCCCCTTGATTACCGGTCTATCCTTTCCGGTCTCGCAATCCGTGCAACAGCCCACATATTTCTGCACACTGCGGAAAAGACCTCTCCAGTGGAAGTTGGACCTGATCTTGTGATAGGTCCTGTCTATGCCCTGATGTCCCCCTTCTAGACTCACGTGATAGTGATGAAGGACATCCGGCTTCAGCAACTCAAGGATCACTAATTTCGCCAGTCGGTCCCAGTCTGCACTGTCTTGGTCGGCATCGCGGCAGTAATACAATAATCCATTATCATCCACTTCGTAGCTATCCGCGATCTTGATGCACTCTTTCGCTTGATCGTTCGTCAACTTGGACAGTTCACCACGCAGGTAGGTCTTCAGGTTCATAATCAATTCTTCTTCGTCCTGCGCATTGAGGATCCGTTCCATCCTTAACTGTTGCACTGCGTATTCGTTCAAACTTTCCTTCGGGAACGGTCGGCGAGACTTCTGAGCTTTCGATCTAGTCGCGACCATCACATGCACACGGACTGGGGCGTTCTTGGGTCGGATCACCTCTGGGAGCCTGTTTATATTCACCAATTCATCCAGAACGGCCTTCTCGGTGATCGTAGCCCCGGTCTGGTCTTGCATGGACTTTGTCGCGAGGTAGTCGGCGCTTCTGTTCCAGTCCCGTTTCACGTGCAATAGCTCGTGGTTGGGGTGGTCCTTCCATGCCTTCATTACTCGAGCATTTAGCGTCCTTAGTCGTGGAGCCTTGCAGTCGATCTCTCCGGTGATCTGCCTGATCACTAGGTTGGAGTCACCACATATGATGACTCGCCCCTTCTCTTGCGACGACAGCAGGTACAGACATAGAAGTAGACCTCGGTACTCCGCCTCGTTAACCGTAATATCCGGCGTGAAATCGGCAGCGGCTGCAACTATAGACCATTGTGGCAACTTCCACAATATGGCACTATATGCGCCGACCTTTTTCTTCACGCTTGCTGATCCGTCAAAACTTACGACCAAGAGCTCTTCATCATGGTCGACGGTCGGTGGCGGTCTCGAAACTGACTGCCGAGTTTGCTTCCTCGGGGCAATCTCTATCAATGCCTCGTCCACTTCAGACCGAGGGGTGATACTGGCAGCTAATGTGCCCAATATCTCTTCCTCGCCCCTGGTGCACTTAACGACCTCGAGGGTCCACTGCGACAAGACCGCCGACCATCTGCCTAGGCGTCCGTCCATCCCATTGGCGGATAATAGCCAGTCCAAAGTAGACCGCCTTGACGGGACCTTTATAGGTCGGCCGACCAGCAGGTTGTAACACACATCCAGAATTCGTAGCAACGCCAGAACTTCTTTCTAGACAATTCAATAGTTCACTTCATTTGGTTTTAGCGTCCGGCTCGTAAACGTGACTGGATGATACACACCACCGTGATCTTGCACTAAAATGGCCGAGATAGCGCACTTACTGGCATATACAGTAATGGTCGGCACTTTTTCGGGAGCGAAATGCTTGAGAATCGGTGCCGTCGCCATCTTAACCTTCAACATACCAAAGGCAAAATGTGCACGCTTCATATGATCTTCGGCCTCCACTTGCGGACAATCTGCAGCAGGACCAGAGTCGGCGCCCCCATGTAAAGTTGTCCGGTCTTCTTCGCGCAACATATGGTAGTCCACTTCCCGGAGCTCATACAACACAGCCGCGTAGATAGCAAAATCTTCGATGAAGCGGCTGTAGTAGTTTAAACTTCCTAGGAAGGACTGCATTGCCTTCAGAGACTTGGGAAACGGGAGGTTGCTTAACGAATCCAGGTCCTTAGGATTAGCCTCTAGACCATTGTTCGAGACCATATGACCTAAATAGGCGACCTTGGACATACACCAAAAACTTTTTATGGCGCTGATAGATAGGTTCCATCTGTCGCATGTCTCCAACAATCGTTAAACCTTCTCGCACAGATCGTTCCATGACGAGGCAGGTATCAGAATGTCGTCGATGTACGACCGCCTCCCTAGAACGGACGGTCTTCTTTTCCGATCGGGTTCACCCTCTCTAAACACATCATAATTTTCAACGGGGTCCCGATCGGTCTTGATCTTGAAGTGTCCGTACAATGCGTTATCTATCAGCCTTTAATAGATTTGGGGAGCTTTCTTCAGACCGAACGGCATACGATTCCACTCGAAAAGACCAAACCGCGTCACAAATGCGGAAATCTCACGGGCTCGATCAGTCATCGAGACCACCCAAAATCCACTTGCCATATCTAGCGAACAATACCACAAGGTCTTGTCGAGGTCTTCCAACAGATCATAAATCAGCGGCATCGGGTACACCATGAGTTTAGTCAACCGATTTACCAGCCGATAGTCGATGCACAGTCTAATGTCAACGCCGTTCTTCTTGATAACAATTACGATCGGCGAGGCCCATGGAGAGAGCGACGGTCTAATAATCTTGGTGACCAACAGTCCTTTAATGAGATCAGAAAGCTTTTCCCGGTACTGTGGAGCCACGCGTCGACATCGCTTGGCAATCGGCTTGGCATCTCCAACGTCAATAGCGCAAATCGCACCACGGGCTGCAGGTGGTAAGGCGTTGCCCTTTCCGATCAGCAGATGTCTTTTCTTCCATATGATATTCTTCAACTGCTCGATCTGGTCTGGATTGTTAAGGTCTTGATCACCTACTTGTAAATCATCCATTGTAACTTCGGGCGAGTGGGCAGACACTTCAAGGAGGACTGCCATCTGGCTTTCCAGCTCCTGAATATACTGTTCCCCGCCTTCATGTATACAGACTTGTTCATCTTCTGGGGCGATATTACCTGGACCATCTGGACCGGCTGAACGCCCCTGGTCTTGATCGACGGGCTGTCCTTCACTGATATCGGTCTGATTAGGAATACCGTCATGGTCCGACCTATCAATTTCATGTTCCCCTTCTTCCGTTTCTTGCTCCGCTGTCGCCTGGTCTTGTTCTGACACCACGTTGACTAACCTTGGCTCGTCTACTTGATGGTCCACCGTTCCTGGTGACTGCGGCACCTTTCTTCGGACCAACATCTTTTTTGGGGTGACATAACTTGGTCTTTCCACTAAAGGTGAGGTATCCTCATCCACCGACCCATCATCGCTGATAAGATCGGTGGTCGATTGGTACGCCAGGTTTTGCCACTCGACATACCGCCTCGATCCAATCGAGACGAACCCCATCTTCCTTGGTACCTTCCCTTCTGCTAACCACATACCGACAATAGTGTTATTATCCAGTGTCAGCGGCTTGTCACCGATATTGGTAACACGGACAAAATCACGTCGACCAGCACTCTTTGCGAAGGTCGAGACCCACCGATCGCCCCTGGTCAACCATAACTTCCTCGAACGGAAACCTTTCTCGACCGGGGTATCGGCAGACCGACCGACTGGGATAGTGAGGTCTTGGTCCCACCGGACCAGATCGGTATACGAACCATACAGAGGTCTTCGACCAGCCAACTGGACCTGGACCTCATCCGGGAGTGTAAGCACTCCATGTGACAGGTCTAGGCGAATACCAGCTGGGACCATGAAATCCATACCTAGTAAAGCGTCCTGACCAGCCAACTTGCCAACCCAAGCGCTGAAAAGTAGACCAGCGATCCCGACAAAGTAATTTTCACACGCGTTCTTCCTTCGGTCATATAAGAGTTTTCACCGATCCCGACGCATTCTTGTCTCTGGGTATCGTCTATACGACATCCGACCTTACGAGCAAAGGCGGAATCGATTATCGAGACTTCAGCTCCAGAGTCGAACAACATCGTCGCTTTCTGGTTATTAATCTTGCCACAGGCTTTCTCCTGCTTGAACCATTTATCAGGCGCATGATACTTCCAGTATCCGCGGGATTCTCCAGGCAGCAAGTTCAACTGCATAACCACCTTTTTCCGGGAGTACTCATCGGTCTTCAGACTGTAGACCGGATGGTCTGGGTCGGCGCAATTTGGAATAGAACGTGTATTGTCGGTCTTATCCTCCTTGCCGACATATGCATAGATGTGAACCGTAGAACGCTCGGCTCGATCCAGATTCCAACCTGGCGAGCGTTCTAGTTTAACATATTTTCTGCGTCCGGCGGCAGCATCCCCGCGTGCTTGTCCGGCACGTACCACTTGCGTATCATGTTAAGAAATTCTTCAATCTTGCAGTGGCCGGCCTCGTGGATCTCTCCACATGACTTGCACACGAAAAGGCAGTGGTCAGTCGGGTGGCCGCGTCTCTCGCACTTCTTGCACACCATCTTCTTCCAGCAGTTTGGACCATCATGTTTGCTCGACCCACAGTGGGAGCAATTCTGACGAGGTCGGTCTGGATCGGACTTGATTCCGTTCCTTCCCTTCCGGTCTACCTGGTCGGACTTCGACCCGGTCTTCGGGGCAGGTCCCGCAACATAGACGTAACGATACTGGTCTATATCCGATGACTCCTGGCTGGATTGACTTCCACTTTCCCCTTCCGATCCCGTTCTGTCTTCGGCTACGATCGCCTTGACCGCTCGGGTCGGTCTGGGCCAGGGACTCTTGACCGGATCGGTCTGGGTCTTGGATCGGTAGCGACCTGATCCACCAGCACTCTTCTCCCTCATGCTACGTGACTGCTGTAGCGTCCGTAGAGTCTGTTCAACTTCACCCGCGTCCCTAAGACGCAGCAGAGTAAGCTGGTCCGCCAGTTATTGATCGTCAAGGGTACTAATGTAGTGACCCACATGTTCCAGAGAAGCACCGTTCGGCGGGTTATTCTCTTTAATTGTTATGCCGGCATGAAGTGCAGCCACGCTCAACTGATGCAAATACTCGATCGGTGTCTCGTCGCTCCGCTTCTGCATATGGTGATACTTGCGGGTACTCGAAAATCCGGAGTTACAATATTGCCCTTCAAACTCTGCACATAGCTGGTCCCAGTCAGACCGGACATCCCGACCTAACTGTTGGATCCAGTTGGCAGCCGTTCCTTTCAACAAATCCCGGAGAATCAGACACCTTTCACTTTTCGGGGTCTGGTCTCGCAGGAACGCAGACTTGACCCGACCGAACCAAGACCGGGCCTGGTCTTCATCAGTATCCTTGCCAGTGAAGTCCTTGAGGTCGGTCGTCGCGGCCATACGGATGCGCGGAATCGCAGCAGATCCAAAGTCGTAAGCAGTAGTGGAGGCTAGGTTATCCTTGCGTGGCTTGCCAGCGCCCGTACCGTCTGACCCACAGTGGTCGTCAAGACCGCCGACCGACTCCATGTCACAGTCACTTGTCTTACTTGGTCTACGCGGTCTGGCCGGTTGCGGCTTGCGCTTCCCTTTGCTGCCTTGCTTATCACTTCGAGTGGGCTTTTCCACAGATGTTACCGATTCCATATCCACATCTCGGCAAACATTGGCACTTTGCTGGGTAGACCGGTCTTTGGCATGTGGCCGCAGAGGTGGTCTAACCCGGTCATCCATGAAACGCTCCATCATCGTCTCAAAGATGGTTTGGACGTTAGCTGGAGTCATGGGCAACGTGTTGATACCCTTCTTTTGCGGAACTGAGACTTGTGGGGGTCGCTGTATCCCCAACTGGCAAGCAGCCCTTTGCTGCCGCACGTCCTTTTTTGTTCCGGCTGGGCATGGTCCACCCCCATGGTCATCCGCTCGACACCAATCTCCAACTCTGATGAGCTGTTCGAGCCCGGTGGAGATTGATAAACTGATTCGTCATCAGAACCAATGTCAACAAGCGCTGTGGAGACTTCAGAGACCTTCACTGCTGCGGTGGGAGTTGGGCGGCGAACCGCCCCCACCAGTGGGACCAAATGGTCGTGGAAGGTCGACATCGACGATTTCAGCCTCCAAGTCTCAAATTCAAATAGTTTTTGGACATCGGCGGGGTTCTGCATTTTAATGCCAACCTCCGCTAACATCGCCACCAAGTTCTTCACCAACAGTAATGGGCGATCACTCTGGACCGGCTCGGTAGTGGGACCGAGAAGACGGTCGGGGATCTGGAGGTTCAACACCCGAAATACCACGTCAAAACTAACAAATCGTTTCAGCTCAAAAATGTAATACATCTTGTTTAGGTCTTCTTCAGTGATGCCTCCATCTCCGACCTGCGACTTTTCTTCGAGGTCGTCTTTGTCGGCCGGCATTCCCAACCCTTTCTTGGGAATCTTGGGGACCTTGGGGAGGTTGGTCTGATCGTTCTGATCCGCCTCCAAGTATTGTTCGTCTTTTAATTTTCCATCAACTTTTTTATGCACATACATAGGATCAGGACCAAGGTCCTGATCCTTTCCGGGACTATAGCAGGACTTGCTATAGTCCCGATCGGCTCCGGTGGGAGCCTTTTGGGGAGGAAAAAAATTATTAATCCCGATCTGGTCCTCCACCAGGCCAGACCGGACATCGCCATCTTTATCGAGAACGAAGACGTAAGGTGATAGCCTTTCCTTACGCCCTCTCCAGAACGATTCCAAATTCAAATCTTCAAATTCAATCTTTGATGACACCTCGGGTGATATCCACGATCACCAAGTGATCCGGGCACGCGCACCATTGTGGTGGAGTCAAGTTCGAAATCGAATACATTTGTATCGACAAACTGACCACCACCATCGTGCCCAGCCTTCCAACTTACGGGGGGGGTACCCCGCGGACTTCCATTCGAAATCTGGTCCGATCGTCCGCTGCTGGCAGACGACCGGTCATCATCCAGAGACACTTGGTCCGATTCACTTAAGACCATCTCACCTTGTGTGCCCATTGGAGTGGGATAGTTACACACTCGGTGGATCGGGATCGCAGATCGATTTGATTCGGTCTTGAATATGAGACCGTGATGGCTAAGTGTACCTAGGGCGGAACTCTTCACCCCAGGTACGTACAGACCAGAAACACTTCCAAAAGATAAATTCCAATAGGTCGATCGTCCAAACGATCTAGACCTGACCAATACGAAATAATAGAGGGTAGACCAATCAACCGGTCTAGCTCCTGACCAATATGAGAGAAGACCACAACCGATCTAAACTCCAACCAATGTTACAATAAGCCAATATGTCCACGTAAAGACCCAATATGCCCGTGAAACTCCACAAACGATATCTCCACGCAAAGATCAATCCAGGGAATAGCACGTTCCAAACGTACTTGAGTCAAAGTGTCGAGATCGCCAAATCGTACTCCCTTCGAGGGACTTCCGGTGCCCAAAGTGCGCGTGCGGCGCGTCCAGACCGGGTATAATAGGCAAGAGGGGATAATTCAACCCTCTGCCCCCAAACACTCTGCGGAGGGAGGAGGCGACTAGTGTACGTGAAAAGAATAACGGCGACCCCTTGCTGCGGTGTAGACCAAGACCAGAAGAGGTTTTTGCCACTTATTCCTATACCAAAAGACTTTTACTTGAAAAATCCGCAACCAAAAGACTCTTACTTGGAAAATACGCAACTAACTAATAATACTACCTCCCTATGGTCCCTAATGTACCCACACAAAATTATGTAAAATACCCAATGTCAGGTGACTCACCCAAGACCTGCGTTCTTGATACTCCTTGAATCTGATAGGCTAAGAAGCCCCCCTTGTTTAGACCAATTGGAAACTCGACCAACTGCCTTGACCAAAAGTGACCAAGTTTGTGGTACACTTCACCACAATACGATGAAAGCTAGGAAAGCGCAGAGAAATGACTTTTTCTTTCGCGGCAAGACCAATCGCTGCCGTGTATTTTAGCGAGATCGACAGATCGGCACCAAGAATTTCCCACACGCAACTCGCTTCGAACCAAAAGTCAGGCTTCACGCCATCACTAATAGCATACTCATTCGGAAGCTTGTCGACGACTTTCTCCTTCAGTTGGTCGTAGAATTTCTTCAGCACGTCATCCGACAAACCCGTATCCAACTTTGTGATCGGTAGGTACATTTCAGGGTCCGGATCGTAGCATGCGAGCAGGTAGGCTCCGTACACTCCAGTGCGCTTCCCCCGTCCATAAAACGCACCAATCGGCACGAGATCGACCGAGTCGCCAATACCATCAATGTAATCTTTCTTGAGCTTTAACCACTTGTGCGAGCGATTCTCTGGCTCATACTTCGCTTCTTTCTCGAGCGTTTTCACTACCAAACCTTCACAATTTTCACGCACAGCTTCCTCCAAAAAGATGCGGACCTTGTCCACCGCTTCTTCCATCGCTTCGGAATTACCTTTCTCATCTACGGCATTCTCAAGATCGATCGGCGTCGCAAACTCGAACTTTCCAAAATGTACGTCAAAAATCTTGCGCAGTTTTTGACGGCGTGTCACTAACGGCGTGCTAAGAAACAATTGAACATTCAGGAAGATCAGATCGAACGCGTAGATACATACAGGAACCTTAATCTCTTCAACTTTTACGTTCTTTCGAGAGCGCGTACTGAGAATCTGGAATGGCAGACGCTTGTTCGTAGCACGATCAACAGCAACGACCTATGCATCAACGATACAGCTTTGGACAGCGCCCTTTTTTGCAGCGTCAGCGATGGCCATCTCGACGTCAGGAAATCGCTCCGTCGAGTTCTCAAAGTTGCGCGAGAAGACGGAAATTTCTCCATTTGGAAGGATGTGGATCTGGGCGCGTTCACCATCATACTTGTATTCGCAAGTGAATGGTTTCCCTTCAAAACGATCAAACACAGCCACGTATGCTTTGGTTGGTCGAGCTATCATGGGAGACACGGGTGTACCAGGAGTCAGTACACACTTGCTCGCAACCAGTGCAAAGTCTTTCACGCGTAGAAATGGATCTGAACGCACTTATTTCTGCACTTCGTAAAACGCTGCAATCAGTGCGTTGTAGATTGGACATTCTGCAAAGGCTTTCTTGACAAAAACCAACGCTTCTTGCTGTTTGTTTTTATCCTTGTACTCTTTCTCCGTCATGAACGCGTACGTCAATAAAACATACCAAGCATTGATAACTACCATAATCCATCTTTTATATACTGTAAATATAGCTTCCACTTCATCACAGTAGAGTTTGGCGAGATAAAAATATACCAAGAATTAATAAATGCCGCAGATCACCTTCATGCTGTAAATAAAGACTCCACTTCACCACATGGAGATTACGTTTACGTGAAAGTGTGAAAGTTACGCATCATGTTAACGCTAACTGTACATTGCATTAACTTCTTGCTATGGTAAAACAAAAGGTTTCTCAACAGGTTATGAGCCCAAAAAAGGGGCGCGATGCAAGTGAAGAAAAGGTTGCGGTTCTGCAAGAAAATGTCCAGAGGACGGATATCTTGACGGTCTCCGTGGGATCTCCAAACGCTTAGCCAACTTGGAAAATTCTCATGAAGCTGGGTCTGATGAAGGTAGTAACGTCTACCATACCCCAAAGGGTGACACCAAAATTACATATCATCTTCGGATGGTAGCCAGGAAGAAAGTGTAGCCGGTGCGTATACGCACGGTGTGGCTAGCGCGCAGATGAAGACTTTCCTTAAAGCGGCGTTCGCCTCTACTTAGCCTATACGCCCTTATAAAGGGCTTAGTAGGAGAGAGCTTTCCTACTCGGGGCCAAGATTCCCGGTTTGGTTTACTAGTAGCCTTCGCTACTGCCTTAAAGGTAAGGCTCCCTTACTAAGGGTGTAGCTAAAGGGAGGGCTCCCTTTAAGCTACTGCACTCACTACACGCGCGACCGGTCGAGGTCGTGCGTCCGCAGTTGTTGAGTGAAAATGTAAACTGAATGTATATTTAATATATAATTAGTCTAAATTAATTTCAACTAATGTAAACTCTATGTAATACTAAGTAGAACATACCAAATTCGTACCTAGCTAAAATGTAGTGTACACCACCTGTGTACAAACACATGGATGGCTGATACGCCACCCCCCAAGGGCTCCTGCCCTGATTGGTTAAAATAACCAATGGTTCAAAACCCTTTGAACCGGTCAATACTGACCCCGACCGTAGTGTACTCACGTACACCACCTACTAAATGTGACTCGAATGTAACCCTGTTACATCCTCCCCCATCAAGACTATTGCATACGCAATAAACACAATTTTGTTGTAGAACTCCAACTGCCAGAACCTCTGGCTGCCCTTGAGCACCTTCAGTGGTGCTATGGAAGAAAACTATTCTGATAACTCGGAAGTGGATGTCCTTGGGGAGATCTCCCAACGGCTGGCCACTCCGACAGCGCCGAACGGCGCTGTCGGTCATCCAAAACATTCCACACACGTGGGGAAAACGCACTAACTCGTGCGCCATATTTACCCGCTAGGGGTAATGCATCCGGGTCGCCGCAGGCGACCACCAACAATGAACCGGCCTCGGTTCATGAGGCCCGACGTGCCCTACGGGCACGGAAGGGACCTCGTGACCCTCAGAAGAGGGCTAAGAACGCGGTCAAGAGGGGTTTAGCCTCCTATACCCCTGGTCCAGCGGCAATATGCCGCGTGAAATTGCGCGCCGGCAACAACTCCGGGCCAGACTGCTAACGCCTAAGCATTTTACTGTTAAGTCCTACCGAACGCGCCTCGGGAAACAGGCACGCAGTGCACTCGTGGATATCCTCCACGAGATTCCCTTTGTTCTCTTACCGGACGAAAGCGACGAGGACGCAGAACAGACATTCCGCGCTTGGGCGGAAGGGGAGAAGCGCAACCCCAACTTTGATGCGCTGTACAACAGCTTTTCCGAACCCGACGTTCGGGTAGAGAGGGCGTTACGCTTGTCCTATACCCAGGCCAAAGCGCAAGGGCAATTACCTGCCTCTTACTACACGCGCCCTGCTATCGATGTGGTGCCGGAGAGCAATGCAGACTCTGCATCTGCCTCCGGCAAACTCCCAGCTACTGGGAGTGAAGGGGCTTCTTCGGCCCCTTTGGTCGTTGACTCTCAGTGGGATTCTCCCGCTCGAAAGCGTCAACGACGTCACGGCAATCCTGCCGCAGGAGAGTCTCGGACTCCTTGGGAAGTTTGAACTACTACCGTCGATTTATTGAAGATTTTGCGATCTATGCCGCTGTGGTCTACGAATTAACATGAGCTCTGGGAATGTGGATAACCATTCCACTTCACCAGGTACTGGGTCTCACCCCGGTGATGGCGTCGTGCCATCAGGCGTTCCACATGGTAATGTGGAGTACCCTCCGTATCGAGTGCTGGAGGAGGGGGTCGCGCTATTGCGACGTGAGCTCCACGAGCGCTGTGATCGGCACAGCCGTCGCATCCAAGATGCTCAGGAGGGACTCTGCAACGAGTGGAGTGCGAATGAACGCATCGAGGGGCGCTTGCCTCCCTCGAGTCTCTCGTTGCGGAGCTCAGGGTCGTATTTCAACCCTGTCGGAGATGTTCCGACCTGTCGTGCCTTTCGGCTATCCAACTTCTCACCCTCCTCCAAGAGGGGACCCGCCTCCAAGTTCTGGTATGGCTTAAGCATACCCACATAGAAGGTTGGATGCGTACGCATCGCCTTCGGGATGTCAAAGGTATACGCCAGCCCCTTTCGGGATAGCACCTTGAAAGTCCCCACAAACCTGGGGTGCAGTTTGTTTCTCAACACATTAGAAACTGAATGCGTAGGAAGGTTTTTAGCGTTTAATAAAACACTTTCTCCTACTTTGTACACTTTTTCGTTACGCCGCCCCTTGCGGTCAGCTTACTCCTTCTGCTTGTCTTGGCTTTCCGCCATGGCATCGCTGACGTGTCGTAAGACACTAAGGCGCGTCGATAAAACTTATCGATGTGCTTTCGCACAGATACAGGGCTGACATCGGGGAATCCTCTCCCCTCAAGCCCTGAACCACACACACGTGGCGTCAACGGAGCCCTCGGATTTACTAATCCGTTCACGTAAAACGGGGTAAACCCCGTAGATGCATGGACCAAATTGTTAATAGCAAATTCGGCCATAGGAGGCATCTCACTCCAATCCTTTGGAGAATCCGGACATAAACTCCGGAGAATATCCTCAACAACGCGATTAACGCGTTCCGTTTGACCGTCCGTCTGCGGATGATCCGCAGTGGACATGAGGAGCTTGGTGCCTAGCACCTTAAACAACGCTCCCCAGAATTGTCCCGTAAAACGGGGATCCCGATCTGACACAACGGAATCGGGTAGACCATGTTGTCGAAAGACACGGTCTAGGAACACTTTTGCTGTTCCTTGTCCATCAATGGACTCTGGCACCGCCGCCAGGTGAGCCATCTTGCTCAAACGGTCAACAAAGACCAATATGCCGGTGTTCCCGGCCTTATCCTTCGGAAACCCGAAGATAAAATCCATGCTAATGGATTTCCAACACTCCGTTGGAACCGATAAGCTCGCCAAAGGCGCAGCTGAACTTGCAGAGGGTTTAACCCTCTGACACGTCTCACAGGTGCGTATATACGCACCGACCCACTTATACATATTGGGCCACCAATACAAAGCGCTTAAAGCGCTGTAGGTCTTATCCCGACCTAAATGACCCCCGGTAGGGGCGTCATGTGCCTCAAAGAGGACTCTATACTTCAGTTCCTCATCATGAGGAATAACCATCCGCGGAGTGTCCTCCGCGCTCGTGCTATAATATAGCAAACCGTCACAGTAACTGTAACGGTGTAACCGAGCTCTAGCTCGACTTGACAGGGTTGGCTCAGACGATCCAAGTCCCTTTCCACCCAACGCGCTGATAAGCGCCGTACACTGTGGTTCTTTCTCATACGACTGGCGTATGAGATCCACCACAGACGTGGTGACGAATGTCGCGTGAGCGAGCTCGCAATCGGGACGACGAGACAACGCGTCTGCAAGCACGTTCTGCTTGCCAGGTTTATACTTAACCTCAAAGTTATACTCCTCAAAGAAGGAGAGCCAAAGGGCCATCCGTTGCGAGAGATGAGGCGACTTTGTCGCTGTCCGTAAGGACGCGTGGTCAGTATAAACCACGAACGGCTTTGAGCCGAGTAGGTGAACCCTAAATTTGACAAGAGCATACTTCGTAGCAAGTAGCTCCTTGTCATGAACGGGATAATTCCGTTCTGCAGCTTTAAGCTGCCTCGACTCAAACGCAATTACGCGTTCCCTTCCTGCATCGTCTGCTTGTAACAAAGCACATCCGATTGCGAAATCGGAGGCGTCGAAGACGACACTAAATGATTTCCCAGAGTCTGGGAGAGCAAGAACGGGAGCTTTTTACAAGCTCCCCTTAACCGCTCCAAAAGCGTTTTGGTGTTCAGTTTCCCAACACCAATCAACATCCTTCTTAAGAAGGTCGGTCAATGGCTTCGCCATTTCAGCGTAGTTCTCGCTGTACTTGTGGAGATAGTTGGCTAATCCTAGCCACTTCCGTAAATCTCTAAGATTTACAGGCGAAGGCCACTTCACAATGGCTTTCACCTTCGCGGGATCCGCCCGCACTCCATCCTTACCGATGAAGCATCCGAGGAAAGGAATTTCCTCAGCACCAAAGATACACTTGGATGCGTTTGCATATAACTTATGCTCTCGCATACATTCGAGCACTGCTCGAAGGTGTATCAGATACGTCTGAACATCAGACGATTCGCCTTCCGCACGAATATGGACGAATATATCGTCGAAGTACGTCTGAGCGTACTTCCTATGAGGGCGGAAGAGTTGAGTCACCAAGCGATTGAAAGTCGCTGGTGCATTTGAAAGCCCTTGTGGCATAACAAGCCACTCCCACAGCATGCCACTAGGCGTGCTAACCACTGTCAGCGGAATATCGGACGCTCGCATGAGCACCTGATAATACCCGTCCACCAGATCTAAGGCACTGTACACCGTACAGCCCGCCATATTGTTCTGGAGGACATCCTTCCGAGGAATCGGAGTCTGCATGGGTACAGTAGCTGCGTTCAGCTTGTTATACGCATGCACAATGCGCCACTTTCCGTTCAGTTTACGAACACAAAAGGTGGGAGATGAGTGGGGAGACTTACTCTCCCGTACCATCCCTGCCTCTTCTTCCCCTTGAAGAATGCGTCGATGACGTCGCATTGTTCCTTCGGGAGAGGCCACTGCCTAGTGACGCAGTATTTGGTTCCGGGAACCAAATCAATTTCATGTCGGACTCCCCGATCCGGTGGTAACCCCATCGGCGGGTTGTCACTAATGACATCTCCAAATTCCTTCAATAAGGAATGGTAAGGGTCCTCAGGATCCACGAGGATCTTGAGGCCGCTTCGGGCATTTAATACCTGTTTGGTTTTCAACAAAACTGACTCGTCCATCGTGGATGAGGAGTTCAACTCCTCTTCCGGACGCAACACGACGACCTCGTCGATTTCATCTGCTTTCAAAGCTGTCTCAAACTCGTTGAAGGACATCTCCTCCAACGACAACAGTTCGACTACCCCAGGCAACCGTTCCAGGCTTATGCCTTCTGTGACAACACCTGTCACACTATTCAGCATCCTGTAGGACTGCTGACTACTGGCCTCGGGACTCATCCCGAGACCCAGATGGGGGGAGTCAATTGCCCCATCTATTGGAAGCGCCACGCGCCTATCACAGAGGTCTCTACCTCTACCACCGGTGACTCGCCGGTCTCGCCTATAACGGCGTAATCGGAATCATTTCCGACGCGCGAAAGAGACAAACTTCGGGTCTATTAACTTGGAAGCGCCTCGCGCTTAACCACAGGGGTCTCTACCCCTACCACTGGAGTCGCAACTTGTTCTCCGGACACGGCGTTGTCAGAATCAATTCCGACCTGTAGAAGATACGAACTTCGGGTCTCTTCTCTAGGTGCCTCGCGCTTACCCTCAGATGAATCCACCTCTATCACTGGCGACTCACCAGTCTCGCCTATATCGGCGCGGGGATTAACCGCCGAATCCCCCTCGTTAAGGAACTCTTCCTTAACGCCATTGGGAATGATCATTTCAGACATCCCAATCTCTGGCATCTCACGCCAGAATCGCTTTTGCGATCGAGCAAAGGTGGGTTCATGACTCGCCAATGCTTCACCCGACCGCGGGTGCGTTGAGCCAATGGACTTAGACTTCCAGTCTATCCATGGCTCGTGGCGTTCCAGCCACTTCATGCCCAGAATGAGGTCATACCTCGAGTCCAAATCCAGGACTAGGCAACGTTCTAAGCTGTCGAAGTCTGCAAACTTCAGCTTAAGGTCAATCGAGACCTTGTGTACAGAAACATGTACGCCCGTCGCAAGCCGGACCATGACAACGTCACGAGAACGTGCCTCTAGGGCCTCGGCATACAGACGACTCTTCTCTACAGAAACCCGTCTGACATAATTGTCAGACGCTCCAGAGTCTATCAAGACTCTCCAAGGATTATCAAAGCCTTTCACGTCCGCAAGGACTACCAGCAAACCTGGCTGGTACACCAACCCGGTGCTAGAAAGCACCGTTTCCCTCGGGGCTTTGTGATGTCGTCCCCTACCCTGGGGCTTAACAGCACTGAGGGATCCCCCAGTAGGTCGCCCCGCACCTACTGGGAGCCGTCGGTTCCAGACGGCTTGGGCAAGGGCTTTCTCGCAACACTTGGCCCCTTCCAGCGACTATCTCGCTGGGGATTTTTCGGACATCTGTTCCGCAGATGATCCGTACTCCCACACAGGAAGCATCTCAGCGGCCTATGCCGCTGCAACATAGCTAAGAGCTCTGCCTCGAAGCTCTGCGAAAAACAGTCAGAGTGACTCTTAGCGGGAGGTTTATCCTCCGCTTCGACCTGACTCAGGTCCATGGGTTCGGGACCCACCTTAGAGGAACGAAAGTTCCTCTCGGCGTTAAACGCCATCTTAAACGCCTCCTCCAGGGATTGGGGTCGGCATCGGAACAGTTCCGAACGTGCTGGCCTTTCTTTCAGGCCTCCCATGAAGACGGGGATGGACACATCATCCGAATACGCTTTCGCGTACATCCCTGCCAACAGGGTCTTCCGTTCTTAGACGTATGTCTCCAAGTCTCTAGTGCCGTGACGACACCTCAAAAACTCCAGCTGATTCTGGAAAACCATATCAGGCGTTGCATACATGTCCATAAGCTTTTTCTTAAGGACTTCCCAGGTTGGGAACACGCTCGTGACCGAATCCGGACACGTAAACGCCCATGTACGGGCTTTGCCCGTAAGATGGGTCAATGCAAGTCCCACTTGCAACTGATCAGCGATCACATTCGCTGTGGCGAAGGCCGTTTCGACCTCTCTCAACCACACGTAAAGGTTGTCACCCTTCTCTCCGGTGAGCTCCTTTATCTTAAATGATAATGGGGGGGCGCACCCCCGTGGAACTACTTCCACCTAAACTCGCCTCATGGGCGATGAGGGCATTTACCCTTGCCTTTACGGCCTCAAGGCCCTGCTCCACTAGGAGCTGCATACCCTCGTCACCCAGTAAGGATAACAGCCTGTTAAAGGCTTCCTGCTGGACGAGGGTCAACCTATCCCAATCGTCCTGATTCATCCCTTGCAGAGGATGCCTTAGTCTACCAACACAGGTGTTGGATTGACTACGAGTGCTACCATATGTAGCCGGTGCGTATACGCACGGTGCGGCTAGCGCACAGAGGAAGACTTTCCTTAAAGCGGCGTTCGCCGCTACTTAGCCGATACGCCCTTATAAAGGGCTTAGTAGGAGAGAGCTCTCCTACTCGGGGCCAAGGTTACCGGGTTGGTTTACTATAGCCTTTGCTAATGCCTTAATGGCAAGGCTCCCTTACTAAGGGTGTAGCTAAAGGGAGGGCTCCCTTTACGCTACTGCACTCACTACACGCGCGACCGGTCGAGGTCGTGCGTCTGTAGGTGATAGAGTGAAACTTAAACTGAATGTATATTTAATATATAATTAGTCTAAATTAATTTCAACTAATGTAAACTCTATGTAATACTAAGTAGAACTTACTAAATTCGTACCTAGCTAAAATGTAGTGTACACCACCTGTGTACCAACACGTGGTTGGCTGACACGCCACCCCACAAGGGCTCCTGCCCTGATTGGTTAAAATAACCAATGGTTCAAAACCCTTTGAGCCGGTCAATACTGGCCTCAACCGTGGTGTACTCATGTACACCAACACTCAGTGTTACCGGAATGTAACCCCGTTACACTATTCCTCAGGGAATTTTAGTACGACCTGCGGACTCGATCACGGCATCGGTGACATTAGTGACCGGAAGACCGCATAAGGTACAAGAAGTGCAAGAAAAAGGCAATCAGGAGCCGAGTGTGCAAGGTCCGACCCTTGGTCATGAACTTGAGCGATTTTTACAAGAGATGGTCCTGATCAGGATATGCATGAACATACCGTCTCAACCGATACCGGTGAATTCGGTGTAATTCCTACCGATGACCAAGTATGCTACCATGAAGGCGGAGATTTGTTCGTGGAAGAGCTAGAGAAACAAATTTCCACGCTGCCCGAAGTATCCGCAAGCAGCGAAGAAGTTACCAAGGATGATTTGCAAGTTGGCGACCCGCTGATCAACACAGCAGAAGAGATTGACCAACTTCGCGATATAATTTGGGCGAAGAAACATCTGCTGATCGGAAAGGGGAACGCACTACCTCCTGCTGCACGTGGAGTGGTTTGCGATATCGATGTAGGCAATGCGCGCCCGATTGCCCAAAAGTGTCGAAAGGTGGCGCCGCAATTTCGCGAGAAGTTATCGGCTTTGTTCAAGGGGCTATTGGCTACTAAGATTATTCTGCCGTCTACGTCACCCTGGGAATCGCCTATAGTGATCATCGTGAAAAGGAATGGGGTTGATATTCGCTTATGTATCGATTATCGCGCGGTGAATCAACTCACACGTCTGATGGTGTACCCAATGCCCCTGATCTCTGATCTACTCGAAGATTTGGATAAAGCGTTGTGGTTTTGCTCTTTGGATATGGCGAGCGGTTTTGGGTCGTGTCTATGACCGATCGAGCACGTCATATTTCGGGGTTTGTCACTCCGTTTGGATTGTTTGAATGAAATAGGATGCCCTTTGGCCTGAAGAATGCTCCGCAAATCTACCAGCGGCTTATTGATAATGCATTATATGGGTATCTCAAGGTTAAGGACGGTGCTGACGAAACGGCTGATGTATTTACTGGGGGAGAGCCCGAACAAGCCCGAGGCCCGTCTGTGTTGCATCGACGGTCGTATATTGATGACATTTTGATCCCGGCCCCTACATGGACAACCCTGTGTGACAGGGTGTGAAACCTGTTGGAGAAGTGTGATCAGTGGAATTTGTCGATCAGCGTGGTCAAATCGTACTGGGGGCGAAGTGAAGTGCCTTATTTGGGACATCACGTCTCTGGCCGTGGTCTGGAAGAGAATCCGATGATCTGATCGATTTGCCTTTTCCTGGCACTTTACGTGCTATGCAATCGTTTTTGGGGAGCCTGAGTTTTTACCGTCGATTTATCGAAGACTTTGCGATTTATGCCGCTGTGCTCTATGAATTACGAGAAATTGATTACCAAGAGTTAAAGAGCCGGGCATTGGTCAACGAAAGCACGGCTTATGAGGATGATCGATTAACTAGGGCGCGAGTGGCATTCAGCATGCTGAAGGCTAAGATTTCGTCAGCCCCAACTCTGCACCATTTCGACCAAGCGAAGACTCCGGTGAATGTGGTGTATGCCAGCAAGTGGGCAGTGTCTGCCTCGTTGGTGCAAGAGCATGATCAATTATATTTCCCTGTCGCATTTTCCAGCCGGACACTGAAGAACGGTGAGCTGAATTACAGCCCCGTTGAAAAAGAAGTGCTGGCCCTTCTACGAATTCTAGACGTCTACTTTACGATGCTGGTCGGAAAAGCAATCGTTGTCCTGTCGCGTCGATCCACGTTGAAGTGGCTCTTGACGTCCAACGGGATAGATGGACGACTGGGAAAATGGGCTGAAATCTTATCACCGTGGGAATTGGAGATCAAGAAATGCGTGCATGGAGAAGAGGAGGTACTAGGGGAGCTGGCCGCAAGTATCACTCCTCGCACTAAAATTGATGAGGCCCTGATCGCAATCGCACCAAAAAAGGAGCCTCGACAGACGATTGAAGTACCACCTCCCACGGTCGAGAAAGGCGAAGAGATGTACGTGATAAGCTTCGACGGGTCTGCTAGTGTTAAGCGATGCGTTGGTGCATTCGGTGCTATCGTGTGGAAGCCGCCGGAGTGGAAGATCATGATCGCGGTTGCGGACCATGCACCCAACATCACGGTGAATGAAGCCGAGTACCAGGGACTGCTGATAATTTTGGATCTACTATCGCAATATCCCAAAGGAAGGATAATAGTGTGTGGAGATTCGAATTTGGTGATCAGGCAAATGCGTGGCGAAATAGAGTGTAAAGCTCCGCAGTTGCAAGTATTGCAACAGCGCGCGTTGAAACTCCTTCGCGAATGGCCTGACCATGACCTGTTGCATGTTAAACGAGAGTGGAATAAGAGTGCCGATCACATCACCACCACTGCCATGCGGGATGGGGCCCGATGTGAGATCAATGATGGGAAACAGCTGGAGGAATTGGCCGATCTTAACAGATTGCCGGAGGTGATTACTTGGAAGGAAGATCCCACTGCTGCACAAGTTCTGGTGACGACGCGATCACGTAACATTCGTCAAACGCAATCGTCAACGTGGCCCGAGGTATCCATAAAGGAGATAAGGGCGGAACGTTAAAAAGACGCAAGACGAAGAAAAGTGGATCTGTGATTTGCGATGTTACTTGAATGGTAACGTGTCACAGCTGAGCGCAGACGAGGTGAAATAGTGCGCAAAAATCGCCCATTGTTATGACGCCGACGACCAAGCGTTGTTGATCTACTGCGGAAACATGACCAAAGGAAAAGCCAGCTGTGATCAAGACGATCGAGACGAGCGACGCTCCTCAATTAAGCTGGTCGTACCGGAAACCCTACATGCGGATGTCCTCCACCATTATCATGTGAGTTTGTAGGGGGTACACCAGGGTATAGGGCGAACATATCAGCGGATCAGACGTTACATTCATTGGCGTGGACTATTTCGTAGCGTGCAAAGCTTCGTTGGACAATGTGTGGATTGTGAGACGTGGAAGGGTCAACCTACGATCAAGGGGACTTCGCCCGGAAATATTGAGGCTACGTACCCGTTCCAAGTGATAGCCATGGATCACATCCCGTCGCTGCCTCGTTCGATCGATGGGCATACGGAGTTGTTGATATGGACAGATCTATTCACGGGTATGATAATCGCGAAAGCTGGATCGTCTCGTACAGCACAGAAAGTCGCTGAAAATTATGAAGAATGTGTGTTCCGACGATTTGGAGCTAGTGAAGTGATTAGACACGACCGAGAACCCGGTTTTATGTCCGAGGTATTTCGAGCTTTCAAAAAGATCGTGGGACAGCGGTAGAGTGCAACTATGGCATACCGTCCGCAGGCGAACGATAAGGCAGAGAGAACAGTGCAGACGATTACACGAGCGATTAAGATGTACGTATCGGATGTCGGTCAGAAGGATTGGAGTTCGTATGCAGAGCGGCTGGTGTTCGCGCTGAACTCGACCCCAGATCGTATTCGTGGAGAAACACCGTTTTATTTGGCGTACGGGTGGAACCCACGATCATCGTTGGAATCGACATTGCAACTGGGCGGAACTCGGCGTAAAGACCGCGATGCACGTCGATGGAGATACAGGCTGCAGAAAGACTACCGCTACGCCCGGGATCAAGTGATCAGCCGACTGCACCAAGCGGTAACAAGCCGGGAGGAGAAGCATAATGATCAGGTGACACCGCACAAGATCGAAGCGGGGTCGAAGGTCTGGATGTACCTCGATCGAGTGAAAGAAGGGTTCGCACAGAAACTGGCGCATATGTGGCATGGACCCTTCAGGGTCGACGAGGTGATTGGTGATCATGCGGCAAGGTTGATTACAGCTGGTACCGACTATCGCATATTTCCAGTCGTGCACCTGTCCAAGGTGAAACTGGTCAAAGCGTTTCCAGATCGACCTACTGCTGTGCTAACATCTGGGGTAGAGGATCGTTTTGATTTCGATGAAGCTCTATTACCCGAAGATAGCTGGGAGAGGACTCTAGAGCCGAACGAATTTGAAGTTGATCGCTCACCGATGTCCGATCTGGTCGGAAAACCAGATACGGCAGAACGTTGCGTGAATATCAAGTACATTGGAAGGGTCATGATGAGCCATCATGGGTAGACGAGGCCGATCTGAATTGCGATACCATAATCAAGGACTTCGAGCGGAAGATGGTTACCAAACACCGGTTTAATGTAATGCAGGTGAATGAAGAGTCCCACTAGTGCATGACCGGCTAATGGACTGTGGAATTATGATTGAAGACTTACGATTAATGGGGAAAAAACGATTGACTTAATGTGGTGAATTTTCGGTGGATATTGCGCGACATGGTGATGAAGTAATGGCAGATGAGACTGTGGAAGAGCGATTTGTGTGGATACACTGAAAACGATGAAGCAACAATTGGAATTATTACGATCAAGAATGTTTATCGATTGAAGAAGAAAAGATGGTTAGAGAGATAGCTTGATCCGTAAAACGTACGACGGAGGCGGGTAATCTTGTTGCCGGGGTGATCGTCTGCGGAAAGGCGATACTGGAGTCGCCAAGACTCAACGACGTCAACCTCGCATAACGCATCCTGCAAGGTCGAAGGCGGTCGGTCCGATAGGTACCCTGGGTACCAGGTGCCATCGTCCGCCGGAGCGTATTTCAAGGGGCTATTACGGGCGCAGTGGGAAATCGCCGGATCCAAGAAGATGTCAATATCGCACTCCGCGCTGGTCATACCTTGCAGCACGAACCTCACGATCCTCTTCCACGCTGCCCCGGCGCGGCTTCTACGCTGGCGTCGACCCTCGTAAAATTCTCGGAAAAAGGCGTCGCGCTCTATAAGGTCCTGATCCACGTGGAGGTAATGGGTGGACTCCCGGATCGCCTGCTCGTGATGGTCCAGGAATGCCTCGTACCGCGCATCAAAGTCATCAAACCAGCCGACCGAGCGGAATGAGATGGGTGGCAGCATATGCTTGAAACAATCCCACGGGCGCTGCGAGTACAGTAATTCCACTGCTGATTGGGTAATCAGGTGACCGCACCACTCATCAGGCGCAGGGGTATCCGTGACGGTGGGAAACAGCCATCCCACAGGACGCGTCAAGTAGTCTAACATCGTTTTTACTGAGACGCTACCCAGATCGAGACCGTTGAGCTGATCCGAGGTCCATGGCAAGATGGCGTCGTCAGTCGCCTCACCCGGCAACAATATCAGCGACTTGAAGTCACCTGTCCGGGGAAAGAGGAATTCGGCAGAGTCCAGATACGGCGGTCCGTCGCTGCCCCAATCGCTGATCGTGGGACTGGACGGAATTTGCGCGCCAAGTAAAGCAGAAGGACCACCTTGGACACCATCCGGTTGGCCAGGCGGGCAAATAACATGTGGTGACCAGCTCATATCGGGAATAGCAGGGGTGAGACGTGGCCGCTTGGACTGGGAGGTGGATTGCGAGCGTGACCAGCTCATATCGGGAATAGCAGGTTGTCGCTTGGACGGGGAGGTGGATTGCGAGCGTGACCAGCTCATATCGGGAATAGCAGGTTGCCGCTTGGACCGGGAAGTAGACTGTGAGCGCAGAACATGTCCTTTCGTATCACCCGGCCGACCAGGTGGATTAATGTCGTGTGACAGCTCCTTCTTCCCGGAAACGGCAGAGGACAGACGTTGCCGCTTGGGTCGGGAGGTGGAATGTGAACGCCGAGCGCGCTTTCTGGATGAAGAGGCCGGTCGGATGAAGGAGCTTATAGACGGAACACCCGAATCAGCAGACGGGCTGGCAGCCGGGTTAATCCCCACATTAGTGGAACCGGCGCTCGGAGGGATTTGAAGGTGTGATGCTACGCCCGCCAACATGGTCTGGACATCGGAGAATTGAGCCCGCAGTTGTTCCGACTCATCCTGAACGCGTCGCAACTCGAGGCGAAGTGCGTCGCGCTCCGCAGATGCGTGGTTGAGACGACGCCGCGCCGCCGAAAGTTCTCCCTTCAACTTGGAACTCTGAGTACGCAGTCGCTCCAGCTCAGCCCTGTCGGCCGGCACCGTGTCAAGACGTGCATATAGCTCGTCGGCTCGAGCATGAGCATTGGCGAGGTTGTTCATCTTTTGGAGATTGGCTTCATGCTCCGTTCGGATACGATTACGCTGGATCTTCCGTTTGCGAGCCTTGGAGGAAAGCTTAGCTAGCTGCTCGGACAAGCGCCGGTTTTCTGACAGAATGTGGTCGCGTTCATGTTGCACTGCGATCACGGGCTGGCGGAGTCGGTCGAGCGCTGCGTGATCCTGAGATGCCTCAAGACGCGAAATTTCTTGCGCCTGATGATCGACGGTCTCTTCGCGGACCGACAGCAGATACCTGTCCCGGGCCTGGGCACCTTCCAGATCACGTATCTGACTTGCTGTTCGGCCAGGGTCTCTTCGGATGTCTTCAGTCGGGACTTGAGGTTGCTAACGGTGGTTCGGACGAAGTCGCGCAGGGGTGCAGCTCGATCGAGGAACCACTCGATCTGCTGCTCGCGGTCGGCGAGCTTACGTGCTACGCACTCGAGCCGCTTCTGTTGTAGGCGGGTGGAGTCTTCAAGTACGGAAAGTGAGCCGGTCAGCACTACTATTTCCTCCTGCTGTGTGCGAATGGTCTCTTGCTGCGCGTAGGCCTGGTGAACCACCGAGACCATGCTGTCGACCGCGGAACGGTCGAGTGATGAGCTGCCACCTGCGGTTATCTCCATGATCAGCCTCGCGGAAGAAGTACAGGAATGGATAATCACTAGGGCTTGATCGAGGACGCTACGGTTGAATGATTGGCAACGCTCTGCCCACCTGCGACTCACTCGAAGGAGACAGGGCAGATTGATGGGTGCAGATTGCACTACCGATGACGTCATGATTGATGGATATCGACCATGATCGAGGCCATCATGACTAATAGTTAGCAACGTGGAAACGATATGATCGACCCCCGCCCCAACCGCTGTCCGGCTGGGACGGGGTTCAGGGGCGGCTGTGGTAAAGCGTACCGCAAAATTGGTACGTAATTAGGGGCATAATTATAGGCATCCCTATAGGCGTAGCTGTGGTAGAGGGAACCACAAATTTTGTCGGTACAATATTCGGTACAAAAGGTGGTACGATAGTGGGCACCACAGTCGGTACCACAGTTGGTACCCAGACGGTACAACTGTTGACACAACGGTGGCGGACAGGGACGAGGCGTGGATAGGACGTCTCAGACGATGCGACAACTGGCAAGGTTACCTGACGGTAACCCGAAGGTAAGCGGTTGAATGGTCGACAAAATGCGTAGGAATGGGTAGTTTTGATTGGTTGATATTAGGTTTTTGGTAGATATTAGGATATAAGCAATAATACAGTTCTCCTTTAGCGTACGATCGCGCCGATTGTTTACAGGGACGGCAACTTAGGGACTCCCTTCTTCTATTAAATACCTCTACGTCCCGGGCGGGAGGACTTAGTGCATTTTTGGCCCACCGGTAGGCGTAGAGCGTGAGAACTCACCTGCAACTCCGCCCGCTGTGTCAGTGGTTCTTCTTTTAAAGGTTTTTGGTCTCGGGAACGTGATCGAGCATTGCGCTCTCACCTCTTCCCCTATTGGTCCACGTTTTGGCCCCTAGTGTTCGTCTGCTTTAAGCGCCCCACGGGAACACTAGGCGGAATTTTAGTGTTAATCGTCTATCAGCCCGTCGAACGCGCTGATCGACCGTCCCTCTAAGGCTTAAGTCCCGAATACAAGGTATTTTTGGGTATTCTATTGACGAATTAAGCTTAAGGAGGCTCTGTGATCGGGCAGTGAAGATTTCCGCTGCCTGATCGAGTATCCCTTCGCCGATCAACACCTGATCGACACACTGCGACTCGCGACCCGCACTCACCTGCTCACAACTCGCGTCAACTAGCGACTTTTAGCACCTTATCGCGCCTGATCGAGTCTGATCACTGCTGATCGACGACTCTTAGTGCCTGCCCAAGCCTGATCACTGTTGATCAAACCTGATCGCACGTGATTCAAGCCTGATTGCGCCTGATTATCGCCTGATCTCATCAGTCGACTCATCACAAGTCAACACAGTCTTTCCACAAGGAATTGTAATGTGTCATCCCCGCCACCTGAAGAGCGACCCACGCCCAAGCCGTCGGGTACACAAGCTGAGCAGAAACACAAGCAGTCAAGGACAACCGGAGGACCCCCTTCGTTAGTCGGCAGTCCGGGCGCCGTGGTACCGCCTGATCAAGCCTCAAAAACTTTGATCAGCCGCTCCACCACAATAACGATCAGGTCCGCCCTCATGGTATTGAACCAGGGGCGAGGGTATGGTTATACCGCGATCGGGTCAAGGAAGGCTATGCAAAGAAGTTGGATCATATGTGGCTCGGTCCTTTCCGTGTAGCAGAGCTGATCGGTGAGCATGCTGCCCGTCTGATCACGATCGGCACGGATTACAAAGTTTTTTACGATCGTGCACGTGTCCAAACTGAAGCTGGTCAGAGAGTTCCACGATCGGCCTAAAATTCCCTGTCTGGTGGACGAAGCGGAGAGATTCGATTTTGATGAAGCTCTGCTGCCGGAAGACAGTTGGGAAAGTCCATTGGAAGAGGACGAATTCGAGGTGGAAAAGGTGCTAGATGTCCGATCGGTCAAAAAAACGCGTTTCGGTCGCACCCACCGAGAATATCTGGTCCGCTGGAAGGATCATGACGAAGCAACTTGGATCGACGAGCTCGATCTAAATTATGGAGCACTGCTACGAGAGTTCGAGAGAGAACGAGTCAGTCGGAATCGCTTCGAAGTGATGCAGACTCATGAAGATGAAGATCAAGACACACAGTAGCACCGATCAGTATATCGATCGGTGTGAATATGTGTAAGGTCTGAATTATTGTGAATTAGTATGATGAACTGTGATGAACTGGAGAAGTGGAGTGACGAACGTGGTGATAATTTTCGCGATGTGGATGGAAAATGTGTGTGATAACGTGTTGGTGCAAGTTTGGAGAAAGTGATGAAATTTTGTCAAGTGATTGGGTGATAAGGAATTTGGAAAGAATGATGACATGTATTATGGATTATCTTGTCAGATAACTGCCGCATCAAGATTCGCATTCACCCCACAGACGGCCGATAGTCAACGTCGGGTGGTCATCGATCTGGTTCTGGTGCTGGTTGCGCCAGGGCTCCTTACGATAGATCTGGAACAAGGCATTCTTCAGGTCTGCGATCGGCTCGTCACAGTGAAGACCGGGATACCAGACGCCTTCGTCAGCTAATACCCCGGCTTTCTCAACCCGACGCTTGGCCATATGGAGAACTATAGGATATAAAAAGATGTCGATGTCGCACTCGCGGGCCAGCATCCCTTCCAGTATAAATTGGCATAGGGTATGGCAGGCCTCACCCCGCCCGACTCCGGCGCTTCTTCCGGTTTTTCTGGAATGAGATCAGGCCTTGATCATGTTGCGCTCGATCAGGAGGAATCAATAGATAGTGTGTAGACTCCCAGATCGCTTGGCTGTAGGCTTCATTGAAGGCCTTCACTCGACCTAAGAACGAGTCGATTCACGCAGTCGACGCAAACATGGACCCCAGCTTGGGGAGGATGAACACTTTCCATGTCTGATCTGCATACAGACGGGCGATTTGTGGTGCTGTGACCAGGTCCGCCCGCCATGAAGAAGCGACAGGGGCCTTTGAAGCTGGAGGGAAAAGCCAGGAGTCTGGACGAGATAGAGACCGGGCTATATCTTGCTTGGTCAGGGTGATCGGTGCAAGCTACCGATCTGCCCCGGTGACCATGGAAAACTGGCATCTGTAGTCAGCGATGGAAGAGGTCGATCTCCGATCGACAACCCTTTCAATAGGGCGTGATTGCGCAGTCCAGATGTGCCGGGCTGGAACGAAGGCACCGATCCGGTTGACTCACGCGTCCGTGCAACACCATCACCCTGTGAGCTGATCACCTTATCAGCCCCTGATGCAGGCTTCGCGGAAACAGTAACTCGGCGCTGATCGTATCGGGACTTGGATAAAGCAGTGATCAAAACTCAGAATCTCCCGATTCGTTAACCGAGCCCTCTTCGGAGAAGATCTCCATATGTTTGGTGTGAGCAGCGCGGGGGCGTAAGGGCGCATGCGATTTGACGGTGGTGGACGTGTTACCTGCGTCCGATCTTGGGCTTGGAAGATGCGCCAGCGTCTTGGCTTTCTTTTGAGGCACCGCTCGCTTCTCCTCGAGTTCGGAGTCGTGCGCTACTCCCCGCGCCCTTGAGCCCTTCGACGCGTTCTTACGCTTCTTGGAAACTTTTGGAATTTTGGAATATTGACTTTTGGCCAATGAATGGCGTCGTTTCCGATCTTGGTGCAGATCGATCAGAGCGGCCGATGCAGATCGGTCAACGCTAGAGCCTGCCGCCGTACGCCGGTACAGCAAGTCAGTTAACTGTTGGTGGCACCGATCTACGGCCTCCCAACGACGGTTTGACTCCTAGGTCCAGGCGTCCGATCGGCTCTGGAAGGACTCGACCTTCTCTATCTGGTCCTTGACCACGACCTGCAACTCGCCGATCTGCATCTCCAGGTCACCATGTTGGATGCGGAGTAAAGTCCGATCTGACTGATCCTTCAACCTCTGCCGGTTGACCAGCGCGAGCTGTTCCCGGAGGTGTGACCTGTAGGCCTCCAAACGAGACAGATCATGCCGTGCGCCGATCAGCCCGTCCAAGATCGGTCGGAGGTGATAGCAGTGGTCATGATAATGCCGATCAGCCGCGAGTAGGGCGTCCAACGCTTTGGCGATGTTGGTGGGCAGCCGATCTGCACGCGAAGGAAGATTAGAGCAGATCCAAGACGAAAAACAGACCGATCAGCTCACCTCGCGTTGTTTGTTGGGTGATCTGGGCACGAAGATGCGTGTTCTCGGTGATCACCTCCTGCAACTTTGCGGACCTGGGGAACAAAGTGCTCACTTCCTTCCGCAGTTGCAGGAGCGATGAATTCTTGACGTCCAACTGCGACTGAAGCTCCCGGACTGTTTCCGGAGCTGATCGACCCCGATCTGATGCCCATCCGGTGTGTCGGAATCTGGAGTGTTGCGAGGGCTGTCAGATCGGGCCGATCCGGGAGGCGAATTGACATGGGGTGATGGGGAACACAGGGCACCTGCAGCAACTAACGTCAGGAGAGGTTACAAGATGACCAGGTGCACAAGGACAAATACCTGGCGAGGGCGGATCCGAAGGTCTGTCCATCGGTGAGGAAGTCTGCTACTGGGAATATCTGGGATGCCAACTGGTGGTGAGATCGGGTCAATACCGTTGCGCGGCTGCGACCATACTCAGGGGCGGCTGTGGAGAAGTGAAGGCAAGAATTTCAGTCACTTTGTGTCAGCGGCACGCCGGCCAGATTATCGGCGATCGGATTGGTGGAAATCAAGGAGGCTTTTAATCCTATCGTGTGCGAGAAGTGTCAAGAACACAGATTTTGGTAAGTCACATGACATTGCGTGTACTTACATTTTCATATTTGTACATATTGGGTACCGTAGGGAGATAGGATTGGTTGTTATTTTTTTGGCCTTTAACTCACAACAAGGAAGTCGTTAACATCTTTGTCAAGTACACTAGTCGCCTCTGCACGCCGCGGAGTGTTTGGGAGCAGAGGGTCGAGTAATCCCCTATAGCTCATTATACCCGGCCGGGACGCGTGACAGACGCACTTGGCCCGCCGGAAGTCCCTCGACGGGAGTACGCATTGGTCGGCTTCTCAAGCCCAAGTCACAAACGTTTGGAACGTGTAAATAATAATTTGGATTGTTACGTGGAGATATCGTTCGTGGAGTTTGTTACGTTCTCGTTGGATCTCCATATTGGAATATTGGTCTTTTGTTCTCGCATTGGTTGGGCTCTACGATCGGTTAAGCGATCTGCCCTTTGGAGTATACTTACTCTAAGTATAATTGGTCTGCCCGTACCCAGGGTGAAGAGTTCCGCCCAGGGTACACCACCCAGCACGGTCTCGCGTTTAAGACCCAAATCAATTCACGGCGACGATCCACCAAGTGTGTAACCAGCCCATTCCATCGGGTACACAAGGTGAGATGAAGACGCAGAAATCGTACCAGGCGTCCTATGCTGATGATCGGTTGTCTGATAGCAGCGGACGATCAGATGGGATCGTAGGCGAAGGTTCGCGGGGTACCCCCCCCCGTCAGTTGGAAGGCTGGGCACGATGGTGGTTAGGTTCTCGACACTACGGTGTTCGATTTTGAACTTGACTCCACCACAACAACTCGGAGTAATCGAACCCGAAAACTCGGAGTTATCAAACCCGAAAACTAAACAACTGCAGCATGAAGTAAAAGTGCTCTGTTTTGAAGCGCACCGCTGATTCTTTGCTATCTTTGGCTTCACCCGACGCCGGGGTTCCGGCCGTCGTCGCTTTCGGACGTGTCATGGTTGTATGGTTGTGTGTGGTTGTGAGGTTCTCAGGGTGTTCTGCTCCGCGGTTGTTTACGCCACCGTGTACGCCAGCACAGATAACAGTTAATCCAACCCCCTCCCCCCGTCTTATAGGATGGGCACTCAAGGTTTGTAAGGGTCGATAAGGGCAACCCCAGGTTCAAATTATTTGTACAGATAACTCGGGGTAAAAAATACTTTTATTTTTCTGGTTGACCCGAGGTTTGACACCCCCTAATATCGTATTTTTGCCGTGAAAAGGCAATGTCCTAACCATTAGACTAAAAGGGCTTTTATTAAAAATATTCTTTAATAAAAAAAAGAAAAATCAATATGTATTAAAGCTTTTGATACACTTTCATGCATACAACTTTCAAAGATATGGGATATAAACCTAATAAAAAATTGCAATTAAAATTAAAATGAATAAAAAGTTCACGATAAGTTATATCATAGTAAATTTTTAAATAAGTATTCTGAAGTATCAAAATTCTTCTATTACTCAAATTAAAAATTTATGTATTTTAATTGGACATTATAGAAGTATTTATCGTTTATTTAAAATTTCTTTGAGATAAATTAATAGGTTCATAAACTACTCTTTTTTAATTCATTATAAAAAACTTCTAAGAAACCACTTAAAGGAAAATACTTTCTTACTCATTCAAAACCATAATAAATGGTATTTTGATAAAGTTTATTCTCAATTTTTAAATCAGTTTTTTTTAATGGGCCTAAATAAAAGTTAATATTAAATTGACTAATTCATTCAATTTTAAATAAATATTGAAAGTTTGATGTCGATTTATCAAAAAAAAATCCATAAAGGTAATAAAATTAAAAAAAAATGACATAAAAAAATTATAAATCATATTAATCGAATGCTTAATGAATTTTTTTAAATATTTTCTAATTTTAGTGGATATCGTTTACAAACCTTTATCTTTTTTTATATGTAAAATCATAACCCATTTTTTTAAAAAACTGATTTATAAATTCAATAAATATCTTTAAAAAAAGAGTAGGAAAAATTGGTGATACAATTTTAATTTCAACTAAAAATTACGTTTAAATCAAAAAAAATAGTTAAAGGTGATTCATTTAAGGCTTTAATTATTAGTACAAATTATCAAAAAATAAGTACAATAGGTAATATAATAAAATTTGATAAAAATTGTATAATTATTTTGAATAATCAGAATAAACCTTTAGGGATACGTATATTGGTCCAGCAAGCATCGCGAAATCACTTGTACTGGTCGTCACTTGCTGCGTAAGCGTGAGACCTTGGCCGCACATAGTAGCTTCGTCAGAAGATCTGCGATCATGTCATCACTGGCCACATGCAGTAGTCTCATTGCTTCGCACTTGACGTAAACTTTTAAAAACTTGAGCTTCACGTTCACGTGCTTGGACTAGACCAATCACTCCAGAAGATGCAAGGAACGTATTATTCGTTGTTACGCTACTGTTAAGAGATCTAGAGTCTGTAGTGGTTTTCTTTCGTGAGTGCTGGGGTGGCGATTATGGACCTTGTAGAGATGACTTGTGTAGTCTGAGTATGATGTGACTATATCATAGTTCAACTATCAAGCTGAATGCAGACATTGGCTATATATCAAATCTCGGGAAGTATAATTGGACAAATTTACGTCGGTAAATGACTACCTTCTTACTGTGAGTTTGATAACACATTTAGAAGAATTTTGTGTTAACAACCCAGATCAATAAGAATGGGAGACAAAAGATGTTGTATCAACCATTGAGCTTCATAATGGTGCTCGGGGTTTAGTAAGAGCTTGTGCACCAGCGGCACTGTCCATACGATAAAATAATACTAGCTCTTATATTTGTATGTTTCATCCTTAAGAGCGCCAAATTTATAGTGCATTAGCCTGCGCAAAAATTATCGGTATCTTTAAGGTCGGCACGGACATAGGTGCTCGTCGTCACTCATCTTCGTCCAGGCGTACTGCTACGTGCGTTTTCCAGCTACCTTGAGAGTACTTAAGCACGTATTCCACAACAAGAAGAAAGCAGAGAAGTGTAACAACAGTAATAGAACGTAAAAAAAAATATTTTTTACGTTCTATTACTGTTGTTACACTTCTCTGATTTCTTCTGTAAATTATTATCCACGTTATATCCACTTGTCAATCCACTTCAATCGAAGCGAGACCGTAACAAACTCCATACTCCACGAAACAGAGAAACTTCCAGCTGAAAACACAGCGTACTTGGCTCCACTCCAGTACTTGTCCGAGATAAGTCCAAATTCAAAGTGATTTTATTAGTATTAAGTTTAAGACTTAAGCTAATAATATGCATATATGTAAGTTGGTGTACCTAACGTAAGTTACGTACACCACATCATGATTTCATCGAAAAGCCGTCAAACACAAATTCATGCGACGCGTAGTGATTCAGGAATTGCGCGCCCTTCCACCAATAGATGTCCAACATGACAGCAGTAATTATATTTTAGGGAATTTTTCGGCACACAAGAGGGTACCTACCTAAGGGGGAGAGCCTAGCAAGGGGAAAGTGCCTAGCAACGGGTTTGTATGTGCCGATAAGTTCCCTTAATTTTAGCACCTACTGTAGCATAACAAGTTATAACGCTAATTTTACTTTACCAGAACTTAATCTAATTGTAGCAAATTTATTATTTTTAAATTAATTGTAGATGTACCAAAAATTATTCATTTTCTTTTGCTTTAGGATACAGGCCAATATTAGTTTGTAATAATTAATTATTTAAGGATAAATGGTATCTAAATTTAATTAAAAATAAGATTGAATTTTAATTTTTAAGATTGAAGGTACCAAACCCTTGCCATGCTAGTGTTTAAGGTTCTTCCCCAACGGAACAGCGTCCACACTGTGAACAGGCTCAAGGACAAAAAAAAATTAGGTTTTGATTGTAAAAAAAACGGAGGGTTGATATTGTTGGAAAGGGTATGGTCTACACTGAGAGAGAGAGGAAAGAGGAGAAAAGGGGGAGAGTTGGTATATCTGAGAGTGCCAAAAGAAACACAGCTCCTACCGGATCTGGATCTTCTTCGCGACGCCTTGATGAGTCGCTCTGTCGCCCGGATAGGACCACTGGGTATCCGGACCATTCGTTTCATCCGTTTTCCAACACGCCCGCCTCGAGGTAAAAACCTCGACTTAGTTAATTGATTGTCTACAACCCGATGATCTTCATCAGCAACGCGAGCTTAACCTTGTCAAGCGCCTTCGTGAATGCGTCCGCCGTGTTGAACTTCCCCATAATCTTGCCGAGCACCAACGATCGACGATGAGCCTGTTCACGCGCGAAGTGCCAACGAAGCTCGATGTGGCGCGTGCGCCTACTGTACGTTGGGTCGGTGGCCATCACCAACGATGCTTGACTGTCGATCCCGACTTGCGGCGTCTGTACGAACTGCGGCAGAACCTCCTGGACGATGTTGGTTTCGGCCTTCGCCACCATCACCGCCTCGCAGGACGCCACGTACTCCGCTTCCGTCGAAATCACAATGATCGGATGGCGGCGTGACATCCACGCCACAGCGCCACCGGCCACAGTGAAGACAAAGCCGCTGGTGCTCTTGCGTAACTCTGGATCGCTTCACCAGTCTATGTCGCAGAACCCGAGTAAGTCGATTGGTCTCTTGCCTTCATTCAGCACCTTTTTGTACTTGATCCCGAGCTCAACGGTGCCGGCAAGGTACCGTAGCACGCGCTTGAGCGCACCCACGTGCTTGGTCGTCGGCTGCGACACGAATCGGCTAAGTTGCCCAATCACATATGCGGGATCCGGTTGCGCACTTGTAGCTAAATACATAAACATCCTTAGTGCGATGCAATAATCGAAACTAGTGTCCCAATCGTCACCTTCCTTAGCTGCTTTAGATTGGCATTAGTTTTCATCGGGTTTCCAGACTTATGCGCGTCCTCATAGTCAAACTTCTGCAGGATCTCCGGCGCGTACTTGCATTACCCGACCGTGATGGAGTCCTCAGCTTGGATAACTTGAACGCCAAGGTACTCTGTGAGCTCAACTTGGTCCTTCAGACCGTGCTTCTCGTCCAGCGCCACGAAGAATTTTATCTTGAACGTCTCGTTGTTCGTCGCGCACATTACGTCGTCAACGTAGACCAGGACTATCATGATCCGTTCGCCCACCACCATGTAATAGAAACACGGCTCCGTCACACACATGTGAAAACCGTACCTGAGCAGCCAGTCGATCAGCTCCATATTCCACTCGCGCCCGTTTGAAGCAAGCCCTACAGCGCCTTGCGCAGCACGTACATATTGCCCTGCGTCTCGCACGGGTATCCTTTTACTGACTGCACGTTTGTGGGATCCCGAGTTCAGCGTTGAGATACGCCGTGTTGATGTCACCCCCGTACACCGTGAGCAGCAGGCGATCAGCCATCGCGAGCACCAATCGGAAAGATGACATCCTAGCGGCGTCTACACGATCAAAAATACGTAAGCTTCATCCAGTCAGTGATCGGCGAATTTTTTGAAACTGCTACTTCGAGACACTTGCAATCGAGAAACAGCCGGCGAATTGCGAAAATTGCAGTTGTTTCTGTAACGGGGTTACATTCGGGTAACACTGAGTGTTGGTGTACATGAGTACACCACGGTTGAGGTTAGTATTGGCCGGGTTGAAAGGTTTCGAACCTTTGGTTATTTTAACCAATCAGGGCATCGGCCCTTGGTGTGGTGGTGTGTCAGCCATCCACGTGTCAGTACACAGGTGTGTACACTACATTTTAGCTAGGTACGAATTAGGAATATTCTACTTAGTATTACATATAGTTTATATTAGTTTAAATTAATTTAGGCTAATTACATATTAAATATATTCAGTTTACATTTCACTCTATTTAGCGTACGCGCGACCTCGAACGGTCGCGCGCGCAGTGAGTGTTGTAGGTAAGAGGGAGTCCTCCCTTTACTTACACCCCGTAAAGGGAATACAGCCGTTAAGGCTAAGTCGTAAACTAACCCGGGAATCTTGGCCCCGAGTAGGAGAACTCTCCTACTAAGCCCTTTACAAGGGCGTATCGGCTAAAGAGCGGTAGCTACCACTTTAAGGAATAGTCTTTCTCTGTGCGCTAGCCGCACCGTGCGTATACGCACCGGCTACAGTTTCAGCGCACCCGTCCCAAGACAACATTGATGATACAGGATAAAGCGAAAAAACGAGCTCCATGCTTTTAGTAGTCTGTAAATTACTTGACCAGATGTGTTGATTACCATAAAAAAGCATTGTGTCTCGGTTCATATTCACCTTGCAGCCTTCGAAGATTGTTAATGCTTTTGTAGCAGCGCACTACTCGCTTGCAAAGCGCTTGCGATAAATGTTGCTTCCATACTCGTCGTACAATTTTTTGAACTAACAGCCTATTCGAGAGAGCATCGGATAGTGCTAAAGAGCAACAGCCTTCCCAAGCAGCAAGTATTGGACATCCATCATGAAAACAGACGCTTTTTAGAATAAAACGACACTAACTAACAAAAATTTGGATGAAAAACGTACTCTTCTGGTTCATGGAGGCCAATGTCAAAGTCGATGGGTACGAACGATCTTAGCTCCATCTCAAGCCGCTGACGAAAGTTTTTAACTTTTGTATTTCATTCAACGAGAAGAAGTCTATGAAGATTGATTACATTGTCGGACACTGTCAATGCTACCTTCCCTACCTTGACTGTCCTTGAGCTGAGTGCTGACTTCATAACGCTAGCGCAAATCATCTCAATGGTAGCTTATAGCCCGTTCTCGGGCACCGGCTAGCTGGGTGACTACTCCCTAATTTTCAACAGTCCTTAACGGTGACTGAGATCTCATTGCTGACCGAACATGTGTTAAAAGTGCGCGACAATCGAGCTCGGGAAGATGTCGGGTATTTTGGGCGATTACAGCTTTTTTTTGGAAAGCGGAAATTCGATGTTACCCAAACTGCAATTGTGTAAAACTCAAGTTCATATTTAGATTAAGTTAGATCAAAGTTTTAGGCATACATCTAACTTAATCACTTTTACTTTCTTGTCTCGTTGACAAGTTTTCTTTCGTGTGGACACTTACGCTTGGATAACTGCCGATGATATTACGGTGGATTGGCTTTCTCGTTTTGCATTCTCGAAGTAGTTATGGTTTTGCGTTCCATTGTGCAAAAATAACATCATTGAATTAACGAGGATTAATAAACTTAAGTTTGTACTCCGTTAGTTGGGGTTTGTTTATTAAAGTTAATTGCGTAGTATGATATTATACTTAGCTGCAAACGCGCAATACTATCGCATCCCATATCAGAAACGCTTAAGATCGAACATGTTATGAGACCAAGAAAAGAACAGGTCAAATTTGGAAGAGGAAACCATGGCCGACCCGAATAATCAAGAGCCGGGAATGATGCAGATGCTCACGTCGATTATTTTTGGATCTACAAAACTGAAGGCTCTTGGGGGGAAATAGTCCAAGAGAGAGTTGCAGTCCACGCACCAAAGTTTTACACAAAGATGTGCAGGAATTTAACTTAGCACACAAACACACACTTGTTGGAAGCGCATGTACCACTTTGTGTTTTGCGCCCCCAGATGATGAATCCCCATTGGCTGAAATGGGTGGATAAATTTGCAGTTACTTTTAGTATACAGTTTAGTATGATTGTATTTTAAAGTAACTTTACACTATACATTTTTTTTCATTTTTTCTCTTTTACATACTCAGCTTAAACTTCCACGGCGTGGCGAACGTCGCGCAGCAGTAAACACTCTGGAAAATATTCTACCTGGTCGAAAGTGTTCAGAATAGGTAGTTTACGATCTCATCAAGTGGATAATAAAGTAAAGTTTATTTTTCAACAACACTAGTGTTAGGCGCGCGTAGATCTTATACTACCTGGTCTGAAGGTTGGATCGGGTAGGATCTCAGAAGATAGAAGGTTTTGTGCGTGATGTGCGCCACGCGGAGCGGTTTAAGTTTTATAAGTCAAAAAGAGAGTAAAATGAAAAGTGTATTATGTTAGGTTACCTAAAACAAATATATCCATACAAAATTTTATATCTAAAGTGTAACCTAAAACCTAAAATGTACCTACCCATTTCAGTCAGTGGGGTTACACCATCCTGGAGATACGTAAAAGATAAAAAGGCTTCACATAATTCCAACACTCCTCCCGAAACATAGGAGGCTGGAACATCATCAAATAAATCCCACTTAAATCGCAATTATTGCATCCTTGGCGCACTTAAGTCTTTAGTTATAAATCATCCACCATGTCCAGACTTAGAACGTGAGTCGTCGAAAAAATGCCTTTTCTTGAAAAATCTTTCAAAAATTTCAACTTGATATCGATATCCATGGTACTTGCGGCACTCACTTCGCTCTACACTTGTTTTATTGCCGCCTGGTTGTCCATCTTTAGAATTAGGGGCGTCTTCGCATAAATTCCTTTTCAAACAGTAGTTTTTTCAATCTTAGTGCCTCTCCACCAGCCATCGAAGCTGCTACAAACTCTGCTTCCGCCGTCAAGAGCGCCAAAGTAATCTGCTTTTTACATTGCCAATTAACCACGATACCATTTACAAAAATCACCATGGCTTGCGGTTTTTTTCTGAGGCAAAGTCAGCATCACTGTAGCACGTAATGCGTAACGGGAGCGGTTATTCCACATCGTGTACCAGCTTTAACCGTAGTCCACTCGTGCTTCAAATTCGCTTGGCAACTTTGTAATCTCCAATTGTTGGCGCATGAGTCCTTCTAGTGCACGGTGCATGGCGAAAGAAATGTCAGGACGAGTGCACCGCGAATCCACAGTAGACCTCCAACAAGGCATTGGAAAAATTTAATACACGGCATATTAGGAATTAGCCTTTACCTGAAACAGCTCACAGAAACTTTGCGTGTCATTCAAAACGAGAATCGGAGTCTTGGTGGGTTCATCTTCGAAAGCTTGTGTGTATTTAAAACGTCAAAAATTGTCGCTTCTTGATCCAAAAAATACGCCGCACTACGGATCTCCTCCGATCCTTATGCCCAAAAATTTCGTAACATTACCAAGATATTTTTAAATCCAACACTTTCATTTCCGTCAAAAGTTTCGACACAACTTCATCGTTGGTGCCTGTGACCAAAAGATCATTCACATAGGCACCAACTACAACCGTTCCACTTTCATTCGTTTTCACAAAAATGCAAGCTTCTGTAACACATTGCACGAAACCCAAGCTTTGCATAGTCTTCCACAAACAATCGTGCCATAATCTGCCGGCTTGTTTCAGCTCATACAGACTACGCTTTAACTTCAAAGCCAACTCGTTTTGCGAAACCAAGCCGAAAGCTTCCAACTTTCCTTGGTCTATCTTTATGTCTTGGGATATCTGTAGGGAATATCTCCACTTCGTCTTATGCTTTAGCCTTGGGGTACGAACTTGGAACGTCTCCGTGTCGTGCTGCGACACCCCAAATCTGGGCTAGTACCTGAATAACTTTGACGTCATTCAGCTCCATCACGGTGGAGAACGTAAAAAAGAATCATCACCGTAACCTGCTTGTAGCCTCTGACGACGAGCCTCGCCTTGTACCTCTATACCGACCCATCAGACAAAAGTTTGGTATTTTAGACCCACGTGGTCGGGAGCGTTAGCTTCCCCGGCGGTCGACGCACAATTGTCCACTTTGCCCATTTTCGAAGGACTGTAAATCAGTCGCCTCGGCATCACTTCACATGTCGCTCTTGGCACTTGCGTGGGATTCCCTGTAACTCTCGGATCAGGCCTCGCTGCCTTCGAAACATTTTCATGCGTATTTATTTTTGATACGGCAAATGCGCACAGCGCACTTCCATCAACCGGACCGTTACAACGGTCACGGGTGCGCCGGCCTCTCCAATGTTGCACGATACCGATTCGGTCAAATCTTTCTTAGACTTGCGGAATTCATCATACTCTTTTCCCTTTGTTCTTTTTCTTCTTCCGACTCGACTTGCGTATGCGTGAGGCCACAACTTTTTCATCTCGTCGTGTTTCATCCGCATCTTGTGCTCCATCAACATTATCTTCAACTTCCCCGGAAACTTCATTTTTTATGTGTGACCGAGACTTTTCTGGAGCCTCCAGCTCGTCTTCGATGTCAAATTCCAATCCGTGGTAATCTTGTCGCTTGTGGTTTTGCTAAGCGTTTCAATCTTGGTGACGTTTCTTGTAACCGTAACCACTAGGTCCATGAGAACAAGAACCTTGCAACCCTTAGTTTTTTTCATCAATTTTTTCAACGATTAGCGCGCGTTCTGCATGCCTCACCAGATCCTTCTTCTGGGGGATCCCTCCACACCATACATGGGGACCCGAAAACCACAATATCTGTTAAAACTGGGCGCTTCCCAGTCAGCACTTCGATCGGCGACAGACGTCCTTGGTTTGGACTTGTCGGAATTCAGTTGAGTATTTAGGTTGCATACTCATCCGCCTCCGACCAATAAATCAGCGAAACACTTAAACCAAAAATCATACACCGGACGATATTGGTCGGGTTCATCCGCGCTGACTTGCGTTTGAAGTTGGATTGTAGGAAAATATATCTCCTAAATATAGCACACAAAAACACACACTAGTGTTAGGCGCAGATAGGTAGGACCTGTTGCGTGAAGTTCTCCACGTGGAGTCGACTTGAAGCACAAAAGCTCAGTGTAGATTAAAAAGGAATGTGTATTATGTAGCGTTACCCAAACATGCCTACATACTAAAAAATGTATACCGAGGGGTAACTGAAATTGTATCCACCCATTTCATCCAATGGGGTTTCATCTTCCTCAAAACGCGTTTCCAACATGGATTACCAGCCTCAGTGATCTGTCATAGAATAACAGTCTGTTTACAGAACAGATCTACGTTCTTATATTCGCCGCTGCCGTCCGTCCTCAGCACGTGAATACGGCAGTGAATTCATTCTCAAACTATGCGATAAAGTACTCAAACATCTTTGCCGCCCTATCTTTCGTGCGGGCGGCAATACCCGCGCGTAATTCGACAAATGATCCACAAAAACAACCAAAAATCGATTTCCACGTCGATAACGAGGAGTGATCAGACCCTTAAGATCGCTGCAGATCACGCCTTCGATCCGATCGATAGGGGAATTTTTGCCCGAGTCCTTCTTGGGTTGTGCATTCCGTGTCGCTTTGCCTTCGGCACAGGTCAAGCAATTGGGTCTTTTCGTGTCCGCGAGTACTATGCCCGACTTGGGGTTCCTGGCCAGTTTTTTCAACTGTTTCATATGCCAGGGGACCCAAGCGCACGTGGAAGTGGTGTAGAATTCCAGCATGAGCATCATTCGGTACAATTTCCACCACGTTATTTAAAAGCATGTTCGAAAGTCCACTCGTGAAATTAATTCCTTGGTCAATCGAAAGATTGGCGACAAATACAGACCCAAACGTCCGAATTCGAAAATGTTTCTTTCCATTTAGCACCATGTGATCCCGGTGACCATTGTCCGCAATGGTACACTCTTTTCATCTAGCCTTCCAAGTGAAATGGAATTCCTTGCCTACTTTGGCGCGAAAAATACATCGGTCAATCCAATGACTGTCGAGGGTTCTGTATCTTTCTTCAACGTAATATTTTCTACTTTGGTAGCCTTTAGCATACCGCCATCTAAGAGCAAATGTGCCGTTCGGACCACATTGCCTTGCATCTCCAATAGCTCCGCTCTCGACATTAAGTGTCTACTATCTTCTCTATCGCCTATCCACATGTTTCTTTCGTACTTATCATCAATACAGGTACTCGCATCACCATCGAGCATCGACTTTATCGTCGAAAGAACTACTTTTTAGACAATCCATCACCAGGCTTCTTGGTCTATCTTTCACCTGTATTATTTCCACTTCTGCGGCTCCTTTCCAGGCAATATCCCCTGATATGCCTTCGCGGCCGCATCCTTTCCACTTACAAATCACAAGCCACTTGGTGGTTGGATAGATTACTTTGAATCCCAACCACATTTGCTCCAAAAAAAGTGTAAGAGCGGCGAAAGATGCCCCACGAACCAATATTTGAGCGGAAATATTCGGAAGCTGTTCCCTCCAAATGCTCCCCAACTTTATTCACCGCGGATACGCTCCGTCCACGTGAAACCGGACTTCATCTCGGCGATCCCAATGGCTTCCATGAAAAGGTAAGCCCACTGCTCGAACCCGGCTCCTAAGCCTGGGTAAGTTTCCTAGCCGGAGAACTTCGCAAAGGCCAACTTCGGTACTTTATGCATATTATGACCAAACTGTGGTGAATGTATCTGCCCGATGGCTGCATTACAGCCGCCGACACCCGGCACACCACCAGGTGCCACATGAGGTGCCCTTTCAACGTTCGCGCGTGGCACACCGCCAACTTCCACACCTTCTATTAAGCCAAATCATACAGAGTTATTTGCTGGCCGAATGGATGGTATTTCTCAAGCTTTCCAGAAATTCACTGTCGTTGAGGCGTACTGGGGATCCTTTCTTCGACCCATCGATACGCTAGCAACAGTGTCTACTCTGTGCTTCTTCCACGGACACCAGGCGAGATTGGACATCTTTCAGCCCGTTTAAAATCGCCTGCAGGATATCGTTCTGTCCTGCCACGTTTCCACTTTCCTGCTTTTCCTCCATCTCATCCATTTAAATGAGACTAAACTTATTCACACGAAAAAGCAAACCAACTAGCCCTTAATCAAGGGGAATTTCCACTAGTTTCAATAAAACGTAACGAGAAGCACCAATCAATTTTATAAATGAAAAACTTCACACTCCAGCCCTTCAAACCTTGGTTTCATAACCTGAAGGAAAATAATATAATGCACAAATGTGTGGAGAAGCGTGCCCAAAATTTGGCACACTTCTGGTCAAGTTTCGTCAAGGCATTTGGTCTAATCTCGGATTGGTTTAAACAAGGGGGGCTTTTCATCCTATCAGACTCAAGAAGTGTCAAGAACGCAAGTTTTGGTGAGTCACCCGACTTTGGGTATTTTACATATTTTTGTGGTGGTACATTTAGGGACTATAGGGTAGTAGTATTTTAGTTGTGGTTTTACCTTTTAGGACAGAGGTTATACCTTTAAGTAAGGAAATCTTTTAGCTTTCGGATAAGTGGCTGAAACCTCTTCTGGTCTTGGTTCACACCACAGCTAGGGGTCGCCGTTCTTCCCTTTTCGTACACTAGTCGCCTCTGCCCGCCGCGGAGTGTTTGGGGGCATAGGGTCGAATTATCCCCTCTCGCCCATTATACCCGGTCTGGACGCGCCGCACGCGCACTTTGGCCCACCGGAAGTCCCTCGACGGGAGTACGATTTGGAGATCTCAACACCTCAACTCAAGTACGTTTGGAACGTGCTATTCACTGGATTGGTCTTGGCGTGGAGATATCGTTTGTGGAGTTTCACGAGCATATTGGGTCTTTACGCGGACATATTGGCTTGTTTTAATATTGGTTGGAAACTAGATCGGTTTTGGTCTTATTTCGTATTGGTCAGGGGCTAGACCGGAACGGTCGGTCTACCCTCTATTATTTCGTATTGGTCAGGTCTTGATCGTTTGGACGATCGACCTATTGAAAGTTATCTCTTGGAAGTGTTTTTGGTCTGTTTGTGTCTGGGGTGAAGAGTTCCGCCCCAGAGATACCTACCCAGATCGGTCTTCTATATTCAAGACCGCTTCGATCCAATCTGCGATCCCGATCCACCGAGTGTGTAACTAGCCCATTCCATCGGGTACACAAGGTGAGATGGACACTAAACAATCGGACAAAGTGGGTTCTGTTGACGACCGGTCGTCTGCTTGCAGCGGACGATCGGACCAGATCTCGAGTGGTGGTCCGCGGAGTACCCCCTCCGAAAGTTGGAAGGCTGGGCGCGATGGTGGTAGTCAGGTTATCGATGCTAATGTTTTCGATTTAGAACTTGACTCCACCACAAATGCACACTTTCGTAAGTTGCGCAGAGATCTTACACTACCTGGCCTGAAAGTTTTGACCAGGTAAGATTTCGGAAAGAAAAGGAGCTTGTGCGTGACGTGTGCCACGCGGAAGCGTTCAGGTCGATAAGCCTTTTATAGAGTTAAATGAAAAGTGTATTATGTAAGGTTACCTAAATCAAATATAGCCATACTAAAAATGATATATCTGAAGTGTAACCGAAAAATGTACCTACCCAATTCAGCCAATGGGGTTTCACCATCTTGGATAGACGTAAAAGACAAAATGGCGGGGCTGTCTAAACTGACCGCGTGTCTTTTTTCGTATTTAACTTTTTCCCGATATGTATCAACTGTTTATTGTGAGCTACGTTTTACATATCATTAAGGAGGCTGCAGTTTTAAGTCTTTGAGATGGTCGGCCATTTTCTTAAGAGTGTCACTTTCTTTTATTGTCCTCGCCAAATTGGGCTCGATTCTTTGGTATTGATCATTGATAACCACCGGGATGATGCAGCGGATGCTATACCATCTTGCTTCGCTGTCTCGACTGTGCCACCCCCACGCGGTCAGCTTAGACACGGTCAGTTTAGACAGCCTTCAAAATGGCTTCATGTATTTCCAACAGGAGGATCCAACTTTCTCGGATATGTGCACCACATAAATATGGCTCTCGTTAATCGTTCAATGGTGCTCAAGAGGAGCGCTGCCGTGGTTGGAATTGAAGAATTTATTGACAAGAGAAAAGAACGTTTAGTTATCCACGGATGTATAAAGATGAAGTATGAGGTGTTGCAAGGACGCTATAACTCGTGATACTATACTGATGCGCTTTGTGTCAATGTCAAGTTAGAGCTGAGGACTTTGTAGTGCACGAAATAAGTGCAGCCGGTGAAGTGGTAAAACTGGGTGATAAAATTGACCGTCTGCCATCGGAAGAAGAGCGTAACGCTGTACTAAAGAAGCTTGAGGGAGCACACCAGAAAGAGAAGAAGGAGCGATTTGAGTTTGATGATCCTGAAGGCGGTTGGCGATCAGCATTGATTCAACAAATTGGAACGAAGGGCTTTCAAGGCGTAGAAAGCGTGGCGAAAGGTTTAAGAAACGATTTTTTTGTCATATCTCCAACTGAGTTACGAGAGCGAGTTTATCTTCAGGTTTGCATCCAGGTAGGGTACCTTGCAATTTTTCGGAGTGAATTTCTCCTTTTGATGACTAATTTCGCTTAGAACTGCTTTCCAGGACTAGACTGCAAGATACACGAGCAAGATTTAGTATCACTAGAAGAAGATGCAGTACAGCAGATTCAAGTGATATTGGACCCTGTGTACAAGAAATTTCGAGAAGGAGGGGTAGGGCAGGTGAATTGTGATCGTCTCCTGACGTTTCTTCGAAAAGGAGCTGGGGATCCAATGGCACTGAACGGTACGAATGATTCAAAGCCATGTACCTCGAAGAGATTAATCCTAAATTTATGCAAAGGACTTGAGCTTGAGCATGAAGACACAAAGAAAGCTCGGACCGCCTTGCATCGCTTGGTTGCCAAACACTCTTCGAGCTTCAAAAGTAAGACAGAAAAACGGAATGGGAAGCAGTGCGTGGTCGTTTATTTCCTACCAAAAAACATAAAGAAGCGTAAGCGCCATCATCGGACAGTGTATCTGCAATTCGTGCTCCAAAAGGTAAAAAGATAGATTTTGCTCATCTCGTAACCATCTTACACTTTGATTATATATTGCAGAAAAATGTTGAACACTTTTTGGCGTTTGAGAAACTCGCTCGCCTCCTTCGCTGCTCACTCTCGGCATTTTCATACGCAGGGACAAAAGATAAGGCAGCACTCACATTCCAACACGTTGTGGTCTGTGGAGTCGATCCCAAGGAGCTTTTAAAAGTCAACGGTATGGAGCCTGGAATTCGAGTGGGAAATCTCAGCTATGTCGAAACTCCCCTGACGTTAGGTGGAGGCTATGGAAACAAGTTTTTAATTTCTGTCCGAGATCTTACTGTTAACACGACACAGTTACCGGCAGAAACACTTCGGTCGACGCTTGAGTTGACACTGAAGAACATTCAGCATCAAGGCTTTGTGAATTACTTTGGTTTCCAGCGTGTTGGACACCCGACAGGCACAGTGAGACCTCATCATATTGGCGAAAAAATGATTGCTAGCAAGTGGAAAGAAGCGTTGAAGTTGATCTTGGAAGTTCAAGACGTCGATACGATGGATACCATGAAAGCAAAACGCCTGTATCTCGACTCTGGCGATATTGATGCTGCTCTCAAGCTCATGCCCTTAAACATGGTTGTTGAACGTCACGTGCTTCAGGGATTAAAGCGATTTGGCAGCAATGCATTTGAGCAAGCCGTTCAAACTCTCCCCTTTTCACGTCGTCTAATGTATCTGCACGCGTATCAGAGCTATCTTTTCAATCGCGTGGCATCATTTCGATTGCGATACTATGAAAAGAAAGTCGTGCAAGGGGACCTCATCCGCTATGATACCGGGAAGGATAAAGCTGTGAAGGCAGTAACTGCTGACGAAGCGAATGAAATGAACGAAAGCAGCGAAAATGCCATCAGACACGTTCTTCTGCCGTTAGTTGGACCAAACATTGTGCTGCCTGGCAACGCGACCAATGACGCTTATGTGAAGGTGTGGTCTTGTCATCAAGGTATAAGTCCCTTATTTATAGTGGCTGTATGATATGCTATTTATACTGAAGGTTTTAGAGCAAGATGGAACTAAAGACGCTCTACTCGCGTCTTGCCCGGTCAAAGGCGCGTATCGATCTCTCATCGCGTATCCGCATGACTTGGAGTGGACGTGGCATCACGATCAAGACCAATGTATGTGCTGCGATGTCGATTGCTCTTGTTGTACGACTACGTTAATGTGTCGATTTCTTTGCCAGCGCTCTCTCTTCAGCTCTCATTTGCTCTTGAGAAAGGTTGCTTTGCAACGATGTGTATACGTGAAATCTTGTATTCGGATCCATGTAGCAAAGAGCACTGAAATAAGTGACAAAAACATAAATACAACTTAATACGTGTCAACCGAGCCCAGACATCAATTCAATGTCCGAAATTGTGGCAGAGATTATAGCTCGGTTGAAAGTGTCTTTATTAGGGGGGGGGTCAAACTTAAAGTTTAGCCTAAACGAAATAAACGTTTATATCAATCAAATATTAGGTTTATATCAAATTTGATATACACCCCTGCCGATCTGAGTGACCCGTTTATTTTACTTAAAAAAAGTGTTTATTTCACCTTAAATACGCAAAGCACTGTGATTGGAAGTACTGAGTGGTTAAAGCAGAAAGGTAGAGGTGTATGTACGAGAGAGCGCTATTTGTGCAAGGAAGGAGGGTGTAGGGACGTAAGGGACGGTCGTCCGTTGGCACTTCCGTCGCTACACCTTCTTAGTACCCAGAAATAGGGTCCGTTCGCGTGCCAGAACACCGTGAAAACCCACCAGAACTGCCCATGGGTGTCCGTCCGTCCATCAGGGTGACTCGCGCATGTCTCGCACTTCGTTACGCTGTCTCACGCCGTATCATTCACCTTTTTTCGATCACACAGTTAATCAACTCTTTGTCACCTCACCAATCCCTTGAATCTCCATGGTCCTAGTCCACGGATGCTGGGTAATAAACCCATGGGCCTCTTGCAGAATCGTTTCCTCCTCTCCGTAAAAATTAAACACAAGCGTGGCATGTTCGGGCAGGGACCGTACAAAGAGTCGGAGCAGCTCGACCATCGTCGCGATATTCACGCCATCATCGGAAACTGCTGCACCACCTATCTCATCATCGTAGTGGGCGAAAATCAGGAGTGAATTGTCTCGAGGTTCACGTGTTGGAGTAGAGCGCGCGACTCGGACGAGAATGTTGGTCACATTGGCATAAATGTTTTGAAATTGCGCGGGAAAGTCCACGCCAAAGGCCCCGAGGGGCGCTGGACATCGACTTTCACGTGCACGCCTGCCGGTTTTCTGCCCTTAATGTCCTCAATCTAAACCATAGAGTTAGGATATCACACAATGACACAAGAATCCTCAAAGCAAAACCCAATCCGATTCTCTCGCAAACCGGTTGCAAAGACGCTCGGACCTACTTGTTGCAACAAGAAACGCGGTGTCAACTCCTCATTACCTTTAGAGCCAACAGGGCGGTACCCAAAGCTCATCATCTGCTCGAGCACAACGCGTGCTCTTGCTTCGGAAAAGTCTTTAGGTGACGCATCGAGTCCTTTCATGCGGCCTGATTGGGCCCGTTCACCAAAGGGGGTATTTCAAAACGAAAAAAACGTTTATTTCGGATATGAGCAGCTCTCGAGCTGCTCATTTCAAAGTGTGTATATCGTGTGAAATAAACGTTCATATTGCGAGTGTTTATTTAACGAAATAAGCACTTTTTTCTTATGTCTGACCCCCCCCCCTATTAGGGGTATTCAAAATGAGCTTTGCGACCAGATTTGAACATCGGGCTTAGCCCATTTTGGACAAATAGATTTCAGTGGCTTCTGGCCACATGTTTGGTGGCTGTTTCAGAAAGGGTCGTTCAAAGTCGAGAAGTCACTCTGGTTTGTTCATCGCCACGTTGCCTCGAACAAGCGAACGGCAACAGCGACTGGCGACGCTGAGGGTTCGGATAACCCTCCTCAGCAAGCTAATTCTTTTACTGCGGCTCAAGGTCCGTCTTGCACGTCTGTTGAATGCCGCATCCGGTGACAGGGAGAAGAAATTAGAGCGTGCCATGTGCTTCCTTCGTGTCGTGTGCTCTGCACGCGACAGCATTGAAAGTCAGCGCTATCTTGCACCAAGGACGCGTAAAATACCAAAGAGCACCGAGATGTTTGATCGTCTCCTTCATTTGTACGGCCCTAATGAATTCCGTCAGATTGCTCGGGTGAACCGCGAAACGTTTGTTTCGCTGACTAGGCTCATTGAGAACCACCCGGTTTTTCATACAGCAAACGAAAGTGGCGCACAACAGCGACGTTGCTGACAGCAATTGGCCTTGACGTTGGAACGACCGGGTTGTGACGGGACTGGAGCATCTGTGGGTCTTATTGCAACGACATTTGGTGTTGGCAATGTTACAGTCCCGCTCTACACCAATCGTGTTGTGGAGGAGCTATATAACCATGTGTCCGAGTTTATCAGATGGCCTGACGTAAAGGAACGCGAGCTGATTTCTTTACGAATGGCGGAGCACGAATGGCGGAGCATGGCTTTCCAGGGTTCATCGGGTTTGTAGATGGAACAGATGTCATCCTTGCACATCGGCAGAAGAAAGATGGAGACATTCTTCAATCGCAAAAAGCGGTACGCGTATAACATCCAACTCGTTTGTTATTACCGAAAAGCAATCCGTCTGCGCGTTACAGGCTGGCCTGGTTCATTGTCAGATTCGACCATATGGAAAAACGCAAGGCCATCAACATCTCCATGGCGATACTTTTCTCCCGAGCAGTATGTCTTGGTCGACAGCGCTTATGCTGTAAGCAAACACACCATCCCAGTGTTTCGTCAACCCGCTGCATCGTGGCCTGCGAACGAACGCTTCAACGAGCTTGTTGCCGCGGAAAGGGTGAGCATAGTACACGTCAACGGCATTCTCTTTAGTAGCTGGAAGATCCTCAATAGCATTCGTACAACGGTTGACTCAAAGGACCATGCTATTAAGGTGATGAGGCAGATTTTGGTGTGCTGCATGCTTCAAAACTTCGCCCTAACAGCTGATGATGAATGGGAAGTTGAGGACCAGGAGCTGAGATCTTTCTTAGAGATAAAACGCGAACAGCATGTTAATCACAGGAATGTGCCAAACGCTAGTGATCCAGATGGATCGCATAGGAGGAAGGAGATACAATTTCAGGCATTGATGCACTCTCGATGCCTGCCAGGAGACTCAACTCTTGCAACAATCGATCAGGTCAATGTCAGGGCAAATTAGGAGGACATTCGTTTAATTAAGATCACATGGACAGCAGCTTTCAAAATTCCGCGATCTCCTCCGCTCTTTTTCCCTGTTTAAATAGTTCCATCATCATCATCATTAACTGATTTTGTTTCTCCCTTTCTCCTCGCTTTTCCTCAAGGTTAAGTTCCCTGTCCCTTCGCTGCTGCCCCAATTCAAGCTTACGTTCTTCCAGCTCAAGCGGTTTGGTTGCTACCTTTGCAGCTTTATCTGCCTATTGGCGTCCCAGTTTTTGCTCCCATCGCAGCCTCTCCCGGTCCAAAGCAAGTAGCCTTGCAGCAATTACTTCCTCCTTCGTCATGTAACCCGAAAAATCCATCAAGTTTGCGCTCACGCTTTCTGGGCCTGGGTGTGCCGGAACGCGATGATCGTGACGAGTATGTCGCAGTAGAAGATCGTCTGGATGGCCCTGCGTCAGAATGATGTCCTTCTCTGAGTCCAATGGCTCGGTTAATGTTGAGGTTATGTCGCGGTGCTGACAAAATGTAAAAAAAAGAAAAAAAAGATTGGAAGTGACAGCGATACAATGACACGCGTCAGCCTGCTTACTATAAAGGGCTACTACCTTCCCCAGGTGCACAATCTACATGTGGGCTGTCTGCACGCTCCTCCTCATCCAAAATGTCGACTTGGTCATCCCTTCGATCCAATTCCCCACGGCTGCGTAGAATTAAACTCTGGGTACTATGCTCACATTCTGCATCTGAAATATTATTGCTCTTCTGAAAACGAACCTGCGATTTTAGCGAAACAAAATGCAGCTCGGATTAGAACATAAATAAAGATGCCGCACTGTCAGAATAACGAACCGAGTTCCAATCCATTCCATCATGGCTATAATTAGGTCCACCGCTAAGTGTGCTGTGGATCGGGGGATTTTCCCGGCGATCTGGATCGTGATCATTACTCCTATTGCCATCAGCATCATCATCGCCAGCATGGATTGTGGTGTGCAGCACACCTACAAACAGTATAATAAGCACACAAGTTGCTGCATTCAACAACCCGTGCAACAACCATCACCAGTTTATACCACAATGGTTGGACGAACATTCTCCCGTAGTCCATACAGTGCGCCCATACGCGCAAAAAAGGGCACACGGAGTCTAACTTCGCCGGCACTGAATGAATACCGCGACGCCTGTCATCGTCTGTTATCCCCATTCCAGTGCGAAGTTCTTCTGCGGTTGCTGCCCTATACTTCTTCTTGTAATGCAATGCATCGATCATTCGCCTGACTACTCGTCCGGTCTCTCCCAGCAACACGCTCGTTGACAAAATTTGCGACCGCGTCCACCCGGCCGTCTTCTTTGGCGCCTTCCCGCCTGTTGCACTTCGATGAAGTCCAGCATCGCCCTAAACGCCTCCGACGTCTTCTTCCCTCGATTTGGTCCACCATTTTCTGCCTGTGTGGCCAGCGCGTCGGAAAGTAGAGGATTTGAACGTTGAGCGTGTGCGAGATATTGGGAGTTCTGGGGCATGGATTGCACAAGTCGTTTAGAAAATGCGAGCGTGATTGCGGCTTGCTACGTATGATACCAGAAAATGCGGCTTGCCACGTATTCTATCAGACGTTTTTGCAGATTGCCACGTGTTTAATTTTTGCCCCACATTCGGAGGAGGGTAAATTTTTACCACGCATTCGGACCTCGAGTTGATTCCGAATTTTACCACAGCCACAACCACGACTTTTACCCATTTTGAATACCCCTATTATATAATATTAAGATGAGATTACAGACAAACCTCTTTAAATGTAATCTCCCTATTTGATAAACCTCGATAATTGATAAGGCAAATGGCTTTCCAACTGGTTTAATTAGTGCTAAATGATAAAACCTCTCTAAATGTCTAAATGATAAGCCCTGCGACAAGACCCTTATAAGATAAATCTCCATAAGTGATGGTCGGTTGAGGCTGGGTGAAGGATGCCATGTCCATGATTGTTGTTGCGGCCTTACAGGGATGCTCATTACCCCAAAGGTTTGCTCGAGGTTTAATGAGTTGATAGGAACAGATGAAGAGGGCGGCATACTCATTGACGCAGGGTAAGGAAAAGGAGTAATGTCCTTCTGATCATGGACTTGTCCTGGTTGGCTTGATTAATGACTCTTGATCCCATTGTAAATAACATGGCGATTTATCCTTTATCCGATCACATATCAAATACTGGACCTTCATTTATTTGAAGAAGTGGCTACACATAGAATACTCGGGGTCGTTCAATTTAGCTCTGAGCTTCAATTGGCTGTAGATTGGACTGTGTCTGATCCACCTCACAGCAGATATCGAGTGTTATAAAAGGCGGATGATTGTCACCAACAGGCGGTAAGGTGCGACAAAAAGATTTCAAGAATCATCTCACATCACAGTAATACTGAACCCCAGCAATCATGCCTAAAAATGGCGGGAAAGCACGTGGAAGCAGCCGGCGGAAGCGTCTCATCAGTCTCTGAACATTCGCTAAAAGAAAGAAGTTTTGCTCGAGTGGAGGAAAATACCAGGTGGACACGAGAGGAGGATGCCTCCTTCATCAAGAGTCGGTACAACGTGACGCTTGTGCTGATCTCGATTACAAGACTGCGCAAAAGCGAGGCATCGATTCTGGATTCCGACGACTCAGCCAGAGACTTGCACAGGGTGAGAAAGTGTGCTCATCCTGAGATCTACAGAGCCCTATTGCTATTGTGGGTGAAGTGCAAGTGAAAATTATTGACCAGTTTGTACCATTGTACCAGTTTTCAAGGCCGATAGATTGGGTTGGCTGAAAGGACGGAGTATTTTGGGCCAATCGTGTGCTTGACATGTTTTGTACGCAGGTCTGAGGTAAGGCACACGGTTTACATATAGTTTGCACATTAGATTTTAATTGGCTATATAATATAGTGTTTGTATTACAACGGGTTGCGTAAGTCGCCAGTGGCTCCGATCAGAGCCATTGGGAGCAGAGGGATAACAGGGTCTACTCTCGCTCATTAAGCACGGGCAGGACAGAGATCCACCGGAAACCCCACGACAGGGAGCACTTATTACTTTCACACACCCCTCAAATTCGGCCACGTTCAAAGGAGACTTGTTATTTTGGCTGGGTTATTCATCGCGATCTGCTGCGATCAAGTACCAGGAATTGTCTGGATTACTCATCGCGATCTGCGAACAAGTGCCAAGATTTATTATTGGATGGATTACTCATTGCTCTGCAATCAAGTGCCAGGATTTACTATTGGCTGGATTACTCACTTCCACTGGCGGTCAAGTGCCAGATTTAATTGCATTCGGAGTGAAGTTTTCCGCTTCGTTTGCCGATCGGCCATTTTGAATTACCTTTTCGTTGGAATTTTGGATCAGTACCCAAGAAGTGGTACATCCATATCGATCTTCACTAAAGTTTCTACCAAGCAACGGTCCACCGAGTGTGTAGCCACCCATACCAATGGGGAAGGTGAGACACGAGACGGATCGGACTCGGCGTCCTGCAATACCGATCGGTCACCCGATCGGCACCGAGGCGAAGGTCCGCGGAGTACCCCCTCCGTTAGTTTGTCGGCTGGGCACGATGGTGGTTCAGTTCCGGACACTTCGGTGTTCCATTTTGAACTGGACTCCACCACAATGTTGCGCGTGCCTGGATTATTTGGTGACCATGATATAACCGCGATATTCAGCAAAGTGTGGATTTTACAAGGTTTGATATGGATACTCTCTGGAGAGAACGGAAAGAACGCATATCGCCTTGTGTACGAATTGTTGGAAAGGATGACGATGTTCGATCTGATCAAGGGGAGGATCGGATCGACATTAATAAATTTACGACTCCCCATACCATTCCTGGCGGATCCAATCGACACGAGTAACGCTTATCGCCTCGTGTCGTGGTCGTGGAAAAGGATGGCGGTGATCTATCTGGCCAGGTGGAGGACCAGATCGAGATTAACAAATTTATTCCTACCCACAAGGCTCCGATCGGAGCCGATCGGGACTATAGCAAGTATTGCTATTGTCCCAGTAGGGATCAGGACCCTGTTCCTGATCCCATGTATTTCGACAAAAAGTTGCATGTGAAGAACACTATGGGGGCGGATCATCCCGATCCGCCCGAATTACCAATTTAAAAGACCAAGCAGAGGCTCGCAATCCTTTCGGACGATGACGACTTGGAGGAAAAGTCGCCGATCGATGGCGGGACTGTGGATGACGAGGAGGTGACCAAGATGTACCACATGTACGAGCTGAAGAAATTCGTTCGCGAAAACGAAATCATCCGAATTGTCAAGCCCCTGATTCCGGATCGTCTACATGGATCGACTACCGAACCGATCGACTCCGATCGGCCGCTGCAACTGGTCACGAATATTTTGGCGATGCTATCCGAGGTTGGGATAAAGGTCAAGAATGCTAATGGTGTTGGAAAGCTATTCGAAATCGATACGTGGAAGTTGAAACAAGCGATGTCAATGCTACATGACCATCTAACGCCATTAGTGGGGGCGGTGCGCCGCCCAACTCCCACAATCGCGTTGGAAGCCCCAAACTTGTGCGAGCACTTGTCGAAAAGTCATTCTCCGATAATAGCTCGCTATATGGGTCGCCACCTTCCTCCAAGTTCTTGTCCGAGTTGGAGGTCGGTGTGGAGCGGATGACCATGGATCGGGGTACCAGTCACGGTACCATTCACACGAAACAAAAAAGGGACGTGCGGCAACGAGGGGCGGCATGCCAGTAGGGGCCCCGGGGCGCCCACAGGTATCGGCACCCCCCAAGACCGATCCAGTCACCTCGACCTCGATGGAAGCCAGCATGCAAGCCATGTTCGAAGCTATGATGAAGCGTTACGCCGCAGATCGAGGCCGATCACCTCTGCTCCCTCGTGCACCAAGCCGATCGGTCCAGGAAAATGAGGTTATTTGTGTGGACGTCTAATTTAGTCAATAACATCAACAGACAAGCTTTCCGAAGGTGTTAGACCGGTTCTTTATACAAAACGCAGGTCAAGCCCAGCCCGCCCCCGCCTATCGGCAAGTAGAAGCGACTTAGACATGTAGTCGACCAGCGAAATTGAGGGTGAATACGGTGGTACGGGCAGAGGCGGGACACGTAAGGCGAACTTATCCTCGACGACGGCATTTGACTTCAACTAGACGGCGATCCCACGGATCCTCATGGCCGCAAGCACTGAGTTGAAGGAATTTACGGTTAAAAATGCCGATGAAAAACAAGCCCGATCATGGTTCAGCCGAACGAAGTCCGCTTTCCTCCGTTATCAGACGCCGAACAAAGAACGGTTTCTGATCTTACGAGATCTGATGAATAGACTGGCTGCGAATTGGATCCAACTGTTAAGTCGGGATTTCCAATCTGATTGGGACCCTTTATGTAAGGACTTTGAAGGGAAGTACTACCATACCGGCTTTTCTATCGCTTGTAAGTATTTTAAAACGCCGATCGAATACCTCCATCGACTTAATGTGACTGCAATACGTGCAAAGGTCCCGGTCTAGTAGACCGATCCGCCGACCGGCGCTGCCCAGGAACATGTTAGACAATATATCAGCACGTTGGACGACCAGGCGTTGGCCGATCAGCTTTCTCTATTACGTCTCAAGGACGTGGGAGAAGTGGAAAAGACACTACGTATGTTGCACCGCTCCCGCAACATCAGAACGGAGGCTGCTGTCGGATCAAACCGATCCCGATCGAGGAAGCAAGTTGATCCCGCGAGGAGACCTGTGACCAGGCCATCCCGAATGATTAGAACAACCAGGGAAGATGTAAATGCCGGATTTGAAGCAAGTTCGGATTCGCCATACAAGAAGTGTATGTTCGGCGGATCGACCAGACACGAAGATCGGGGCTGTTGGCGAAGAATTACATCTAAAAGATGCGAAAGACGCGTCCATCCCACCGATAATTGTTTATTTGGATGCAAGGCATGTCGAGATATTCATGAAGACGGACAATGCAAGATGGAACATTTTTTTTATTAGATGCACGAGTGGTATGTACCAGGCAAACATGTGGGTATGTTACCACCAGAGGTGGAAAAAATGTTAAGACCATATATCCCACCAGGCTGGGATCTGGATCGAGCCGAGCGATCTGCTCTCAGCATCTATGCATATGTCGAAAAAGACAGTGATACGACGAAAAAAAGGACAGGCGACAGGGGTCACCCGATCTACAGTCTTGAGACTTATGAATAATCCCGATCGAAGGTCGTTATGCAGTTGGACCTGATACCTGGCGAGTCGCGCGGCTACTGGAGATACCACGCTCCCGACAAATGTTTCAAGCAGGGTAAATCCCATGGGAATATCAATAACGAGAAGGCGACAATGCTGTTTGAGTCTGGTGCGGAAGTCTCGATTATCAACTCCGCCTTTTCTCACAAGGTCGGATGTCAGATCGATTATGCACAGAGACAAGAGTGCATCGGAATCGGCGAAATTCCTTCATGAGCAAAGGGAGGACGCGTGTGAAGGTCACTTTATCTGATTCATTGGTATACTTCTTTAGCGCTTTGGTTGGTTAGATGGCCGGTCAAGACGCGCTCCTTGGCATGGATTTTATGGTGCCGGCAGGCATACGCCTCGATCTGTCGCATGGAGTACTTACGCTGCCGGACGAAGTACAGATTCGATATGGCTGGTCGGCGCCCCTTATACGGATCATACACCGATCTGGTAAGTTGGAATCAGGATATCGTTATCTCTGTGGGCCGATCGGCAGATATCCCGGTGGATAAAAGCTATCGGACGAGGAAGTTGTGGATGACCAGGGGCGATCAGTGGGTACCGGCATTACTAAAAAGTATAGGTCGGAAGGATTATATACAGGTTACTAATATCGGTGGTAAACCACTGATGTTAGACAACAACAAGATCTTCGGCATTAGGATGGCCGAAGGGAAGATTCTAAGAATGATGGGATTTATTTCGACCGAATAAAGGCGGTATGTTGAATGGCAAAACCTGGCATATGGAGCCACTATCGATCTGGTCAACGATGACAGATCGGCGGAAGAAGACACCTCGCCTTTAGTGGAAAATCCAGATTACGTTATACCCAAGAAGATATTGATTAAGAGGGAGGTCCCACAGTTACCTGACACCTTGGATCCACAAGCAGACGGGCTGAAGGTCATCAACGTTGCACTACGAAACCAGGCGATAGTGGAACCGGTAATGGATGGGGGCGATCGTAATTTTGATGAGAACGAGGATAATGGGGCTTCTACCCAAATCGCGTAAGGACAGCCTGCCGATGGGGAGCAAAATTGCCTTTCCGACAGGAGTGGATTGAATGAAGTTACCCCGCAAGATGATCAGGTGTGCATACACGAAGGTGGGGAACAATATGGCGAAGAGTTCGAGAGTCAGATGGACGTTCTATCCGAAGTGTTGACTAATCCACCTGAGGTAACCCTGGATGACCTGCAAGTAGGTGATCGGAATGTCAATACCCCTGAGCAGATCGATCAGCTCAAAAGAATATTTTGGAAGAGTAAACATTTGCTGATTGGGAAAGTAATGCCTTACCCGCCCCCCCTCCGCTCATGGAGCGATCTGTGACATCGATGTTGGTAACGCCAATCCGATAGCTCAGCGATATCGACGTGTGGCGCTACATTATCGGAAGAAGTTACCCCATATGATCAAGGGATTATTAGCCACGAAGGTTATTAAGCCGTCAACATCACCGTGGGCCTCACCGATCGTCATTGTGATAAAGAAGAACGGCGTGGATATCCGACTATGTATTGACTATCGGCTGGTGAATCAATTAACCAAACTTATGTTATACCCGATACCGCTGATTAACGATTTGCTCGAGGATTTGGATAAGGCTCTATCGTACGGCTCATTGGACATGGCCAGTGGATTTTGGTTCGTCTCAATGACCGATCGGGCCCGTGAAATATCTGCATTTGTCCCGCTATTCGGTCTGTTCGAGTGGAACCGCATGCCATTTGGTTTGAATAATGCGCCTCAGATCTATCCGAGGCTGATCGACAATGCTTTATATGGACATCTCAAGATAAGTGCCGATCGATACCCTACCGAAATCTATGACGTATTCACAGAGGGCAAACCCGATCAGGAGAAGAAACCGTCAGTGTTAGGAAGACGGTCATATATCGACGATTACAGCCTCATCGTGAGTGATCTCTGTGAGAAAAGTTGAACGTTTGTTGGAAACATGTGATCGCTGGAACCTATCGATCAGCGCGGTGAAAAGTTTTTGGGCATGTCTTAAGTCGCCAATTTGGTACATAAAATTGTGTCCAACGATGGGTTGGAAGATAATCCTAAAGATTTAGAATCGCTGAGCAACCTGCCATTTCACCGATCATTGAAGGCCATGCAATCTTTCTTGGGAAGTTTTACCTACTACTGCCGTTCCATAGAGGATTTTGCGATCTTTGCAGCCGTACTATATGAACTTCGGGAGATTTACTATCATTTGTTGCGGGATAAAGATCATGCAGTGTCATCGCAGGGCAATGGGTAAGATCAGCCCACCGATCTATCCCAGAAACATACGGAAGATCATATGAAGCGTGCGAAGGTCGCTTTCGGAATGTTGAAGGCTAAGATGGTTACGACACCAATACTCAAACACTTCGACCCAGAGAAGAAGCCGATCTTAATTGTGTATGCTAGTAAATGGGCCATTTCTGCCGCACTGGTGCAGGAATATGATGGGGTATATCGTACAGTCAAATTCACGAGCCGAACATTGAAGCCAAACGAAGTTAACTATGTGATTGTGGAAAAAGAATCTTGGATATATTACGAGTTCTGGATGTTTGTTATAATCTGCTGGTCGGTCGGCCGGTAAAGGTACTCTCGAAGCGATCGACACTAGCATGGTTGTTATCAGCCAACGGATTGGATGGTCGACTCGGAAGATGGTCCGAACTCCTGTCACAATGGATTCTGGAGGTCATTAAGTGTACTAAAAGGGGGAGGATATCTTGGGTACATTAGCTACCAGTATCACCCCTCGATCGGAGATCGATGAAGCTTTAATAGCGATCGCACCACTTAAGCAGCACCCCGACAGTTTATTTTCATACCACCGCCGATCGTTGAGCACAATGAAGAACTCATAGTACTGAGTTTCGATGGGTCGGCGAGCGTGAAAAAGCGTGTCGGATCCTACAGCGCTATCTTATGGAAGTTACCCGAGTGTACTGTACTGGCTGCCGCTGCTGAATCACGCCGGATATTACGGTCAACGAAGAAGAATATCGCGGACTCCTTTTATGTCTCGATCTGTTGCGTCACAGGAGAAAGGGCGGATCATCATATGTGTTGACTCCAACCTATTATTTAGGCAGACCAATGAAGAGATCTACTGCAAGGCGCCTCGTCTAAAGTTACTTAACGATCGAGTAATGAAGGCACTGAAGGATCACCCTAATTATGAATTACTTCATGTGAAACGGGATTGGAATCGTAGTGCTGATCATCTTGCGACCAAAGCTTTGTGCGATCAAATCGGGATAAACGTCACCGAGGAAGCCATTTTGCATGAATCAAATGGAGCTCAACCGGCTCCCGGAACTGATCAAGACCAAAGGAAGTTTTGATCAGGCGCATGTGATGGCAATAACCAGATCCCAGACCCGAACAACTTGCCGATCATTCCCGAAAGAAAGTCTGAGCGAATAGATCGTGCAACGGCTGAGGGCGGAGCGAATTCTTAAGGCCGAGGATGAAGAAAAATGGATCGTTAATTTAAAGGCCAACATATGTGGAGAGTTGTCCCATATGACGAATGATCAGGCCAAGGAATGTGCGAAAATCGCCGAGAAATACGACGTGGATGATAATGGATTATTATACTACTGTCGTGATAATGATCAAGACAATGCCAACTGAGATCGACTAGCGAAATTAGTAATTCCTGAGTTGTTGCAGCAAGATGTCATTCATCACTATCATGTGAGTCTAGAAGGAGGACATCAAGGGATAGGCAGGACGTAACACAAGATTAGGATACATTTCCACTGGAGAGGGCTCTTCCGCAGCGTACAGAGATATGTGGTTGGCTGTACGGATTGTGAGACTGGAAAGGGTGGACCGATTATAAAAGGGCAATCGCCCGGGAACATTGAAGATACATACCCTTTCCAGGTAATAGCGATGGATCATATCCTATCACTTCCTTGATCAACACATGGCAACACCGAATTATTGATCTGGATTGACTTGCTCACGGGGTTAGTGATAGCAAAAGCTAGTGCTTCCCGATCTGAAGAACAGATAGCTCAAAGTTACGAAGAATGTGTATTCAGGAGATTCGTCGCTAGCGAAGTCATCTGACATGGTCGTGAGCCCGGTTTTATGCCATAATTCTTCCGATCATTTAACAATATGTTAGGCCAGAAGCAAAGCGCGAAGTTGGCATATCGCCCACAAGCGAATGGATCATCTGAGCGCATGGTGCAGACAATTACAAGAGTCATTAAGATGTATGTGGCCGATCCGGATCAGCAAGATTGGGACGAAAATGTCGAAAGGTTAGTGTTCGCGTTAAATTCTTCAATAGATCGAGTCAAGAGAGAAACACCTTTCTATCTGGCGTATGAATGGGATCCACGATCGACGCTTGAGGAAACGTTGCCGATCGTTTGCACCCGGACACGTGATCAGGATGACCGTCGCTGGCGTATGAAGGTCCAGAAACATTATCAACATGCGAAAGAAGTGATCAATCAAAATTTACGTCAAGCGACACAAGGGCGAGCCGAACGGAGCAACCAACAAGTCCGACCTCATGCTATCGACCCAGGGGCGACAGTATGGTTATACCTCGATCGGTTTAAGGAAGTTTATGCAAAGAAAAAAGCTCACATGTGGAATGGCCCCTTCCGTGCGGCGGAGTTGATTGGTGAACATGCCGTCCGACAGATCACAACCGGTACTGACTACAGAGTTTTTTCGATCGTCCATTTTTTCAAGTTGAAGCTGGTAAAAGAATTTCCAGATCGACTCAAAGCGCCCTGTCTAGTGGATAAGTCAGCTAATTTCGATTTCGACGAAGCTCTATTGCCCGAAGACAGTTGGTAGAGACCATTTGATAGCGACGAATATGAAGTGGAGAAGGTATTGGACGTCAGGTCGGTTAAGAAGACACGTTTTGGCCGACCCATCGGGAATATCTGATAAGTTGAAAGGATCATAAAGAGGCTACCTGGATCGATGAACTCGATCTGAATTATGGTGCCCTTCTAAGAGAGTTCGAGCGAGATCAAATTAGTCGGAATCGTTACGGGGTAATGCAAATTAATGAAGAAGGAAATTAAGATTGATAATAATGCCGATCAGCAACAACGATCGGCGCGAATATTTGACGTCTTGTTGCGACTACGGATGTGTGACGAACTATGATGAACTGGTGATATTTCGATGGTGACAAAGTGGTTTAAGGATGTGGATGAATTTCTTTTTTCGGTGGAAATGATAACGACTCCTCCGATGTGGGCACAGTTGGACGTGGTAAGGGTGGACCGTGACTAATGTGGATAAAGACTATGACAAACAGGACGATCGGATGAATTGAGATGAAGTATATTATTAATGAAATATGAGCGATTATCCGATCGGCTCTTTCGATATGCTCCGGAGACCAAAGGTCGACAGCAGCCGGAGCTGCAGGAAGGAAGGATACGTCAACCATCAATGCCCCCAGCGATGCACAATGATAGAGACCAGAAGTGCTGGGGAGAAGAATTGGTTTGGATGCCACCACGGCCGGATTCGATGGTCTTTGGACGCTGTCACCCTTCTGGCGCACCACTTGGTCCGCCTCTGGAGTTTACGTTTCGACCGTGGAAGCAGATCGGCGACGCTGGATCGATTGGAACTGTAACAGGGTTACATTCGAGTCACATTTAGTAGGTGGTGTACGTGAGTACACTACGGTTGGGGTCAGTATTGACCGGCTCAAAGGGTTTTGAACCATTGGTTATTTTAACCAATCAGGGCAGGAGCCCTTGTGGGGTGGCGTGTCAGCCAACCACGTGTTGGTACACAGGTGGTGTACACTACATTTTAGCTAGGTACGAATTTAGTAAGTTCTACTTAGTATTACATATAGTTTACATTAGTTGAAATTAATTTAGGCTAATTATATATTAAATATACATTCAGTTTACATTTCACTCAACCGACTACCAGACGCTCGACCTCGACCGGTCTCGCGTGTAGTGAGTGCAGTAGCGTAAAGGGAGTCCTCCCTTTAGCTACACCCTTTGTAAGGGAGCCTTGTGTTAAGGCATTAGCTAAAGCTAATAGTAAACCAAAGTGAGAATCTTGGCCCCGAGTAAGAGAGTTCTCTCTTACTAAGCCCTTTATAAGGGCGTATCGGCTAAGTAGCGGCGAACCCCGCTTAAAGGAAAGTCTTCCACTGTGCGCTAGCCACACCGTGCGTGTACGCACCGGCTACATCTGGTAGCACTAGTAGTCAATCCAACACCTGTGTTGGTAGGTTACAGCATCCTCTGCAAGAGATGAATCAGGACGATTGGGATAGGTTGACCCTCGTCCAGCAGGAAGCCTTTACAGGCTTTTATCCTTACTGGGTGACGAGGGTATGCAGCTCCTAGTGGAGCAGGGCCTTGAGGCCGTAAAGGCAAGGGTAAATGCCCTCATCGCCCATGAGGCGAGTTTAGGTGGAAGTCGTTCCACGGGGGTGCGCCCCCCATTATCATTTAAGATAAAGGAGCTCACCGGAGAGAAGGGTGACAACCTTTACGTGTGGTTGAGAGAGGTGGAAACGGCCTTCGCCACAGCGAATGTGATCGCTGATCAGTTGCAAGTGGGACTTGCATTGACCCATCTTACGGGAAAAGCCCGTACATGGGCGTTTACGTGTCCGGATTCGGTCAAGAGCGTGTTCCCAACCTGGGAAGTCCTTAAGAAAAAGCTTATGGACATGTATGCAACGCCTGATCTGGTTTTCCAGAATCAGCTGGAGTTTCTGAGGTGTCGTCAGGGCACTAGGGACTTGTAGACATACGTCTAAGAACTGAAGACCCTGTTGGCAGGGATGTACGCGAAAGCGTATTCGGATGATGTGTCCATCCCCGTCTTCATGGGAGGCCTGAAAGAAAGGCCAGCACGTTCGGAACTGTTCCGATGCCGACCCCAATCCCTGGAGGAGGCGTTTAAGATGGCGTTTAACGCCGAGAGGAACTTTCGTTCCTCTAAGGTGGGTCCCGAACCCATGGACCTGAGTCAGGTCGAAGCGGAGGATAAACCTCCCGCTAAGAGTCACTCTGACTGTTTTTCGCAGAGCTTCGAGGCAGAGCTCTTAGCTATGTTGCAGCGGCATAGGCAGCTGAGATGCTTCCTGTGTGGGAGTACGGATCATCTGCGGAACAGATGTCCGAAAAATCCCCAGCGAGATAGTCGCTGGAAGGGGCCAAGTGTTGCGAGAAAGCCCTTGCCCAAGCCGTCTGGAACCGACGGCTCCCAGTAGGTGCGGGGCGACCTACTGGGGGATCCCTCAGTGCTGTTAAGCCCCAGGGTAGGGGACGACATCACAAAGCCCCGAGGGAAACGGTGCTTTCTAGCACCGGGTTGGTGTACCAGCCAGGTTTGCTGGTAGTCCTTGCGGACGTGAAAGGCTTTGATAATCCTTGGAGAGTCTTGATAGACTCTGGAGCGTCTGACAATTATGTCAGACGGGTTTCTGTAGAGAAGAGTCGTCTGTATGCCGAGGCCCTAGAGGCACGTTCTCGTGACGTTGTCATGGTCCGTCTTGCGACGGGCGTACATGTTTCTGTACCCAAGGTCTCGATTGACCTTAAGCTGAAGTTTGCAGACTTCGACAGCTTAGAACGTTGCCTAGTCCTGGATTTTGGACTCGAGGTATGACCTCATTCTGGGCATGAAGTGGCTGGAACGCCACGAGCCATGGATATAGTGGAAGTCTAAGTCCATTGGCTCAACGCACCCGCGGTTTGGTGAAGCATTGGCGAGTCATGAACCCACCTTTGCTCGATCGAAAAAGCGATTCTGGCGTGAGATGCCAGAGATTGGGATGTCTGAAATGATCATTCCCAATGACGTTAAGGAAGGGTTCCTTAACGAGGGGGATTCGGCGGTTAATCCCCACGCCGTTAACGGTGAGACTGGTGAGTTGCCAGTGGCAGAGGTGGATTCCTATGAGGCAACTTCAGTGGTAGGGGTAGAGACCCCTGTGGCTAAGCGCGAGGCGCTTCCAGGCGAAGAGACTCATAGTCCGTCTCTTTCGCACGTCGGAAATGATTCCGACCACGCCGTTATAGGCGATACTGATGAGTCGCCATTGGCAGAGGTTGATTCCTCTGAGGCGACTCCAGTGGTAGGGGTAGAGACCCCTGTGGTTAAGCGCGAGGCGCTTCCAAGCGAAGAGACCCAAAGTTCGTCTCTTTTGCACGTCGGAAATGATTCCGACTACGCCGATGTAGGTGAGACCGGCGAGTCACCGGTGGTAGAGGTAGAGACCTCTGTGGATAAGCGCGAGGCGCTTCCAATAGATGGGGCAATTGACTCCTCCCATCTGGGTCTCGGGATGAGTCCCGAGGCCAGTAGTCAGCATTCCTATAGGATGCTGAATAGTGTGACAGGTGTTGTCACAGAAGGCGTAATCCTTGAACGGTTTCCTGGGATAGGCGAGCTGTTGTCGTTGGAGGAGATGTCCTTTAACGAATTTGAAACTGCTTTGAAAGCAGATGAAATAGACGATGTTGTCGTATTACGTCTGGAAGAGGAGTTGAACTCCTCATCCACGATGGACAAGTCAGTTTTGGTACAGACCAAACAGGCATTTAATGCCCGAAGCGGTCTCAAGATCCTCGCGGATCCTGAGGACCCTTACCATTCCTTACTAAAGGAATTTGGAGATGTCATTAGTGACAACCCGCCGATATTGAATATTATTTTTTATCATCGTTATAATTTTATTTAAAATATTCATTAATTAATTTAAAATTTAAACGAAAAGGATATAAAATTGTTTTAAAAGTAGGGGTTTTAAAAAAATACCTGTCTTTATTTTTTTATTTCTATGTAAATATTTAGTTGTTAAAGGTTTTTTTGGTCTTTTTTTACCTAAAAAAAATATCTTTTTTTTAGGTCTTCTCCCCCTTTTTGTGTTCCTAACCGAACGAAAAGTGGCCCATTGTGCATGCGTACAACAAGCTGAATACAGCTACTCTACCCATGCAGACTCCTATTCCTCAGAAGGATGTCCTCCAGAACAATATGGCGGGCTGTACTGTGTACAGTGCCTTAGATCTGGTGGACGGGTATTATCAGGTGCTCATGCGAGCGTCCGATATTCCGCTTACAGCGGTCAGCACGCCTAGTGGCATGCTGTGGGAGTGTCTTGTTATGCCACAGGGGATTTCGAATGCGCCAGCGACTTTCAATCGCTTGGTGACTCAACTCTTCCGCCCTCATAGAAAGTACGCTCAGACTTACTTTGACGATATATTCGTTCATAGTCGCGCGAAAGGCGGCTCGTCTGATGTTCAGACGCATCTGATACACCTTCGAGCTGTGCTCTAATGTATGCGAGAGCATAAGTTATATGCGAGCGCATCCAAATGTATCTTTGGTGCTGAGGAAATCCTTTCCTCGGATGCTTCATCGGTAAGGATGGAGTGCGGGCGGATCCCGCGAAGGTGAAAGCCATTGGGGAGTGGCCTTCGCCTGTAAATCTTATAGATTTACGGAGGTGGCTTGGATTAGACAATTATCTCCACAAATACAGCGAGAACTACGCTGAAATGGCGAAGCCATTGACGGACCTTCTTAAGAAGGATGTTGACTGGTGTTGGGAAACCAAACACCAAAACTCTTTTGAAGCGGTTAAGGGGAGCTTGTTAAAAGCTCCCGTTCTTGCTCTCCCAGACTCTGGGAAACCATTTAGTGTCGTCTGCGACGCCTCCGATTTCGCAATCGGATGTGCTTTGTTACAAGCAGACGATGCAGGAAGGGAACGCGTGATTGCGTTTGAGTCGAGGCAGCTTAAAGCTGCGGAACGTAATTATCCCGTTCATGACAAGGCGCTAATTGCAATGAAGTATGCTCTTGTCAAATTTAGGGTTCACCTACTCGGCTCTAAGCCGTTCGTGGTTTATACTCACTACGCGTCCTTACGGACAGCGACAAAGTCGCCTCATCTCTCGCAACGGATGGCCCGTTGGCTATCCTTCTTTGCGGAGTACAACTTTGAGGTTAAGTATAAACCTGGCAAGCAGAACGTGCTTGAAGACGCGTTGTCGCGTCGTCCCGATTACGAGCTCGCTCACGCGACATTCTTCACCTCGTCTGTGGTGGATCTCATACGCCAGTCGTATGAGAAAGACCCACAGTGTACGGCGCTTATCAGCGCGTTGGGTGGAAAGGGACTTGGATCGTCTGAGCCAACCCTGTCAAGTCGAGCTAGAGCTCGGTTACACCGTTACAGTTACTGTGACGGTTTGCTATATTATAGCACGATCGCGGAGGACACTCCGCGGGTGGTTGTTCCTCATGATGAGGAACTGAAGTATAGAGTCCTCTTTGAGGCACATGACGCCCCTACCGGGGGTCATTTAGGTCGGGATAAGACCTACAGCGCTTTAAGCGCTTTGTATTGGTGGCCCAATATGTATAAGTGGGTCAGTGCGTATATACGCACCTGTGAGACGTGTCAGAGGATTAAACCCTCTGCAAGTTCAGCTGCGCCTTTGGTGAGCTTATCGGTTCCAACAGAGTGTTGGAAATCCATTAGCATGGATTTTATCTTCGGTTTTCCGAAGGATAAGGCCGGGAACACCGGCATATTGGTCTTTGTTGACCGTTTGAGCAAGATGGCTCACCTGGCGACGGTGCCAGAGTCCATAGATGGACAAGGAACAGCAAAAGTGTTCCTAGACCGTGTCTTTCGACAACATGGTCTACCCGATTCCGTTGTGTCGGATCGGGATCCCCGTTTTACGGGACAGCTCTGGGGAGCGTTGTTTAAGGTGCTAGGCACCAAGCTCCTCATGTCCACTGCGGATCATCCGCAGACGGACGGTCAGACAGAACGCGTTAATCGCGTTGTGGAGGACATTCTCCGGAGTTTATGCCCGGATTCTCCAAAGAGTTGGAGTGAGATGCTTCCGATGGTTGAATTTGCTGTCAACAATTCGGTACATGCATCTACGGGGTTTACCCCGTTTTACGTGAACGGATTGGTGAATCCGAGGGTTCCGTTGACGCCACGTGTGCGTGGCCCAGGGCTTGAGGGGGGAGGATTCCCCGATGTCAGCCCTGTATCTGTGCGAAAGCACATCGATAAGTTTTTATCGACGCGCCTTAGTGTCTTACGACACGTCTGCGATGCCATGGCGGAAAGACAAGACAAGCAGAAGGAGCAAGCTGACCGAAAGGGACGGCGTAACAAAAAGGTATACAGAGTAGGAGAAAGAGTTTTATTAAACGCTTATAATCTTTCTACACATGCAATTTCAAATGTGTTGCGCAAAAAACTACGCCCCAGGTTTGTGGGGCCCTTTAAGGTGTTATCCCGAAAGGGCTTGTCGTACACCTTAGACATCCCGAAGCGAAGGCGATGCGTACGCATCCAACCTTTTATGTGGGTATGCTTAAGCCATACCAGAACCCGGAGGCGGGTCCCCTCGCGGAGGAGGGTGAGAAACCGGATAGCCGAAAGGCGCAACAGGTCGGAACATCTCCGACAGGGTTGATATACGACCCTGAAGCTCCACAACAAGAGTTTCGAGAGAGGCAAGCCGCTCCTCGAGGCTTTCATTCTCACTCCCCTTGTTGCGGAGTTCCTCCTGAGCATCTTGGATGCGAAGGCTGTGCCGATCACAGCGCTCGTGGAGGTCACGCCGCAAGAGCACGACCCCATCCTCCAGTGCTCGATACGGAGGGTACGCCACATTATCATGTTGAACGCCTGATGGCACGACGCCATCACCGGGGTGAGACCCAGTACCTGGTGAAGTGGAAAGGGTATCCACATTCCCAGAACTCGTGGGAGTACGAGACTCCCCTGCGGCAGGATTGCCGTGACGTCGTTGACGCTTTCGAGCGGGAGAATCCCACTGAGAGTCAACGACCAAAGGGGCTGAAGAAGCCCCTTCACTCCCAATAGCTGGGAGTTCGCCGGAGGCAGATGCTGTGCTTGCATTGCTCTCCGGCACCACATCGAGAGCAGAGCGCGTATAATAGGAGGCAGGCAATTGCTCTTGAGCTTTGGCCTGAGCATAAGCCAAGCGTAGCGCTCTCTCTACCCGAACGTCGTGTTCGGAAAAGCTGTTGTACAGCGCATCGAAACTGGATAGGTGTTTCTCCCTTTCCCCCCAGGCGCGGAACGCCTGTTCTGCGTCTTCGACGCTTTCGTCCCTCAGGAAAACAAGGGGAATCTCGCGGAGAACATCCACGAGGGCACCGCGTGCCTGTTTCCCGAGGCGCGTCCGGTAGGACTTAACGGAATAATGTTTGGGCGTTAGTAGCCCGGCCCGGTGTTGGTTCCGATGCACAATTTCACGCGGCAGTATAGCCGCTGGTCCAGGGCTATAAAAGGCTAAGCCCCTCTTGACCGCGTTCTTAGCCCTCTTTTAAGGGTCGCGAGGTCCCTTACGTGCCCGTCCGGCACGTCGGGCCTCTTGAACCAAGGACGGTGCATTGGTGGTGGTTGCCTGTGGCAACCTGGAGGTATCACCCCTAGCGGGTAACGGTGGCGCACGAGTTAGTGCGTTCTCCCCACGTGTGGGGAATGGGTTGGATGACTGATAGCGCCGTTCGGTGCTATCAACATGGCCAGCCGTTGGGGAGAGCTCCCCAAGGGCGTCCACTTCCGAGCCGTCGGAATAGTTTGCGTCCATAGCACCGCTGAGGGTGTACAATGGACAGCCAGAGGTACTGGCGTTGGAGTTCTCCAACAAAATTTTGTTTATTGCGTAAGCAATAGTCTGAATGGGGGAGGATGTAACGGGGTTACATTCGGGTAACACTGAGTGTTGGTGTACATGAGTACACCACGGTTGAGGCCAGTATTGGCCGGGTTGAAAGGTTTCGAACCTTTGGTTATTTTAACCAATCAGGGCATGGGCCCTTGGTGTGGTGGTGTGTCAGCCATCCACGTGTCAGTACACAGGTGTGTACACTACATTTTAGCTAGGTACGAATTATTAATATTCTACTTAGTGTTACATATAGTTTATATTAGTTTAAATAATTACATATTAAATATATTAAGTTTTACTTTCACTCCTTAGTACAGACGCACGACCTCGACCGGTCGTGCGTGTAGTGAGTGCCGTAGCGTAAAGGTAGCCATCCCCTTAGCTACACCCTTTGTAAGGGAGCCTTGCCGTTAAGGAACTAGTACAGGCTAGAGTAAACTAACCCGGGAATCTTGGCCCCGAGTAGGAGAGCTCTCTCCTAATAAGCCCTTAATAAGGGCATATCGGCTAAGTAGCGGCGAACGCCGCTTTAAGGAAAGCCTTCCTCTGTGCGCTAGCCGCACCGTGCGTATACGCACCGGCTACAAATAGGGTACTCCTTTTTCTCGACCAAAGGACCTTGGTCGACACTTTCTTGATCGTCATGCACTGAATCGGTAGAAGCTTGAAACGCGAGATTCTGCCACTCTTTATAACGATTAGAGCCCACCGAAATAAACCCAGGGCGACGGGGCACATCATCCTTATTCATCCAAATACCTAAAATCATATCGTCATGTAGAATGATAGGATGACCGGCAGCATTCGTAATACGCAGATATCGCGAACTACCCACGGCCCTAGTCACAGTGGGGACCCAATCTTTTCCACGAGTAATCCATAACTTCCGAGATCGCTGATCACGAATCCAGACCTCAGCATATCGACCTACTGCGATCTGTTCGAACTGACCAAGTTTCATATAATTTCCACTCGATCCATACAGCTGTCGGCGGCATTCTAATGGGATGATTACTTCATCCGGCAGAGTTAGTGCGCCGTGAGCGATGTCCAATCTGACACCAGCTGGGATCATAAAATCCATTCCTAATATAGCATCTTGGCCAACAAGTTTGCCCACCCATGCATGGAAATAATAAACCAACGAGCCCGCTAATGTAATATTGATTTTAGTGCGCCCCTCTGTGAGGTATGCACTTTCTCCAATACCGACACATTCTTGTGTTTGACTCGTGTCGATCTGACAACCCCCTTACGAGCAAAGGTTGAGTAGACGATCGACACTTCGGCACCGGAATCGAATAGTAACATGGCACGTTCGTTATTGATTTTGCCGCTCGCCTTGGCTTGCTTAAACCACTTTTTTGGCGAGTGGTATTTCCAATATCCACGTGATTCAACCGGAAGCAAATCAACTTCCATGATCACCGGAGATCGAGACTCATCAATACGGAAATTAGCCAAACATGGTAAATCATGTTGATCACATTTTTCATTATCTTTCTCTTCTGCTTGATCAACCCGCTTCTTATCCACATATGCAAAAATACACACACCAGAACGCTCGTCTGGTACCAGATTCCAACCTGGCGAGCGTCCTAGTTTAACATGTCTTCGGCTTCTTTGGGCAACATTCCCGCATGCTTGGTAGGGTTGTACCACTGTCGAATGCGATTGTAGAATTCCTCCATGGGGAACTTGCCAACGTCATGAATTTCGCCGCACGAACGGCAGACGTACAAACAGTGTTCCGTAGGGTGTCCCTTCTTGCCACACTTCAGACAGGTCAGGCGTTTCCAACAACGCAAATTGTCATGCTTAATTGATCTGCAATGGCTTTTTCTCTTCATCGCCCCTTGGTCATCAGTAATTGTTTCGCCTTGTTTACCGGATCGAGTCTCACTAGGTAGATCGTGCGTTACTGGTTGATCGCGCATAGCAGCAATCATGTAACGACGCTGGTCAGCGTCACTTACACTGTCATCGGAAATTGAGTCTTCGCTTCCAGACATCACCTTAATCGCGCGCACTGCTTTAGGCTTCCGCGCTGGGGCAGGTGACCGATCATCACTGAATTTCTGACGGAATCGGTTGGTGCCTACCGTCGCCATGGGCTGGTACCACTTATTGCGCGCATACACCCGCAGCGTTTCTTCTAGATCCGCGGCGGTATCCAGCCGCAGAAGTGCCAGTTGATCGGCGAGCTAGCGATTGGTCAATGTGTCCAGAAAATGTTGCACATGTTCGCGTAAAATAGTAGGTGATCCATCCCTGATTGGCAACTTGGCCCGCAATCCCGCCACATTCAGCCGGTGCAGATACTCAATGGGAGTTTCATCTGATCGCTGTTTCGTGTAATAATACTGGCGGGACGCCGATTGGTCACTTCCACAGTATTTAACTTCAAACTCATCCACGAGACTTTTCCAACTTGATCGGGTAGCTCTACTCAGCTGGCGATGGCAATTGCGAGCTGGTCTTTTTAGTAAATCACCCATAATTAAGCACTTTTCTGGGTCGGCGCTTGTTCACGCATAAATGCCGACTTCAAACGACTAATCCAATTCCGCGATCTTCATCCACTTCCTTCCCTGAAAATTCTTTAAGATCACTAATCGCCGACATCCGAATCCTGGGAATCGGATGTTCAGGCATTCCAGGGTACTCTGTCGCAACCGTGGCTTGTCGAGGCAGAGTGATTGGCTCATCTGGGTCAATGTAATCACGTTGGTATTGTTGATCATGGAGCGAATATACAGATTCCATGTCAACATCTTTAACCGTGGCCGATCTTCTTGACCTTGACTGACAATCACGGAGCGAATGAACTGATTCCATATCCACAACCTTCACCGTTGTAACACTTCCTGGCTTGGGTTGGGGACTTTTGTGCGAACAACTGCAGGTGTCGACTTGCCTCTTTCTTCCGCCAAAAACTGTTTCATGGCCTTGTAAAAAAATGTTTGCAGCTGTGGGCCCTGCGATGATCGATCATCGTCTACCTTGACTGATTGCGGTTCCCTCTTGATAACTGAAAACTTGGGTTCATCCTTCTGGCAAACTGTCATCCTGGTGATCTTGGGCTCCATCCTTCCAGCACTACTCGACTCCCCTTCAGGTTCATCGCCTTCAGAAGGGGCAGATTCGTAACACGATGATCCCGTGTGTTCTGCCACGTTAATCGACGGGCCCGATTTAATCGTCAGCATAGTACGAGGTGGCTCCACCCTAGCGGATTGACCCACTATAGGTACCAACAGTCCGAACAGCTGCTCGGTAGTGGTCTCGACGTCTTCAGGGTCGATATCGAACACTTCTTCGGCATCGTAAGCGCCTGTAGTCAGACCATCTTGCTTAATCAGGCGTGTCAGCCCTAACACCAACTGTAGCTTGTCCTTCTCGTCTGTTATTGGTCGACTAACCGGCTCGCTTAGTTTTCCACTGATCGTGACCCCGAGTAGGTTCATAATTGAATTCATCAATAAGAAATTATTCATCTCCTTCATATAAAACGTCCTTTCCAAATCGGATTCCGATGGTGGCATACTTGGTCGACTTTCATCACTTTCCGAACCCGGCGCCTTCAGCAACGCCTTCGGTCGGTCTGGGTCGTAGTATTTCACCAACGGCTTCCAATCCAGATCATCATACGCATATGTAATTGGCGGATCATAACTTGCGTTATGATCCGCAGGGGCTCCCGAAGGAGCCTTGGGAGGTGGCTGAGGTTTCTTCTCCTCCTTTATCTCATCAGTATACCTCCCCAGGTCCTGATAATCAGCATTTCCTTTCTTCTTCAGACATGAAGACGGCGAACTGCCTTCCATCGTCACAACCACCTCCTACTTTTCCACCTTTATCTTTACTTCTGCTTCTGCTTCCGTTTTCACGTCCACATCAGCGCCATCTTGCGTAGAATCGCGGTGATATCCCGCGTCGCCCAAAGATCCGGGCACGCGCACCATTGTGGTGGAGCGGCTGATCAAAGTTTTTGAGGCTTGATCAGGCGGTACCACGGCGCCCGGACTGCCGACTAACGAAGGGGGTCCACCGGTTGTCCTTGACTGCTTGTGTTTCTGCTCACCTTGTGTACCCGACGGCTTGGGCGTGGGTCGCTCTTCAGGTGGCGGGGATGGCACACTACAATTCCTTGTGGCAAGACTGTGTTGACTTGTGATGAGTCGACTGATGCAATCAGGCGATAATCAGGCGCAATCAGGCTTGAATCACGTGAGATCAGGTTTGATCAACAGTGATCAGGCTTGGGAAGGCACTAAAAGTCGTCGATCAGCGGCGATCAGACTTGATCAGGCTTGATCGGGTGCTAAAAGTCGCTGATCAGCTATTTGACGCGAATTGTGAGCAGCTGAGTGCGGGTCGCGAGTAGCAGTGTGTCGATCAGGTGTTGATCGGCGAAGAGGTACTCGATCAGGCAGCGGAAATCTTCACTGCCCGATCACAGAGCCTCCTTAAGCTTAATTCGTCAATAGAATACCCAAAAATACCTTGTATTCTGGACTTAAGCCTTAGAGGGACGGTCTATCAGCGCGTTCGACGGGCTGATCGACGATTACCACTAAAAATCCGCCTAGTATTCCCATTGGGCGCTTAAAGCAGCCGAACACTAGGGGCCAAAACGTGGACCAATAGGGGAAGAGGTGAGAGCGCACTGCTCGATCACGTTCCCGAGACCAAAAACCTTTAAAAGAAGAACCGCTGACACAGCGGGCGGAGTTGCAGGTGAGTTCTCACGATCTACGCCTACCGGTGGGCCAAAAATGCACTAAGTCCTCCCGCCCGGGAAGTAGAGGTATTTAGTAGAAGAAGGGAGGCCCTAAGTTGCCGTCCCTGTAAACGATCGGCGCGATCGTACGCAAGAGGAGAACTGTATTATTGCTTATATCCTAATATCTACCAAAAACCTAATATCAACCAATCAGAACTACCCATTCCTACGCATTTTGTCGACCATTCAACCGCTTACCTTCGGGTTACCGTCAGGTAACCTTGCCAGTTGTCGCATCGTCTGAGACGTCCTATCCACGCCTCGTCCCTGTCCGCCACCGTTGTGTCAACAGTTGTACCGTCTGGGTACCAAATGTGGTACCGACTGTGGTGCCCGCTATCGTACCACCTTTTGTACCGACTGTGGTGCCCGCTATCGTACCACCTTTTGTACCGACTATTGTACCGACAAAATTTGTGGTACCCTCTACCACAGCTACGCCTATACGGGTGCCTATAATTATGCCCTTAATTACGTACCAATTTTGCGGTACGCTTTACCACATTATTCCGATCTGCTCGATCTTGCGTGGCCTGACGCAACTTTTCATTGACGACTTCTTTCGCATGCTGGTAATGCTTCTGGAAAACTACAGCAACAGCGGAACTTGGAGTGAATCCGATCCCAAAGTTCGAGGTCTGATGAGAGAATCGCTATCTTCATATGTATATCACTAAAGCGAGAGTACGATTCGGGAAAAAAGAATTTGTACCGTATCGTTTATAGCGTCGCACTTCCCCTTGCTTTCTCGATATTTCCGTCGAGCTTTGTTCCACGATGAGTGTATGCAGCTTGTGTTGGTATTAGCAGCGTTTTAAGTCTCGTCGCACAGAGCACCTTTTGTTCTGTAGAATCATGTAGACCTTTGTAAGCATTATGCCGACTGCAGAATCAACACGTACGCGCCTGAGGCAATACGACAATGTCACCATCTGATCGTCCGTATTATTGCTAATTATAGAATCTGCACGGTGCTGGCGATGACAGGTGTAGGATCGCATAGCACTGAAAAGTGAGGAGAGAGAAGATTGGTTGATAATACTTTTGGCGAACAAGCGCCCATTGACTATTGCGCGCTTGTAGGGTGTGTGTGCCTAGCAGGAGGGTGTGTGGAGAGAAATTCCCAAAAGTAAATAAGATTGAAAAATTCATATAATCAATATTTGCTGAACTATTAGTATCATATAAAATCTACTAGGGGATGTTACCCGTCGTTCCGACGAACTGTCATTAAAATTTCACTGAAATTACAGTATATCTAATTTTAGGTTTAGTTGTCCATACCATACCTTAGTATTTTATGGCAAAAATGAAAAGGGCGTGACTGGGTACACACACACCCTTTGCTGCGTACCCCCCCCCCTAGGGTTAGGGTTAGGGTAACACCTTCCCTTACACGTAAGAAAATGCTGTGTTCCACGCTCTTAATTTTATTGTATTTGCAATTGCTAGGACATGCGCTCTTTATGGATTCAAAAGATCAACGCAGGTGCACGACAGGAAGGAATTTCGTACTCAAAGCTTTATGGCAAGATGAATGTCTCGGGTATTGAGCTGAACCGAAAGGTGCTAGCTGATATGGCTGCTACGGAGCCTTTTAGTTTCAAGTCAGTGCTAGAGGTTTTCAAGCACATGAAGGGTGTCACCAAGGCTTTTTGATATGTTTAAGACTGTGACATACATTGGTGATACAGTTGATTGATTATGGAATGAACTGCAAACACAAGAACACCGTCATTGTGCAGATTTGCCAATATAAACTTGTGCCAAACATCAGTTTTCTTGTTTCTGCCCTTGTGATTCTACTAGACGTAGAGATCGGGGCTTCGGGACATAGACCGTTTACTATGTAGCCTTCTCGATAGATTTCAGGTGACTTGAGATGTCGAGGTGAATTTCGGACGCCTCGGCACTTCTGCGAAGTGGCTTGAATAACTACAGTTGCCAAAAAAATGCATGTAAATATTCACGATAAAAAAGTCTGAAGTAATACGCTTTCCTGATGGGGTACTGATCAACGTGGACGCCGTGTAGTTGTACGCATCACCTCCAGGCATAAGCAAGTGCGTCAGGCAGTAAAATTTTTTAAGCGCACGTCTTTGTTTCTATTCCCTACAATACAGACGTGAAATGTGCTGTCATTAGCCGTAGTCGAAGGTTTTACGGACTTCAATGTGATTATGGAGCTTTATCTCAAAAAATAAGTATTATTTGGTGTCGACGTGGAGCTTTCATCACCGACACGGTGTCCTTGCTCTTTTCTCCAAGACGATGTTACAAGTCTTTACTAGAGCTTGTGTAAGGGAAGGTGTAACCATAACCCTAACCCTGGGGGCGGTGTACGCTGCAAAGTGTGTGTGTGTACCCAGTCACGCCCGATGAAAATTGTATTAGAATAATTCTTCGTGACAGGCCGGAGGTCGTCGTCGTTTAAATAATATATAGAGATAACGTCTAATATGCCCCTGTTTTCGCCCAAAAATTCTAAAATACCCCTCTTCTTAAAAAATCCTAAAATGCCCCTGTTTTTGCGGTGCTTTCCAATCGCTAAATTTAAGGCGACTATTTAATGAAACATTAGCTTTCCAATCATCTCTAAGTTTGAATGTCGGTATTACAGGGGCATATTAGACGTTATCTCATGTTAGAAAATATATAAGAAGTGCTACATGCACTAAAATGTAATTTACTTGCGACGAGTGAGAATAGGTAAATGAACCTTGATTGCACTGACAGCTCTGAATGCTCATTTGGTAGCATCAAACCACAAGAAGTCCCGCTGAATAAAAAAATTAGTTCCTTTGCAAGCATTAGATATTCGTTCAAAGACCCATATCATTACGTTAGTCATTTTGGTGTAGCATCCTTAGCATCAAAACGTCCGATCAAAAATGGTCGTCCAATTAAAAGGGCTACAGGAACAGCACCCAAATGTCTCGAGTCTACAGAGCACGTTGCATTGCCACCTTATACCCAAACATGACCCTTTGGAACGGTGATTGTCCGCCTTCGCTCCTGATCAAAACGCGGTTGCAGTTCCACCACGTCTCCCTCCTGCAGCATTGCGTAATCATCAGATAGCAACAACTTCACCTTACATAATTAAAATAAACCAACCAGAGCCAGAATTCGCTTGGTGATTGTCGCACCCTGGCATCGAGTGGGCGATCGCAGCTGAACGAGATCACCACGCTCCCATCTCCGCCAATATCGCGATAGTCGCTCCACGAAGATGATAGAGCCGCCAGGAATCGTAGGAACCATGGAATAGCCAATACCGGAATTAATATCAAAAAAGTATCTCTTTGTCAGGCTGCCCAGCTTACAATCAGCACACCGTTGCGCACTAGCCTTAGCATCGTCAAAATTTTGCGATATTATTATCACTGCAATTTTACCTCACTAAAATAATATTGTCTATATATGGCGATTATTTCATTAAATAGTCGCCTTAAATTAGCGATTGGAGGGCACCGCAAAAACAGGGGCATTTTAGGATTTTTTTAAGAAGAGGGGTATTTTAGAATTTTTGGGCGAAAACAGGGGCATATTAGACGTTATCTCTAATATATATTAATAAAATTGTAGGAAATAGAAATAAAAATAAAAAAAATTGTGTATTTTATACATTAAATTTTATTTATTCCTGAAATATACATCTTTCTCAATATTTCTCAAAAAACATTTTATCGTATTTTGAAAAATCATAAAAATTATAATTCGATTTGCTATGATCTTTTTAAGATAATTAATATTGGCAATTGATATCCGTATCACCCCCAAAGTACTACCCGTATCCCCCCCCCCTCAATTATAGGCGTATCCCCCCCAAAACTAAGAGCAAAAAACTCAAGTTGTTTTATCCAATAAGATATGGGGATTGCTAAAAAACAGGCAATTGATATCCGTATCCCCCCCAAAATACTACTCGTATCCCCCTAAATTACTACCCGTATCCTCCCCAAAACTAAGAGCAAAAACGTCAAGTTGTTTTATCCAATAAGATATCTGGCTACGAAAATAACGAGGGGGTGGCGACTATTTCTTAAGTGAGCCGCCCAGTTCCTGCGATTAATGTACGATTACCGCTCTTGATACGAGAGTATACGGCTGTGTGTTCTACTTATATACACTGCGGCGTTACGTTTCATATTGTAGCGCTTTCGCTCCACTGAACTGTTCCATGACACGTGCATTTTTAACGACTTCGTTCTCTGATTTGTCATTATACAGCAAACGACGCGTTGAGAGTCATGGCAAAAGCAACAAGGAGACGCGAGCACTCGGAAAAAAATGAAGCCATGTGGTCGAAGGTGCGCGCCTCGAAGCTCGAGGCGCTCGACAGCTTGAGGCGATGTTAACCCTCGACTTCTCAACAAGACTAGAGCAGGAAGAGTGCCCAAGTCGCTGCATTCCAATTGGAGTTTTGTTGTTGGCAGTCAAGAATGCCGAGCTCGAGAAGAAAGGAGAGTCAATTGAAGGACTCGACTGGGTGGCATTGCAGCAAGAGCACACGCAAGCGGGTAAGAGGCTCGCGCGGCTCTCAACCGTCGTGAAACAAGCAGCTGATGTCCACCAAAATGCAAAGGACCAGACGCGACAATCGACACGCAGAAGGAGCGACTGGCAGTAGTGCTGGCGACAGACGGAAACACGAGGTCGTGGTCGTTTTCAAAGCTGTACGGCCAGAAAACGTACGACTACGCGTGTCGATGACGGCGCGGCGGAGTCGGAAGCGAGAAACGACATGTGGATTATAAGCAACATACCATGGCAGCTACAAAGCAAAAGTGGCAGCGTACGAAGTGCGGGTAACACGGCAGCTACAACTTGAAACGAAGCTACGGCGCGTGCGAGGAGTTTCGAGTCAACGACAACAACAAGAGCACGACACGAACATAGCAGCTCGTTGAAGCGTGGATCCGTGCAAAGCAACGACAGCTGGATGGCCTGCGTCGACAACAGACAGCTTGGAAGCTTATGTCTGTTGTAGATTAACCTTGTCAACAACACGTCGACCTCTTTCTATGACGAAGATCGAGCTGATCTCTTGGCCATGAAACGATGGAAAGATCGAAAGCAGTTGGAACTGCTCACGTCTCGAGACCATCGCAAGACAAACGTCAAAGTGTCGGATGATGTAGAGCAGCTGGTGCGGCGCTGGGAGAAGTGGACAGTGCGTTGGAAGCAAAGCCTCAAGACGGCCGGGCGGAACTCAGCACGTTTCGTTAGTCTGTGTCCTTGATGCCACGTGCTGTCCACGAAGAGTTTTTCTAGTTGCGCGGCGCTCAACTTACAGACGCATGAATGGATAAACGATTAAAGAATGAGGTTAAGCAATGGTCTGCATCTCGAAGCAAAACGAGTTCTGAAGGCTCTTAAAACGTGGGGCGAGAGCGCTCAATGTCACACGACATCGTCGGTGGACGATCGCGCGGCGTCGGTGCTCAGTTGTTGGTAGTACTGCCAATTGTGATGCAAGAGGCAGCGCTTTTCTGCTCGCTCCGCAGCTTGAGCCATCCACTCTGCTTTTTCCTGCGCTGTAAAGCGCAAGAGCGAGGCGCCAAGTGCTTGAGGCGAGGGTGGTTGGTGGCCCAGATAAATACGCGCCAGGAACGACGCTGCGGGGATTTCGCTTGACCCACGTCACGAAACCACTCGAGGATATTCACGTGATGGTACAGTTTGAGCAGGTTATACTGCCCCTTGACAAACAAGTCGGCGCCATTCGATGCATGCGTGTCCCACGCAACATACACTTGCTGCCAGTCGCGCCAAGCGCTCGCTTCGTCTGACGCTAGAGCAGACGTTTTTCTAGTGTTTGTGCTACCTGATGCACCCGATAGCTGGTTTTGGGGCCCATCGACCATCAACAATGCTCGGAATTCCTCGTCATCGTCTTCTTCTTCCACTTCTTCCTCCACAATCGGGCACGCAGCGCCTGGCGTTGCCCCAAGCAACTCAAAAGCAATTCGATGTTCTTGACGCTTCTGTCGCACGACGAAAAGTTTGGGTATCGGTGACTAGATCCGCGGCTTTCGCACTGATGAGAGGATCAAGGAGCATGGCTTTAATTTCATCATCTATTGCGGAAGTGCTGGACGGACTGGGAAACTTGAGTGAGATCAACTGACGCAACTGGACAAGAAAGTGGCGTCCAGAGGATGTAAACGAGTCGACACTTTTGGCTTTACGACGCACTGAAACTTTACTGCATTCGGATGTGGTCGTCGCCTCATCGAGCGCATAGCACTTGAAGCTCAAGGAATTGATTGTGACGGAGAGAAGGCGTCGAAAGAGCATCGCAAATGAGGATGCTACTGTGCCAGCTGGTAGAACACGACGCTCATCGAGATGAAACTGGCTCAGGTGATTCAAAATGGCCTCAACTTCTGCCCCAGTGTGCCAGTCTTGCATGGTTAATTGCGTCCATGCTGTCTCTAGTTCAGGCATGGTCGCTGTTGGTCTTGTTGGAGAGTGGAAATAGGACCAGTATGAAGGAAAGCGTATACAAACTGCTTGAGGAGATTTAGAATCGCTCCAATGGACGTTGAAGTTGAGAGCGGCGCGCTTTCAATCGATCCAGGCGTGCAATCAGTCGCATTGAGTGCAGCCAGAGCATGGGCTCGATCCGGCACCTCAAAGTATTGCACTAACTTTTCAAGCAAGTAGAAAATGCGACAAAGACTCGTTTCGGCATGAAAAGAGCAGCCGGGACGGATACCAAGAGCTTCCACCACACAGTGACGCAATCTAGACGTGAGCAGATCCTCGTCTTCGTCTCGACTGCGCGTATTTTCTTCCCACGCTGCCAAATTCAATCGAAGCGGGTCACGAATAACACTCTGGAAGCGCGCATGGTTTACAATGGACGGAAGATTATACGTCTCGAACACACTTTGCGTCACCAAGTGAGTCTCTGGTTGGTTGGTCTCGAGCAGCATGATCTTTGTCACAAGCACGAGATCCACTCGACGCCATTGCGAGTCGAGAAAACCAATGGCCACACTGAAAAATGCTTTTTGCTGGTTGCTCGGGCCGCCACTTGTGGCTTCTTGTGCATCCGTTGGATCTTCAATGGGTCGAAACTCTTGACAAAGATTTAAAAAAGCTTTGCCCATTGCTGCTTTCGACTCGGCCGCGAGATAGGATTCTTCAAACGTGGTAAAGTGTGCAAATTCCTCTTGTAGATAATGACTAAAGTCCACTGCAGTTGGTAGAGTGATAGCAGTGGGAACCGCATGTTTCCAAAGTTGTTGAAACGTTTCATCGCAATGGATTGAGAGTGGCGAGCCCGAGGAAAGGAGCCACTTTTCCACGAGATGGTGGGCCCTTGGACCACTTTCATGTTTGCTTGGACACAGTTGTTGGGTCTCGGGTACTATTTTCTCTTTCATCTCGAGCGTCTCGCCAGTATGAATAGTATTACTATTTTTCGTTGAAGCAGCGGCTATTCGTTTCAGTTTCTTGAGTGGGTAGTTCTCGTTTTGTCCTCCCGTCGCGATTGGTTGCGCAACCACGGGTGCTGAAGTGCTTGTTCTGCGCTTGGTCGCTTGTCGGTGTCAATTTCTAGCAGCTTTCGAATCAGATCCTGTGCAGATGGCGAGATAGAATGCCACGCACGGGATCGCGTACCAAAGCAACCTTTTAAGATACGTGTTCGAATCTACAAGCAAGGAATACAAGTTAATACCGATGCACCATGTTGGAACTAATCACGTAACTCTTACCTCTTCATCAGTCAATTATTGTACGGGTCAACATGATGCGAGCCACATAACAAGATGTAGAGCACGATTCCTAGCGCAAACATGTCCGACTTGGGTCCAAACTTGATTGCGTCAGGACCTGCTTGAGAATCAAAAAATCTTCATCAATCTGGACTGTTTCTTGGTCGACTGTAGTCTCTTGGGGCCTATAATTGAGGGGGGGATACGGGTAGTAATTTGGGGGGGATACGGATATCAATTGCCAAAAAACAAGTTGATGTAATAACATTCATTTTGATTTTAGTCACCACATCGTTAATGCATAAAATGAACTGCGTTTTTACCTGCCAAGGTGCCAACTTGTAGATTGAGTCGTAGCGATCACTTTCCGTCTCAAAAATTTGTACTGACCACTTGTGATAAGCCTTTCGTAAACTCGAAGGAAAACATCCACGTCACTTGAACGGTGGGTGTCACCCATAGACTCTGTGAATCGATTCAGCAGAACTTCTGCACCAGCCATGTCTAGCTGTCCAATACAACACAGGACATCATTCCCGTACGCTTGATTAGCAAGATCGTTCTGTCACTCCGAGCATTCGAGCCACCAATATAACCAGAACTATTCACCATATACTTTTTTTCAATACTTGACATTCTCTCTCCTCTTGATATCTTCATTACCCACGGTGCACGACAAGTTTCTAACGAAATCTCCAGCTTCATCAGCCCAGCGCCACGTCCCAAAGACGCCAAGCGCATCACGCTCTCGTGACGGTACGTGCACGACGCTAAAGACGAGCACATTATAGAAGCGCCAAGTTAACGGCTTATTGCAGACAAGCTCCTTGGCAGTCTAATACATGGCCATAAACCACTTGGACACGCCCACCGAAGCGTCAGGAAGGATATCTCCTTGTTCATTCTGCTGGCTAATCCACACGGCAAACGAATGGTCCGACGGATTCGTAACGGCTGCCACGGAGAGAAGAGCAGCCAAGAGTAGTACGAGACGGTAGATAGTCGCTACGAGGACGGGTAAAAGTGTAGCCATGAGGAACATGCCCAAGACTGTTAGAAACGAGACATTAGTGGGTGTACTTCAAACGCAGAGGTAAAAAAACTAACATGTGCAAGCGTACGAATGAGGAAAATCGCATTATTAGCTGTCATGGGTGTCGGAACTGCTGGCGTTTCTCAACGTCATTGTAAATATGTAAGGAAAAAGGGGTTTGTCTAGGTATTTTCTATGTATATACATGTGAAGGGGGTGCGTATTACATCATAAACTTGTTTTTTAGCAATCCCCATATCTTATTGGATAAAAAAACTTGAGGTTTTTGCTCTTAGTTTTGGGGGGGGATACGGATATCAATTGCCTTAATATTTAGATCATTTTAACGAAAAAAATATTTATCAAGGAAGGGATTTTATCGAGTGATGGATTTTTCAAGAAAAGAATCGGTATCTGCCATTACCTTTCTCAACAAAATTTGTACTAACTGACCTGTGTGCACCGATCTTCTTGAATATTAACTGTCCCGATATGATTGTCTTATCCTTATATGCTATTAAAGGGTGCAAGTACTATCCATCCATTCCAGTTATCTTCCACCATGATGATCAAGTTATTGTCTCGACCTGCTCTAGCTGTAACGTGCAAGCAGCTGACTTCCGTGGCGCTTTTCAGCTCGGCACGGAGCGAAAATCCAAATGTTTTCTTACACCGATAGTCGAGAAGCTCGTTGCTGGGATAATTGTCCTCGTAAATAATTTACTTATCTTTCAATGCCACTTGCATTTCAGCACGTGCTTACGAACTAAACTATCTGCTTCTTTCGACATGACGCGTCAAATTGCCGATCTCGAGAAAATCCCAATTAGGAATGGGTGGATTCCACGGGACTTTTGATTTCCGGTACACCAACAGCTCGGACAAGCATTACTACTCTCGTATTTCAGCAGGGCTTTCGACGGTTGACACTCGGGTGGCAACACGACATTTTACCTCACGCTCATTCTCCTACTACTTGTTCCATGTTCCCATTTGTCATCTATGAGCTCATTTTTCACAATAGTTTCTTAGCTTTCGTTCCTTAACGTTCAAAAGTCCTCGAAACGGATTAATTGCAAAGTTATCTACAGATAGCAACGTCAACACGAAAACAAGCCACTTCTCGGGCAATCGAACGCGAATAGCATTGTCATCTTTCAAATTGCGAGCTCAGATTGCCTTTGAAGCTTCACCTATGCGAACGTTTTCACCTTCAAAGGTTGTTTTCCGAAGCACTTCAGCTGTAGGGGTTGCGGCAAAATGAACAAGCACGATAGCATCTTGAATTGTCGCTCGGCCAAATGTCACAAGCAGATCGACCGAAACCTATGCAACAAGCTGCATCCACTAAAGTACCGTGCGTACATGAGAGAGACACACCATCGCGCCACTCGTTCCAATCCACATGCACTCGCGTAAAGTCTTGTGTTAATATCGTGGAAATCTCGCGCACATACAGCTTGTTTTCACCACTTCCATGGAGACGTGTTCATCCTGTTGTGAATGGAACACCTGCGAATTATGATCATACAAATATTACTTTTAAAGGATTCTGCCAGTTTCTGCCGCGTCTTGTTTACCTGAAGCCTGGGAGTCAATGCCCTCACGATGAATATAAGCTCAGTGGTATATTATGTTATAGCCATCCTTTGCGAACCATAACACGTCGACTTTCCCCCCACGTCCGTGAAACAATCACTTTTGCCAGGAGACCCATCAAGTTTCTGGTAAAGAGAAGAAGTAGATGCTGATTTAAAACGAATAATTCCGTTGATGAGTAATTAATTACACATGATCCCACGGTTCCATAAAACGTTCACAAAACCCTTTCAAGGGCGTAAATGGGTTCTTCTGTGAATTTTGAAAAAAGAGTGCGGGGTCCTGTGTAATTACTCTAGAAATAATTAAGGTAAAAAAGTAATGCATAACGAGACGTGAATATAACAAAGCAATAACGCATCGAAATTTGCGGCGTGTGCGTCAGCTCTTTTTGCTCTACTGCGCGTACTAGTGACATCAATCAAGTCGCTGAGCTGCCACGGTTGCCTCAAGTTGACGTCGGTTGGACAACTTCGTGTAATAGAACGAAACTAAAGCATAAACTTTTACAATAAATCAAGGAAAAGTCTAATGCGCCCCCCCATTTTGGCTAACGCGCCCCCCCCAAATGAGAATTTTGAATATTTTTTTACAAAAAGTTATCTTTTTTTCTCACTCTGATAGACGTAAATAATATTTCGATGATCTTTATAAGGGCGCGGCTATTTCCACACACGCTTTTGCTATTTCCACACACACAATTGCTATTTCCACACACACAATTGCTATTTCCACACACACAATTGCTATTTCCACACGCACCCGGCACCCCCATAGCTTTCAGCCCCCCTCACTTCCCAGGAGAATCTTGACAAGTCAAACTCGATCACAAGCGTAAGTTTGAGTCTTACAAGCAAGACTCGAGCACTATCGCTTGTAAGTTTTATCGAGTAGATTAATTAATGTCTCTGGCAGAGCCATCCGGAACGAGACGTGGCGGTGGTAGCACCACAGCGAAAGCCTTTGTAGGACAGATCTACGCAGCTCTACATTCTTCCCTGCGTTCCAACCCCATTATTAACGGGGTCAACTGCTCTCGTCTTTGGATTCATGTGGCACTTACGTTTCTTTTCCTAGTTGTTTATGTCCTAATGGTTACCGTATCGGGCCAGGGGGTCGTGGTCTCAACATCTAGTAATCTAAAGCAATGCACAGTGGACGACGGCACGGGCGTCTTGCGGCTGGAGCTCCAAGTGTTTTTGAAAAATTCGCCACCAGGTGCTAACGCTCAACCTCAGTTGGGTAAGTGGAACGATACAACCAGTAGTTACGTTCTAAGTTCCGTGCTTTCGTTGTGTAAACAGGTGAATACGTTATGGCAATTGGTCCGATGCACAAGGTTAGGACAGAGGTTCATGATTCCATGCGCACACTGCTGGCGCATCAGGTTATTAAGTTGGATGCCAAGATGCAACGCGAACCAATCTGGTTTCTCGAGGTGATTGAATATTGGATGTTCGTTGTTCGCAAGCCCAGAGCTATATAGACAAAGAAGCCTTATCGACGCAGCAAAGACGAAGTTCACAGCTGTACACGTTTATTGTCGCTTTTTGATGGGAGCAACAGCAAACTCAGTACTACAGTCAGCTAGTTAAGCCTACCTAGAAGCCATGCGCAATCCTTTACTCAATGGATCGTTACCGTAGTGGCAAGGCCGAAACAGGAACAATGCGAGCTGGTGGATCGTGCAGCAACGTCAGCATCGGGTGTATCCAATTATTCATCTTTGGCCTTTTGGACAGACGTCTTGGCCTCGTTTGCAGAAGGCGTAGGTGGCGGAAGTTCGTCCTCCTTTCCATCCTCCTCTTTTTCGCCTTCCATTTTGTTCAGTGTTTTTTTGTACTGCGACACATCGTCTGCTCCGAGCCAATAGTCCTGCAGAGCGACTAAGATAGACACAACAATGGCTATCATCAGGACACCAGCCAGAACAGCCAAAACCGTGTGCTCTGCAGACCACTCGATGACCGTGTCCACAATCTTCGAGAAAAAGCCTTCCTCCGGGATGGGGCCAGTAGGCTCCGCGGCCTTCCAACCGCTCTCCACAAAGTCAAGAAAAGCAGGAAGTGAACGTCCGCCCTTGTACCTGTACACCTGTCCATCGTTAATGTAAAAGATCGTTGGGTAGCCATTCACACCGAAGCGCGAGCACACACGACGGTGCACTGTACAGTCAACCTTAGCGATGTTTGTGGTGTCGCCGTTTTCCTTTAGAGTCCGACTCAATTTATTCCACGTAGGCGCCAAACGTTTACAATGACCACACCACGGAGCGTAGAATTTAATCAGCCACGGATCTTTGCTAGTCAGCACCTCCTCTTCGAAAGAAAGTGTCGTGAGTTGTACTACTGCGCTCTTACGTTCGTTCTCCAGCTGCTCAGCGGCTGCCGCTTTTCATTGCTCCAAAAATTCAGCATAATTCAGTACAGCGTCGCCAAAATTCCTTTTGTAGCCGTCTGTTGCGAATGCCACCATACTCGGGACGTCTCGACGGCCATTGTAATCGTACGACTTGCCGTCAGCTGCAACCTTAAGTGTCGGGTATGATCCCACACTAAAGCGCTCACACAAGCTCCTCTCCGTAGTACAGTCCACATTGGCGACGTGCACGTTCGCGTCTTCGAGTCCCTCAGCCTCTGACAGCTCGTCTATGGTGGATGCCAGCTTCTTGCAATGGGAACACCAAGGCGCAAAGAATTTGATGAACCACACGCCAGCGCTGGTTCGATGGTCAAATGTGGCCTCGCTTAAAGCCTCAGGTGCGGCTTGTGCGCTATGGCAGGCGTAGCCAAAGGCCGTAAGTGAAAGCAACGCAGCACCGAAATGCATCTCTGAGAGTCCAGCCAAAATACCGGATCCAATTACACCAAAAGCGTGTCCGCGCCCTTATAAAGATCATCGAAATATTATTTACGTCTATCAGAGAGAGAAAAAAGGATAACTTTTTGTGAAAAAATATTCGAAATTCTCATTTGGGTGGGCGCGTTAGCCAAAATGGGGGGGGGCGCATTAGACTTTTCCTAAATCAAACGCATCGCTAATGACAGCGAGTTTGCACTTCAATAATGACTCTTTTACTTCACTGATTTGTCTTCCCTTTTACTACAACCAAAGTCCTAACTCCAATACACCAGAGCCCCTACGAGTCACTGGTCACTCTAGATTACATGACATGTTTGCGAGATATGTGTCGTATCCGCGCCAACCAAGGTGCGGTGGTGGTGGTGGTTGTTTTGGCGTAAATAGAAAAAAATCTTCGAGTGTCCAAAGCCAAGCCGTTCACGGCTGAAGCTCGCACACAAGCTTCCCTTCAGATGTTGAAGGGTCGTATGCGGGATACAAGAGCGAAAGCGCGTGAGATCTACTCTCTTTAAATGAAACCTCACCAGCTTCATCGTTTCTGATCTCGTCCACATTACTATCCTCCAAAATTTCAGATCGCTCAAGTGCCACATGAATATCTGCCTTTCGGCCAACAGTCTCAACAAGTTCGTCAAAAAGTCCAATTTTCCACGCAAGATGCTTTTGTTCCAAAAAATAATACACACGGAATGCATTCCAGAAATGCGCATTGTCCAACTTCCTTATAAGTGCGCCATTCACCGAGTCACGGAAAACTTTTTGGATTCGCTGGACATCAACGTCTACATCTCTCAGGTTTACACCATTCTTCACAAGAAAGCGAAGCAGCACCAAGAGCTCGTACTCAGACGGTCGGTAATGACCACTATGAGGATAAATAGTTTTAATAACCCCATTGGAAATTACCATCATGCCTGCAGTTTGCACACATTCTCCACCAACAAAACTAGTATGATGGATTCGAGGAATTTTCTTTGTCTCTTTTTGGGACCCGTATAGCACACCATCGCGCAACACAAAAATCCATCCATCCGGTCCTGTTTCCACAATTTCTTGAGTGACATCATGTACAATAATGCCGTTTTGCACTGAAAGTGCGAACTTTTGGCGCTCGGCAGCAGTGTCGCAGTAAAGTACAGTCTCCCGCTCTAGTTTTGTTCTCGGGACGCCCGCAACTTCGATTGATTCATCATCCAGCCATTCCCAAAAGCTAGGTTTCGTGGGCTCCATCGGTTGGCGCTTCCACTCTTTATAGTACGCACGCAAATTCGCGCCATATCTATCATAAATAACATTTAACGTTAGTCAAACTAATACAAAATCTGTCCATACATGCAACAAACTAACCGGTGCTTACGATCGCATACTTCCAGCCAACTTTTCTTGTCCACAACAGAAATGTTACCAGCGCTGTAGCCTTTGACCAGTTTGGGTGAGTACTTCTTGGCCAATTTGACAATCTCATGCATATTCTGGTAAGTGGTTCGGCGTTTAGCACGCATGCCTTCCGCTTTCATTTGTTTTGTTCCTTCGTTTGCTATACTTCACTCAATGCTTTACTAGCCCTCACCGGCTCTGACTCGTTTGCCTGAAGTATATTGTCGCACTATGACGGTCAGGTCCGGTAACTTGTGCTACCGTTACCTACTAAACAACTCAGCGCTGTGCGCAACGGGAATATATACGTATGGCTAATAGTGGTAGACCAAGCCAAGCCAAGGGACGTTTCCTGCTGAACTAAGTCTTAGAGCGCAAGCGCAATAAAGCAGCAAGTGTCACACGAAGACAAAGTACAGACAGGCACAATATATGCCGTTTTTTGTCGCTGTGATTTGTGTAGAGAGGGACGAAATAACTAGAGCTTGTTTACAAACAGCGTTAAACGCGAGTGTAGAAAGCTCAGCAACTTGTTCTTTGACAATGGGTAAGTACTATCTCTGACGTGTGTGACAATGCAACGCTGTATAGGATAAAAGGAAGTATAAGTTAAGAAAATCTTAGTTGTTAGTTCGAATAGGCAACTGTAATCTGTTACTTGTTGCAATCTGATTCGTACCTGTCTTGATCTCCGTCTTGACTGTGTACTTGAGTGCAAATTCTCTTATGCGAAACAGAAATGGAGACTCGGGTTGGAAAATGGCCCGGCTTTGCTCTAATAGTGCCAGCTTCTGCGTGGGATTTTAGCCAACAACAGGGCTAACAAAGAATACTTTTATTTTGACGAATTAAAAGCATTGGTTTCCCGAACCGGTTCGGTTAATATAGCGAGCGAAATAGAATGGGCCGAAGATTCGTCCTTATCTGGGAGATTCAGTGTGCGACCGGACGACATCTTCCGACCCACACACGAAACGATTTGGTGACATAGGTGGCACTTCGACCAATTGCCGATTGTTTGTACTTACAAGTAAGTGCCTGGCTATGGTGGAAAAATGCTACATGTCACTACTTGTGAATGTACTACACGGTACATTATCTTGGCCTCTAAGCGGTAATCTAGGTGCCCTTTTATGCACACGTTAGCTGACGTTGTAATTACTACTGTAGCGTACGTACACCAAGGGAAAGAACGCGGAATGTCACTGTCTAATGTGAAGTCGACACTATAAAAAATGAAAATATTACTAAATCCACAAATGAAGCAAAAAACATTATGGTGTTTCAAGCTTTCTACCAAAATTACATATGGATTTTTTTACACAAAGAATTTAACAATGAATTTAAGTTTATAATTTATTATAAATAATGGGCAATGTTATTTCCACACCCTTCCCGCACGTGACCATAATCAACTTGTTCACTTGTGTAGAAAGAACCCGCATTTTGGCAGCGACAAGGGTCGGACGCATTTGGGTAATTGCTACTTTTCAGTGAAAGGGAATTGGGTACACCCAATTTCATTTGGGTGCTACCCAAATTTATATATACATTTGCTTGATTAAGTTTATACTTAACTCTAATATAGTCACTTCAGAATTTCAACTGTAGTACACAAGTACACATCTTACCTAAGTACATTTTGTTGAAAGGTGTTGTCGTTCATCGTAGGGAAGATACGTAGGAAACTTGAGTCGTTATAGTCGTATAATATAGGCAAATATACCAAATCGTCTCTTGTCTGTATCTCGACAACCAATTACAGCTAGGTTGCGTCCGACGATGTGAATGCAACTAGATATTTATCTAATGCAAAGTTTATCGAGAAGTAATTAGCTAGCCTAACATGAATATGCATGACCAGTTGAAGGTATACTATTCCACCAACAGCTGTTGTGGTACCTACATACCTTATCAGTGCAAAAAATAGGCGGAACTCAGAATCGAGTACGCATACCGTATTTTTAGCACCTAAAAGGTAAGAAATACAGATTGCTAACTAAAAACAAATAGTCCTACCTAATTATAATAATTAAGTATACAGGCTATTTTTAACACTTCTCCTCAATGTATATTTCAAAAAATCACACATGTTGAAGGCAGAGCGCGGCGCGTAGCTCTTCGAATCTTGATGCAGGTAGTGCCTTGGTAAGTCCATCAGCAAGCATATCTTGAGTCGAAACGTAGGTAGCTTCGATAAGTCCATCCTTTAACTTTGAAACTATAAACTTGACTCGAATGTCGACATGCTTCATTTTGGCACTTGTTTGGTCGCCCTTGAAAAACTTGATAGCCGCTTGGTTGTCCATACAAAGTTGCATGGGTAGCTTCATCTTGACTTGAACTTCCTCTATAAGCTCTTTGAAATCCAAAAGCATCACCACGTTTGTCGAAGCCGCATAAAATTCCGCTTCCATGGTCGATAATGAGACGGCACCTTGTTTCTTGCAAAGCCAAGCCACCAAACTCCATCCAAAAATATGAGTCCACCTGAGGTTGGCTATCTATCGCTCTTGGAACCTCCATAATTCGCGTCGCTATACGCCTTGATGGTCAACTCGTTTCTCGCCACCTCACCACGCCCCATACAAAACTTAATATATTTGGTACCTTTGAGGTAACGCAAAATCTTCTAGGCAAGCTGCCAGTCAGCGGTGGTGGGGGCATGAGTAAGTCGAGTCTCCTTATGAACGGCGTATGCAATGTCGGGTCTGGCGCAGCGAGAGATCCAAAGCATGCTGCCGACCAAAGGCTGGAAATCGTTGATATTCGTTGGACCATTACTATTGAGGGGTTCACTTGGTTGAAGCGAGACATCTTCAAAGTCGGTGCCAATCGGCGTTCGAAATGCGTTTGCATCTTGCATCTTGAAGTCCTTAATGATCGCATCGATGGTCACCTCTTGATCCAACTTGTATCCTGAGTTGATGTCAAAAACCACTCGCATACCGAGAAATTTTGATACCATGCCGAGATTCTTAATCTCAAGGCATTTCATGTCTTCAAAGAATTGCTCCACGAGCTCCTCCTTGGTACCAGGTACTAGTAGGTCATCAACATAGATGCCTACTATAACGGTTTCATCATCCAAGTGCTTGACGTTTAAACACATGTCCGTCAAGCACTGAGTAAAATCCAGATCCAGTAATTTTCCGTGAATCAACTTGTTCCATAGTCGTCCTGCCTGTTTCAGGCCGTAAATCGTCTTCCTGAGGTTGAGTACTTTTCCGACTTTGTTATCTTGAGTGCATGCACTGGTTTTCAGCTCCATACCTTGGGGAATGAACAGAAAAATATCATGTTCATTTTCCTCAGCCTTAACATAGGCGTTTGCAATATCCCCGTGCCTTGCAGGCACATGCCACTTGGTTGACAATGCCAGAACCAACTTGACCGTATTCATATCGATAACGGCGGCAAACGTTAACGTATAATCAATACCGAAACGTTGCTCGTTGCCACATGCAACGAGTCTAGCCTTAAATCATTCGATTTCACCATCTTGGTCAGCTTTGTCTTGAACACCCATTTGGTGTGAAGAGGCCGGCAATCTTGTAGTTTGTCGACGACGCTCCAAACTTCATTACGTTTTATAGTTTTAAGCTCCTCCTGAACGGCATTCGTCCACTTGTCTTTGTTGGAGGACTTCATTGCTTCGTTGAAGTTTTTAGGGTCCATTTCGGTGACGAAATTTACCGACCTATCACCCTCGGCTGTACTAGGAGTTTCAATCGTATCTTGGTCAATAGTAGATGAATCTTCGAGCTTAGACTTGGAAACACGTCGTGTTACGCAGCGCTCGCGTTGCCAACGTTTTTTATTTCGGGCCTTCATATTCTTGGGGGTCGTAGCGGTAGTCGTATCTCCCCCTGATTGACGATCTTCCACCATACTTTGTTGAAGTGTACGGTTTTGGTCGGGGGTCAAGGTTTCAACATTTTTGATGCGTTGAGTCACAACAACCTTGCGTTCACCTTTAAAGTAAACCTTATACCCCTTGACCTCCTCAATTTTCCTAACTACAACCGCAACCTGGGCACGTTGTGCTAGTGAATCCTTTCCAGGATTTCTATACACAGTGCAGATCGAGCCGAAAGCAACGATCTATCCGAGGTTCGATTGTTTGTCTGTCAGCACCTCTAAAGGTGAATGACGGCGAGAATTTGAGTTGCATGGGCTGCGGTTCAATATATACGCAGCGTATTGAACCGCATCGCCCCAAAACGTGAGAGGTAGACCACTTGCAAATAGCATGCACTTTGCCATGCTCATGACTGTTCGGTGCATGCGTTCTGCTTTGCCATTGCTAGACTGGTTGTTGGCCTCACTGATTTGGCATTCAACACCAGTCTGTATGCAGAAACCATCTAGTTTATTGAACTAGTACCCTCCATCGGTACGTAAAATTCGAACTTTGCAGTTAAACTGCCTTTCAAAAAACGCCATGAAGTATTCAAACTTCTTGGCTGCAACATCTTTTGTTTTCGCCAAAAAAACGCGCACGTAGTTAGACTTATGATCAACAAAGTTGATGATATATCTATTGCCGAGGAGGTCTTTCGGGGTGATTGGACTTTTTAGGTCTGAACATATGACACCACCGATACGATCAATCGGTGAATTGGTTCCACTGTCCTTGACAGACCTCGGATGTTTTGTTTGCTTGACCTGAGCACAGGTCAAACAATTCATCCGATTATGGTCCTTCAGCACAATCCCACTCAACCCATCCTTGGCCAAACGTTCTATGGCATCGTAATTCAGATGTACGAGTTGTCCATGAAAATTCATTAATGACCCTTTTTGGACATCTGATTACCGGGCCAAATCGGTGTGATTTTCATCGATGATGTCCATCACGGCCGGAAAATGAGTCTCGTTGCGATGATGAATGAGACGTTCACGTTAACACCTTGTTGGTCTTTTGGATGTCTAAAATTTGAGATTGGGTGGACTTGTGTAATAACACACGGTTGCCTTTAACATAGGCCATTTCGCACCCTTTCTCCTCCAAAAGACCTTAATACAAGATGTTTTTGGCGAGATTCTCCACTTAATATACGTTCTCCACTCGAAGAGTCTTTGGTTTACCACTTGCATGGACTTTCAACAAGATACAGCCTTTATATGTAATTTCCACCACGACGCAGTGAATTTGTTTGAATACAAGAAGAAGGTCATCGAGTGTCATGGTTGTGGTAAAATAGGTCATATTAGACCGAAATGCCCTAATAAGCCTGAAAAGTCGATTTCTCGCTCGCTGTTTCGAGTTTTGCACCGAAATCGGTTGCAAACACTTGGATACTCGATTCCTGTGCTAGTATGCACTTGCTTAATCAGCGGAAGTACCTGCGAGATGCCGAACTGGTTGACGGCACGTTGTGACTTGGCGACTCTTGATTCGCCTTCGATAGCTTCCGCAAAGTGAATTATCTCTTCGGCGTGTCGAAGATACTCGGTCCGTGTGTGATCGTACTTAGCCATGAGTACCGTCTTCAATTTCGGTGAGGAATAATGGACCACAATGTCCAGTACGAGCAGCTCACTGTTGGCAATAGCCTTGGATACTTGAACCAAATAAATGAAATGGTCATTCCATGAAACGTTTGGGCTCTTCCGACTTGTGAAGAGTTTCATCGCCTGTGCAGGGGTGATGGTCGTGTGAAATGCACTAAGCATATTGTTCATCACATGCACGAGAGTGGGCGTTTCGGTCCACCATGTGTCGACTCGTCTGTTGTAATACTTCTCGGTTGTACCACCTAGGTAATGACCGAGCAAATCGACCTTGAAATCTTCGCTCCAGTAGTATCCGCAAGCGGATTCCGCGATATATGTTTGTCGAATAAATCTTGTACCCCAGTCCTTGAAACCAGCTCCAAGGCCGCGATACAGTTCGGTGCCATCGAAAACCTTGATGGAGAGCTTGCACTCCTTATCTGACGGCGTTTTAAACTCTGGAGGACTTTGTTGCATAGGTGCACCCATACCAAAGTTATTTCGGTGTACATTTGGTGGTACATTTGGGGGCACCTGCGGCTGCTTCTCCGGAGTGCTTTCAAGCGACTCCATGCGCATGCGTGTCCCTAGGCGCATCGAACTATTGAATCCGAAGTTGTTCAGATCCGGTTGGACCCTGGAAGCTTCAAGCTTGTCCATGCGGTCGCATAGTTTCTTGAACATCTCCAGAGTCTGCATCCCTTCGGCTCCCATGGGGGCCCGCTTCTCTTCAAGGGATCCGTCGTCGCTTGATACGGCTTGACCCTTTGGGCTCATAACCTGTTGAAAAGTGTTGTCGTTCATCGTAGGGTAGATACGTAGGAAACTTGAGTCGTAATAGTCGTATAATAAAGGCAAATATACCAAATCGTCTCTTGTCTGTATCTCGACAACCAATTACAGCTAGGTTTCGAGATCGCCACGCTTTGAGAAATTATTATGCGTCCGACGAAGTGAATGCAACCAGATAGTTATCTAATGAAAAGTTTATTGAGAAGTGATTAGCTAGCCTAACATGAATATGCATGACCAGTTGAAGGTATACTATACCACCAACTGCTGTTGTGGTACCTACATACCTTATCAGTGCAAAAAATAGGCGGTACTCAGAATCGAGTACGCATGACATATTTTTAGCACCTAAGAGGTAAGAAATACAGATTGCTAACTAAAAACAAATAGTCCTACCTAATTATAATAATTAAGTATACAGACTATTTTTAACACATTTTTCTCTCTTCTTCTCTCGGAGTGGAATGTGTTTGTTTTGTGGAGTGCGGAATAGTTCTGGTCACGTTACTCTGTGGAGATTTCGCTTGTGGATATAATTAAGTGGAATAAAGTTTATTATTTTTTCGTTTTATCGTACAAGCATTTTGGTCTACTTTTGTCTTACCTTGCAGTCACGCTTATAGTAAGCTTTGCATAATGAAATAGCATATAACGGTTGTAACAGGGTTACAGTCGAGTCACATTTAGTAGGTGGTGTATGTGATTACACTACGGTTGGGGTCAGTATTGACCGGTTCGAAAGGTTTGAACCACTGGTTATTTTAACCAATCAGGGCAGGAGCCCTTGGGGGTGGCGTGTCAGCCATCCACGTGTCGGTACACAGGTGGTGTACACTACATTTTAGCGAGGTACGAATTTGGTATGTTCTACTTAGTATTACATATAGTTTACATTAGTTTAAATTAATTTAGGCTAATTATATACTAAATATATTCATTTTACATTTCACTCTATATTACAGACGCACGAACTCGACCGGTCGTGCGTGTAGTGAGTGCCGTAGCGTAAGGGGAGCCCTCCCCTTATCTACACCCTTAGTAAGGGAGCCTTGCCTTTAAGGCAGTAGCGAAGGCTACTAGTAAACCAAACCGGGAATCTTGGCCCCGAGTAGGAGAGCTCTCTCCTACTAAGCCCTTTATAAGAGCGTATCGGCTAAGTAGCGGCGAACGCCGCTTAAAGGAAAGTCTTCCTCTGTGTGCTAGCCGCACCGTGCGTGTACGCACCGGCTACATCTGCTAGCACTAGTAGTCAATCCAACACCTTTGTTGGTAGGTTACGGCATCCTTTGCAAGGGATGAATCAGGACGATTGGAATAGGATAACCCTCGTCCAGCAGGAATCCTTTAACAGGCTTTTATCCTTACTGGGTGACGAAGGCATGCAGTTCCTAGTGGAGCAGGGCCTTGAGGCCGTAAAGGCGAGGGTCAATGCCCTCATCGCCCATGAGGAGAGTTTAGGTGGAGGTCGTTCCACGGGGGGTGCGTCCCCCATTATCCTTTAAGATAAAGGAATTCACCGGTGAAAAAGGTGATAACCTTGATGTATGACTGCGAGAGGTCGAAACGGCCTTCGCCACAGCGAATGTGACCGCTGATCACTTGCAAGTGGGACTTGTACTGACCCATCTTACGGGCAAAGCCCTTAAATGGGCGTTTACGTGGCCGGATTCGGTCACGAGAGTGTTACCAACCTGGGAAGTAATTAAGCAAAAGCTTATGGACATGTACGCCACGACTGATCTGGTTTTCCAGAATCAGCTGGCGTTTTTGAGGTGCCGTCAGGGCACTAGGGACTTGGAGACTTATGTCAAAGAACTGAAGACCCTGTTGGCAGGGATGTACGCGAAAGAGTATTCGGACGATATGTCCATCCCCGTCTTCATGGGCGGCCTGAAAGAAGGGCAAGCACGTTCGGAACTGTTCCGATGCCGACCCAATCCCTGGTGGAGGCGTCTAAGATGGCGATCAACGCCGAGAGGAACTTTCGTTCACTAAGGTGGGTCCCAAACCCATGGACCTGAGTCAGGTCGAAGCGGAGGAGAAACCTTCCGCTCAGAGTCACCCTGACTCTTCTTCGCAGAGCTTCGAGGCGGAGCTCCTTGCAATGTTGCAGCGGCATGGACCTCTGAGATGCTTACAGTGTGGTAGCACGGATCATCTGCGGAACAAATGTCCGCGGAACCCCAGCGAGATACTCGCTTAAAAGGGCCAAGGGTTGGGAAGAAGCCCTGTCCCAAGCCGTCGGGAAACGACAGCTTCCAATAGGTGCGGGGCGCCCTACTGGGGGAACCCTCAGTGCTGTTAAGCCCCAGGGTAGGGGACGACAGCACAAAGCCCCGAGGGAAACGGTGCTTTCTAGCACCGAGTTGGTGTACCAGCCAGGTTTGCTGGTAGTTCTTGCGGACGTGAAAGGCTTTGATAAGCCTTGGAGAGTCTTGATAGACTCTGGAGCGTCTGACAATTATGTCAGACGGCTTCTGTAGAGAAGAGTCGGCTGTATGCCGAGGCCCTAGAGGCACGTTCTCGTGACGTCGTCACGGTCCGTCTTGCGACGGGCGTACAGGTTACTGTACCCAAGGTCTCGATTGACCTTAAGATGAAGTTTGCAGACTTCGACAGCTTGGAACTTTGCCTAGTCCTGGATTTGGACTCGAGGTATGACCTCATTCTGGGCATGAAGTGGCTGGAACGCCACGAGCCATGGATAGAGTGGAAGTCAAAGTCCATTGGCTCAACGCACCCGCGATCGGGTGAAGCATTGGCGAGTCATGAACACACCTTTGCTTGATCGCAAAAACGATTCTGGCGTGAGATGCAAGAGATTGGGATGTCTGAAATGATCATTCCCAATGACGTTAAGGAATAGTTCCTTAGCGAGGGGGATTCTGCGGTTAATCCCCACTCCGTTAACGGTGAGACTGGTGAGTTGCCAGTGGCAGAAGTGGATTCCTCTGAAGCGACTCCAGTGGTAGGGGTAGAGACCCTTGTGGTTAAGCGCGAGGCGCTTCCAAGCGAAGAGACCCGTAGTTCGTCTCTTTCGCACGTCGTAAAGGATTCCGATCACGCCGTTATAGGCGATACTGGTGAGTCACCAGTGGCAGGGATGGATTACTCTGAGGCGACTCCAGTGGGAGGGGTATAGACCCCTGTGGTTAAGCGCGAGGCGCTTCCAAGCGAAGAGACACGAAGTTCGTCTCTTTCGCACGTCGGAAATGATTCCGACTACGCCGTTGTAGGGGAGACCGGCGAGTCACCGGTGGTATAGGTAGAGACCTCTGTGGATAGGCGCGAGGCGCTTCCAATAGATGGGGCAATTGACTCCCCACATTTGGGTCTCGGGATGAGACCCGAGGCCAGTAGTCAGCAGTCCTATCGGATGCTGAATAGTGTGACAGGTGTTGTCACAGAAGGCGTAATCCTGGAACGGTTGCCTGGGGTAGGCGAACTGTTGTCGTTGGAGGAGATGTCCTTCAACGAGTTGGGAACTGCTTTGAAAGCAGGTGAAATCGACAAGGTTGTCGTATTACGTCCGGAAGAGGAGTTGAATTCCTCATCCACGATGGACAAGTCAGTTTTGGTACAGACCAAACAGGCATTTAATGCCCGAAGCGGTCTCAAGATCCTCGCGGATCCTGAGGACCCTTACCATTCCTTACTGAAGGAATTTGGAGATGTCATTAGTGACAACCCGCCGATGGGGTTACCACCGGATCGGGGAGTCCGACATGAAATTGATTTGGTTCCTGGAACCAAATACTGCGTCACGAGGCAGTGGCCTCTCCCCAAGGATCAATGCGACGACATTGACTCATTCTTCAAGGGGAAAGAAGAGGCAGGGATGGTACGGGAGAGCAAGTCTCACCACCCATCTCCCACTTTTTGTGTTCGTAAACCGAACGGAAAGTGGCGCATTGTGCATGCGTACAATAAGCTGAATGCAGCGACTGTACCCATGCAGACTCCGATTCCTCGGAAGGATGTCCTCCAGAACAATATGGCGGGCTGTACTGTGTACATTGCCTTAGATCTGGTGGACGGGTATTATCAGGTGCTCATGCGAGCGTCCGATATTACGCTTGCAGCGGTCAGCACGCCTAGCGGCATGCTATGGGAATGGCTTGTTATGACACAGGGGATTTCAAATGCGCCAGCGACTTTCAATCGCTTGGTGAGTCAACTCTTCCGCCCTCATAGAAAGTACGCTCAGACGTACTTCGACGATATATTCGGCCATAGTCGTGCGGAAGGCGACTCGTTTGATGTTCAGACGCATCTGATACACCTTCGAGCAGTGCTCGAATGTATGCGAGAGCATAAGTTATATGCAAACGCATCCAAATGTATCTTTGGTACTGAGGAAATTTCTTTACTCGGATGCTTCATCGGTAAGGATGGAGTGTGGGCGGATCCCGCGAAGGTGAAAGCCATGGTGGAGTGGCCTTCGCCTGTAAATCTTAGAGATTTACGGAAGTGGCTTGGATTAGCCAACTATCTCCACAAGTACAGCGAGAACTACACTGAAATGGCGAAGCCATTAACCGACCTTCTTAAGAAGAACGTGGATTGGTGTTGGGAAACCAAACACCAAAACGCTTTTGAAGCGGTAAAGGGGATCTTGTTAAAAGCTCCCGTTCTTGCTCTCCCAGATCCTGGGAAACCATTTAGTGTAACAGGACTGATCCTGTTACAGGCTTACACTGTATTTTGCGAGGAAGCGCGCAATACAATTAGGGCAGGATTAGTTGGTAACAACTAATCCTATAATAAAAGTAAATATATTAATATTCACTTGTGGGTTAGAACGCAAAATTAAGAGTGTTTATTTGATGGGTGGTTTAGAGGCTAATAGTATAGTAACTAACTAATTAATATAATAATATCAAGTCTTTAACTAACTGGACTATTAGTTAACCTGCAAGACTCGGTATTTATACCGAATCGACTTTTCCTTCTTAGATTATCATAACTTATAATCTCTTATTTAAATTTCAGACAACGCGTCTGAAATTAAACTGTGATATTCTAACTTGAATATCTATTATGTAATGGCACCCCATTACATCACCCCCCCACTTAAGGTGGTTGGCCAATATTTTGGCCAATCATGGGTGGCACTTTTTGGTCAGAATTCTCATTCACCAACTGATTGTCCATCGACTCGATGGTCAAGACACACGGCGGCGGCGCTCTAAAGAGCGCTGCTGAAAAAGATAAAGGAACTTCTTCCTCCGCCTCAGCACTAGGTGCTGAGGTGTTGAGTGACAACAGTGACGCTGCATTAGCAGCGTCAACTACGCAAAGGTCGGAAGACGTACCGTCTTCGACCACAGATGCTGCTAAGGCAGCATCTGACAAGAAACAGGGAGATGTTGCTAATGCAACATCTCGCACGATGGCAACTTCCGAATGGAGTGTTACCAAGAGGGCCATGTTCTGGAGTTCTGACTCCGAACAAAGTGATGGGGATATAGATGTCCCCACTAAAGGATCTAGCGAGTAGAAACTCGCTAGGTGCTCATCGCCTAACAGCGATGACGACTCTGGTGTCGCTGTCATAGCTGACAGCGACAATGATTATCACAGGTGGTTGCGGGAACGCAGAGCCCCACCTGGACCAAGTACTTCTCCACGTCGGGGTGATTTAACCCCGGCGCGTGGTGTTGAAGCAGGCGGTGCTCCGCCTGATAAAAGGGCTCGAACAGAAGCGTCGGCTGCCGATTCTAAAGCGTATCATCGTACGGAACCACATGTTCCGTACAGAGTGGGGTTTTGGACCCCTGGCTGGGCTATTGCCCCCAACAGTGGCGGTCACCGTAACCGGAACTCCCAGTATGCGTTATTCGATGTCAACGTGCTGGATGACTGCGAAGACATCCAGTCACGTCGATTCGATCGAAGTACAGACGATAGACGTCTGTACTTTATTGACCTATTTTTCCAGGTTCGATATTATTCGAGCCGGAAAGGTTCAAGGAAGAACAGGGATGATAAAGACGCCCTGACTCAGAGTTGGAATGCTTTTGTTGACAACTACAACAAAAGCCCAGATGATTACGTGAATAAAGTTCACGTAATGCGCGAGCGCTTTTTAAAGCACTCTCGAACAGTCAAAATGGAATACATCCATTTTGCTTGCCTCAAAGAAGGGTTAAAGTGTGGTGTCCCTTCTCACCTCGTTTGCCCGCGGTGTCCGCAGGGCGCTCTTCGTCTGTCAGAGGAGGAGTTGCGGGGGTACGGTGGCTTTTCCGTACCCGCCGAAATTCAGGGTTTAATTGATACCCTGAATGCATCAACACCTACTGTTGATGCTACTTACCATTATGAGTTTGAGAATTCTTCTCAAACTCAGTCAAAAGGTCTGGGGCGTCGGCCCTCAGAACCTCAATCGGTTCCCAAGAGTCAAACACTTGGGGATATCCCAGCCAGCATACCAAGTACTCGGTACGCTGCCCCTTCTTCAAAGGCACCGAGCGCTTCGAGATCAAGCGCTCGAGGATATATCGCTAATTCCCCTGATTATCAATCAGGGGCGGCGGAGGATGAGAATTCCCTCGCCGTTGTTGTTGCGGAGCATGGTTCTTCGCTCCGCAAGCTCGAGGAGGGTTATTCCTCCTTGAGCAGCGATATGTCTCACTGTGTGAAGACATATCGGTCTCTTCGCGAGGATGTCCGCGACATCCTCGGAGGGCACACTGCCCTCCATCAGAAGAATGATCTTCTGTACATTGATCTTTCTCGCTATAAGAGAGAGCTCGATCGGCGCACGGCTGATCTCGAGCAGTCGAAGGCGGAGGTAACGACTCTCCGCTCTGCTCACCAACGGCTGGAGGCCGATTACAAGTCTCTCTTGGGAGACTTGGAGAAGCACGGCATCTCCCGTGGTTCTGCGTCTCGTCGTAAGACGAAGACGAGTGATACGGCTTGAGCCGCCCAACATAGAATGCTGGGTAAAGCCGAATTGCTGTGGGAATGTCTAAGGTATAGGCATTCCCCCGAATCTCTTGGACCTTGAAGGGTCCAATGTACTTAGGAAGCAACTTCCGTGTAGGGAAGTTGCTTATTGCATGTGTACGCAAATTAGTAGTACTTAGTAATACTAATTCTCCTTTAAGAAAGGAGTTCTTGTTCTCCCTTCCTTGTTTATCTGCATTTTGCTTCTGCTTATCAAAAGCAGAGGCAAGTGAATCCTTTACATAGCGTATTACAGCTTGGCGCTGTAATACTAATTCATTTACTGCTTTATCAGCAGTAGGTGCATTGTCTTCGTTGTCTGCAGCCATTGCTGCAGACACATATTCATCGTATGCAGCTTCAGTTTTAATTGAAGCTGCTTCCGCTTCTACTGTATTTTCAGTAGAAGGGCCATCGTTTTGTTCACAAGTTGCAGTCGCAACTTGCGCATTGACTCGCTCAAAATTTGAGCGGTCCCTCCCCCACTTAGATTTGGCGTACCGCCAAGTAAAGCTGTGGTTCGTGGATGCCTTAAGGCATTCACGTAGAACGGTGTATGCTTAGTTGAAGCATGCACCGAATTGTTAATCGCGAATTCAGTGAGTGACAGGTAGTCACTCCACTGTTCAAAGGCATGTGCGTATGATCGCAACATGTATCCGAGAACGCGGTTAACCCGTTCCGTCTGCCCATCCGTTTCCGGATGGTCCGCAGTTGACATCTTCAACTGGGTCCCAACAATGAGAACGTTTCTTGCCAGAAACGTCCTGTAAATCTCGGATCTCTATCCGAGACAATGTCTTCCGGCATTCCGTGCAAACGGAATACCGTATCAACGAATATCCGCGCTGTTTGAGCGGCGGTTACATTCGCTGATACTGCAGTAAGATATACCATCTTAATGAAACGGTCTACAAAGACCACTATTCCAGTCTTCCGACTATTGTCGGGTGGAAGACCGAATACGAAGTCCATTGAAATGGACTTCCAACACTCTGTCGGAACCGGCAGAGATTGCAGCGGAGCCTGTGCAGACTGCGCAGGCTTAACGCGCTGGCAAATCTCGCAAGCGCGTACGTATTTGCGTACCCACTTGTACTGGTTTCGCCAGTAAAAGTCACGTGCGAGAGAAGCGTATGTCTTCTCTCGACCTTGATGCCCCGAAATCGGTGCATCATGATACTCAAACATAATTTGATGTTTGAGATCATCGTCGTTTGGAACGACGATGCGACTTTCATCTTTTTGGTCTGTGCTGTAAAGCAGCAGACCATCGTGCAGTCGATATCGATGCACGCAAGCGCGGAGGAACTCTGGGAGTTCGTCGCGTTTCTCACTTGATTGATTACGTAAGTAATCAATCAACAGACGTGTCTCCTCGTCTGTTTTGTACGCCTCGCGTACTTGTCGTATAATTGACGACGACAAAGCAGTGCAACGGATTGCGTTTGCACTGGCCCCTTCGGTTACGGACGGTTTCGTCTCGTAATCGGGCCTTCGTGATAGCGCATCCGCTATCACGTTCAACTTTCCGGGTTTGTATTCAACCGTAAAGTTGTATTCAGCAAATAATGACAGCCATCGAGCCATTCTTTGAGAAATGTGTTGTGAATTCACGGCCGTGCGTAGCGACGCATGGTCCGTGTAAACCAAAAACGGTCTATCTCCCAATAGATAGATCCGAAACTTAGCTAGTGCAAACTTTATGGCAAGGAGTTCCTTGTCATGCACTGGGTAGTTGCGCTCGGCTGGGTGCAACTGACGCGATTGATAGCAGATTACGCGATCACGATCATCGTGATCACGCTGCATCAAAGCACAGCCGATAGCGAAATCGCTCGCGTCGCAAACGACGTGGAACGGACGCTCGTTATCGGCTATAGCCAAGACAGGCGCTTCAGTCAAGCTTTGCTTGGCTGCATCAAAAGCATCTTGACATTGGGTATCCCAATGCCATTCGACATCTTTCTTAAGTAATTGAGAAAGAGGCCGTATCAACCCAGCCTAGTTGCACGAATACTTGTGCAAATATGTTGCCAACCCAAGGAACTTTCGAAGTTCCTTAACGTTGTTTGGAGTAGGCCATTCAACGATCACCCTGATCTTTTCTGGATCAGGACGTACCCCGTTCTTGCCCACAAAGCATCCAAGAACGGGTATCTCAGGTGCACCAAAGGTGCACTTCTTCAGATTTGCATAGAGCTTGTGCTTACGCATAAGCTCTAACACTCGACGTAGATGCTCCCTATGGACATCTACATCGCTTTTATCGTGTTCACCCTTACTATGGATGAACACGTCATCGAAATAACTCGGTGCGAATTCTCGCACCGGGCGTAATAGATGTGTTTCGCATCTGTTAAACGTAGCAGGGGTATTTCGAAGCCCCTGTGGCATAACAAGCCACTCCCAAAGCATACCGCTTGGGGTGCTTACTGCCGTGAGAGGGATATTCTTCTCACGCATTAGGATTTGACAAAATCCATCTCTTAGATCGAGAGCACTAAAGATGGTGCTCCCGCACATGCCATCAATGATGACATCTTTTCGCGGTATCGGCGTCTGCTCCGGTACCGTCGCTGCGTTCAGCTTGTTGTAAGCGTGAACGATTCTCCACCCACCTGTGGACTTTTTCACACAAAAGGTGGGGGTAGAGTGTGGTGAGGTAGACTCCCGCACTTGGCCTGCTTTACGACGAGCTTCGAAAAACTCGTCGATCTCTTTTACCTGATCACGCGGCAACGGCCATTTCCGCGTAACACAATACTTCGTGCCTGGCACGAGGTCAATCTCATGACGAGTTCCCTTATCCTTAGGGAGATCGCTAGGTACTTCGTCTGGGAATACGTCAGCGTATTACCGAAGTACCTCATAAAACGGGGAGGTCGCTTTAAGCGACTTCCAGCTCTGCGCTTCAAAGCGCTGAACTCTCGTTTGATCATTGGGAACCTCTTTCCCAATGTTTTCCACTTGTAATGTGGATATTCGCTCACGAATATCCACTACATCATCTGTTGCAACGATGATACAGATCTGTTCGATCTGGCCATCGTGCAAGTTTCTCATAAACTTCTTCCAGCTTAGCTCTGGAAGAGCCATCACCTCCGAACCTTCTTTCGGAGGGTGTTCCATCAACAGAGACTGGGTAGCTAATCCGGTCTCCGTTTGCGTCAAGACGTTGATCGTCTCGACGGAACTGCCCATGCAATCAGACGCACTCGTCTGATTGACTGCTACACGGTGATTACGATTCACCGTGTGCAAATACTCATCATCATGGTGTCCACTGCCTACCATGGAATTTTGGCGATCAGATGTGCTCGTCTGACCGGCCGCCTTTTCTGTGACACGGTGGTCTTTATCACCCGTGAGCATGGCTAACGCAACGTGGTGGGCACTGTCCACCACGGAGTTTTGCTCACGATTGCACTCGATCGTGAGTTCACTCTCATCAACACGGAATTCATTCGTCGTGTTGGAACCTTCGGTCGCACAGTGGGTGTTTCCCACTGTGGATACTATTTCATTCTCACGGTGGGTGTTTCCCACCGTGGATATCACTTCATTCTCACGGTGGGTGTTTCCCACCGTGGATATCACTTCATTCTCACGGTGGTCTTTATCACCCGTGGAATGTTTATCTCCAACACGCAACGACTCTTCTGTTACGTGTGGTAGTCCCTCTGGACTCTCACCAGCGGAGGTACCTTCCGCTGATCGTGTCAGAACAGACCTGGTGGCGCCATCGCTATCCACCAGACTGTCTGACGCTGCGGTTGTATCCTCTGATACAGCCGGATTACACACATGGTGATCAGATCATGTGCGTCCGCCGCAGTCGATCGATAGGTTAACCCAGTCGATCGAAGGTTTAAACTTGGACATCCATGGGATTCCAAGTATCACATCGAACTTGTCATCTAAATCGAGGACGATGAATTCATCCTCGAATGACAGTTCATTCAACTCGAAGCGTGTTTTAATCACACGCTTTGGAATAGTCACGGTTGCACCTGTTGCTAACCGGACTGACAACATACTTCGTGGGGTCTCTACCTCCACGAAGCTCAACAGCGTTAGACTCTGAGTTCTAACGAAATTGTTTGACGCTCCTGTGTCAAACAAAGCTCGCATGGGGACATCGCTCCCGTGCGGCTTAACCTCCAGGGTGATAAGAGGCTTTCCATCACCCTGCACCTGTTGACAGGACATAGTCCCGTCTGGGTCTATTACCCTCACATGCCCTATGTCGGCATGATAAGATTCCCAGTAGGGCGCCCCGCCCCTACTGGCGATTCTCGTTTTTTGCACCAACAGGGTGATATCCCTGTTTATGTCGCCGTGCAGCGGACGGTTCCGTCCGCTGACTGCGTGGCACCGGACGCGGTGCCATACACTCATGGGCAAAATGCCCCATTTTCGCGCATCTATTGCAGCGAATATTCTTCTTAAATATCGGTTGCTTCGTGTTCGAAGCAACCGTAACCGATAGGTCCATCGGCTCTGGACCTTCACCGCCCATGCTCTGGCGCGGGTGGCTGTTTCTTGAGACGAAGTGTGAGCTTAGTCTGCCTGACTGCTGATTGTTGACATGCCGTTGCGGCATGTCAAAAGCGAAGGGCTGTTGAGCCCTTCGGCTGTACCCAGCATGCGATGACGCTGATCGCATGCTGAACTCCTCACAGATGCTCATGTCAATGGCATCCCTTAGAGTCTCTGGCGGGTGCCAGTAAAGACTCTGTTTGACGGGACCATCATTGAGTCCCTTCATGAATCCAGTGACCTGCATAGCAGGGGGCACCGGATCATACACAATATTTGACAGCAAATATTGCGTCTTCTGTGCGTAAGCTTGGAGGTCAAGCTTACCTTGCCGGAGTTTCATAAACTCCTGCCGACTACTTAGCTCCATTTCTGGAGCTTCAAAGTTGAGCTTTAGCTCAGCTTTAAATTCCTTATAAGTAAGGAACGCAGAGTCATCAGTGGCTCTGCGACCCATCGCGCATGCCCTGGCTCTGCCGCCTAGACATGTTGTGGCGAAGTACGCCTGTTGACGTTCGTCAACAATATTTTGCGCAGAGATGGCATCTTCCACCTCTGCAAACCATCTACGAAGGGGCTCGCCCCCTTCGCCGGTAAAGGGCGGTACTCGCGCCTTTACCACTTCAACGCTATGCGTTGCAGGTGCAGTTGCGGTCCGCGCTGCCTCTGGCGCGGGCCGTTCTGGCTTTTCTAGGTGGTTTCGCCTAAAGCGGTTCACCACTTGTACCACTTCCTCTGGAGACTTACTCTTGAGGAAGGTAATGATGTCGGTCCCCATAGACCGAATCATTTCCGCCGTCGCGTCTTTACTACGCGACGAGAAGTGAGGGAAGTGTTTATTCACCTCTTCCAGCGTTCTTTCTCTCTCGGCAGCCGACACGTCTCACGACATAATGCCGAGCGGCTCTTAATCTTCGCTCCGCTATTTAACTAGCAGAACGGAACTGTGGTCGTTAAGACGGACCACAAAGTGCTACCAGGTGTAACAGGACTGATCCTGTTACAGGCTTACACTGTATTTTGCGAGGAAGCGCGCAATACAATTAGGGCAGGATTAGTTGGTAACAACTAATCCTATAATAAAAGTAAATGTATTAATATTCACTTGTGGGTTAGAACGCAAAATTAAGAGTGTTTATTTAATGGGTGGTTTAGAGGCTAATAGTATAGTAACTAACTAATTAATATAATAATATCAAGTCTTTAACTAACTGGACTATTAGTTAACCTGCAAGACTCGGTATTTATACCGAATCGACATTTCCTTCTTAGATTATAATAACTTATAATCTCTTATTTAAATTTCAGACAACGCGTCTGAAATTAAACTGTGATATTCTAACTTGAATATCTATTATGTAATGGCACCCCATTACATTTAGTGTCGTCTGCGACGCCTCCGATTTCGCAATCGGATGTGCTTTGTTACAAGCAGACGATTTAGGAAGGGAACGCGTGATTGAGTTTGAGTCGAGGCAGCTTAAAGCTGCGGAACGTAATTATCCCGTTCATGACAAGGCGCTAATTGCAATGAAGTATGCTCTTGTCAAATTTAGGGTTCACCTACTCGGCTCTAAGCCGTTCGTGGTTTATACTGACCACGCGTCCTTACGGACAGCGACAAAGTCGCCTCATCTCTCGCAACGGATGGCCCGTTGGCTCTCATTCTTTGCGGAGTACAAACCTGAGGTTAAGTATAAACCTGGCAAGCAGAACGTTCTTGCAGACGCGTTGTCGCGTCGTCCCGATTACGAGCTCGCTCACGCCACATTCTTCACCACGTCTGTGGTGGACCTCATACGCCAGGTGTATGAGAAAGACCCACAGTGCACGGCGCTTATCAGTGCGTTGGGTGGAAAGGGACTTGGCTCGTCTGAGCCAACCCTGTCAAGTCGAGCTAAAGCTCGTTTACACCGTTACAGGTACTGTGACGGTTTGCTATATTATATCACGAGCGAGGAGGACACTCCGCGGGTGGTAGTTCCTCATGATGAGGAACTGAAGTATAGAGTCCTCTTTGAGGCACATGACGCCTCTACCGGGGGTCATTTAGGTCGAGATAAGACCTACAGCGCTTTAAGCGCTTTGTATTGGTGGCCCAATATGTATAAGTGGGTCGGTGCGTATATACGCACCTGTGAGACGTGTGAGAGGGTTAAACCATCTTCAAGTTTAGCTGCACCTTTGGCGAGCTTATCCGTTCCAACGGAGTGTTGGAAATCCATTAGCATGGATTTATCTTCGGTTTTACGAAGGATAAGGCCTGGAACACCGGCATATTGGTCTTTGTAGACCGTTTGAGCAAGACGGCTCACCTGGCGGCGGTGCCGGAGTCCATTGATGGACAAGAAACAGCTAAAGTGTTCCTAGACCGTGTCTTTCGACAACATGGTCTACCCGATTCCGTTGTGTCGGATCGGGATCCCCGTTTTACGGAACAGTTCTGGGGAGCGTTGTTTAAGGTGCTAGGCACCCAGCTCCTCATGTCCACTGCGGATCATCCGCAGACTGAAGGTCAGACGGAACGCGTTAATCGCGTTGTGGAGGATATTCTCCGGAGTTTATGTCCGGATTCTCCAAAGGGTTGGAGTGAGATGCCTCCTATGGCCGAATTTGCTATTAACAATTTGGTCCATGCATCTACGGGGTTTACCTCGTTTTACGTGAACGGATTAGTGAATCCAAGGGTTCCGTTGACGCCACATGTGTGTGGTCCAGGGCTTGAGGGGGGAGGATTCCCTGATGTCAGCCCTGCATCTGTGCGAAAGCACATCGATAAGTTTTTATTGACGCGCCTTAGTGTCTTACGACACGTCTGCGATGCCATGGCGGAAATCCAAGACAAACAGAAGGAGCAAGCTGACCGCAAGGGGCGGCGTAACAAAAAAGTGTACAAAGTAGGAGAAAGTGTTTTATTAAACGCAAAAAATCTTCCTACACATGCAGTTTCCAACGTGTTTTGCAATAAACTGCGCCACAGGTTTGTGGGGCCTTTTAAGGTACTAGTCCGAAAGGGCTTATCGTATACCTTGGACATCCCGAAGGTGATGCGTACTCATCCAACCTTCTATGTGGGTATGCTTAAGCCATACCAGGACCCGGAGGCTGGCCCCCTCCTGGAGGATGTTGGAAAGGCGGATAGCCGTAAGATACGGCAGGGCGGAGGAAGCCCGAGAGGGCTAAAATGCGACCACGAAGCTCCTCAACGGTCGTCTAGAGAGAGGCAAGCCGCCTCTCGAAGCGATCAGTGGCATCCTACTCATCACGGAGTCCCTCGTGGATATCATGGATGCGATGGCTGTGTCGATCACAGCGCTCGGGAATCTCACGTCGAAATTGCGCGACCTCCTCCTCCAATGCTCGATGCGGAGGGTACCCCACACTATCATGTGGAGCGTCTGATGGAGCGACGCCATCATCGGGGTCAAACCCAGTATCTGGTGAAGTAGAAGAGTTATCCACACTCACAGAGTTCGTGGGAGTTCGAGACTCCTCTACGGTATGATTGCCGCGACGTCGTTGACGCTTTCGAGCGGGAGAATCCCGTTGCAGGTCACGACCAGAGGGGCATGAGAAGCCCCTTCACTCCCAGTAATTGGGAGTTCGCCGGAGGCAGATGTGGCGCTCACACTGTCCTCTGGCACCGTGGTGGAGACATGGGCGCTGGTGTAGCGCGTGCGATATGGAGCACGTAATTGCTCCATCGCTTTGGCTCTGGCGACTGCCAGACGCAACGCCCTCTTCACCCAAATGCCACGACGGGAATAGCTGTTGTGTAGCTCATTGAAGCTGGGGAGAAACTTCTCTCCTTCCGCCCAGGCGCGGAACTTCTTCTCCGCATCATCAACACTCTCTCCCGGAGAAAGAACGATAGGAACCTCGCGGAGGTTCTCAACAGGGGCACCCTGTGCCTACCTGTCGAGGCGTTCTCGGTATGAGACGCTAGTGAACTGCTTTTTCGTAAGCAGTTGTTGCCGGAGTTTCTCACGGCGTTCGCATTGATACGGCTGTTCAGCCGCGGGGGCAGGGGTATAGGATGATAAACCATTCCTTACCACACGCCTAGCCCACTTTGGAAGATTACGAGGACCGTACAAATTATATGCCGCCCTTGGCAGGCGTTTGGGGGCGAGTAACGCAGCCCTTAGTGCCTGTGCGGCAAGCTGGCTTCCATGAGCTGCGTCTAGCTCATTGGTGACGATCGCCTTCGGCGATCCGGATGTATCATCCGACATTGGCAGGGGTGGCGCACTAGTTAGTGCATTTTCCCCACGTGTGGGGAACGGATTAAGCTGCCGACATCGCCGTTGGGCGTTGTCGGAGCGGTCAACCGTTGGGGAGATATCCCCGAGGGCATCCACCTCCAAGTTCTTGGAATAGTCTACCTCCTCTAGAGGAGACTCCATAGCACCACTGAAGGTGTTCATGGATAGCCAGAGGTACTGGCGTTGGAGTTATCCAACAAAATTTTGTTTATTTCGTAAGCAATAGTCTTGATGGGGGAGGATGTAACAGGGTTACATTCGAGTCACATTTAGTAGGTGGTGTATATGATTACACTACGGCTGGGGTCAGTATTGACCGGTTCGAAAGGTTTGAACCACTGGTTATTTTAACCAATCAGGGAAGGAGCCCTGGGGGGTGGCGTGCCAGCCATCCACGCGTCGGTACACAGGTGGTGTACACTACATTTTAGCGAGGTACGAATTTGGTATGTTCAACTTAGTATTACATATAGTTTACATTAGTTTAAATTAATTTAGGCTAATTATATATTAAATATATTCAGTTTACATTTCACTCTATCTTACAGAGAGCACGACCTTGACCGGTCGTGCGTGTAGTGAGTGCCGTAGCGTAAGGGGAACCCTCCCCTTAGCTACACCCTTAGTAAGGGAGCCTTGCCGTTAAGGCAGTAGCGAAGTCTACTAGTAAACCAAACCGGGAATCTTGGCCCCGAGTAGGAGAGCTCTCTCCAACTAAGCCCTTTATAAGGGCGTATCGGCTAAGTAGCGGCGAACGCCGCTTTAAGGAAAGTCTTCCTCTGTGCGCTAGCCGCACCGTGCGTATACGCACCGGCTACAACGGTGACCATGGCGGTTATGCAGAAATCCGAACACTTTGTTTCACACAATTTCCACACCCACAAACCTACTATATGCCGCACGGGAGTTCTACCAGACGCTTTACGTAAGTCGCCGTGAAGGCGGCGCTCATACGCCGAGCCCACTCGTCGCTAACTTTTGGTAGCATGGTCTGGTGCAGCCCTGAATTCGTGATTCCGCTGAAGTGGCTGTTCTTGAGGCGCATTCCTACAGAAATTGGTGGCTTAAAATCACCCTCGGAAAAGGTAGGTAGGCCAGGTTTCTGGCATGGGTGTATGTGGCCACCGAAATCTGGAAAGCGCTGGCAGCTATGGCCGCATGTTCTGGAAAGCGGAACCACTTCTCCACCCCAACCGTCCCATTGACATGTTGTGTATGTGAAATTTCATCCTCGGGGTTGTTCAATAAACCGAGTTTTGCCAGTATTCGCCGGTATTTTTGACGTACAGGACCATTTCCGCGCGCACTGAATGCCAATTATTTTGATCGCCTGTCAGCGCAGCCGCTAGAACGCGGAAGCCACAATTCCCGTCTGGTAGATCCGCCCGTATTTCACGTTGTACCGGAGCACGTTTTTTAACAGCGCACACCGCAACGATTGTTGTGTCCACCAGCATTTCTGGCTCTATCGTTTTGGACGTTTGGCTGTTGTGGCCTACTTGGCGACACTTTCTGCATCTTCTTCGTTTGGCCTGCACTTCCTCGCGATCAAAGGCGCAAATGGTTCGGCGCGTCGACGAATCGTGGTGCTGTCGCGACTCAGCTGGCCTACCCTTCGACGGCTTCGTTACGGGATCTGTCAGTTCCGGGGTCGCATCGAGCACACAGCTGGTCAGTCGCTCCCGAAACGCCGCCTTCTGACCTGGCCCCAAGCGCATGTACCGTTGCGTTATGCTCCTCAGGACAGTTTGCAGTATAGTGTCACTAGCAAAGTCCTCTTCCGCATCCGCGTCGTTGACCGGTCCGGTGTTTAACCACCAGTGCCGGTTTACGACCGCCAAACGGAGAACCATCCCAACCTGGATACAGCGTCGGATCGTGTGCGAGCAGTGCAGGCCCATCGACTTCGAGAAGAGACCGGTGCAGTCTGATGCCGCATTTTCCCCACTTTCGGCCATGACACGCTGGTCTTCGAGTATCCGAAGGGCGTGCATTGAAACTTTGCCGACAAGTTCATCGTACAGCTTGACACGGAACATATGCGGAATTTGCATTTGTTCTGCGCTAAGCAGCGAGTATCTCGCAACGCAGGTTCTCAACTTCAAGAGATATCTGGTCCTTTACAGTCTTCAAGTCGCCTGTAGAGGCGTGCAAGTATCTCTTGAGCGTGGCGTGCATTCCCTCCACACGGAATGTAACATGTTTCCATAGTGGCAATGCTTATCTGCCCATGCCTTAACGAACATCTCCTTCCACGGCAGCCAAACGCGCCCCACATACACCACAACCTTTGGCGCCATCGTGCAACACTGGCAAAGTTCTGCCCACCAGATCAAAGGACTCCGTTAAGCCTCAAAAAAGATTTTAAGTGTTGTTTACGGATTTACCTACCTCTGCCAAAAATGTTCCTTCTGTCTCGGACTTGTTCACCACCGTCCAAGTACCAAGGAACGCTTCCCATCTGTGTTTGCCTTGAGCTCGCGCTTGCAATTGGCGAGAATGTTCTTTTCGATACTTCACAGACACAGCAGATGCTGAGCCTATAGTATAGTAGTAGTGATCGCGTTCATTAACGCGAGTTCCCTGTCTGTGAATATGACACCGGGTTTCTCTGCTGCCTAGTAGATGTTCGCAAGCCGCGCCAAAGCCCACTCATAGTCACTCCGCTTTTTTTCTTGCAAAAACGCGAAAAAGCAGAAAACGATTTTTTCATTGGGTTGCATCGAACGACGTTCAGCAATGGCATGCGGAATCGGTTCGTCCGGTATGTTCAGTCCTTCAGCAGGACTGCTGGAAAGTCCCTAGCAAGGGCGATTGATGACTTATGCGCAAAAAACAGGTGCGTCAGATGACCGTCCCGGTCCTGCTGGATGTCATATTGGTAGTCGCCCTGGGCCAGCTCATCTACCAGTACCTGATTGGGCGATCTGCCAGCCAAGTTATCGGTCTAATCAGACTGCGCACGTTGTGAATCATTTGCGCGATTTAAGGAATTTCTGGGTCACTCTGCCCCATCGCACTAAGGATTTCTTTAGGTCGAATGCCGACGGCAGCCGTCAATGCGGTGACATGCTCCATCTGCTCACGATTTAGGCGCCTCAACGATGAATGGCCTGATTTTTCCGTTGAGGGATCATGGTTAAGGTTTGCATTTTTGCAGCCAAGAACCATGCGCCATACATAATTCGCTGCGCAACAAGCTCGAACGGGCATCCGGTCAGACGAGAACTCGTTTTGCGCTTGCACGTTTCAGTGGTCAAGAGCAGACAGTACTGGTACTCCTCGCATCTGTTAGATCAACCAAAGTTTTCCTTTCCCTTTGGCTTTTGACCGTTTGATGGTAGCAGCATACCTCGGGGCTGCTGTGAAGTTTCATAAATGTGACAACCAGCGCATCTCGACTGGCAAACGCTCTCTCAGTTGGTGGCTGTAGCATACTCAGTATATCGGTGCACCTGAGGAGCACCGGGAAGAGAGCGAGGAGCGGAGCGAAGAATGTGTGTGTATTTCCTGGTGTAGGGCGTGTGTATTCAGGGGGTTGCTGCGGTATTCAGATCATACAAGGCTCAAGGGGTGTGTAAATAAGACAAAATAGTGGGGGGTGAGACATAAGAAAAAAAGTGTTTATTTCGTGAAATAAACACTCGCGATATGAACGCTTATTTAACACGATAAACACACTTTGAAATGAGCAGCTCTCGAGCTGCTCATATCCGAAATAAGAGATAACGTCTAATATGCCCCTGTTTTGGCCCCAAAATTCTATAATGCCCCTCTTCTTAAAAAAATCCTAAAATGCCCCTGTTTTCGCGGTGCCCTCCAATCGCTAAATTTATGGCGACTATTTAATGAAACATTAGATTGCCAATTATCTCAAAGTTTGAATGTCGGTATTACAGGGCCATATCAGACGTTATCTCATCTAAGAAACACTACCACTGCGCAGACGACGTAGCCGCTTCCACGTATTCTCCCGCACAGAGTTGTGCAACAAGTCATAGATCTGAGTGCACCCATCAGTAGCCACCTCCATAAGATTTTCGAATAATTCCAGCGGTAGTTTGCACTCCATTTTCAACAGATTGAGCTTTTGCGTGCGCGGGTTTAGTGCAATGACTAGCTGAGGCGCACGTGCTATTTCCGCTGCATAATTCAAGTCTGTAAATAACATAATCCATCAGGACAAACTTCAATGCACTTTTGCTACAAAACTAAACACGTACCACAGAGCACCGTATGCTGCAAATATCCAGCGGAGGATGCCACCACAAAGTCATTAAGGGCAATACCTCCATCGATAAGCTCCAGAGTGATGGCGTTAATACTGGCCGGTAACTCCCCGCCGTCAGCATGTAGCACTTGCACGAAGATATCAATCTGTGAACGTGGGTACAGCTGCTTCTGGATGCAAGCCTCAAAAATATGCTTTACAGCTCATGACATTTCGAGTTTTTTCGGTCACCGCTACGCTGTGGCTTGCGCTCTGACGTTGCGAATTCTGCAAGCGTGAACTCACAGTTCAGAAAGGGCATGCGGTTGAATATTGATCGCAGCGTTGCCTGACCCCGTACCAACAGAGGCTACGCCGCTGCTAGCGGAGCCAGCGGCTGCAGAACGCAGCTCTCGAGGTCCGTAAACTACCGCCACTACCTTCGTGTTACCCTGTTCGTAGTACGAAGAACCGTCGACTCGCGAGAATAAACCAAAGCGCGTGCGAATTCTACGGACTGCCTCATTACGGCGTCCATCAACACTAAGACGCGCTACAGAGATGAACTCGCCACTCAAAGTACCACCCAGAACGCTCGTGTTCCTGCATTGGCAGCCATTGCCGAATCTTGAGATACCGGTACATCACTGTAATACCGACATTCAAACTTAGAGATGATTGGCAATCTAATGTTTCATTAAATAGTAGCCTTAAAGTTAGCGATTGGAGGGCACCGCGAAAACAGGGGTATTTTAGGATTTTTTTAAGAAGAGGGGCATTATAGAATTTTGGTGCCAAAACAGGGGTATATTAGACGTTATCTCCCGAAATAAACGTTTATTTCGGGTCACACAGATAGATCGACAGGGGTGCATATCAAATTCGATCTAAACCTGATATATGATTGATATAAACGTTTATTTCGTTTGGGCTAAACTTTAAGTTTGACCCCCCCCCCTAATATGGTCACGTGCTGGAGGTGTGGAAACAGTAAATTTTGGGTGTGCAAATATCATTGTCCTAAATAAAGTACCTATTGCCTAGATCGATTCTCTGCCCTATTACTGACAATCTCCTTCACCTCATGTTTCTATTCGCACCTAAGCTTGCGAAAATTTGATTCAATGGGATGTTTGAAAAGAAAAGGTTGCATCCTGGTCGACAAGAGTTGGACTTAACTTTAAATGGTGATTTCCATTTTTTATATCTAAAGTTCCGGGTCAATTCTTTATCACCAACAAGTGTGGAAATATGATACCACATTTTCGAGCATTGTGATGAACATGGCGGCAGAAGGGAGCGAAGGTAATACACCCTGAATCAATTTCATCTTTGACTAGATCACTTGGCCCATTAGGGTGGCCGGGGAACCCAGGTCAGGAATTCAAATCTCAGACCATAAAGGACAAAATTGCCTGACCTGTGCGGAGCGTAATAATATCTAGAGAATTCAACCAAAAGAAGACTTTGGAATTAATGCTCCAACGGTCGCTTAATCATTGGCGATCTCAAGGTTCGATTACACCACGTAACCGGGTGGACAAAGCTTTTTGGTCGTTTTTGTCGACAATTCTCAAATTATGGTCATGGTCGAGCTAAATATAGAGCCGCAAAATGTTCGAATTTTCTTGGCATGGTTCAAAACCAATTTTTTAACTGTCTGATTCAGGTTCTACGGACCGATAGTGGTGGAGAGCTTGAACAATCCATTTATATGAAAAAAAACCGTCGTTCAACGAGAGAGAACAGTAGCCGGGTGTCAGGTATCAAATTTGAAAGCTGACAGGATGAACCGGGCCATTCTCAATATTATGTACTGCATGACCATCGGTCCCGGCGGTCCCCTCAATTCATGCGGCTGAGTGCCGCTTGTATACTCAACCGCACCCCGATTAAGCAAACCATGGACAAAAGTATCCTATGGAAATATAACAAAAACAAAATTGGCGACATTGTGGTGTTTGGTTTGCCACGCATGGTGTGGAAGGATAGACACAAAAATCACATGGAAGAACAAGCCGAGGTGTTGATTTTTTTGTAAGAATAACGAAATAAAAGGCTATAATGTTCTGCTTTTCAAGGACTTAAGGGTAGAGACCACCGGACGTGAATCTCAAATTGAAACATTGGACAAATGAACGAGTAAATAATTGCGGGCGTGACTGGGTACACCCCCCCCCCCTTTGCTGCGTACACCCCCCCTAGCGAGGAAACCAGCGTTAAAAAAAGTAGGACGAGATAAAGAAGCTACATAAGAGTTCCAAGTCAAGAAAAAAAACAGCCCAGAGTAAAGTAACGTTGCGGATCAACCGCCTCGCGTCAGAATTCAAAGTTCAGTTTGATAGATGAAGAAAAAACGGGGGAACATCTAAGGCCACCGTGTACACGATAAAGAGTCCAATGAAAGAAGAAGTCCCATTCGGAAGGAGGCAAAAAAATCAGTCTGCATATGGATATAAGTGAAGAAGGACAGAAAAAAATATCCTAATTGCGTTTGACGTCTCAGAAGCTTGCGAAATGATTGAGGGTATATCTTGCTTTCCGATCCTATAAGTTACGCGCAGTCACATCAGCGTACCAACTCCAAAATGTGGAAAAAGGCTGAGGAGGATGAATTGGATGCCCAATTTTGTGAGCAGTGGTTCTTTCTCCATTTTCCGTATGTTCAAATGAAATGTAATACGAAAAATGGAGAAGAAGCCACCCCTCCCAAAATAGGTATATAAAGCCATGTTGAAAGCGGATGGCTCAATAGAGCAATACAAAGCTCGACTAGTGTTAGATGGTGACATAGAAGAGTACGCCAAATATTTTTGTAAGTTTTCCACTTCGATGGAAATTAACTAACATGTAAGTGATTGTAAATATGTCACCAATATGTGGGTTTCTACAAGGCATGGAGATGAATCATTTTATTTTGTTCCCAAGACAAAGATACAAGGCTAAGAGGTGTGTATATGAATGACTTCCTGGTCACTGGAACGTCACAACAAGTGGTAGAAAATTTTCTCGTGATATGAAGACTTAAAGCTAAAGGATCTCGGGAATGTCAAAAATTTCTGGGCATGAGAATTGGAGGAGACCTGGGGAACGGGTATTGTATTACTCAAGAAAATACGATTGATGAAATGATGAATAACCATGAAATGAGCGCACAAAAGCGGTAAGAGTAGTGTGAAGATGGATGAAAATACTTAAACAAATATTCTGCCATAGCGAGAACAAATTAATGCGCCAACGATATTAAATTTTCTCAATCAATCGTCGGAAGTTTATTATCGATCTCCAGATGTACTCATCCGGACATATCTTTCGCAGTCCATTGATTCACCCGACGCACCCATCCTCCAACATTGGGAGACTACAAAAATGGTTTATGCGCTATGTGAAATGAACGAAGAATTTAAAATTGGTTTGAGACACGATGGAGAGCTAGCTAGATGCGGCATATTTGGATGCTGATTTCACTGCAGACACATGGGATAAAATGAGTGTTAGTGCTGTAGTTGCTTACGTATTGGATTTGTTATCGGATAGAGCTGCAAAAAGCAGAGCTCTGTAACGCTGTCGACCGCAGAAGCAGAGTTCGTAGCCGCTGCGGCGTGTGAAAAGAAATCTTGGGTTTAGAAGAACTGTTTAATGAAATCGGAATGCGAGAGAATGTACATATGATTTTACAAATTGATAACGACGCTGCGATAAAAAATGTAAATGAAAGTAGCGCATTCAGTGCGAAGCATGTCGATGCAAACTCAAGTTCTTGAAGGATTATCCGCTAAAAGGTACTATAATACCGATTCACATGGCTAATGAAGCGGTGCAAGCCGACCTACTAGCCAAGGCATTGAGTGCAACCCAAATTTTGAATTATGAAAGCAGATTGGTTTTGTCAGAGGCACGTAAGTTTCCGAGGGGATTGTTGAAATTTCGGTGTTTTCAAGCTTATCTGTGCAAATAAAATTTGCTAGAAGACGGAACCACAATGGTCAAAATTACATATGCTATTAAACATTAAGGATTTAAGATTAAGTTTCATTAAGATTTTAGGTTTTTCATTGGGACCGACTAGGTGCACACCCCCCATTTGCTACGTGCACCCCCCCCCCCATGGTGTGTGTGCACCTAGTCGGTCCCTTTAGAATTTAGGTAAAACTTTTTAATGTCAAATAATTACTTTTACAAACTGCGACTTTTTACTACCTGAACATTCACAAACTCTGTCCAACACGATATGCTGAGTCAGATTCTCACCTTTCTGGTAACAAGTCCTAGCAATCTGCACGAGCATTTGATGGAAATACGTCTTAGGAGAAGACAATGTTGTTTATTTTTATGTGGATCGTGTCAGAAGCGTCCGCGATGATACATGTAATCGCGTTGGCGAATTTAGCAATCACCATGTGACAGATGAGAGCGCCGATGACGCAGATTAGTATCGCCATGGATCCTCTCGCGGCGTAGATTACGCAACGAAATCATTTCGAGATCCTATACCTTCAAACGCACACGACATGTAGTACGCCGTAGCATCACTTATGAGAACCCTTCGAGCTCCAGTCCAATGGGTAAGTGGTCACTCCCTTCAACACTTTGTCGAATGAACGACGAACGCTGCAGAAGAAGCATATAACAATAAAAAAGGGGCAACCACCAGTGCGACTCGTGCATTTCCTTAACGTACCACATTCGGCAACAATGCTTTAGATAAAACAAGGTAGTCAAGTCGCCCGCCCTTATTCATGGCTCGCATATTGTGTCGTTAGCCAAAATACGAGTACTCGACTTTGTTAGGATGCAAGTGTCGAAATGTATCTACAAATCCGCTGTCCAAAATCTCGCTGAAACTATTTCGCTCTTCATCCGTAAAGCCCGCACTTCTGCGGTTACCCTTTGGATTATGAATATCAATCTCTTGATGCGCGACATTCAGGTCTCCGCACCAGATCACAGGCTTTGTGGTCTCCATTGCCTTCATTTCTCGCAGTATGGCCTTGTCCCATTGATTGGATCGGAAATCTAATCGTTTCAACTTTCCTCCTGCATTTGGGACGTATGTATGGACTACCCAAAACTTGTCGAATTCCAACGCTACGAATCGTCCTTCTTGATCTTTGCCATAATTCGCAGCGTGGTTGAGTCCTTTCGACTCGTGTTTTACAAGCACAAGTTCATCGCAGACACGTAATGGTTTGTTTTACTAAAGACAGCAGTCCCAGCATAACCTTCTTTTACCGCACAGGACAAAAATTGATGCTCATATTGAGGCAAAAAGTCTTCGAGTTTTTGTAAAGGGACCGACTAGGTGCCCCCCCATTGGCGGAAAATCGGGGGTGGGGGTGCACCTAGTCGGTCCCTTTTCATTTTATAATAACGCACTTCCTCTTTCTTATATTTTTGCCAAGACCGATATTACTGAACAAATGGCTCTCTTCAAAGCGGACGCATAAGGACAAAGTACTGGCCGGCAAAACGCTTTGTGCACACGCCCGCCCCCAACTCGCGTCAATTTCTTACAAAGTAATATATATTGTGTTGGAAGGGCGCGCAATTCCTGCAGCGCCCGGCGTAGCCTGAAACGTTTTTTTGTTTTGTGACTTTTCGATAAAAACCTATCAAACTACATATATGCATGTTATTAGTTAAGTACTTAACTTAAACTAATAAAATCACTTTGGATTTTGATTTAGTTCGCACGCGTGATTGATTGGAGTTTAGTACACCGGATTGCGGGTGGAAGTTTCTCGCTGTTGATTACGTGGATTGTGGATTGTGGAATAAGTTCCGTTTTCTCGTTCGAGTCACGTAGTGGTTTGATAAGTTTGGACGTGGATAATACAAGTTATTTATGCTTTATTGTTGCCATTACGTTTCTTCCTCTGTATCTGTTGCTCACTAGTGGAAACGTTGCGCTAGTACGTACTGTTTGTGTTGGAACACGCGACTGCAAGTACCCTGATTGAAATTAGCGACAGCGAACAGGTTATGAGCCCAAAAGAGGGCCGTAACGGATCAGATGACGAAGTCAAGCCTGCGGATGTGATGTACTTGTTTGGGAACCTCATGACTCGCCTGGAAAGGCTGGAGGTAGCAAGCACCACTGCCAGGCAGGAGGAAAACGCACCGCCCAAGCCCAAGGGAGACACTAAGATGAGTCTGGCCTCCCTTGGTGAGAGCCTTGAAGACAAAAAAGGGTTTTCAACTGGCTTGCAAGGAAAAATGAGTTTTGAAGACATAAGTCATGCTGGCAGAGATGCCTTTACTGGCGCACCCGGTGCTGGTAGGACGCATGTGCAAGCGCACAATGGTAACCAGCACCAGAGAGCATATGGATTGCATGGACAAGTACCAGTCCAAGGGTTTGGAGTGGTGCGTACACCCTCGCCCAAGCAAAAGATGTTGTAGATAAAGCCGTTACATGCAAGGAAATTTAAAAAGGACTGGGATCCCGTTTTCAAGCTTGGGGGCGCAAATGTTTGCGCCAGATTACCCTTGCTGAAGAAGCTTGTGGATTCCAGTGGCCCGAGGACGTAAAGGTTGACCTGCGGGCCATTATTTGGCGGCCCAGCAGAGTCGTACTACAACCGGCAGGTAGAGGGATAGTGGTGCGAAACACAAGCCCTATGGTACGTGATGGATAAATTGCTATCTGTCTTTCACGTACAGGTGACCCCGGCACAAGGGATAAAGATGTTTATGGCTCGGAAGTTACCTGAAGATCGTGGCCCGACCACTTATTATACCTGACTGCTGTTGCAGAAGCAGTCGGGTCGATTTGCGAAAATTTGGTGTTAAATAACGTGGTGTTTCATGCTTCGCCGGAGATGAGTCAGATCTTCATCTCCAAATATGATAACACATGGCCTGATTACCTGCGGCATGCAGAGGAACTATGTCATTTCACGCAGGCCGTTGAGATTAACGATAAGCTGATGAAGTTTACACAAGGTGGTGCAGTAAATGTGGTGGCTGAAAATCCAAAGAAGATCACAAAAAAACGCGTCTGTTATTCATGCGGCGAGGAAGGACACATTAAAAGAAATTTTCCGAAAAACAAGCCGATGAAAGAGGAATTCGCGCTCATAATCGGCGGATCGTATGGCGAAGTGTTGCCGGATACGTGGGTGCTGGACAGTGGTGCCAGTATTCACCTAACGTCGGATCTTACATGTTTGATCGACATGAAGAACGCCACTCGGGATTGCTATCGAGCCGATGGCAAGCGAGTTAAAATTACGAAAAAAGGAACGCTATTTATCAACTTTGAATGCGGAAACAAAACTACGCGAATTAAAGTGAAGGACGTGTACTATATGGAGGGTGTCACAAGAATTTTTTTTCGCATGGAATTTTTGAAGCTGTAGGACTGTTTTTTTCTACCAAAAAGGAATAAGAACGCTAGTTAAGCGTGATTCCGGTGTTGGAATTGTCCAAGTTAACACGGAACAAAACGTGTTGACGGTCCATAGGACGGTGGACAGACCGAAAAAATCTTATAAGGAAATAGTTATGTCTGTGGCCGCAGCGAACGACGCTGATTACGTGGCTAATAAGGATGTCCAGAGTGAAACGCTTATGCACTTCCACTCTTGGATGGGACACCTTAATGTTAATACCATTGTGGCATTGTCTAAGGATCCCAGCATGGGATCCGGATTACCGATTACACCCGCCGCCACTGCGTTACGTGCGCGCAGGGGAAACAAACGAAGAATCATGTGGTGGAGTCAAGTTCGAAATCGAACACCGAAGTGTCGAGAACCTGACCACCATCGTGCCCGGCCTTCCAACTTACGGGGGGGGTACCCCGCGAACCTTCGTCTTCGATCCGATCGGATCGTCCGCTGCTGGTAGACGACCGATCGTCAGCACTGGACGCCTGGTCCGATTATTTTCGCATCTCACCTTGTGTACCCGATGGATTGGGCTGGTAACACACTCGGTGGATCGGTGCTTGGGACTGAATTGTGGTCTAAATGCGGTAGACCGTGCTGGGTGATGTACCCGGGGCGGAACTCTTCACCCTGGGTACGGGTATACCGGTTATACTCGAAATTCGTATACTCCCGAGGGCAGATCGCTAACCCGATCGTAAAGCCCGGACAATATGGGAGATAAACTCCGGTAATCCAATGAGGTCCAATAATCCAATCCAATAGGGAGATCCAATAAGAACGTGACGTAATCCACGAACTATATCTCCACGAAATAATCCAATAGGTAAAATAACACGTTCCAAACGTGTGCAACTTAACGTTGGGGATCGACCAAAGGACGCTCCCGTCGAGGGACTTCCGGCGGTCCAAATGCGTCTATAACGCGTCCCGGCCGGGTATAATGAGCTGGAGGGGATTAATCGACCCTCGCTCCCAAAACACTCTGCGGCGTGCAGAGGCGACTAACGCGTAAGGTGAAAACGACCCCGGCTGAGCTGGGGGTCCAAAGGTCACTTAAGCGAAGATAAAAGCCAAAAAACCCTTACGAAGCAAAACCCAAAAGAAAGCAAAAACCTTTACTTGGCAAATCCCCTACTTGGCAAAACCCCAACTACTACCTACCCCCTATAGTCCCCAATATGTACCAAACATGAAAATATGTAGTACACGCAATCTCATGTGACCTACCCGAATTTGTGTCCTGGACACCCCTTGAACATGACGAAGCCAAATACCTCTTGACTTTCCACCAATCCGATCGCCGACAGGCTGATCGGTCTATTGTTGACCGGAACCGACCAAAATTCTTGGGTCCGCTTCACGACAGCCGCCCCTGAGCCATGTCGCAGCCGCGCAACGGTAGCGGCCCGATCTAATAAAATCTCGATTTCCGTCGAAGCGGACTTGACCAATGGACGGATCTCCAACATCACCTCCGCCAGGTACTTGTTCTGCATACCCGATCGCCTTGTGACCTCTCTTGACCTTCTTGCTGCAGGCGCCCTGCGTCCTTCATCGCCTCATGTTGACTCGCCGACCAGATCGGCCCGATCTGACAGCCTTTTTAGATCTCCACCCAACACTCCGGGGTCCGATACACCGGATCGGCATCAGATCGAGGCCGATCAACTTCGAAAAACAGTCGAAGAGATCCGGTCCGAGTTGGCCATTAAGGAGTCTGCGATCTTGCAACTGCGGGATGAAGTAAATGTTTTGGTCTCTCTGACCGCGAAGTTGCAAGAGGTAACCACCGAAAATGCACGTCTCCGGGCCCAGGTCGTCCGACAAGCAACGCGAGGTAGGTCGACTGGTCTGCTTCCATCCTGGGTCTGGTCTGACCTCCTTTTGCATATATACCAACTGTCTGCCGATATCACCAAGGCGTTCGACGCCTTATTCGCGGCGGATCGGCAGTCTCGTGATCACCGCGATCACCTCCGACCGATCTTGGACGGACTGATCGGCGCACGCCATGACTTGTCCTGTATGGAAATTTATCGTTCACATCTCCTAGAACAGCTCGCGGTAGTCGGCCGACAGATTCTAGAAGACCAGTCCGACCGGTTCCTGCTCCGCACCCAACGTGGTGACCTGGAAAGGCAGACAGAGAATTGCAGGCCATGGTCCGGGAGCAGATCGGGAGGTCGAGTCCTTCCACGCCCGATCAGACGCCTGGACCCAGGAATCAAATCGTCGCTGGGCGGCCGTAAATCGATGTTATCAACAGTTCACTGACTTGTTGCATCAGCGTCCGGATGTTCGTTCCAATGCTGACCGGTCTGCATCGGCCGTTCCGGTCGGTCTACATAAAGACCATACCCGGCGCCATTCATTGGCCAAAAGTGGCCCACCGAAAATTTCACAAACTTCCCAGTCTAAAAAGCGCAAGGACGCGCCGAAGAGCTCGAGGGCGCGGGGCATAGCGCGCGACTCCGAACTCGAGGAGAAGCGCGCGGTGCCCCAGAAGAAGGCCAAGACGCCGGCGCTTTTCTCAAGTCCCGAATCGGTCGCGGATGACAAGTCTGTCCCCGCCAAATCTCTTTCGCCCTCGCGCTCCCGTGCCGCGCACACCAAGCGCATAGAGGTCTCGTCTGGAGAAGGCTCGGAGGGCGGATCCAGTGACTCCGAATATCTGATGACCGCTTTATACAAGTCTCGGTCGGATCGGCGTCGAGGTTCCGTTCCAGAGAATCCCGCATCGGGGGATAAAAATTCGACCAGCTCCCAGAGTGATGGTGCTGTGCCGACGTGCGGGTAGACCGTATCGGTTATTTCGTTCCATACCGGCACCTCTGGATTGCATAAGCATGCCCGACTGAAAGGATTGTTGGCTGGAGGTCATCCTTTCCCATCTCGGACTTCGGATGCTACTTCGCCGTGGCGCTCGTGGCAGATTGGCAGCCTGTACCAGTCTGCCCTGACCAAGCAAATATTAGCACGGTCTCTGTCGCGCCCGGACTCCTGGCTCTATGACAGTTTGTACTGGGAGGGATGCTGACCCGCGAGTGCGATATTGACATCTTTGTGGTGAAGTGTACCACAAATTTGGTCACTTTTGGTCAAGGCAGTTGGTCGAATTTCGGATTGGTCCAAACAAGGGGGTCTTTTTAGCCTATCAAATTGAAGGAGTATCAAGAACGCTGGTCTTGGGTGAGTGACCTGACTTTGGGTATTTTACATAATTTTGTGTGGGTACATTAGGGACCATAGGGAGGTAGTATTATTGGTTAGTTGTGGATTTTCCAAGAAGCAGTCTTTTGGTTGTGGTTTTTCCAAGTAAGAGTCTTTTGGTTGCAAGATTTTTCTAAGTAGAAGTCCTTTGGTCATGGTATATACCACAGCAAGGGGTCGCCGTTCTTCCTTTTACGTACATTAGTCGCCTCCGCCCACCGCGGAGTGTTTGGGGGCAGAGGGTTGAATTATCCCCTCTCGCCTATTATACCCGGTCTGGACGCGCCGCACGCGCACTTTGGCCACCGGAAGTCCCTCGACGGGAGTACGATTTGGCGATCTCGACACTTTAACTCAAGTACGTTTGGAACGTGCTATTCACTGCATTGGTCTTTACGTGGAGATATCGTTTGTAGAGTTCACGGGCATATTGGGTCTTCACGTGGACATATTGGCTCATTTTAACATTGGTTGGAGTTTAGACCGGTTTTGGTCTTCTCTCATATTGGTCAGGGGCTAGACCGATTGATTGGTCTACCCTCTGTTATTTCGTATTGGTCAGGTCTAGATCGTTTGGACGATCGACCTATTGGAATCTATCTTTCGGAAGTGTTTCTGGTCTGTACGTACCTGGGGTGAAGAGTTCCGCCCTAGGTACACTTAGCCAGCACGGTCTCATATTCAAGACCGAATCAAATCGATCTGCGATCCCGATCCACCGAGTGTGTAACTAGCCCACTCCAATGGGTACACAAGGTGAGATGGTCTTAAGTGAATCTGACCAAGTGTCTCCGGATGATGACCGATCGTCTGCCAGCAGCGGACGATCGGACCAGATTTCGAATGGAGGTCCGCGGGGTACCCCCCGGTAAGTTGGAAGGCTGGGCACGATGGTGGTGGTCAGTTTGTCGATACAAATGTATTCGATTTCGAACTTGACTCCACCACAATGGTGCGCGTGCCCGGATCACTTGGTGATCGTGGATATCACCCGAGGTGTCATCAAAGATTGAATTTGAAGATTTAAATTTGAAATCGTTCTGGAGAGGGCGTAAGGAAAGGCTATCACCTTACGTCTTCGTTCTCGATAAAGATGGCGATGTCCGGTCTGGCCTGGTGGAGGACCAGATCGGGATTAATAATTTTTTTCCTCCCCAAAAGGCTCCCACCGGAGCCGATCGGGACTATAGCAAGTCCTGCTATAGTTCCGGAAAGGATCAGGACCTTGGTCCTGATCCTATGTATGTGCATAAAAAGTTGATGGAAAATTAAAAGACGAACAATACTTGGAGGCGGATCAGAACGATCAGACCAACCTCCCCAAGGTCCCCAAGATTCCCAAGAAAGGGTTGGGGATGCCGGCCGACGAAGACGACCTCGAAGAAAAGTCGCAGGTCGGAGATGGTGGCATCACTGAAGAAGACCTAAACAAGATGTATTACATTTTTGAGCTGAAACGATTTGTTAGTTTTGACGTGGTCTTTCGGGTGTTGAACCTCCAGATCCCCGACCGTCTTCTCGGTCCCACTACCGAGCCGGTCCAGAGTGATCGCCCATTACTGTTGGTAAAAAACTTGGTGGCGATGTTGGTGGATGTTGGCATTAAAATGCAGAACCCCGCCGATGTCCAAAAACTATTTGAATTGGAGACTTGGAGGCTGAAATCGTCGATGTCGACCTTCCACGACCATTTGGTCCCACTGGTGGGGGCAGTTCGCCGCCCAACTCCCACCACAGCAGTGAAGGTCGCTGAAGCCTCCACAGCGCTTGTCGACATTGGTTCTGATGACGAATCGGTTTATCAGTCTCCACCGGCCTCTAACAGCTCATCAGAGTTGGAGACCGGTGTCGAGCGGATGACCGTGGGGGTGGACCATGCCCAGCCTGAACAAAAAAAGGACGTGCGGCAGCAAAGGGATGCTTGCCAGTAGGAGCTCCAGCATCCCCCACAGGCCTCAGTTCCGAAAAAGGAGGGTATCAACACGTTGCCCATGACTCCAGCTAACGTCCAAGTCATGTTTGAGACGATGATGGAACGTTTCATGGAAGAACGGTTTAGACCACCTATGTTCCCACATGTCCAAGACCGGTCTACCAATCAAAGTGTCAATGTTTGCCGGGATGTGGATATGGAATCGGTAACATCTGTGGACAAGCCCACTCGAAGTGATAAGCAAGTCGGCAAAGGGAAGCGCAAGCCGCAACCGTCCAGACCGCGTAGACCAAGCAAGACAAGTGACTGTGACATGGAGTCGGTCGGCGGTCTTGACGAACACTGTGGGTCAGACGGTACGGGTGCTGGAAAGCCACGCAAGGCTAACCTAGCCTCCACTATTGCTTACGACTTTGGATCTGCTGCGATTCCGCGCATCCGTATGGCCGCGACGACCGACCTCAAGGACTTCACTGGAAAGGATGCTGATGAAGACCAGGCCCGGTCTTGGTTCGGTCGGGTCAAGTCTGCGTTCCTGCGAGACCAGACCCCGAAAAGTGAAAAGTGTCTGATTTTCCGGGATTTGTTGGAAGGACCGGCTGCCAACTGGATCCAACAGTTAAGTCGGGATGTCCGGTATGACTGGGACCAGCTATGTGCAGAGTTTGAAGGGCAATATTGTAACTCCGGATTTTCGAGTGCCCGCAAGTATCACCATATGCAAAAGCGGAGCGACGAGACACCGATCGAGTATTTGCACCGGTTGAACGTGGCTGCACTTCGTTCCGGCATAACAATTAAAGAGAATAACCCGCCGAACGGTGCTGCTCTGGAACATGTGGGTCACTACATTAGTACCCTGGACGATCAAGAACTGGCGGACCAACTTACTCTGCTGCGTCTTAGGGACGCGGGTGAAGTTGAACAGACTCTACGGACGCTACACCAGTCACGTAGCATGAGGGCGAAGAGTGCTGGTGGATCAGGTCGCTACCGATCCAAGACCCAGACCCATACCGATCCGGTCAAGAGAACTTGGACCAGACCGACCCAATCGGTCAAGGCAATTGTAGCTGATGACAGCACGGGGTCAGAAGGGGAAAGTGGAAGTCCATCCAGCCAAGAGTCATCGGATGAAGACCAGTATCGTTACGTCTATGTTGCGGGACCTGCCCCGAAGACCAAGTCGAAGTCCGACCAGGTGGACCAGAAGGGAAGGAACGGAAGCAAGTCCGATCCAGACCGACCTCGTCAGAAGTGCTCCCACTGTGGTTCGAGCAAACATGATGGTCCAAACTGCTGGAAGAAGATGGTGTGCAAGAAGTGCGAGAGACGCGGCCACCCGACGGACCACTGCCTCTTCGTATGCAAGTCATGTGGAGAGATCCACGAGGCCGGCCACTGCAAGATTGAAGAATTTTTTAACATGATGCGCAAGTGGTACGTGCCGGACAAGCACGCGGGGATGCTGCCGCCGGACGCAGAAAATATGTTAAACTAGAACGCTCGCCAGGTTGGAATCTGGATCGAGCCGAGCGTTCTACGGTTCACATCTATGCATATGTCGGCAAGGAGGATAAGACCGACAATACACGTTCTATTTTAAATTGCGTCTACCGAGACCATCCGGTCTACAGTCTGAAGACCGATGAGTACTCCCGGACCAAGGAGGTTATGCATTTGGACTTGCTGCCTGGAGAATCCCGCGGATACTGGAAGTATCACGCGCCTGATAAATGGTTCAAGCAGGCGAAAGCCTGTGGCAAGATTAATAACCAGAAAGCGACGATGTTGTTCGACTCTGGAGCTGAAGTCTCGATAATCGACTCCGCCTTTGCTCGTAAGGTCGGATGTCGTATAGACGATACCCAGAGACAAGAATGCGTCGGGATCGGTGAAAACTCTTATATGACCGAAGGAAGAACGCGTGTGAAAATTACTTTGTCGGGATCGCTGGTCTACTTTTTCAGCGCTTGGGTTGGCAAGTTGGCTGGACAGGACGCTTTACTAGGCATGGATTTCATGGTCCCAGCTGGATATTCGCCTAGACCTGTCACATGGAGTGCTTACACTCCTGGATGAGGTCCAGGTACAGTTGGATGGTCGAAGACCTCTGTATGGTTCGTATACCGATCTGGTCCAGTGGGATCAAGACCTCACTATCCCAGTAGGTCGACCTGCCGATACCCCGGTCGAGAAAGGTTTCCGTTCGAGGAAGTTATGGTTGACCAGGGGCGATCGGTGGGTCTCGACCTTCGTAAAGAGTGCTGGTCGACGTGATTTTGTCCGTGTTACCAATATCGGTGACAAGCCGCTGACACTGGACAATAACACTATTGTTGGTATGTGGTTAGCAGAAGGAAAGGTACCAAGGAAGATGGGGTTCGTCTCGATTGGGTCGAGGCGGTATGTCGAGTGGCAAAACCTGGCGTACCAATCGACCACCGATCATATCAGTGATGATGGGTAGGTGGAAGAGGATACCTCACCTTTAGTGGAAAGACCAAGTTATGTCACCCCAAAAAAGATGTTGATCCGAAGAAAGGCGCCGCAGTCACCAGGAACGGTGGACCATCAAGTAGACGAGCCAAGGTTAGTCAACGTGGTGTCAGCACAAGACCAGGCGACAGCGGAGCAAGAAACGGAAGAAGGGGAACATGAAATTGCTAGGTCGGACCATGACGGTATTCCTAATCAGACCGATATCAGTGTAGGACAGCCCGTCGATCAAGACCAGGGGCGTTCAGCCGGTCCAGATGGTCTAGGTGATATCGCCCCAGAAGATGAACAATTCTGTATACATGAAGGCGGGGAACAGTACATTCAGGAGCTGGAAAGCCAAATGGCAGTCCTCCCTGAAGTGTCTGCCGACTCGCCTGAAGTTACAATGGATGATTTACAAGTGGGTGATCAAGTCCTTAACAGTCCAGACCATATCGAGCAGTTGAAGAATATCATATGGAAGAAAAGACATCTGCTGATCGGAAAGGGCAACGCCTTACCACCTGCAGCCCGTGGTGCGATTTGCGATATTGATGTTGGATATGCCAAGCCGATTGCCCAGCGATGTCGACGCGTGGCGCCACAGTACCGTGAAAAGCTTTCTGATCTCATTAAAGGACTGTTGGTCACCAATATTATTAGACCGTCGACCTCGCCATGGGCCTCGCCGATCGTAATTGTTATCAAGAAGAACGGCGTTGACATTAGACTGTGCATCGACTATCGGATGGTAAATCGGTTGACAAAACTCATGGTTTACCCGATGCCGCTGATTAATGATCTGTTGGAAGACCTCGACAAGACCTTGTGGTATTGTTCTCTAGATATGGCAAGTGGATTTTGGGTGGTCTCGATGTCCGATCGAGCCCGTGAGATTTCCGCATTTGTGACAACGTTTGGTCTTTTCGAGTGGAATCGTTTGCCGTTCGGTCTGAAGAACGCTCCCCAAATCTATCAAAAGCTGATAGATAACGCATTGTACGGACATTTCAAGATCAAGACCGATCGGGATCCCGTTGAAAATTATGATGTGTTTAGAAAGGGTGAACCCGATCGGGAAAGAGGACCGTCCGTTCTAGGGAGGCGGTCGAACATCGACGACATTCTGATACCTGCCCCGTCATCAAACGATCTGTGCGAGAAGGTTGAACGATTGTTGGAGACATGCGACCGCTGGAACCTATCTATCAGTGTCGTGAAAAGTTTTTGGGGTATGTCCAAGGTCGCCTATTTAGTCCATATGGTCTCGAACAATGGTCTAGAGGCTAATCCCAAGGACCTGGATTCGCTGAGTAACCTCCCGTTCCCCAGATCGCTGAAGGCAATGCAGTCCTTCCTGGGAGGCTTGAATTATTATAGCCGATTCATTGAAGACTTTGCTATCTACGCGGCTGTGCTGTACGAGCTCCGGGAAGTTGACTATCATATGTTGCGCGAAGAAGACCGGGCAACTTTACAGGAGGGCGCCGACTCTGGTCTTGCTGCAGTTTGTCCGCAAGTGGAGGCCGAAGATCTTATGAAGCGTGCACAGTTTTCCTTTGGTATGTTGAAGGTTAAGATGGCGACGGCACCGATTCTCAAGGATTTCGCTCCCGAAAAAGTGCCGACCATCATCGTATATGCCAGTAAGTGGGCTATCTCGGCCACTTTAGTGCAAGATCACGATGGTGTGTATCATCCAGTCACGTTTACGAGACGTACGCTAAAACCAAATCAAGTGAACTATGGAATTGTCGAGAAAGAAGTTCTGTTGTTGCTACGAATTCTAGATGTGTGTTACAACCTGCTGGTCGGCCGACCTATAAAGGTCCTGTCAAGACGGTCTACTTTGGCCTGGCTATTATTAGCCAATGGGATGGACGGACGTCTATACAGACGGTCGGCGGTCTTGTCGCGGTGGACCCTCGAGGTCGTTCAGTGCACCAGGGGCGAGGAAGAGATATTGGGCACATTAGCTGCCAGTATCACCCCTCGGTCTGAAGTGGACGAGGCATTGATAGCGATTGCCCCGAGGAAGCAACCTCGGCAGTCAGTTTCGAGACCGCCACCGACCGTCGACCATGACGAAGAGCTCTTGGTCTTAAGTTTTGACGGATCGCCAAGCGTGAAGAAGAAGGTCGGCGCCTATAGTGCCATATTGTGGAAGTTGCCACAATGGTCTATAGTTGCAGCCGCTGCTGATTTCACGCCGGATATTACTGTGAACAAGGCGGAGTACCGAGGTCTACTTCTATGTCTGGACCTGCTGTCGTCGCAAGAGAAGGGGCGAGTCATCATATGTGGTGACTCCACCTAGTGATCAGGCAGATCACCGGAGATATCGACTGCAAGGCTCCACGACTAAGGACGCTAGACGATCGAGTAATGAAGGCATTGCATAACCACCCCAACCACGAGCTATTGCACGTGAAACAGGACTGGAACAGAAGCGCCGACTACCTCGCGACCAAGGCCATGCAAGACCAGACCGGGGCTACGATCACCGAGAAGGCCGTTCTGGATGAATTGGTGAATATAAACAGGCTCCCAGAAGTGATCGGACCCAAGAACGCCCCAGTCCAGGTGCATGTGATGGTCGCGACTAGATCGAAAGCTCAGAAGTCTCGCCGACCGTTCCCGAAGGAAAGTTTGAACGAATATGCAGTGCAACAGTTAAGGATTGAACGGATCCTCAAGGCGCAGGACGAAGAAGAATGGATTATGAACCTGAAGACCTACCTGCGTGGTGAACTGTCCAAGTTGACGAACGATCAAGAGAAAGAGTGAATCAAGATCGCGAATATCTACGAAGTGGATGATAATGGATTATTGTTTATCTACCGCGATGCCGACCAAGGCAGTGCAGACCGGGACCGACTGGCGAAATTAGTGATCCCCGAGTTGCTGCAGCCGGATGTCCTTCATCACTATCACGTGAGTCTAGAAGGGGGACATCAGGGCATAGGCAGGACCTATCACAAGATCAGGTCCCACTTCCACTGGAGAGGTATTTTCCGCAGTGTGCAGAAATATGTGGGCTGTTGCACGGATTGCGAGACCGGAAAGGGTAGACCGGTAATCAAGGGGCGATCGCCCGGAAATATCGAAGCTACCTAACCTTTCCAGGTCATAGCGATGGACCACATACCGTCACTGCCTAGATCGACGCGCAGCAACACTGAGCTGCTGATCTGGGTAGACCTGTTCATCGGTCTAGTTATTGCGAAGGCAAGTGCATCTCGGTCTGCGGAGCAGATCGCCCAGAGCTACGGAGAATGTGTGTTCCGAAGATTCGGCGCCAGCGAGGCCATCAGGCACGATCGGGAACCCGGTTTTATGGCCGAGGTGTTCCGCTCGTTCAATAACATGCTGGGCCAGAAACAGAGTGTGACGATGGCATATCGTCCGCAAGCAAATGGATCGGCGGAACGCATGGTGCACACCATAACGAGGGCGATAAAGATGTACGTTGCTGACCCATATCAGTGAGATTGGGACGAGTATGCAGAAAGGCTGGTGTTTGCACTCATCCCGTCGACCGATCGGGTCCGAGGAGAAACGCCTTTTTATCTTGCGTATGGATGGGACCCCCGGTCAACTCTTGAAGCCGCGATACCTATTGTCTGCACTCGGACCCGCGATCGTGATTCTAGACGTTGGCGCATGCAGGTCCAGAAACATTACCAGCATGCAATAGAAATTGTCAACGAAAAGTTACTTCAAGCTACACAAGACCGGGAAGACCGGACCAATGACCAGGTCCGACCCCACGGTATAGAACCAGGGGCGAGGGTATGGCTATACCTAGACCGAGTTAAAGAGGGCTATGCGAAGAAGCTGGCTCACATGTGGCACGGCCCTTTCCGTGTTGCCGAGCTGATTGGTGAGCACGCTGCCCGTCTAGTAACAACTGGTACAGATTACAAGGTCTTCCCGATTGTGCATGTGTCCACGTTGAAGCTGGTCCGAGAATTTCCGGATCGACCCAAAACGCCCTGTCTGGTAGACGAAGGAAAAAGATTTGATTTAGATGAAGCGTTACTGCCGGAGGAAAATTGGGAACGACCATTAGAGGAAGACGAGTTTGAAGTGGAGAAGGTCTTGGATGTTCGGTCGACCAAGAAGACCAGGTTCGGTCGGACTCACTGAGAGTACCTGGTCCGATGGAAGGACCATGATGAATCAACTTGGGTCTACGAGCTCGACTTGAATTGTGGGGCTCTTCTACGAGAGTTCGAACGAGAACGCGTCAGTCGTAATCGCTTCGCAGTGATGCAGACCCATGCAGACCAAGACCAATACACGCAGTAGCATCGGTCGGTCAAGACCGGTGTGAAGATGTGGAAGGTCCGGAGTTGATGTGAAATTGTGATGAACTGTGACGGATTGGAATAGCGGAATGATGAATGTGATGACTATGTTTCGTGATGGGAGTGGAACTGTTTACGATAACGTGTTCGGTGCAACTATGGAAAAAGTGGTGAAATTAGTTCAAGTGATTTGACGATCGGACATTTGAAAAAGAAATGATGACATGTATTACGAGTTATCTGGTCGACTATCTGCGACTTCACTTGCTATCGCCCCACAGACGGCCGATGACCATCGACGGATGATTCTATACTTGATACTGAAACTGGTTACGCCATGGGTCCTTCCGGTCAAGCTGGACCAAAGCGTCCTTGAGGTCCGCGACCGGCTCAGCGCAATCAAGACCGGGGTACCATTTGCCGTCGTCGTCCAGCAGTCTGGTCTTCTCAACACGACGCCTTGGCATTTGGAGGAACACTGGGTACAAGAACACGTCGACGTCACACTCGCGAGCTCGCATCCCGTCCAAAATGTACTGGCACAGGGATTGCCAAGCCTCGCCCGCTCGAATTCGACGTCGCTTGCGCTTGGTATGGACGCTTACGCTTGCTCTGGAACGTCGCGAGGCCCGGATCTTGTCGCACCCGGTCGGGAGGAAGCACCAAGTAGTGGGACGCTTCCCAAATTGCTTGACCGTGGATCCTGTTGAAATTCTTCACCCGGCCTAGCAAAGTGCCGATCCATGGAGTCAAGTCGAACACAAGTCCTACTTGGAGTGTTCGAAGATTTTCCATGGTTCATCGCCGTACAGGCGGGAGATCTGCGCCGACGTAATTAGGTCCGCCTTCCATGCAGACGCGGCAGGGGTTTTCTTGACCGGTGGAAAAAACCAGGAGTCCGGACGAGAGAAAGACCGGGCCAGAAGCTGTTTGGTCAGGGTAGACCGGCGCAAACAGCCGATTTGCCCCGACGACCACGGCCAAGTGACTTCAAACGTCCGCGGCGGAAAGGAGCTGGTGTCAACCGCCATGTTCTTTAATAAGGCATACTTATGAAGCCCGGATGTCCCGGGGAGAATCGAAGGCGCCGGCGTCACGGATGTTGATACTGGTGCACCGTCGCTTGGCAGACCGGTCTTCTGCTCTGACCCCACTGTCGACGCCACTTGGACGAAACTGCCACGCAAATTCGTTTGCGATTTGGACTGGATGGGGATCATGAACTCGGAATCGCCGGACCCTTCGATGGAGTCCTCCTCAGACGAGACCCCTGTGTGCTGGATGCGACTTGCAGTACGGCGAGAGGGCGCTCGACTTTCCGAGGGGTTGAAGATGTCGTCCATGTCCGAGTCCAAGTCCATGAGAAGTGTCTGCGTCTTGGCTCTCTTATGGGACACTGCACGCTTCCCACCGATTCCGGGTACGCGCGCAGTGCCCCGCGCCCTCGAGCTACTCGGCGCGTCCGCGAGCTTCTTTGATTGTAATGTAATTTCGGGATGATGAATATCGGCCAATGAGAGACGTTGGTATTGGTCCTGCTTCAACCGGTCTTGGTCCTGTTTCAAGCGGTCTTGGTCTTGCCCCGAGGAGACTAAGGTTGCCGATGCGGACCAATCTACGCTGGAGGAAGCAGTAGAACACGGAGGTAGCAAGTTTATCAAGCGCTGGCGGCACTGATCTAGTGCCACCCGACGACGAACCGATACTTGCGTCCAAGCGTCGGACCTGTCTTGACAGGACCGGACCTTCCCGGTCTGGTCTTGAATCGCAATTTGCAACTCGGCAATGCGTCGCGAGAGGTCGTCACCCTGCATGCGCAGTGAGGTCGCATCAAGCTGTCCGTCGAGCTGCTGCTGTCAAACAAGTGCAAGTTGATCCCGGAGATGGGACTGATGAGCCTCCAGACGGGACAGCTCATGGCGCGCGCTTATCAACTCCTCCAAAATGTGTCGAAGCTGGTCAGCGTGACCGTCAGACTGCCTATCAGCATCGACCAAGGCACCTATTGCCTGGACTATGTTGGGAGAGATGAGAGATGAAGACAAACGAGGGTCAAGAAGAGTACAGGATGAAGACCAAAGATGCGCACCTCGTGTTGCCTGGTTGGCCACCTGGGTCTTGAGACGCATGTTTTCTGCGAGCATATCCTGCATCCGCGTGTCGGCTTCAGTCTGACACCCTTCAGATTTTTGAAGTGCAGGAGAATTATGTGGATGCCAGACCGAGCCGACCGGACAGGTGAAGCAATATGGGGCGACTCGGCGCATAGAGTTTCTGCAGAACCAACAAGAACGAGCGTCAAAGGGAAGCATACGAGGATCGAGTGCAGTGAAGGAAGTACCTGGCGCAGGTGGCGAAGATGTTTGGTCCATGGTGAAGAAGTGTAAGTGACCAAGGTCCAGTTGGTCGAGTGATGGGTGAGTAAGACCGTTATCGTTGTGCGACACGGTCGGACTCAGGGGCGGCTGTGGTGAAGTATACCACAAATTTGGTCACTTTTGGTCAAGGCAGTTGGTCGAATTTCGGATTGGTCCAAACAAGGGGGGCTTTTTTAGCCTATCAAATTCAAGGAGTATCAAGAACGCTGGGCTTGGGTGAGTCACCTGACCTTGGGTATTTTACATAATTTTGTGTGGGTACACTAGGGACCATAGGGAGGTAGTATTATTGGTTAGTTGCGGTTTTTCCAAGTAAAAGTCTTTTGGTTGTGGATTTTCCGGACAGAGTCTTTTGGTTGCGGATTTTCTAAGTAGAAGTTATTTGGTATTGGTCTATACCACAGCATAGGGTCGCCGCTCTTCTTTTTACGTACATTAGTCGCCTCCGCCCACTGCGGAGTGTTTGGGGGAAGAGGGTTGAATTATCCCCTCTCGCCTATTATACCCGGTCTGGACGCGCCGCACGCACTTTGGCGACCGGAAGTCCCTCGACGGGAGTACGATTTGGCGATCTCGACACCTTAAGTCAAGTACGTTTGGAACGTTCTATTCACTGGATTGGTCTTTACGTGGAGATATCGTTTGTGGATTTTCACGGACATATTGGGTTTTCACGTGGACATATTGGCTCATTTTAACATTGGTTGGAGTTTAGACCGGTTTTGGTCTTCTCTCATATTGGTCAGGGGCTAGACCGGTTAATTGGTCTACCATCTATTATTTCGTATTGGTCAGGTCTAGATCGTTTGGATGATCAACCTATTGGAATCTATCTTTCGGAAGTGTTTCTGGTCTGTACGTACCTGGGGTGAAGAGTTCCGCCCTAGGTACACTTAGCCAGCACGGTCTCATATTCAAGACCGAATCAAATCGATCTGCGATCCCGATCCACCGAGTGTGTAACTAGCCCACTCCAATGGGTACACAAGGTGATATGGTTTTAAGTGAATCGGACTAAGTGTATATGGATGATGACCGGTCGTCTGCCAGCAGCGGACGATCGGACCAGATTTCGAATGGAGGTCCGCGGGGTACCCCCCGGTAAGTTGGAAGGCTGGGCACGATGGTGGTGGTCAGTTTGTCGATACAAATGTATTCGATTTCGAACTTGACTCCACCACATAAGGACGCGTGGTCAGTATAAACCACGAACGGCTTAGAGCCGAGTAGGTAAACCCTAAATTTGACAAGAGCATACTTCATTGAAAGTAGTTCTTTGTCATGAACGGGATAATTCCGTTTCGCAGCTTTAAGCTGACTCGACTCAAACGCAATTACGCGTTCCCTTCCTGCATCGTCTGCTTCTAACAAAGCACATCCGATTGCTAAATCGGAGGCGTCGCAGACGACACTAAATGGTTTCCCAGGATCTGGGAGAGCAAGAACGGGAGCTTTTAACAAGATCCCCTTTACCGCTTCAAAAGCGTTTTGGTGTTTGGTTTCCCAACACCAATCCAAGTCTTTCTTAAGAGGGTCGGTTAATAGCTTTGCCATTTCAGCGTAGTTCTCGCTGTACTTGTGGAGATAGTTGGCTAATCCAAGCCACTTCCGTAAATCTCTAAGATTTACAGGCGAAGGCCACTCCACCATGTCTTTCATCTTCGCGGGATCCGCCCACACTCCATCCTTACCGATGAAGCATCCGAGGAAAGAAATTTCCTCAGCACCAAAGATACATTTGGATGCGTTTGCATATAACTTATGCTCTCGCATACGTTCGAGCACAGCTCGAAGGTGTATCAGATTCGTCTGAACATCAGACGAGTCGCCTTCCGCGCGACTATGGCCGAATATATCGTCGAAGTACGACTGAGTGTACTTTCTATGAGGGCGGAAGAGTTGAGTCACCAAGCGATGAAAGTCGCTGGCGCATTTGAAAGACCTTGTGGAATAACAAGCCACTCCCATAGCATGCCGCTAGGCGTGCTGACCGCTGTAAGCGGAATATCGGACGCTCGCATGAGCACCTGATAATACCCGTCCACCAGATCTAAGGCACTGTACACAGTACAGACCGCCATCTTGTTCTGGAGGACATCCTACGAGGAATCGGAGTCTGCATGGGTACCGTCGCTGCATTCAGATTTTTGTACGCATGCACAATGCGCCACTTTCCGTTCGGTTTACGAACACAAAAAGTGGGAGATGAGTGGGGAGACTTACTCTCCCGTACCATCCCTGCCTCTTCTTTCCCCTTGAAGAATGCGTCGATGACGTCGCATTGTTCCTTGTGGAGAGGCCACTGCCTAGTGACGCATTATTTGGTTCTGGGAACCAAATCAATTTCATTTCGGACTCCCCGATCCGGTGGTAACCCCATCGGCGGGTTGTCACTAATGACATCTCCCAATTCCTTTAATAAGGAATGGTAAGGGTACTCAGGATCCGCGAGGATCTTGAGGCCGCTTCGGGCATTCAATGACTTTTTTGGTTTGTACCAAAACTGACTCGTTCATCGTGGATGAGGATTTTAACTCCTCTTCCGGACGCAATACGACAACCTCGTCGATTTCACCTGCTTTCACAGCAGTCTCAAACTCGTTGAAGGACATCTCCTCCAACGACAACAGTTCGCCTACCCCAGGCAACCGTTCCAGTCTTACGTCTTCTGTGACAACACCTGTCACACTATTCAGCATCCGATAGGACTGCTGACTACTAGCCTCGTGAATCATCCCGGGACCCAGATGGGGGGAGTCAATTGCCCCATCTATTGGAAGCGCCACGCGCCTATCCCCAGAGGTCTCTACCTCTACCACCGGTGACTCTCCGGTATCACCTATAACGGCGTAATCGGAATCATTTTCGACGTGCGAAAGAGATGAACTTCGGGTTTCTTCGCTTGGAAGCGCCTCGCGCTTAACCACAGGGGTCTCTACCCTATCACTGGAGTCGCAACGTTTTCGCCAAACACGGCGTGGTCGGAATCAATTACGACCTGCAGAAGAGACGAACATCGGGTCTCTTCTCTAAGCGCCTCGCGCTTACCCTCAAAGGAATCCACCTCTGCCACTGGCTACTCACCAGTCTCACCGTTAACGGCGTGAGGATTAACCGCCGAATCCCCCCCGCTAAGGAACTCTTCCTTAACGTCATTGGGAATGATCGTTTCAGACATCCCAATCTCTGGCATCTCACGCCGGAATCGCTTTTTCGATCGAACAAAGGTGGGTTCATGACTCGCCAATGCTTCACCCGACCGCGGGTGCCTTGAGCCAATGGACTTAGACTTCCAGTCTATCCATGGCTCGTGGAGTTCCAGCCACTTCATGCCCAGAATGAGGTCATACCTCGAGTCCTAATCCAGTACTAGGCAACGTTCTAAGCTGTCGAAGTCTGCAAACTTCATCTTAAGGTCAATCGAGACCTTGGGTACAGAAACATGTACGCCCGTCGCAAGACGTACCGTGACAACGTCACGAGAACGTGCCTCCAGGGCCTCGGCATACAGCCGAATCTTCTCCACAGAAGCCCGTATGACATAATTTTCAGACGCTCCAGAGTCTATCAAGACTCTCCAAGGCTTATCAAAGCCTTTCACGTCCGCAAGGACGACCAGCAAACCTGGCTGGTACACCAACTCGGTGCTAGAAAGCACCGTTTTCCTCGGGGCTTTGTGCTGTCGTCCCCTACCCTGGGGCTTAACAGCACTGAGGGATGCCCCAGTAGGGCGCCCCGCACCTACTG
>CM047582.1:20434020-20444795 GCA_026184515.1 Peronosclerospora sorghi | reverse complement strand
CATCGCTCCGCTACTGCATATGGTGGTATTTGCAGGCGGTAGAGAATACAGAGCTGCAGTACTGCCCCTCAAATTCTGAACATGCAGATTCCAGTCAGATCGGACATCCCGACCCAACTGTTGGATCCAGTTCACAGCCGGTCCTTTCAGCAGATCCCTGAAGATCAGACACCGTTCGTTTTTTGGTGTCTGATCCCGTAGGAAAGCAGACTTGACCCGACCAAACCACGACCTGGCTTGCTCCTCTTCGGCGTCCTTGCCGGTAAAGTCTTTAAGGTCCGTAGTCGCAGCCATACTAATACGTGGGATCGCGGCAGATCCAAGATCATATGCGGTAGTAGGAGCTAGGTTAGCCTTACGCGCTTTGCCCGCCCCTGTACCGTCTGACCCATCGTGGTCACCCATGTCGCCGACCGACTCCATGTCGTAATCGCTGCTATTGCTCGGTCGGCGCGGTCGGGCTGGTTGCGACTTGCGTTTTGCTTTTCCAACTGGCTTAACACCTCGGATAGGCTTATCCGCTGATGCCACTGACTCCATATCCACATCCCGGCAAATATTGACATTTTTCCGGGCAGACCGGTCCTGGACATGTGGGCGCGGAGGTGATCGGCATCGATCTCCCAAGAAGCGTTCCATAATCGCTTCGAACATGGCTTGGACGTTGGCTTGGGTCATGGGCAACGTGTTGGTATCCTCCTTTGGAGGTAATGAAGCCTGTGGGGGCACCTGGGGACCCTACTGGCATGCAGCCCCTTGTTGCCGCACGTCCTTTTTATGCTTCCATGGGGTCTGGTCCGACCCCATGGTCATCCGCTCGACACCGACCTCCAACTCCTATGAGTTATCCGAGGCAAGTGGAGACTGATATAACAACTTATCGTCGGAGCATGCATCATCATCCATTTCAATAGTCTCAGCGACCTTCAATGACGCGGTGGGAGTTGGGCGGCGGACCGCCCCCACCAACGGCACCAAATGGTCGTTGAAGGTCGACAACGACAACTCCAACCTCGAAGTGTCCAGATCGAAAAGCTTCTGCACGTTAGCGGGCTTCCGCATCTTCATCCCAACCTCGGCCAATATCGCCAGCAGGTTCCTCACCAATGGCAACGGTCGGTCGCTTCGGATCGGCTCGGTGTTGGGTCCGAGAAGGCGATCGGGGATCTGGGGGTCTACTATTTGCATGAACTGGTCTTCGCGAATAAATCGCTTCAACTTATGAATGTAGTACATCATGGTCAGGTTTTCTTCTTCGATGACCGCATCCTCGACCTGCGACTTCTCTTCCAGGTCGTCTTCTTCGGACGGCATTCTGAGCCTCTTCTTGGGAACCTTGGGGGGTTGGCCTTGATCGTTCCGATCAACCTCCATGTGGTTTTCGCTTTTTATTTTCTTCTCATCCAAACATTCATTCAAATACATAGGATCAGGACAAAAGTCATGATCCTTTCTGGAACTATAGTAAGACTTGCTACAGTCCCGATCGGCTCCGGTTAGGGCCTTATGGTGAGGAAAAAAAATATTAATCCCGATCCGGTCCTCCACCCGGCCAGATCGGACATCGCCATCCTTACTAACAACGAAAACTTAAGGCGATAGCTGTTCCTTGTGTTCTCTCCAGAACGATTCCACATTCAATTCCTTGTAATCAATCCTTTGCTGAATATCGCTGCGGTGATATCCACGATCACCAAGTGATCCGGGCACGCGCACCATAGTGGTGGAGTCAAGTTAGAAATCGAACACCGAAGTGTCGAGAACCTGACCACCATCGTGCCCGGCCTTCCAACTTACGGGGGGTACCCGAGAACCTTCATCTTCGATCCGATCGGATCGTCCGCTGCTGGCAGACGACCGATCGTCAGCACTGGACGCCTGGTCCGATTCTTTTCGCATCTCACCTTGTGTACCCGATGGATTGGGCTGGTAACACACTCGGTGGATCGGTGCTTGGGACTGACTTGTGGTCTAAATGCGGTAGACCGTGCTGGGTGATGTACCCGGGGCGGAACACTTCACCCTGGGTACGGGTATACCGGTTATATTCGAAATTCGTATACTCCCGAGGGCGGATCGCTAATCCGATCGTAAAGCCCGGCCAAAATGGGAGATAAATTCCGGTAATCCAATGAGGTCCAATAATCCAATCCAATAGGGAGATCCAATAAGAACGTGACGTAATCCACGAACGATATCTCCACGTGTGCAAGATGTCCGCATCTTGCACACGATCAGGCACCAAGATTAGCGATCTGGATACACCTGTGAGAGAGAAGAGAAACCCTAGAGTCTTGATCGAGCAAATCTTCACTCTCGATCTCGCTGATTGTGGGGCTGGACAATTTCTGCGTGCCGATCGATGGAGAAAAACCGCCTTTATCATCACCCGGCTAATCGGGACTAAGTGTACGATCATCATCCGACGATCCATTCTCGTCTGGAATAGGAAGAACTCGACGTTGCCCTTGGACCGAGGAACAGATGTGAACGCCGAGCGCGTTTCTGGAGCGAAGAAGTTGGCTGAATAAATGAATTTTCTGACGAATTTCCAATAGGTAAAATAACACGTTCCAAACGTGTGCAACTTAACGTTGGGGGTCGACCAAAGTACGCTCCCGTCGAGGGACTTCCGGCGGGCCAAATGCGTCTATAACGCGTCCCGGACGGGTATAATGATCTGGAGGGAATAACTCGACCCTCCGCTCCCAAAACACTCTGCGGCGTGCAGAGGCGACTAACGCGTAAGGTGAAAACGACCCCGGTTGAGCTGGTTGTCCAACGGTCACTTTAGCGAAGCTAAAAGCCAAAAAAAAACTTACGAAGCAAAACCCAAAAGAAAGCAAAAACCTTTACTTTGCAAATCCCGTACTTGGCAAAACCCCAACTACTACCTACCCCCTATAGTCCCCAATATGTACCAAACATGAAAATATGTAGTACACGCAATCTCATGTGACCTACCCGAATTTGTGTCCTGGACACCCCTTGCACATGACGAGCCCAAATACCTCTTGACTTTCCACCAATCCGATCGCCGACAGGCCGATCGGTCCATTGTTGACCGGAACCGACCAAAATTCTTGGGTCCGCTTCACGACAATCACCAGTCGAAGAAAGACAGTGGTCGAAATGCGCCAATCTATCGGATCGGTGGTTTGATCTGTTCCGACCTCAAGGGTCCGATCACACCGAGATATCGATTGGTAAATCGTTACCTTGTCAATTTTATTGACTATAAGAGTAACTATGTGAGAATTTTTCAAGTCAAAACGAAAGATATGGCTGCGAAAAAATTTGAGCATTTTTGGCATTCTTTGAACGGAATTTCGACTGCAAGATTCCTGTCCTACGGACTGATTGTGGTGCAGAATTTAAGAATGTGGATTATTTCTGTCGAAGTACTGGTATATCTCGCCAGATTAGCGAGGGGGGTAATCAATCCAGCAATGGAAAGGCGGAACGTATGCATCGGACCGTCATGAAGATGGCCCGGTGCATGCTGTTCGGAAGCATCCTGCCTTTGTCTTTTTGGGGGGATGCGGCTGAATACGAGGCGTATGTGCTGAACCGCACCCTCACAAGCGCGAGCCCAAGGCGGATGTCGCCGCTCGAAGTCTTAAACGGCACCAAGCCGAATATGGGCGAAATTGCCACAATTGGATCGCCGTGCACCGTCTACCGGAATCCCGGGACGAACACTCTCGCGCATCGCGCCCAAGTTGGCGTCATAATTGGACACAGCGAAGAAACAAAAGGTTACAAGGTCTACCTAAAGAAGTACCAGAAAGTTACCGTCACGCAGCACGTGAAAAATGTGGAGACGCTGACCGGTATGCAGAACCAGCAGCTCATGATCATGTTAAACGTAGACGAAGGGAAAGAAGCTCAGGGTGGAAGTCAAGGCTCAGCAGGAGCAAACCAAGAGTCAGAAGGAGCGGCTCAAGTGTCTGAAGGTGTTGGAGATACGTTGGACGAAGAAAAAGGCGCGAAAAATAATGAAAGACAAGATCAAGGGTCTTCGAAAGCATTAAAAAAGGGAAAGAAGACGAGCTGGACAAGAGAGCGCCACCTTACGCGGCAGCATGCAAAGTCGAAGTATCAAGGGGAAGGAAAAACGGAAGACAACGACGAAGTGGAGCAACAGGGCAAGGTGAATCTGATTACTGAAGCTGATCCCAATAATTTTCGCGAAGCATTTAGCCTGAATGATGCAGACAAGTGGTTTCAAGCGATAGATGAAGAAATCCAAGCGCTGCAGGCAAATGAAGTATGGGACGTGGTGAAAAAAACCGATGATGTGAAACCACTTCACACAAAGTGGGTTTACAAGGTCAATACTGGCGCGAGTGGCGCTTTAGAGCGTTACAAAGCAAGACCCGTCGGCTGCGGGAAGGAGCAGCGCTTTGGGGTGGACTAAGAGTTCACATTCGCAGCGGTCATGGAAATGACCACTGTGCGTTTTATTTTGGCGCTGTTGCGCAAGTGGAGGGTGCATGTAGCCCGTGCGTACACGCACTGTGCGGCTATCGCACAGAGGAAGACTTTCCTTTAAGCGGCGTTCGCTGCTACTTAGCCGATACGCCCTTATAAAGGGCTTAGTAAGAGAGAACTCTCTTACTCGGGGCCAAGATTCCCACTTTGGTTTACTATTAGCTTTCGCTAATTACTTAACACAAGGCTACCTTACAAAGGGGGTAGCTAAAGGGAGGACTCCCTTTACGCTACTGCACTCACTACACGCGTGACCGGTCGAGGTCGAGCGTCTGGTAGTCGGTTGAGTGAAATGTAAACTGAATGTATATTTAATAAATAATTAGCCTAAATTAATTTAAACTAATGTAAATTATAAGTAATACTAAGTAGAACTTACTAAATTCGTACCTAGCCAAAATGTAGTGTACACCACCTGTGTACAAACACGTGGCTGGCTGCCAAGCCTCCCCTGATTGGTTAAAATAACCAATGGTCCAAAACCTTTCGGAACGGTCAATACTGACCCCAACCGTAGTGTACTCACGTACACCACCTACTAAATGTAACCCGAATGTAACCCTGTTACATCCTCCCCCATCAAGACTATTGCTTACGCAATAAATCAATTTTAGTTGGAGAACTCCAACTGCCAGAACCTCTGGCTAACCATGAGCACCATTAGTGGTGCTATGGAAGGAAACTATTCCGATAACTCAGAGGTGTATGCCCTTGGGGATATCTCCCCAACGGCTGACCACTACGACAGCGCCGAACGGCGTTGTCGGTCATCCAATCCATTCCCCACACGTGAGGAAAACGCGCTAACTCGAGCGCCTCCTTTCCCAACTACGGATGATGCATCCGGGTCGCCGAAGGCGACCATCACCAGTAAAAAAAACCGTCCTCGGTTCATGAAGCCCGACATGCCGTACCGGCACGGAAGGGACCTCGTGACCCTCAAACGAAGGCTAAGAACGCGGTCAAGAGGGGTTTAGCCTCATATACCCCTGGCCCAGCGGCTGTACTGCCGTGAAATTGCGCGCCGGAAACAACTCCGGGCCAAACTGCTAATACCCAAGCAGTTTACTGCCAAGTCCTACCGAACGCGCCTCGGGAAACAAGCACGCGGTGCCCTCGTGGATATCCTCCGCGAGGTTCCCTTCGTTCTCTTACGGGAAGAAAGCGTCGAGGACGCAGAACGGGCATTCCGCGCTTGGGCGGAAGGGGAGAAGCGCCTCCCCAACTTTGATGCGCTGTACAACAGCTTTTCCGAACCCGACGTTCGGGTAGAGAGGGCGTTACGCTTGGCTTATGCCCAGGACAAAGCGCAAGGGCAATTACCTGCATCTTACTACACGCGCCCTGCTCTCGATGTGGTGCCGGAGAGCAATGCAGACTCTGCATCTGCCTCCGAAAAACTCCTAGCTACTGGGAGTGAAGGGACTTCTTCCGCCCCTTTGGTCGTTGACTGTCAGCGGGATTCTTCCGCTCGAAATCGTCAACGACGTCACGGCAATCCTGCCGCAGGGGAGTCTCGGACTCCCACTAGCTCTGGGAATGCGGATAATATTTCCACTTTACCAGGTACTGGGTATCACCCCGGTGATGGCGTCGCGCCATCAGACGTTCCACATGGTAATGTGGAGTACCCTCCGTATCAAGGACTGGAGGAGGGGGTCGTGCTATTGCGGCGTGACTTCCACGAGCGCTGTGATCGGCACAGCCTTCGCATCCAAGATGCTCAGGAGGAACTCCGAAACGAGGGGAGTGCGAATGAACGCATCGAGGAGCGGCTTGCCTCCCTCGAGTCTCTCGTTGCGGAAATTCAGGGTCGTATTTCAACCCTGTCGGAGATGTTCCGACCTGTTGCGCCTTTCGGCTATCCGGTTTCTCACCCTCCTCCGAGAGGGGACCCGCCTCCGGGTTCTGGTATGGCTTAAGCATACCCAAATAAAAGATTGGATGCGTACGCATCGCCTTCGGGATGTCTAAGGTGTACGACAAGCCCTTTCGGGCTAATACCTTAAAGGGCCCCACAAACCTGGGGCGCAGTTTATTGCGCAACACATTTGAAACTTCATGTGTAGGAAGATTTTTAGCGTTTAATAAAACACTTTCTCCTACTTTGTATACCTTTGCGTTACGCCTCCCCTTGCGGTCAGCCTGCTCCTTCTGCTTGTCTTGGCTTTCCGCCATGTCATCGCAGACGTGTCGTAAGACACTAAGGCGCGTCGATAAAAACTTATCGATGTGCTTTCGCACAGATACAGGGATGACAGCAGGGAATCCTCCCCCTCAAGCCCTGGACCACAGACACGTGACATCAACGGAACACTCGGATTCGCTAATCCGTTCACGTAAAACGGGGTAAACCCCGTAGATACATGGACCGAATTGTTTATAGCAAATTCGGCCATAGGAAGCATCTCACTCCAACTCTTTGGAGAATCTGGACATAAACGCCGGAGAGTATCCTCAACAACGCGATTAACGCGTTCCGTTTGCCCGTACGTCTGCGGATGATCCGCAATGGACATGAGGAGCTTGGTGCCCAGTACCCTAAACAACGCTTCCCAAAACTGTCCCGTAAAACGGAGATCCCGATCCGACACAACGGAATCGGGTAGACCATGCTGTCGAAAGACACGCTCTAGGAACCCTTTTGCTGTTCCTTGTCCATAAATGGACTCTGGCACCGCCGCCAGGTGAGCCATCTTGCTCAAACGGTCTACAAAGACCAATATGCCGGTGTTCCCGTCCTTATCCTTCGGAAAGCCGAAGATAAAATCCATACTATGGATTTCCAACACTCCGTTGGAACGGATAAGCTCGCCAAAGGTGCAGCTGAACTTGCAGAGGGTTTAACCCTCTGACACGTCTCACAGATGCGTATATACGCACCGACCCACTTATACATATTGGGCAACCAATACAAAGCGCTTAAAGCGCTGTAGGTCTTATCCCGACCTAAATGACCCCCGGTAGGGGCGTCATGTGCCTCAGAGAGGACTCTATACTTCAGTTAATCATCATGAGGAACTACCACCAGCGGAGTGTCCTCCGCTCTCGTGCTATAATATAGCAAACCGTCACAGTACCTGTAACGGTGTAAAAGAGCTTTAGCTCGACTTGACAGGGTTGGCTCAGACGATCCAAGTCCCTTTCCACCCAACGCGCTGATAAGCGCCGTACACTGTGGGTCTTTTTCATACGCCTGGCGTATGAGATCCACCACAGACGAGGTGAAGAATGTCGCGTGACCGAGATCGTAATCGGGACGACGCGACAACGCGTCTGCAAGCACGTTCTGCTTGCCAGGTTTATACTTAACCTCAAAGTTGTACTCTGCAAAGAAGGAGAGCCAACGAGCCATCCGTTGCGATAGATGAGGCGATTTTGTCCCTGTCCGTAAGGACGCGTGTTCAGTATAAACCACGAACGGCTTTGAGCCGAGTAGGTGAACCCTAAATTTGACAAGAGAATACTTCAATGCAAGTAGCTTCTTGTCATGAACGGGATAATTCCGTTCGGCAGCTTTAAGCTGCCTCGACTCAAACGCAATCACGCGTTCCCTTCCTGCATCGTCTGCTTGTAACAAAGCACATCCGATTAAGAAATCGGAGGCGTCGCAGACGACGCGAAATGGTTTCCCAGAATCTGGGAGAGCAAGAACGGGGGCTTTCAACAAGCTCCCCTTAACCGCTTCGAAGGCGGTTTGGTGTTTGGTTTCCCAAGACCAATCCAAGTCTTTCTTAAGAGGGTCAGTTAATGGCTTCGCCATCTCAGCGTAGTTCTCGCTGTACTTGTGGAGATAATCGGCTAATCCAAGCCACTTCCGTAAATCTCTAAGATGTACAGGCGAAGGCCACTCCACCATGGCTTTCACCTTCGCGGGATCCGCCCGCACTCCATCCTTACCGATGAAGCATCCGAGGAAAGGAATTTCCTCAGCACCAAAGATACACTTGGATGCGTTGCATATAACTTATGCTCTCGCATACATTCGAGCACCGCTCGAAGGTGTATCAGGTGCGTCTGAACATCAGACGAGTCGCCTTCCGCGCGACTATGAACGAATATATCGTCGAAGTACGTCTGAGAGTACTTTCTATGAGGGCGGAAAAGTTGAGTTACCAAGCGATTAAAAGTCACTGGTGCATTCGAAAGCCCTTGTGGCATAACAAGCCACTCCCACAGCGTGCCTCTAGGCGTGCTGACCGCTGTAGGCGGAATATCGGACGCTCGCATGAGCACCTGATAATACCCGTCCACCAGATCTAAGGCACTGTACACAGTACAGACCGCCATATTGTTCTGTAGGACATCCTTCCCAGGAATCAGAGTCTGTATGGGTACAGTCGCTGCATTCAGCTTGTTGTACGCATGCACAATGCGCCACTATCGTTCGGTTTACGAACACAAAAAGTGGGAGATGAGTGAGGAGACTTGATCTCCCGTACCATCCTTTCCTCTTCTTTCCCCTTGCAAAATTCGTCAATGACGTCGCATTGCTCCTTGGGGAGAGGCCACTGCCTAGTGACGCAGTATTTGGTTCTAGGAACCAAATCAATTTCATGTCGGACTCCCCGATCCGGCGGTAACCCCATCGGCGGGTTGTCACTAATGACATCTCCAAATTCCTTTAATAAGGAATGGTAAGGGTCCTCAGGATCCGCGAGGATCTTGAGGCCGCTTCGGGCATTCAATGCCTTTTTTGGTTTGCACCAAAACTGACTCGTCCATCGTGGATGAGGATTTCAACTCCTCTTCCGGACGCAATACGACAACCTCGTCGATTTCACCTGCTTTCACAGCAGTCTCAAACTCATTGAAGGACATCTCCTCCAACGACAACAGTTCGCCTACCCCAGGCAACCGTTCCAGGCTTACGCCTTCTGTGACAACACCTGTCACGCTATTCAGCATCCGATAGGACTGCTGACTACTATCCTCGGGACTCATCCCGGGACCCAGATGGGGGGAGTCAATTGTCCCATCTATTGGAAGCGCATCGCGCCTATCCATAGAGGTATCTAGCTCTACCACCGGTGACTCGCCGGTCTCACCTATAACGGCGTAATCGGAATCATTTCCGACGTGCGAAAGAGACGAATTACCGGTTTCTTCGCTTGGAAGCGCCTCACGATTAACCACAGTGGTCTCTACCCTATCACTGGAGTCGCAACTTTTTCGCCAAACACGGCGTGGTCGGAATCAATTACGACCTGCAGAAGAGACGAACATCGGGTCTCTTCTCTAAGATCCTCCGCTTAACCTCAGAGGAATCCACCTCTGCCACTGGATACTCACCAGTCTCGCCTATCTCGGCGTGGGGATCAACCGCCAAATCCCCCTCGTCAAGTAACACTTCCTTGACCTCATTGGGATTGATCATCTCAGACATCCCAATCTCTGGCATCTCACGCCAGAATCGCTGTTGCGTTCGAACAAAGGTGGGTTCATGACTCGCCAATGCTTCACCCGATCGCGGGTGCCTTGAGCCAATGGACTTAGACTTCCAGTCTATCCATGGCTCGTGGAGTTCCAGCCACTTCATGCCCAGAATGAGGTCATACCTCGAGTCCAAATTCCAGGACTAGGCAACGTTCTAAGCTGTCGAAGTCTGCAAACTTCAGCTTAAGGTCAATCTAGACCTTGGGTACAGAAACCTGTACGACCGTCGCTAGACGGACCGTGACAACGTCACGAGAACGTGCCTCTAGGGCCTCAGCATCCAGCCGACTCTTCTCCACAGAAGCCCGTCTGACATATTTGTCAGACGCTCCAGAGTCTATCAAGACTCTCCAAGGCTTATCAAAGCCTTTCACGTCCGCAAGGACGACCAGCAAACCTGGCTGGTACACCAACTCGGTGCTAGAAAGCACCGTTTTCCTCGGGGCTTTGTGCTGTCGTCCCCTACCCTGGGTCTTAACAGCACTGAGGGATGCCCCAGTAGGGCGCCCCGCACCTACTGGGAGCCGTCGTTTCCCGACGGCTTGGGCGAGGGCTTTTTCCTAACCCTTGTCCCCTTAAAGCGAGTATCTCGCTGGGGGTTCCGCGGACATCTGTTCCGCAGGTGTTCCGTGCTCCCACACAGGAAGCATCTCAGCGGCCCATTCCGCTGCAACATAGCTAAGAGCTCCGCCTCGAAGCTCTGCGTAGAAGAGTCAGGGTGACCCTTAGCGGAAGGTTTCTCCTCCGCTTCGACCTGACTCAGGTCCATGGGTTCAGGACCCACCTTAGAGAACGAAAGTTCCTCTCGGCGTTGAACGCCATCTTAAACGCCTCCACCAGGGATT
>CM047582.1:20379893-20409020 GCA_026184515.1 Peronosclerospora sorghi | reverse complement strand
ACAGTGCCGATCGAGATCGACTGGCGAAACTGGTGATCCCTGAGTTGCTGCAGCCGGATGTCCTTCATCACTACCATGTGAGTCTAGAAGGGGGACATCAAGGAATAGGCAGAATATCACAAGATCAGGGCCCACTTTCACTGGAGAGGACTTTTTCGGAGCGTGCAGAAATATGTGGGCTGTTGCACAGACTGCGAGACCGGAAAGGGCAGACCGATAATCAAGGGGCGATTGCCCGGGAATATCGAGGCTACTTACCTTTCCAGGTGATAGAAATGGATCACATACCGTCGCTGCCCATATCGACGAGCGGCAACACTGAGCTACTGATCTGGGTCGACCTGTTCACTGGTCTGGTGATTGCGAAGGCTAGTGCATCCCGATCTGCGGAGCAGATCGCCCAGCGTTATGAAGGATGCGTATTCAGAAGGTTCGGTGCCAGCGAGGTTATCAGACACGATCGGGAACCCGGTTTTATGGCCGAGGTGTTCCGATCGTTCAATAACATGCTGGTCCAGAAACAGAGCGCGACGATGGCATATCTCCCGCAAGCGAACGGATCGGCTGAACGAATGGTGCGGACAATCACAAGGGCGATCAAGATGTATGTGGCCGATCCGGACCAACGTGACTGGGACAAGTATGCAGAGAGACTGGTATTCGCACTCAACTCTTCAACCGATCGGGACCCAGGAGAAACGCCTTTTTATCTGGCGTATGGATGGGACCCTCGATCGAAACTTGAAGCGGCGATAGCGATCGGCTGCACTCGGACCCGCGATCGCGATGCCCGTCGTTGGCGCATGCAGGTCCAGAAGCATTACCAGCATGCGAAAGAAGTCTTCAATTAAAAGTTGCGTCAGGCCACGCAAGATCGAGCAGATCGGAATAACGATCCGGTCCGCCCTCATGGTATTGAACCAGGGGCGAGGGTCTGGTTATACCTCGATCGGGTCAACAAAGGTTATGCGAAGAAGTTGGCTCATATTTGGCACGGTCCTTTCCGTGTAGCAGAGCTGATCGGTGATCATGCTGCTTTTCTGATCACGATCGGCACGGATTACAAAGTTTTTCCGATCGTGCACGTGTCCAAACTGAAGCTGTTCAGAGAGTTCCCTGATCGACCTAAAATTCCCTGTATGGTGGACGAAGCGGAGAGGTTCGATTTTGATGAGGCTCTACTGCCGGAGGACAGTTGGGAAAGGCCATTGGAAGAGGACGAGTTCTAGGTGGAAAAGGTGCTGGATGTACGATCGGTCAAGAAGACACGTTTCGGTCGCACCCACCGAGAATACCTGGTCCGGTGGAAAGATCATGATGAAGCAACTTGGATCGACGAACTTGATCTAAATTGTGGAGCACTACTACGAGAGTTCGAGCGAGAAAGAGTCAGTAGGAATCGCTTCGCAGTGATGCAGACTCATGAAGATGCAGACCAAGACACGCAGTAGCACCGATCAGACCGATCGGTGTGAATATGTGTAAGGTCTGAATTATTGTGAACATATGATAAACTGTGATGAACTGGAGTAGTGGAGTGACGAACGTGATGATGATTTTCGCGATGTGAATGGAACTGTATATGATAACGTGTTGGTGCAAGTTTGGATAAAGTGATGATTTTTGGTCAGTTGACCAGGTGATCAAGAAGTTTGAAAGAATGATGACATATATTATGAACTATCTGGTCAGCTATTACCGTATCAAGATTCGCAATCACCCCACAGGCGACCGATGGTCAGCGCCGGGTGATATACAATCTGGTCCTGGAACTGATTAAGCCAAGGCTCATTCCGATTCATCTGGATCAAGGCGTCCTTCAGGTCTGCAATTGGCTCGTCACAGTGGAGACCAGGATGCCAGACGCCGTCGTCAGCCAACACCCCGGCTTTCTCAACCCGACGCTTGGTCATATGAAGAACCACAGGATATAAAAAGATGTCGATGTCTCATTAGCGGGCCAGCATCCCTTCCAGAATAAACTGGCATAGGGCCTGCCAGGCCTCGCCTGCCCGACTCCGGCGCCTCTTCCGGTTCTTCTGGAACGAGACCAGGCCTTGGTAATGTTGCAATCGGTCAGGAGGAAGCACTAGATAGTGCGTAGACTCCCAGATCGCCTGGCTGTGGGCTTCATTGAAGGCTTTCACTCGACTCAAGAACGAGTCAACCCAGGCAGCCGGCGCAAATGTGAACCCCAGCTTGGGGCGGATGAACACTTTCCATGGCTGATCTGCATACAAAAGGGCGATATGTGGTGATGTAACCAGGTCCACCCGCCATGCAGAAGCGGCAGGAGCCTTTGAAGCTGGAGGGAAAAGCCAGGAGTATGGTCGGGAAAAAAACCGGACAAGACCTTGTTTGGTCAGGGCTGACCGGTGCAAGCTACCGATCTTCCCCGGTGACCACGGCATAATGGCGTCGAAAGTCCGCGATGGGAGAGGTCGATCTCCAATCGATATTCCCTTCAATCGGGCGTGACGGCGCAGTCCAGATGTGCCAGGTTGGCAAGAAGTCACTGATCCGGGTGTTTCACGAGCCCGTGCAGTTTTGTTACTCTGGGAACTGATCGCCTGATCAGTCCCCGATGCAGACTTCATCGGAGCCGGACCTTTACGCCGATCGGACCGGGACTTAGATAACGCTCTGGCTGTGAACTCAGAATCTCCCGATCCGCTGTCCGAGTCCCCTCCGGAGGAGACCTCTGTGCGCTGGGTACGAACAGCACGGGGGAGCGAGGGCGCATGAGATTTGGTGATGTTGGAAGTGCGGGCTGTGGCCGATCTTGGGCTTGAGAGATGCGCCATCGTCTTGGATTTCTTTTGGAGCACCGCCCGCTTCTCCTCGAATTCGGAATCGCGAGCTATGCCCCGCGCCCTTGAGCCCCTCGACGCGTCCTTGCGTTTACGCTTAGAAGTTTTCGAAATCTCGGTGTGCCGAAATTTAGCCAATGAGTGGCATTGTTCCCGACCCTGGTGTAGGTCGACCAGAACGGCCGATGCATACCGGTCCGCGCTGGAGCTAATAGACGGACGCCGGTACAGCAAGTCGTTCAACTGTTTATGGAACTGCTCTACGGCAGCCCAATAGCGGTCTGACTCCTGGGTCCAGGTGTCCGATTGGCTCTGGAAAGACCAGACCTTATCGACCTGACCCTTGACCACGACCTGTAGCTCGCTGATCTGTTGCTCTAGGTCACCATGTTGGGTACGGAGTAGGGTCCGGTGGGACTGATCCTCCAACCTCTGCCGGTTGACCAGCGCGAGCTGTTCCCGGAGGTGTGACCAGTACGCTTCTAGGCGAGACAGATCATGCCGAGCGCCGATCAGCCCGTCCAATATGGGGCGGAGCTGATCGCAGTGGTCACGCGACTGTCTATCAGCCGCAAGCAAGGCGTCAACCGCTTGAGCGATGTCAGTGGGCAACCGATCTGCATACGAAGAAAGGTTAGGGCAGTTCCAAGGTGAAAATTGGATCGATCGACTTACCTCGCGCTGTTTGTTGGACAAGCTGGGCCCGTAGATGTGCTTTCTCGGCGAGAACATCTTTCAACTGCGCAGCAAAGGGGGTCAAGGTGTCGACATCCTTCCGCAGCTGCAGGAACGATGCATTCTTGGTGGCCAGCTCCGACTGAAGGTCGCAGATGGTCTTACGAAGCTGATCAGACCCGATCTGATCCCCATCCGGTCTGTCGGAACCTGGGGTGCTGCAAGATCTGTCAGATCGGGTCGATCGGCTAAGGGAATAGATGTGTGGTGACTGGGCGCACAGGGCACCTGCAGGATCAAGCGTCAAGAGAATTTACAAGGAGATCAGACGTACAAGGGGCGCATGCCTGGTGAAGGCGGGGCCGAATACCTGTCCATTGGTGGAATGTTGGTTGCCGTGAAGGTCAAGGAGGTCAACTGCTGGCGAAAGGGTTAACTGGTGGTGAGATCGGGTCGCTACCGTTGCGCGGCTGCGACCAGACTCAGGGGCGGCTGTGGCGAAGCGAAGGAAAAATTTTGGTCACCTTCTGTCAACGGCGTGCCGATCAGCTGGTCAGAGATCGGATTGGTGGAAACAAGGGGGGGGGGCTTTTAAGCCTATCATGTGCAAGGAGTGTCAAGCACACGGATTTTGGTAAGTCACATGGCATTGCGTGTATTTTACATATTTTAGTGTTTGGTACATATTGGGGCAGTAAGGTTAGTGGAAAAGAAGTAAATTGGTCTTGGATTGGAAAAGTGGCTAAGAGGTCCTAAGAGACTCTCTAAAAGTTTGGTTTTCTAAGTCGCCTTCGCACGTCGCGGAGTGTTTGGGGGCAGAGGGTCGAGTAATCCCCTCCTGCCCATTATACCCGGTCGGGGCGCGTCGCAGACGCATTTGGCCCGCCGGAAGTCCTTCGACAGGAGTATCCATTGGATGACTTCTCACAAGTTTAAGTCACGTACGTTTGGAACGTACTAAAAAGTGGATTGGTCTTTACGTGGAGATATCGTTTGTGAAATTCACGAGCATATTGGATCTTTACGTGGACATATTGGTTTACTATAACATTGGTTGGAGTTTAGACCGGATTTGGTCTTCTCTCATATTGGTCAGGGGCTAGACCAGTTGAGTGGTCTACCCTCTATTATCTCGTATTGGCTGGGTCTAGATCGATTGGACGGTCGACCCATTGGACTATACATATTTCAAGTGTAACCGGTCTACAAGTACCCAGGGTGAAGAGTTCCACCCAGGGTACACCCCGCAGTACGGTATGCATACTATCAGACCCAAGTCAACCAGCGACACGATCCACCGAGTGTTGAACTAGCCCATTCCATCGGGTACACAAGGTGAGATGGCAACGCAAGATCAATCGGACCAGGCGTCTTCTGTTGATGATCGGTCGTCTGCTAGCAGCGGACGATGAGATCGGATCGCAAGCGAAGGTCCGCGGGGTACCCCCCCCCGTAAGTTGGAAGTCTAGGCACGATGGTGGTCAGGTTCTCGACACAACTGTGTTCGATTTTGAACTTGACTCCACCACACAATACAGCCGGGCACAGGCTGAAGCTGTTATACACGATTAACAGCCATCAGATATAGCAGCCAAAAAGCTTGTATACGGTTGGTGCTGCAATAGAGGGAGTTGACTGTAGTCACTTTTTGTTTTTGTTCTTCGGCCTCAAGTCAAGATATTTTGTTTGTGGAGCCCTACTGAGGGAGGAACGATATACTTTCTCTTGTCGAGTGATCACCTACTGTGGAAGATTGTGCTTTCTCACGTTTTACTTTGTGTAGTCACGAGTGGTAATTGGAGTAAATAAAGTTGCGATTACTTTTTATTACTGTGTTATCTCGTTTTCTACGCTGTTTGGCTATTCATTGCGCTTGAAGTACGTTTGACTAATGGAAGCTTGCGCGTGTAACCAGCGATGACAGACGAGGACGTATCAGAACAGGTTATGAGCCTAAATGTGTGAAAAACCGACCTTGAGGAGAAGCCTAAGGCTCCCGAGAACAACAAAGAGTTAGCAATGATGGGTATACTTGCTTCCATCATGAATCGATTAGAGAAGATCGAAGTTTCGAAGGAAGAACAAGCGCGCAAGGACAACGTGGGGCGGCCTCATAAGATTGACACGAAGAATAGTATTGCGTTGATGGGCGACAGCAATGAAGACAAGCGATTTTGTATGACTTTTCTTCAAGGAAGACAAAGTTTTCATGATATCCGTCACGCAGGCAAGGATGCCTTCTCAAGGGAGAGGGTGCCTGCAGGTGCTGCGAATCATCAGCAACATGGAAATGTAAACGGCGGGCGCGACGCCCAAGGAGGACACGCAAATGTGCCGCCGCAGTACTTTGGATTGGTCAGAGCACCATGTTTAAAGGAGAAACAGCAACAGATTAGGAATTTCGATGGAACCGAAACCTACAAGGGACTAGGATCGGGATTCAAAGCGTGGGGCAAGAAATTCCTGTGGCAAGTAAGCCTAGCTGGGGCTGCGTGTGGTTTTCCGTGGCCGGAAGGCGTCAAGGTGGATCTGGTGGGTCATTACTTGGCAGGCCCAGCAGATCCTATTATAATCGACAAGTGGAAGGGTGGTGGTGTGAGACCCTCGCCCTATGGTATGTCATGGATAAAATTATTTCCGTGTTCAACATACAAATCACGCCCGCACAAGGCATCAAGTTGGTGACGGCGCGAAAGGTTGTGTCCAGATCGTGGGCGGATCATTTTCTATACTTGACCGCAATGGCAGAGGCGCTCGGGTCCAACTGTGAATCGTTGGTGCTGAACAACGTGATTTATCACGCAGCACCGGAGATGAGGAATATCCTCATCTCCAAGTACGATCACACCCGACCGGATTACCTCGGACAAGCCGAAGAATTGTGCCAATTCGCACAGGCTGTGGAGTATGAGGATAAAGGCCTAAGGACGTATTGTAGCGGCACTGTAAACGCTGTGTCGAACAAGGGAAAAAAATCGTCGAAATCAAGAGCGTGTTTCGGGTGCGGCGAAACCGGACACATGCTAAGAAACTGTCCAAAGAAGAAGCACAAGAAAGAAGATTTTATGCTCACGGTGTCAAGGCGCACGCGTGAAAAGGTTGATGACAAGTGGATCTTGGACAGTGGTGCCAGTATGCACCTGACCAATGACATGACATGCTTGATGGATGGATGTGGTATCTGGCGTCTGATACCAAGCAGACGGCCAGCGCTTGGAAATAAAAAGAAAAGTTTCTTTTTGTTTGAATATATTTACAGCTGGGAGGAAAACTCTACTGTAGATTACGAACGTCCATTACGTGGAATCACTCACGAAAAACATACTATCATACGGAATCCTTGAAGAGAAAGGATGCGTCCTGTCGTACGTTGATGGCAGAGGGGCGCTTATTAAACGTGACACTAGGACTGCTATTGTCGATGTTATGATGGTAAACAACGTTCTCACAGTACACGGAAGCGTCGACAGAGACCGGGTGAATGTCGGCGACACCGTAATGACAGTGGCTCGCGAAAATGAGGCAGATTTCTAATCGAATAAAGACGTGCAATGAGGAACGCTGATGAAGTCCTATGCACGCATAGAACATTTAAACTATAATGGAATCATAGCGATGCGAAGTGCGGTATCAAGATTACCGATTTTACTCGGCGAATTTGTTTGACCTGTGCGCAGGGAAAACAGAGTGGAAACGAGCAGTAAAAGAGGGACACAAGTGAGCACGCGCCCATCGACCGCATAGGCGGAGTGATCTGCTCAGATCTAAAGGGACCAGTAACGTCACGGGACAGACTGGGGAATCGCTATCCTGTGAATTTCGTTGATTACAAGACAAATTACGTGCGAATTTTCTTGGCCAAGACCAAGGATATGGCTGCGAAAAAATTCGAGCATTTTATCGTCTTTTTTTAACGAATATTTAACTGCAATATTCATGTGCTGCGTATTGATGTTGGGGAAGAGTTTAAGACGCTGGATTACTTCTGCAGAAGCACGGGAATTTCAAGGCAGATCTCGGAAGAAGGAAACCAAGCGAGTAATGGAAAAGCGAGCGCATGCATCGGACGGTCATGAACATGGCCCGATGCATGCTATTCGCAAGCGTCTTGAATTTATCCTTCTGGGGAGACGCCGCAGAGTATGCGGCATACGTGCTAAACAGAACGCCGACGAGCGCTAAAGAGAGAAGATTGTCACCGTTGGAAGCGTTAACGGGTTTGAAACCGAACCTCGGCGAGATTGTAATGTTTGGATCGCCGTGTACCGTCTACCGGAATCCCGGGACCAACACACTGGCGTATCGAGCACAGATAGGCATCATCATCTGAAAGAGCGAAGAGACCAAGGGGTACAAAGTGTACCTGAAGCGGGATAACAAGGTCACAGTAACCCAGCACATAAGGAACATTGAAACGCTCCATGAGACGCAGAACAAGCAGCTGAGAAATTTATTCGAGGGCGATTCGGATGATTTTTGCGATAGAAATGATGGTAGAAGGACAGAAGGAGCGTCATCAGGCTCAAGTGATGAAATTCGAAGTGAAACGGAAATTACAGCGCTGCCAAAGCAAAAAAAGAAAGGTTCTGCCAAGAAGGGTGCCAAAAAGAAGTCCAGGTGGACGCGAGATCGATCTGACGCGTGCGTATGTTGAGAGCACCAGTGAAGAAAAGAAAAACGAAGATGGAAGTGAAACTATGGATGACGGAGTTCAAGAAGTAAATATGATCTTGGAGAGTGACCCAAGAAATTACAGCGAAGCAGTCAAGATTAAGGATTACGGAAGTTGGCTGAAGTCGATGAAGGTAGAGCTGCATGCACTACATGCACTACAAGAAAACCAAGTGTGGAATGTCATAGCAAGACTGAAGGATGTTAAACCACTTCACACGAAGTGGTTTTACAAAACGAAGACCGATGCTGACGGGAAGTTGGAACGTTTTAAAGCCAGGCTGGTAGCCTGTGGAAATGAGCAGAAGTATGGAGTCGATTGACATTCGCTGCAGGGATGGAGATGACCACTGTCAAATTTATACTTGGTCGTGCCCGGAAATGGAAGGTAAACTCTTTACACGGAGATATACCCAATGCCTATGTAAAGGCATTGGAGACGGAGCACGAGATCTTTCTGTATGTGCCAAGGGGCATGGAAATTGACGCAAAAATGCTGAATGATTTAAGGTAGAAGACGCGACTAAGTTGTTCATACGCTTAAATAAGACGTTATACGGCTTGAAGCAGGCGGGAAGGCCTTGGAACCGCCTGCTGCACGAAAAATTGATAACTTTCGGTTATGAGCAGAGTATCACGGATGGATGTCTTTATTTTAAAAGGGTTAACAATGATATCGTGGTGGTAGGCGTCTATGTAGACGACCTACTGGTTACTGGCACTAATGGCGTTTACGTGGACAAGTTTTTTTACGAATTAAATGTACTTGAGGTAAAGAACCTGGGCGAAGTCTCAAAATTTATCGGTATACGCGTGACTTACGATGTGAAGCGTGGATATTTGCTTACCAAGAAGTAATGTTCAAGTATTTATTCACGCTTCATTGATTAAAGAAGCTAACAGTACAAGTACACCAATAGCAGCTGATCACGAAGATCAAGTTGTTCAAGAAGATGAAAAAATGAATGAAGAAAAAGTAGTGAAGAATGTTTCAATTAACGATTTCCAATCGCTAACTGGAAGCTTGCTGGGGATCGTGCGATGTACGAGACCTGACATCGTATGCGCGGTCCACAAGGCAACGCGGCGTGCGCATGCTCCAACGTTTTTGAACCGGAATTTTTCCAAGAAAATTTTGCGTTTCTTGAAGGGCACAATGGATTTGAAGTTAAGAATGGAAGTTTCTAGGGAAAAGAAGGAGATGGACAAAAATTTGATTATATTCGAGGGTTATTCAGATGCAGATTTCGCAGGGTCGAAGACCGACAGAAGATCTACAAGTGGAGGTCTAATTACGAGGGATGGTATGGTTATTCAGTGGATTTTCAAACGACAATCGTGTGTATCGTTATCAACGATGGAAGCCGAGTTCTACGCTGCCTCTATCGTTGAATGTGAGCTACTGGGACTCAAGGAAATGGCGTGCGAAATTGTCTTGACAGTGATATTAACGATGAAGCTCAAGTGCGACAACCAAGCTGCTATTAAGACGTTGAATGGTGAAGGGAAAATTTCAAGGACGAAGCGCATAGATGTGTGCGTGAAGTTCGTTGTGTCTAAATGGCGTGAACGGCAGATCGAAGTTGTCTACGAACCTACCGAAACGATGTTGGCCGATATTTTCACAAAAGCTGTAATCGGACAGAGGATGAAGTATATGCAGGAAGCTTTGGGATTACAAGCTCTTGAAGATGGTTAGTCTGATTTTTTCGAAAAGTTGAGAAGGAGTGTTGAAGGGACCCGCGCCCCGGCTGCATCTGACGATGGATGCAATTGGGTCGGATGCAACTTTTCGACAAAATGTGTTTTAGGTAAGTATCCAAATTTATGTGTGATACCTAATTTTATACTTGCATTTATTAGGTTAAGTTTTAAACTTAATTTAATATAGTCACTTTTGTTTTTGTTCTCCGGCCTCAAATCAAGATCTTTCGTTTGTGGAGCTAGTACGCCCTACTGAGGGCGGAACGCTATAATTTCTCTTGTGTGATTACCTACTGTGGAAGATTGTGGTTTCTCACGTTTTACTTTGTGGAGTGTCACGAGTGGTAATTGGAGTAAATAAAGTTGCGATTACTTTTTATTACTGTGTTATCTCGTTTCCTACGCTGTTTGGCTATTCATTGCGCTTGAAGTACGTTTGACTACTGGAACCTTGCGCGTGTAACCAGCGATATCAGACGAGGACGTATCCGAACAGAAGCGTCGACGGCAAAATGTTCCATGGGGAAGTGCGGGTTAAAAACGTTGCTAGGGCGACGGGAAAGATGTGGGGGTATCCCAAGATTTGACTTGAGCAGTATTCGGTAAATTGAGAAGTACCTAAATAAGCTAATACAATAGATGGAAAATTAAAGAGTAATATATTATCAACTAGGGGATGGTACCCGTCGTTCCGACGAACTGTCATTGAAATTTCACTGAAACTACAGTATATCTAATTTTTGGGTTTAGTTGTCCATACCGTGCCTTAGTATTTTATGGCAAAAATGAAAATTGTATTAGAATAATTCTTTGTGACAGGCCGGGGGTCGTCGCCGTTTAATGGTATTCTTTGTGACAGGCCGATTCGTTCTCGATTAAATAAAGAGGTCCACTAAACAGTACCGTGTCCAAATAGGCTTATTTAGAACTCGATTTTACTCGATTTTGATTGGCTGTTTTCGGCCTGCATTTTTTGCATTTTTTGGGTCCCGCTCACTTTTGGCGCCTCTCCGCTGTCTCATATATACCACCCCATCCCACCAAGCAAACAAGCAACCAACCAACTAAGCAACCAACCAACTAAGCAACCAACCAATTGACCACGGAAACTTACCAAACAAACAAACAACCCTAAACCCTAAACCCTAAACCGTCAACCCTAAACCCTACACTCTAAACCCTAAACCCTAAACCTTAAACCCTGCAGACTGAAAACAGCCAATCAAAATCGAGTAAAATCGAGTTCTAAATACGCCTATTTGGACACGGTACTGTTTAGTTTCTCCCTTAAATAAAAAGATAAATAGATAGTTAAGATATAAATACTGTAAACAAAAATACAAAGGGTGTCTTAGGCACCCGTTATAAACGAGTTTTGAAAAAAGTTTTGACAAAGTTTTGAGTTTAGTTTTGAAAGCCTTTTTAAACCGCTTTTTACTTTTTTTAGGGAAACGATCGGGCCACACACCCCTCCCTTTTATGTCCAAATGCGTCAAATATGGGTAAGTTTTGGGTTTCAAAATTGAACCTTTAAATGATGCTAGTTTTATTAAGCTGACATCCAAGTGCTCTGGGTAGCAGCAAAGAGCGGTGATTTGGCAACACTGCGAGAAGGTCTGGCACGTCTTACGCCCGAGACGCGCTCTTACGCCGAGTGGAGAGACCCTTTGTACGACTACTCGCCGCTGGCCAATGCATGTTCACAGTCCATTTGCTCTGTGCCCAAGCACTCATTGCGCACGGTGTAGACTGCAACGTCCGAGACTCACAGGGAAATACTGCGTTGTATACTGGTACGTATTATGGAAAATATGAGGTGGTGCGACTACTTTTAGAGTCGCCAGGTGTGGACTATTTTTCCAAGACGCTTACCAAGTCGCAAAAAGCTCTCGATATAGCGCGTGAACAGTTTAGACATTCAGATGGACGATGGCCTAAGTATATTTAATGCGTAGAGCAGATTGAGAAGGTAAATACAACGTGGTGAGGTGTATGCAAGCATTTACTTGATTTTTCTTGGCTGTATATCTCGCTTATGACGATACAGAAATTTTGTCTCTACTCGGGTTGGTTATACGAAAGAACGGACAACATTCTGTCGATTGCATCAGGGATTTCTGGCTTGGATTCGTGGAAGAAACGGTATGATAATTTTATATAAACGTCGTGAAAGCAATGCAACATGATATTACTGGTAGGTATGCAATGGTGCTGAGAACTGCTGCACGAGATGTCGCTGAGATTGATCTATTCCCAATGAAGCCTGGTGAGCGGCGACCAGTTCCAAGGTACGTTTTTCAGTTGTAATTTTTTAGTGGACATCGTTAAAATACTATGTGATATCCCTTAGTTCGGAGGTTGTGTACAAACCGAGCGATGGAATTTAACAGAGCGATGAACCTACATGGCTTACTCGAAAGGATTATCGGTTTTCCTTGGTGTCAAGAAAGCATGGTTCCAGCCTTGCGTCTTCCGTTCGATCGATGGATTTCGCTTGTTCGAGTCAGGCTGAGCTCGCCGCGTGGAAGACATTTTTAACGACCTTGCTGGTATGTTTCCTTGAACATGCGAATGCTGATGGGTAATTCTGATCCGGTTGTATTTTATTAGGTCAATGCTCCAGAAAGCTCAATTACAAGCGCTTTTGGAAATAATAATGGCGGTCTAATTACCCAGTCATACCATCATGTTACAAGTTTTGCTAGAAGAAGCAGTCCAACTGAGGCTGCCGTAATGCAGGAACAACGCGATCTAGAGCGCGCTCTGAAAATGTCACAGGAGGAAGCACAACGGCACTCTCGAACCCAGGCAGCGCCATCTGCACCTCCTCCTTCCGATACGATGCTTGAAACTTTTGCTTTATCCCTAACACTTTTTGGTCCCGATGGTAGAAATCGTGCAACTCCTTCGCGAGGATGATGTGGCCCATCTCTTCCCCCATATTCAAGCTTCAAACCTAGCGGTGGAGAACATTATTGCGCGAGATGCCCGTGCCCTACGCCCTGATGAGTGCATAATCTGTTTTGATGCGCCTGAAGAGGCAGTCTGCGTTCCATGTGGCCACAATGCTGTCTACATGGATTGCGCGCAAGAGATTCTAGACGCCACACGGATTTGTCCTGTATGTCGACAGCAAATAAGGGAGGTGATCCGACTCTATCGGGTGTGAAGCTATAGTGAAGTTGATTGGTGAGCGAGTGAAAGTGTATACTTGAGTAATTACTTAGTTGTTTGTATAAGTGAGTTTGAAATTAAGGCCACCGCTAGGGACACACGGTGTGTCCGGAGTAATTTTTGGTGTGTCCCTAGCGGTGACCTAATTTTGGTTGTTTGAAACACTTGGGGGTAGGCCCCCTATTCAGATCCGTGATTCATGAATCATCCTAACCCTACCCGCTAATTACAGTAAGCCAATATGCACAACTACTAGCAGGCACATATATGCCAATACCATTTGTTGTGTGTAATGAATACAGGTCAGCTGGGCCTATTCTTAGCTCCGCTCTTCTGATTGATTGGTTGCCACTATAACTTTAATAACTATTTTCATTAATAATGACACGCTTGTCACTTCGTTATTCTTTAATCTTATTGGTCATTGCTTCTTAAATTTCTTTTAATTCCGTCGGTTAATTCTGTAGTCGTAGTCGTCGAAGTTAGCTCTTAGAAAAGTGTAAATAGCAGGGCAGACGTGTTAAGATAAACATTAAGTCCCTTAAAACCTAGAAACATTACATTGTGTGTCCCCTCTTGGTGTGCCTCAAAGACTTCTATAGAAAAAAGGGTTTCCTTCAGATAGAGTGAGTCTGTTGAATTGGCTGAATTTATTATAGAATTTATGGTTTCTGAATACAATCTGTTTTTTTGTCATGATTTGGGGGGTGTCTTTGTTGTGCTAAAAGCCTGTAAGTGCGTGATTTACTATATATATATGGTGATTCATGATTCATGAATCTGAATCATGAATCAGCCCTGGGAAAATGAATCTGAATCATGAATCAGGCTTGATTCATGGTTAAGTGATTCAAATAGGAGGCCTACTTGGGGGGGTTTGGCCCGATCAATTCCCTAATTTAAAGGTTCATTTTGAAGCCCAAAACTTACCCATATTTGACGCATCTGGACATAAAAGGGAGTGGGGTGTGGCCCGATCAACTTGGGGTGTGTGGCCCGATCAATTCCCTTTTTTTAAAGTCAAAACCTAATCAAAACCAGCCTCAAAACTTTTGTGTTCATAAAAAAAATAAAACCATTCCGCTCTCTTCGTCCTGCCCGGTGGCTAACCTCAAGTGCCTCGTTGCAGATACTCCTGCTGGCGCTCTAAAAAATTATACAGTGCTTGGAGGACGCAATGATGGTTATGTTCTATGGCAAGACCAAGTGACTTTGCAAAGTGCAGCTAGTACCCAAGAGCAACGATTGAAAGTACTTGTGTTGCAGACACACTTTAAATTAAAAAAAAGAAGTCGCGCCATGTCAACCACTCCAGAGGCACCACAAGCGACGCCGCCACAAGAGCAGGAGAGGGAACAATCGCTGAATCGACGGCTGAATCGACCGAAAAACAAACGCAAGACACTGAAACGGAAAAACAGACACAAGACACTGAAACGGAAAAAGTGACAGAGCAAGTTAATACAGAGGAAGAAAAACAGGATACGATAGAGGAAACAAGGGAAATTAATGCTAACAAGCGTGAAAACGCGACGATTCCACCACAGAACCACCAACGACTCAGTCCTCTAGTAAAAGGAAGCTCGACGCTCTTCCTGCTGCTAGTGATGAGCAGGAAAAGACGAAAAATGCTCGTAATCTGGAGAAAAATACAAAGAAGACGCCTGAAGCTGCGAAAAAAAGGCAAAAAATCAGCGATTTTTCATTTGCACGACCGACGGCATCTTCCGCTCGACGCGCAGCTGCCATAACGGAAAAACAGACACAAGCAGAGCCGGCGCCGCCCACTCGCAAGCCCCTACAGCCTAAACGTTCATCTACCAAGAGTCAACGAGTGACAATGCCAGTTCCAAAGACTCCGACAGTTGCGAGCTCTGCTTAGAAGACCTCGCGTTCTCACTTCAGCTACACGCCGTACACTGGTCCGTTACCACCTCTGACAGTTGAATCCAGCTTTGCACCTAAGGGAGGGCAAGTTTCGAACCGTCGACTGAAGTCAGCGTCCCCCACTCAGACAAAAAAAAGTGGATCCGCCCGGAAATCTCGCCTTCAGTAGCAGAGAAAGCGCAATAGCAAAGCAGAACTGGTAAGGAAAATGCTGGTAAGAACGCAAAGCAGACTATAGCTACTGAAGTAGCTTCCGACTGCCGAATATCGGACGAATCAGGGAAAACGGAGTTGACTGAGCAAGAAAAAATCATCTTTCATCGATCAAGTTAGATGAAAAAGACGATGTAGGCGCAATCTATGTCTAAAAAGACGAATTTGATTTGAATATCCTGCGTAACAAGTTTGCGTTTAAATTGTGGAAACAAGAATACAGCGATGATTTATTGTTTGCCTTAATTGCTTCAGAACAGCTAACGCAGCGTCCTTGCCCTTATACGAGTAGTCCACCGAGGGGTTTCCGGTACAAAAAAATATACCAAGCATTACAACGATAGGTGCCACCATGGCAATCCCGTTTGTGATTCTCCACCCTCGCTCGCGATGAGCTGGTTCACGATGTTAGCACACAGCAGCCCTGTGACGACTGTCATGTGCATGAAACCCGAAAGGAAGCCACGCAGTTCCTTCGGCGCGATCTCAGCTCCGTATAGCGGTAGTGAAAACGAAGAGTTACCAACTCCCATGCCCTGTATAAATCGTGCGATAAGCAGCGAGGTGTGGATCTGACTCGGGCAGAAGGTGAGCCACGCCGTGCCGAGACAAAAAAGTGACCCGGCATGAAAAATTGTGAGGCGGCGGCCGAATCTATCAGCGATCCAGCCACCCATTATAGCACCCACCATACAGCCGATGTTGTACGTCATGTTGTACCAAAGCGTGTAGTCTACCCAGCGTTGCGGCAATCGTTCTGTTGCTCGTGAACAGTCCGCCATCATCTGGCCATGCCAGCCCACGCAAAAGTCGTTCAGAAACGAATCCATCACCAGCACCCCTCCCCGTCACTCCCTGAATCCACCAGAGATGCAAAGATGCACACAATAATGGCGTATGTGCGGTTTCCCTCGGTGGGCGTCATAATCGGCTAAGTGAAATGTTCCACGAGGCAGTCGCTCACACCCCAGCCTTAATCGTCCTTAAAACATGGACGCGCTGGTACCTGAGGAGAACGAGTCAGCTGGTGCTGCAAACGAGCAATCGCGGCGTATTGCGGAACTGCTGCTGGTTGACAGCGTATGCAAAAGACTACAGTTGAGCTGAACAGGTCATTCAAACGAGAGGGCGAAGTCATCAAGAGTCTACCGGAAGAGCAACGAGTATCTGCTCGTTTGTACCAGTGGTCTAGGAGCGGGTCTCATGCAACGGAGGCCTAGGGTTCGAGTCTTGGGAGGCGCGCAGAATTTGCGGCAAAACGCCCAGAAGAAAAGTTTTGAAACTCAAACCCACCTCCTGAGGAGGGTTTGAGAAGTTTTGAAATCGAAATGCGTTAAAAATGTATTTACTTTTGAACTCAAAACTGAATTCAAAACTTTTTCAAAACTTTTTTCAAAACTCGTTTATAAAGGGTGCCTAATTCGCTGATTTGAAAATACAAAATTGAATCCCTCCTTTTCGTTAAGTAAACCGAGTTTAACCACAACAGTTCGAGCCATAACATTATTTGTACATCAAGCATTCTTTCTGCCACGAACTGACTTGAGAACTTTCTTGATCGATGCATGCGCTCCGATGGATTTAACTTGGTCGCGAACGCTACTAGAAGAAGCTGCCTCGACGTCGCTGTCTATGTTCTCATCCTCTGAAAATGCGTACCCATGATACCAGCCTTTCGGAGCTGCATTGAATGAAGACGGACGAGAAGCCATTGCTGCATTCGCAGTGCTAGACAGTGTAAGAGATCCGGCGGGGGTCAAAAGAGACGGTTCTCCTGAACTGAAGTTGTCATTGCTGCCATTTGCGTGCAAAGATCCTCGAATGCGTAGATAACGCTTCTTTTGCTGGACTTGAAAAATACTGTTCGAGTCGCGAGTGCCGTCACCACTAGGTGGCTGGGAGCCAGGGGCAGCAATTAACCTCTCGCCAAGCGGAGAAGACCACATGAAATATTCTTCCGGGCTTTCTGAGCGTAGCAAGCTGTAGTTCCCGACTGGGTCTCGCTCCGAAGCAGATCGACAGTACTCACGAAGCATACTGCGAGGAGAATTTGGTAAACCCATCACTTCGCGCTCCTGAAGAATGTGGTACATAGCTGGAAGCGAAAGCCGACGCACAATTTTCCACAGACCATCACGTATGAGACTTAAAAACAGCACAAGGAGACAGACAAGCCACAAGGTTGGCAGCTCAATTAGGTATTCCATTTCACCAGTAGCTTGTGGAAACCCAACATTTGGTTGCGAAATGAGAAATCCAACAGCAAACCATAAAAGTATAGACACCGCAATCGCGAGAAGAAAGTGCCATGTCAACATGAACGTCTCCAGGGATAACTTTAAGTTCACAACCACCACAAGGTTCGTAAATACCACGAAGCCTAAAGTGGTAAGTCCTCCACTTTTTCCCGTGTTCGTAGCAATCACAGGCTGGTCGTGAGTACTGAGACCAAAGCCCTCAAATGCCCACGAAGAAACAAAGAAAATCACAATTGAGTGCCACACGCCATTTAATATCCACGGCCAAAACACACGACGTGCCAGCAGCACATTTTTCTGACCGAGTTCATACAAGTACGGAAACTTGGACGCACTTAAAGAAGATACGTCTTGATCAAAAACAGCAAAAAGCACCAAGGGCACACTCGTGTAAAGAACGTTAAAACTTTGGCAAGCTACATCCAGGATAAGTGGCTGCCCGGAAAATCCACAGAAGCATCCAAACCAGAAGGTAGTGAGCACATACGTTACATTTTTATACAGCATATAGCTCATAAATTTGGCAACGCGTCGGTAAGCCCACCGACCGTGCACAAAAAGAAGCCGCTGGAGAAATCGAAACTGGGCTAAGGCATAGTCCGAAGCATTCACGGCCTGAGCTCCTTCCTGACCAGAGACCCCGACACCAATATGGGCTGTCTGGATCATTGCAACATCATTTGCTCCATCTCCAATAGCCAGTGTGACGCTCTCCGACTCGAACTCACGAACAAGTTCAATGATATCAGCTTTTTGCTTTGGAGACACACGGCAACAGATGACCGATGACGCGCATTTTTGCGTCACTTGGTAGAAAAGGCGACGCAATTGAGGGCGAAGAGCAAACTCAAGAGCCTGTCCGTCAATGACAAGCGCTAATTTCTGCGGAGTTGGTTCATTCTGGCGCCCGTCTTTTCTTCCTTGCAAGCTTGGGGTGAGCGAGCCATACTCGGGTGTATGCACCGTATGGTTTTCACCCTCAGTTCCAACGTCGTATAGGGACTCGTCGTCAGATGTAAACCTGTCAACGTACTCGGCGTCAGTCGCAACCGAGGAATATACTGGACTTCCACTAAATGCTGAAGAAGTCCTCGAAATTCGACGACTTCGGCTATGTCTCCGCTTTGGTTTTTTCTTTTTACTCACCGGTTTTCCGTTAAAAAAATCTTTTATTGCCCTCTTCACAGTGTCAAAAAAGCTGTCAGTCTGAATCTGAGTTCGCCGCTTACCATCAGGAATGTAAAGCCCACTCCCACGAGCCGTGTCGGCTACTGAAGACGCGTTATTGAGCAAAGACAGAAATGGGTTTAGGGACGAAGATTCTCGGTCACCGCGCTTGAATAATTCCTTGAGCGCTGCAGACGTCGAGGTGTAGTCCGCCCCGTCAATTTGTTGTACGTCCATGTCGTCAGAAAGAAGCGCGCTGGCGTACCCAATATTCACAGCAGTCTCCATCTTGTCACCCGTTAGCGTCCAAACTTTAATATTAGTCTCTTGCAGTAGACGCAGTGTTGCCGGCACACCGGCTTGCAATTTATCTTGAACTGCTGTGACTCCCAACAGAATTAGGTCGCGCTCAATTTCATTCATAAGTGGATCAATTGCGTTCGGACGACCTTGGCGCCGTTTCACCAGTTCATCCATCGATGCATGTGCTTCAGTAAAGCGAGCGTTCCATTCATCATACTCGTAATGGCCGATGGTTTTGTATGCAAAGCAAAGTGTACGCATTCCGCTTTTCGCATACAAACTAAGTTGATTTCCAGCTTGTTGAAGGTCTATTCCCCCCGGTAAATTGGCTTGATCAGTAGCCAGACGCTCAAAAATAACAGTATCAGCACCTTTGCAAAGGAGTTCAATCGATCCTTCTGGCGTCTCCACAATCACTGACATACGCTTTCGGTCGCTATCGAACTCGAGCACGTTCAATATCTTGTATGTGCTTGGTACTGCACACCCTGGCTCCAATAGCGTCATGGCACTCGGAGTCCTGTGCACGAAGCGGACGTTACAAAAAGCCGCGGCTGATACTAATGCCTGCTCGTCAGGTGATGAAGCTGAGTACTCCGGAAATGCCATGCTACACATTTCGTCGAGTGATTTTGAGGGAATCAACGTGTGACACAACGCCAGATGCCGTAAAAAGCGCTGAAGATTCCTAGCCTGTTCACCTCCTGTCTGAATATCAACAAGAAGTTCCGCCGGGTCAAAATCAACGTATCTCGGACCAGAATTCGAGGCATTATTCAGCGATGAGGCTTCACCGAGAGCATCTGCCTCAACGTCATTTTCTTGCAATACACCGCCATAATGCTTCCCTCCTACCATGCAATACCGAAACAGCATGATATTCATCGTGAGGGTTCCAGTTTTGTCTGTAAAAACGTGGTGTACGCGACCGAGGTCTTCATTGAGGGCGGATGATCGAACCATTGCAGGCGTATCCGACAACTTGTCGTACATCTCAAGATCCTGCTCGATAAAGTAGGCTTGCCAATATTTAATAAACTCCAGCGAAACATTGAGGGAAATTGGAACAAAATTTTGCATGATGATAAAGTATCGCAAGTGTAACCTCAAGAGCTCAATCAGAGGATGAGACATCGAGGTGCCAGGAAATTGATGAAGTCGTTGCTCACTTGTGCTTAAAAGATACCAGACCGAATCTCCCTGATTATGCATCCAGTGGTATCCAAGCAATGCGCCCAAGAAGCAAACGAACTGCTGGATAAAAACAATACCGATAATGAGTCGGTTCAGGCGCCTCTCTACAGAAGAAGTTTTCACGCCGGGCTCGGTGTTACTGCAGAATACTTTAGTCTCGTGCCCAGTGAATACAACCAAACCGGTGACAGAGCCTGTATTTCGGAGCACACAGCTCCGCAACAGCATCTGCTTTGCAGTAACTGGCATGCGCACGCACACAAGACCATCTCCAGTCGCTTCTGCCTGCAACAGATCGGTATTAAACTGCTCAGCAGTCACAACCTGGGACGGGCGACTGGCAGGATTTACGTCAATATTTTGTATACCAAACGTTTTAGCGCGACGTGGGTCCATGACCAGCGAAAAAGTGCCCCCAAAACTGGTAATTCGATCGTTTGGCTGCTCGCACATCATTGTTCCTCGCAGCTCGTTGTGTCCAGCACCATCGATCGTGCAACTCTTGCCGCTCGATCCTCGACAAAATGCAGCCAATAGTGGAATTGCTGTACGGATTTTTAGATTTGTTTCACCGTCCAGCGATTTTGTTTCGATGAAAGCCATGTTAGTCTCATCTGTCTGCACCTGTGGTAGCGATTCGTGAGCCCTGTTTCCTGGATCAGCAGTGATAGCCTCTGAACTATCGTGTTTGTAACACTTTCCACCCTCCAACAATGTTATGAGTCGATCATTTTTTGGGTCTGCTGTCATTGAAGCTTGTACCTGCTGTTCTGTACTGCTATCGCTGTCATGTTTCAGCGCTTCAACAGATAGTAAGAACAAGTCGGCCGGGATCGTCTCACCATTCATGACCTTAACAATGTCACCAACACGTAACTCTCCCCATTGTCTCTGCTGCCAACTTCCCAATGGTGTAAGCGTTAATACCAGTCGACTGTTAGCCACACGATCTCCTCGATGACGTTCTCGGTCTTCCAAGGCCTCTTTGATTGCAGTGCAAACAAACACTACCGCCAATGGCAAGAGAATTGTCGGGATGCCACTCGTATTACTCACTTCTCGAAACGTCTGCAGCATAGCAATAAACAGGAAATATACGTTTGAAGGACGTTTCAATTGCGCCAGCAACACGCGCGGTCCAAAATTCCAAACGCTGTACTTGGCGCTGGTGACGACATTATTAATAAATTCTGACGGCGGCTCCACTACTTCGTCTTGCGCTCTTTTATCGCCACCGAAGAATAGCCACGACGATAGCCCACGATTGCCCAAACGACGCGCTTCGCACTCCTTGTGGCGACGACGACGCTGTGCTGCATTTGCTCGCGTTTGAAGCATTTTTCGGTCCACATTGATGACACGCAAGTTTTGACCTGATAACTCGGACGACGCAGAGCTCGCGTAAGACTTCACATCGACCTGAGTCCGCATCTTACTACCCGTTTTCGTTATGCCTGGACCATGAAGGGTATTCCATTTATGGACTTGATAGATGTAAATGGGACCGGTTTGGAACCGGACCGGAAGTTATAACCTTTCGGTGTAAGCTAAAGAAAAGCATTGGCGACGTGCAAATCGGCGGGTGGCTCACCAACGTCCTCGGTTGGGCTTGGCACTTCGCTCATGTGGGAAAAAGTGGCGTTGTCACCGCTCGAGCGACTATCTGTTCAGCTTGAACACGATCTGAAGCTTGCTGAAGAGAAGGCTGCGAGATCAGCTGTTGTTAGCAAGCAGAATAGGAATGGTGTAGACGTGGATGCTCAGACAGGCAAGGCTACAGGACGCTTCATGATTGAAGTGCTAGAAGCTAAGCTCATAGCGATAGAAAAGGATGCAGCATTCCTAGCGATTAGCAGAAGTGCAACGCCGGAATTATATGTGTCCACGCAGGTGACACCGTTGTCGGCCTTCGAGAAGACCACGAAGAAACATTTACGCACTAGAAGCGTACAGTTAGGGAATGGCTCTTCTATTAGGTGGCATGAATCGCTTGTTTTTGATGGTGCTAAGACCAAGAAATTTGGGATCAAGTTGTCGCTCAGTACCAGTGCTAAAGTCATTGCTGATGTGGTGCTTGGAGAAACGACACTGCGAAGCAATGAATACGAGGATCAACTTCCTCACAAAGTATGGGTAAACTTAAAGGCAACGATGTCGGGAGGTACTGATAGTGTCATTGGCCAGCTATTGGTGTGTGTTACGTTTGAGTACTCGATACGTGATCGCCATGAGCGTCAGGTAGCTCTACTCAGACAGAAGAAGCGTGAAACTGATGACGATATTGAAAAGTATAAGACAACTGCGCGACTTATAGATTCCCAGTCACGACACCCTGCAGCCTTCGGCGAGGGGGCAATAAAAGCTGCACTTTATCTGCCTGGCAACAAGTTTGAGATCAATGCACATCATCCGGCTGCAGTTTGTATAGCACCTTTAGCGGACAAAACTCGTATTGTGACACCGTTCGGTCGAGGCGTTGTGATATCTTTTCGACCAGAAAGCAAGATGTACGTAGTGCAATTAGACAGTGGTGCTGCGTCTAAGAGCCAGACTATTGCCTATTTGCGACAAAATGTGGTGAGCGAAGAACCCGATGAGCCGCACCTTTCCATGCATATGAAGGTGGTGACTCCATACGGACAAGGCACGCTGGAAGAGATTCGCTCCCACGACGATGTCTTGATCGTTAAGACTGACTTTGCTCGCATGTTCATGCAGCGCAAGGATGTGAAGCTGCCGCCAAAGGACATAACTGAATTGACGTCGAAGGAGCTTGCGAGCGAGGCCATTAAGCTTGCTGACGCAGGAAATGAAGAATTCCGCGAAGGCAAGTTGCAAGATGCCGTGTTCAACTACCTGCGCTCGTTGAACATTCTGGATCGTATTGATCAGGGCAGCACTACCCATAAGGAAAAGGCGACGATCATTCAGACGATGATTCGTTGCCACCTCAATCTTGGCGCATGCAAGTTGAAATTAAATGAATACGTGGACGCTGAAATCGCGTGCACGAACGCGTTGAGCGTCCTCACGGTGTTGTCTGAAAACCGTGAAGGCAACGTAGTAACGTGGATGGAGCGACTTGGCATGACCAAACAGCTAATCTTTGAAGAATGGCCGTCCAAGGCGCGCTTTCGCCGCGCCCAAGCGCGTGAGAAGCTGGAGAAATACGCAGATGCCAAACAAGATCTGCTGGTGGCGGTAAAACTAAACCCACGTGACAAGTCGTGTCGCACGCTGCTTAACAAAGTGGTTAAAGTTCTGGATAAGCAGAAGCGCCATGAAAAAAGAGCGTGGGGCGGAATTTTTGACGTGTCAGCGTCGACCCGTGAAACGGCTACGTCAACTAATGAAAAAGGAAAGGAGAAATCGATCTTTACGCAAACGCCCAAGGCTCAGCAGCATGCGGTGACTATCATGAATAAAGCCGATCCATGGTATTTAACCACGCGCATGTTAACTACGGCAACGGTCATGGCGGCGGGCGTGGCAGCTGTCGCACTGCTCGCCCTGAAAATCAAGCTTTGACCTGGTATATAGGTGGTCCCTACTCGCCACTTCAACTTGTAGCACTAGTCGGCTGTGGTTTACCACTGGCTGGCTGCAAAGCAGCTGCGGCTGGGACAGGGCACGCATACTGTGTGGCTGCAAGCGCGGTAGGATCTGTTTATTCGTTCCGCGCCATAGGTATAACTCCATTATAATTCCTTTAGCATGAACGCCGTAAAGTAATACTCTAATTCAACGCGTACTGGCCGCAGAAGCAATTCTCTTTACTTAAAGCGACATGGCGCCAGGCAGGCCGTTTTTTATAAAGCGAGAGGGAACATCTCGACAATGCGGGTGGTTGCCGCTGCACCATTCCATTCCACGAGCTGATTGATGAAGCCACCTTTTTGCTGGCTACCAGACAGCACGGCAAGGCTGGAAGCGGCATTTCTGTCGCCCTGACGTGTAGTCAGCACGTTGTTGATCCCGTCGTACCTTAACAGAGTGATGGTCACTGCCCTTTCTGCTTACGCGTGTCGACGATTTCAGGCTGTCTTGCGTCGCTTTGACTTTTGCCGTTAACATAACGCACGCGCGCTTCCACCCTTTCTTCCGACCCCAATCGATGACGGAAACCCCAGTCGGGTGGTTACCGTCAAGTCAAACCACATCACGCTGCCGTGCTTCGACACGTGCGTACTTGGATTTTTCCGTGAAATGTAAACTCCAACTGGATGCATGCATTTCATCGACGCGCGATCTGAAATTTTTGATGCTAACAGACCACTGCGATCACCAGCAGCTTGCCATCCACTGCTAACGGGTGCTCGGCCGATCCCAACGTTACATGGTAATGGTACACTCTGACCGCTGTTCGCAATTACTCAGATCGGATAGATATAATTGCTGATGAGGGTTTCTGTCGTTTCGACTTTTCTTTTGCCTGTGACAGGTTGCTTTCACTTCACTTAAAGCGAGAGGACCCATCCGCGCCGTTGGCGTCAGGCATAAAAATAACCCCCGGCCCACCCGCCCGCATCCACATCGACTTCATTCTCCAACTTGCCGCCTCCAGCGCAAGTGGACGACCGTCATCTTTGTGCATTTCAACTACCTTCAACGCCTCATTTCCCTGCCTAATATGGGCCACAGTGACTCGATGAGCCCTGTTAAGAGTGGCAGCAATGACGAGCCTTGTCCCACATCATTTTCGTCCTCTGCTCCTTCTCAGCGCGGTGTTAATTCTACTAAACCGTTCATTGCGGCATTGGATAAGCCCGTCCACCACGACAACCCTGTTGAACTGGTACGCGTGAAGCTGCAGGATCCCGTTGGATATTCATCAGACTCGCCTTGGTCGTCAGAAGGACTCAAGCCGCGTTCCTCGATACTTTTCACTGCATCACAGGCGCCGAAGGAGCGCCCAGCCAGCTTCGCGCTGCGTGCCCCTCGATTGCAGTCTAAGGTAGACTCGCACTCTGTGCATAGTGCTCAGACTACTCCGCTCACCGACTCAGATGAAAGTGAGATGGTGGCGGTGGACAACCAGACTGAGGATGAAGACCAACACGACGCTCTATCTGAGAGAGAGCTTTTAGCATCGTGGAGAGCGACCCCGAGAGTGCCAAGCGAGGTACCTACTTCTTAACCGTTCAAATGGTGTGAATATTCGCTTATGGATTCACTGGTTGTTTTTGCAGGATAAAAAATCGCCAGATAACCAGGAGTTAGAGCCACGTGGTCTCTCTCTGAACTTGGTGCGTCATCATTGCCAGATGTATGATTTATTTTTCGTTCTGACCGTAATATCATCATTCTGCGCAGAATCAGCTTCAAAATCGTAACAGTGCGTTGCCAGAAAGCCAAAATCACCATGCAGTGGATATCTGGAAAAATCCTATCAACGGCTTTGAGGACGTAAACTTTAGCTCATCTAAGAGCCCTGTTGCTTCGGCAGACCAACGAACGTTTGCAAGCTCAAACACCAGGTCAATTTCATCAAGAATATCTCGAGTGGAGGATAATATTGTAAACGACTGTGCACCCCCAGGAATGTCGTTAATTGATCGAATTCAGGAGGACTTTCCTCGCACGCCTTCACCTGAGTATGAACAGCTCGACGAAGGTACTCGTGGACATTCTTTGGGGGGAATAGACCATCTAGACCAGTCCATGTTTAATATCTGCGAGGATATGGGTCAGCTGCGACTCGGTAGTTATCGATCTGGTCCGTTCAGCACAGACAGCCGTTCTTGTGATTTTGAAGGTCTGTATCGGATGCCGCAGCGTGCTTCTGTACCTAGGCTTGCGGGAGTCAACCATTTCCGCCATACATTCGGCAGAAGCACCATCGAGCCACGTTTTGAAGGGTCTTACCATGGAGCCATGGCGCAAGGTTACCCGTCCTCGTATACCATAGGTGCTGAAGAAGTCCAGAGTTACCCTGTCCTTGTGGGCGCAAACAAGTCTCGATGGGCTGTAAATGAAGAAGCCTACTCGTTCCAATCGCTCTCGCTGGGCTATACTCCGTCGGAATTTACAAGTGCTCTTCCCGCTCACGGCTCAACTATGGCGACATACCCGTTTGGCTACGTTGGGGAATATCATGGTGTGAGATCAACCGATAAAACGTTTAAAGCTTGCCCTTCGTATCCACTGGTGGACCACCCACTTCATGAGCGCCATCACTTCGGAAGCTACATGTATCGCCCTCACATGGTGCACAAACCCAAAGTCGAAGCACTTCGAAGAAGCGAATTGGAGTTCTTTCACCCTGTCGCGCACTCATACTCATCCAATAGTCTTCTGGAAGAGTTCAACTTGGCACCCAAATCGGAGAAATGGGAGCTGGCCGGTATCAAAGGACACCTGTATCTCTTTGCAAAGGACCAGACAGGCTCTCGGTTTATTCAGCAAAAGTTGGAAAAGGCTGATGACCGGTTGAAAGCTGACGCATTTAACGAGATATTTCCAAACTCACTCTTATTGATGACGGACGTGTTTGGAAATTATGTGATCCAGAAATTTCTTGAGTATGGTTCTCTGGAGCAGCAGCAATTGTTGGTGGAGCTGATGACGAGTAACATGATTAGTCTGGCCCTCCAAGTATACGGATGCCGTGTGATCCAGCGTGCGTTAGAGGTGACTCAAGTTGAGGAGCAGCTCACCTTAATCCGACAGCTGAAAGGGCATGTGATGAAGTGCGTCGTAGACCAAAATGGTAATCATGTGCTGCAGAAGTGCATCGAGGCAGCATCGTGGAAAAGAGTAGCCGAGCACAAAGGGATGGGATGTCAGCGTTATGTCACAGGACAGGACATTCAATTCATTATCGACAGTTTTGTCGGTCACGCTGCGGTTCTCTCCACTCATTCGTATGGATGTCGTGTCATTCAGCGTGTGTTGGAACACTGCGCTCCAGAGCAAATTCGCCTGCTGCTGAGTGAGATTATCCTTAAATGTCACGAGCTCGTGGAAGACCAGTTCGGCAATTACGTTGTGCAACACGTCATCAGTCACGGCGAATTGGAACATCGCAACATCGTCATGCAAGCAGTGCTTCCCGAGATTGCGCGCTGGAGCCAGCACAAATATGCAAGCAATGTTGTTGAAGCTTGCTTGGAGCATGCGACGAAAGAGGAGATCAGCCAAATCGTTGATTTTATTCTCCAGTGTGACGAAAGTGGAGCGTCGTGCGTACTACTTCCGATGATGAAACACATGTACGGAAATTATGTGGTGCAAAAATTGCTCGAACGCGCGGATGAACATGATCGACAACGCATTGTATGTATTATTCGACACAACGAGGGCTATTTGAAGCGCTTTACGTTCGGGAAACACGTTTTAAGCCGCCTGGAGCCTGTGGAGCAGGCAAACAACTTCTATTGATTTCGAAGTTCCTCTGCTATCGCCACTGCACCACGCAGGCCGGGTACATACACAGCAGCCTTCAGCATGCTACTGCGCTACGTGTCTACCGACTACTTATATAAATATTTTGCGGTGCGACGATACTTCGATCGCTTATTGCAGCACTATGACCAAGACCAAGTTTTACTTTCAACATGTGATAACATCGGCTGGATCAAAAACGCTAAACGAAGTAGCCGTATTTTGAATGGATAGACGGCACGTATTGGAGAAAAAATGTCGTCACTTCATATGTCAATCAATACAAGTAAAATCTATTGAAATATTGAGCGTAGTTTTTTTTACATCAGAACCCCGTAGTGCACTCGCGACTTGCGCAGATGCTCGAGTTCCAGTATCTACAGCAGCGTGTACAGACATTCCAGGTTGCTCAAAAGATGTAGCTTCCCCAGCAAAAAAAATACGATCATCAACTGGAGCGGCTAGATCCTTGGAAGCTGAGTCTAGTTGACCGACTCGAGGAAAAGCATAGCCACCACCAATCCAGGGCTCATCACCAAAGTCCTTGTACATGCCCTTCACGAAGAATTGGTGCGCAGGAAACGGCTGCTCATCGGTTCCATAAATCATATCAAGCTGATCGAGAAAGCCCTCAATTATCTTCTCATGCGGCATACCCACAAAGCCATCCGCGCAAACCCCACCTGCAAAACCTGTGATAAGGTGCTGCGCTCTTCTATGATCAGAATGTGTTACTTCTGTCACAGCAGATGCCATATCACCGTTAGGTTTAAGGCGGCCGATGCCATGTGTGCTGTTGAACCAGAACTCGGGCAGGAAGCAATCGGAGCACACGACACCATGTGCATCTTCAGGCCAAAAGCGTTCAGACATATGTAATAGTACCTTGCCAGCACGATGCATGCCGAAGGAAGTTAAAGCGTTGATCTTTTTTTCAGGAAGCGCAGGTGTGTATGTGATCTTCGAGAACACAGCCGTAGATACCGTCACAACTAGCACGCGACATGACAGTTGCTTACCCAAAGTGCTGGTAACCAGAATGCGGTCACTCTCGGAGTAGTCCACGCTCTTCACGGGCCAGTTCAGTCGAATCGTCACACCCTCAGCAAAGTACTCAACAAAGCGCATGAAACTGGGCACAACACGGTAGTCCCCTTCATCCTCTAACTCAATCCACTGCTTCTCGTACCGGCAAGTAATGCGCATCGAAATCTCCTGTAGTGGACCACCAGCAGTATTTGCATACCCCGCTTCGCACAGATTCATCATGGATGGATGCAGACCAACCTCATTGAAGTAGTCGCTCATGGATTTCTCAGGTGCAATCTGGTCGATGTCCTCAAGATCACTTAAGGCAGCTACGGACACGTTAAACTTACGGAAATCCTCATCGTCATCGTCATACTTCAGCATACGCTTCTGGTCACCAATGTAATAGTAACCAATTCCTCCATCCGGGGCGGGTTTGCTCGGACCACCGTCTCCCTATAAACGCAACACCCAGACAATAACATGAGCATGGTGTCTATTTTGGCATTACTTCTATGTGTGATGAGGAGGATTAATGATAAAATGTATGAATCCAGACTGACTTCTCCCGGGTGGACACGCACAGGCTCAACGACACAAGAACTGTGCCGCCGAATGCACGCAGAAGAACGACTAGTTTCCTAAGAAAACCGTATCGC
>CM047582.1:20354442-20364974 GCA_026184515.1 Peronosclerospora sorghi | reverse complement strand
TTGGTCTTTGTAGACCGTTTGAGCAAGATGGCTCACCTGGCGGCGGTGCCAGAGTCCATAGATGGACAAGGAACAGCAAAAGTAATCCTAGACCGTGTCTTTCGACAACATGGTCTACCCGATTCCGTTGTGTCAGATCGGGATCCCCGTTTTACGGGACAATTCTGGGGAGCGTTGTTTAAGGTGTTAGGCACCAATCCCCTCATGCCCACTGCGGATCACCCGCAGACGGAAGGTCAAACGGAACGCGTTAATCGCGTTGTGGAGAATATTCTCCGGAGTTTATGTCCGTATTCTCCAAAGAGTTGGAGTGAGATGCTTCCTATTAACCGAATTTGCTATAAACAATTCGGTCCATGCATCTACGGGGTTTACACCGTTTTACGTGAACGGATTGGTGAATCCGAGGGTTCCGTTAACGCCACGTGTGTGTGGCCCAGGGCTTGAGGGGGGAGGATTCCCCGATGTCATCCCTGTATCTGTGCGAAAGCACATCGATAAGTTTTTATCGACGCGCCTTAGTGTCTTACGACACGTCTGCGATGCCATGGCGGAAAGCCAAGACAAGCAGAAGGAGCAAGCTGACCGAAAGGGGCGGCGTAACAAAAAGGTATACAAAGTAGGAGAAAGTGTTTTATTAAACGCTAAGAATCTTCCTACACATGCAGTTTCCAACGTGTTACGGAACAAACTGCGCCCCAGGTTTGTGGGGCTTTTCAAGGTTCTAGCCCGAAAGGGCTTGGCGTATACCTTGTCGATGCGTACGCATCCAACCTTCTATGTGGGTATGCTTAAGCCATACCAGAACCCGGAGGCGGGTCCCCTCTTGGAGGAGTCTGGGAAGACGGATAGCCGAAAGGCACAACAGGTCGGAATAGCGCCGACAGGGTCGAAATGAGACCATGAAACTCCACAACAACGGACTCGAGAGATCCAAGCCGCTTCTCGAAGCGTTCAGTAGCATCCCACTCATCGCGGAGTCCCTCGTGGACATCATGGATGCGATGGCTGTGTCGATCACAGCGCTCGCGAATCTCACGTCGCAATAGCGAGACCTCCTCCAATTCTCGATGCGGAGGGTACTCCACATTATCATGTGGAGCGTCGGATGGCGCGACGCCATAATCGGGGTGAGACCCACTATCTGGTGAAGTGTAAGGGTTATCCACGCTCACAGAGTTCGTGAGAGTCCGAGACTCCCCTGCGGCAGGATTGCCGTGACGTCGTTGACGCTTTCGAGCGGAAGAATCCCGCATAGAGTCAACTACCAAAGGGGCGGAAAAAGCCCCTTCACTCCCAGTAGTTGGGAGTTCGCCGGAGGCAGATGTGGTGCTCACACTGCTCTCTGGAACCGCGGTGGGGACAGAATCGCTGGCATAGCGCGTGTAATATGGGGCACGTAGTAGCCGCATCGCTTTGGCTTTGGAAATTGCCAAGCGCAATGCCCTCTACACCCGAACGTCACGGCGGGAATAGCTGTTGTGCAGCTCAGTGAAACTAGGGAGGAGCTTCTCCCCTTCCGCCCAAGCGCGGAATTTCCTTTCTGCATCTTTGGCACTCTCTATGGGAAAGAGAACGATAGGAACCTCGCGGAGGTTCTAACAGCACCCTGTGCCTGCCTGTCAAGGCGCTCTCGGTATGAGACGCCATTGGACTGCTTCTGCGCGAGCAGTTGCTCCCGGAGTTTCGTCCGGCGTTCGTATTGATACGGCTGTTCAGCCGCAAGGCCAGGAGTATAGAATGCTAAACCATTCCTTACCATAGTCCTAGCCCACTTTGGGAGGTCACGGGGACCCTCAAAATTATATGCCGCCCGTGGCGGGCGTTTGGGAGCGCGTAACGCAGCCCTTCGTGCCTGTACGGCAAGTTTGGCTTCTTGAGACGCATCCAACTCATTGGTGATGATCGCCTTCGGCGATCCGGATGTATCATCCGACATTGGTAGGGGTGGCGCACTATATAGTGCATTTTTACCACGTGTGGGGAACGGATTGGGTTCCCGACATCGCCGTTCGGCGTTGTCGGAGTGGTCAGCCATTGGAGAGATATCCCCAAGGGCATCCACCTACGAGTAATCGGAATAGTATACCTCCTATTCTTTAGGAGAATCCTCAGCACCACTAAAGGTGCTCATAGTTATCCAGAAGTTCTGGCAGTTGGAGTTCTCCAACTATAATCGATTATTGCGTAATCACTAGTCTTGATGGGGGAGGATGTAACAGGGTTGCATTTGGTTACATTTTGGTTATGTTGTGTACATAAGTACATTACGGTTGGGGTCAGTATTGACCGGTCCGAAAGGTTTGGACTTATTGGTTATTTTAACCAATCAGGGCAGGAGCCCTTGGTGGGAGCGTGGCAGCCAGCCACGTGTTAGTACACAGGTGGTGTACATTAAATTTTGTCTAGGTACGAATTTAGTAAGTTCTACTTAGTATTACATATAGTTTACATTAGTTTAAATTAGTTTAGGCTAATTACATATTAAATGTACATTCAGTTTACATTTCACTCAAAAGACTGCTAGGCGCACGCCCTCTACCGGTCTCGCGCGCAGTGAGTGTTGTAGTGTAAGGGAAGTCCTTCCCATAGCTACCCTATTATTATTAAGGGAGCCTTGTATCAAGGCGTTAGCTTGTGCTAACTTTTAAACCAAAGGGAATCTTGGCCTGAGTAAGAGAGTACTCTCTTACTTAGCCCTTTTATAAGGGCGTATCGGCTAAGTAGCGGCACATCTCCGCTTTAGGAAAGTCTTCCTCTGTGCTCTAGCCGCAACGTGCGTGTACGCACCGGCTACAGTTAAGAGAAATCACTACCTGGACAACGCGCACATTAGTTACTAACTTCTTTCTTCAGCCAGTACTTATTTATCTTTAATATATCGTTTTCTTCCTTCCATAAGAGCTTATGCTGTTCACGACTCAGCAATAACAGTAACAGTTGCGATAGGAAACTGCGGATCCATGCGCGATGTATATCCGGGATTTACTGATGAAACCGTCTCTATCTCGCTATGTTTTACAGAATGTGAGCTCGCATCACCTTCTTCACTAAAGTCTTTGTTAGCAGCCTGCTGCTTTTCTTCACGTGGTGAAGAATTCGCTCGACAGTTTTCCTCTCTCATGTTGTAATCGTCAATTTTTATTCCTCGTCCTTCGACTTTTTCAGAAGAATCTTGCCTATCGTCGTCACGTCGCAGCGGCCTCACTGAAAAAGCAGCATTTTGTTTCAACTTTAAAACCTCTATAAAGCTTTTCACGGAAAAAAAATTCGACATACAGAAAGCATCTGTAGCAGCTTTAGCATCCTTTGGGAGTTTGTCAAAACCCACCGAGGAACCCACTGTCTTCCGGCACATTGACGGCAATCGATGAAGTTAGCCATGGACAACCTCGGCGCCTAACACAACGTCCCTCCCCATCAATCAGTTGATACAATGGAGACAATGCGCACCTGATCATCAAGTAAGCTTGAAGTACAAATCATCGTTACGACTAACTTCTTTCATGAAAATAATATAAATATACCACTCACTTGTACTCATAACATTGAGACGATCCGTCTACTGCGTCCAAAATCGCATACTGCAGATCCTCTGCATCCGTAAACACGCGTTATGGCGTTCCCAGTAGGTAATCCGAGCCTGCGCGTAGACCTGCACGTTCAGCTGGTGATGATTTGGCTACATTCTATGGGGTACAGATGTAGTCAGGGTTATCCGTTTTATCAACTAGTTTCCAAAACTGGATCGTGCAACTTACCAGCACATGGATCAATTCATCTTCCGCACCCTCATACAAGTCAAAGCGGATCGTTACGCCTAGTAATCCGTCGCCTGGCCATTTGCGACTCGGTGTTAATTACAACTCTCTTGTCGTTTGTGACTTGACGTTCCACACTCGGAGCTGCATGGGGCGATCTTCACTCTGCGCAATCAGTTCCATTAGGGTTGCGTCTCGAGTATCCTAAAATTCAACACACTTCACAGAGAATGACTCTATTACGTATGAAACGTTTCCTAATGGAAGAACAGGTCGTACAAGTCGAATGCCATTCGCTTCCAGGATAAAGTAAAAAAAGATCACAAAACCCACTGCCGACGCTGGAGACTGCTCTTGGATGCCAAGTACGCGGAAACCGCAGCACGCGCCACGTTCGACGGTGTGTTCATCTCCATATCCAACTGACGTTGAGCTAGCGTTCCACATCCTCTGGGACCTATTTAGGTACCGGGCGTGTTTTCTACTAAGTTCTTACTATAATATTGCGTGGCGCTCATTTTTCTGAAAGTGAGGTACACGTATAAAAGTGAGGTACATGTAACAAGGGGATGAGATACACCTATCAATCTTCTTCTTCATATTGCAAAATGATGACGTTATTGGTGACGAAAGATAGGACACGTAAAAAAGAGTGAAGACGTTTATGTGAAGAACAGTGTTAATTTTGGTGAGCAATGCTGGCCTGGTTAAGAGGTGCGATCGTTTACTTGTGCCGATGATTTGATCGTGTATGCGTTGATGACTCAGTTGCGTGTTTCATTTGTGATTGACCTGTATCAAGTGGAAAAACGAATTTCCATTTTGGTAGAAAAAGTGTGTGTCAAGAAGGGAAAATATAACAATACGTGTGTGTAGGTACCCACCGATCAGACGCTGTAAAGCGAAATCGGGTAAACTGGAAAGCGGCTACCTTACCTTATGATTGGTGATGGAGGGAGACGGTCAAGAGCCGTGGTCCTCAGGTCGCTATTGTTATCGGCCAAGCCAGTTCATGTCAGTTCAGGTTCTCATCGGCCAGATTAATCTGAGCAGTTGGAATAGTAGCTGTACACTCCGAAGGTGCTAGCTTCAATAAAGAAACCAGTTCCAGTGCAGAATCGAACGAAACGTTTTATCGGCGGATGTACGGGAAGATCCTCGTGCAACCAACAAGAATGTCGACGAGCAACAAAATTCCTATGGTAAATAATGCCACCAAGACTTTAGTTGACCCATTGCAGATCCAGGAAGCACGATAAATGAGGCTGAAAAAAGTGCCTGGCATGAAAGAAGTGTGAAAGGAAAGTATAACCGACCGAGTACTGCCTGTTTACTAGCAAGATATGCGGGAAGGTGCATGAAGAATGTCTGTGCCCAATGGAGGAAAAAATATAATTAAGAATTGGTACGTCCCAGCCACGTATGCCCCTGATGTGGAAATATGTTAATCAAGACTGCTCGCCGGGTTCGAATATGGTTTGATCCGGGCGGTCCGAACTTAGCATGTTTGCATATGTCGGTGTGGGGGGTAAGCAAGTAAAAGAAACAGTAACCGATAGTACATGAATATTCTTTTTTAAAAAGTTTTCTTCAGTGGCTGTCCGATCAATAGAGTACGTGTGGATCGTCGATATCGTGTCGATTGATCAGTTGAGTTTCTCAGTAGTGGGTTCTTATGGAGTAAATTTTTTTACCCGGGAGTCATACCACTCCTCAGAAAAATGATTTAAGAAAGCATAAGGCAGCGTAACGTAATAACGAGAGGGCCATGTTTTCATAAATTCCGATGCGGAAGTTTCATTTGTTGATGCCGACTTTGCTCGTAAGAACAGAAGTGAGATCGGTGAAGCACAAAACCAAGAATGTATCGGACATTAAGAAAATTCTTATATAAATGAAGGGATAAATCAAATCAAGATAACATCGTAAGGTTTGCTTGTTTACTATTTAGCTGGGTGGGTCGTTTGATCGTAGAGGAGACAATCTCGGGGATGGATGTCGTGAAGGAGTTGAAAATTATGATAAATCCACTTAATCAACAACACAAATAGGTAATAATCTAGTCCTCCTTGCTTTACTTCCCGGGTACTTAATACTTCCGCCCAAACCAACAAATCAATAAAACACACTTGAGACACACTTCCAAAGGCAGTTCCGGGCTGCTCCCAACACTAGCGCGCTTCAAACAGCTGCTGCTTCACTTGCTAGGGCGTGCAATCAACGGCTTCCTTGTATTACACTTAGTTTTTGTATTGGGTCAAAAAGGAATGTTTTCACGGCCGCCAGAGATCTGCGCACTTCAAGGGAAATTTCGTTCTATTAAGTGTTACTAACTCCTACATCAACGTCAAACACTTTTTTAACCCACTACTTTTTGGTTACTTCAGCGCTGACTTCAATACGTGGCAGTTACCACTGAGTCCCTATGTAACCTGATTGATCATCCTTGAGAGCTACCACTGATTCCCTCTGTAACCTGATTGATCATCCTTGACAGTTACTTTAGAAACCCTCTGTAATCTGATTGAGCGAGGTGGCCGTCGCGAGGTGGCCGTCGCATGTCGCTCTTGATTGGTCAAAAATTCCATTTATATCTCCACATTCATACCAATCATAAATCAATTAGTCGCGAGGTGGCCGTCGCAGGTCGCCTATGATTGGCTGAAAATATCTTTTCCAAAATAAAATACTTAACCACTTGAAAACAATCGAGAATGCCCAATCAACCAACTTGGGCGGCCGAGGGTGCATGACTTTCCGGGAGCTTCCCGCCACCATCAGATCTGCCGCTATGCTTATAAGTGAGCCTGTGTCTTGGCTTTCTATAGTGATGCTGACAGTTTGTTTTCGTGACGTGGTTTGTCTGTTACAGCCCGCGCCCTAGCGCTCATAGCTGCAGGACAGCATGTGAATCTGAGAGCACATGACTTCTCGTTAGCTTTACCTCTGGGATTGAACCTGATGTTGTGTATGCAAGATGCTTCTGTGTCTTGGCTTTCTGTAGTGGTGATGACAGTTTGTTTTCGTGGCCTGGTTTGTCTGCTACAGCCCGCGCCCTAGCGCCCATAGCTGCAGGACAGTATGTGAAGCTGATAGCACATGACTTCTCGTCAGCTTTACCACTGGGATTGAACCTGCTGTTGTGTATATAAGATGAGTCTGTGTCTTGGCTTGCTGTAGTGGTGCTGACAGTTTGTTTCCATGATCTGTGTGTCTGCCACTATCCGCGCCCTAGCGCCCATAACTGCAGGACATTATGTGAACAGTTTCCGCAGCCAAACGTGCAGGAACTTTTGTTGACTTATTTGCCAGGATTGGATTTGCCGTAGTGCATGTAAACTGTGTCCGTGTCTTGATTTTCTTAGTTGATGTTACTCAAAAAAGCATAACATTTTGACTAAAACACTTGCACCTTCGGATGTGTTAGGGCTACCACGAATTTGTTAAAACAGGTGTTCACGTGATGGACACACACAACGATCTTTGATGTTAATGTTCAGAGTTGACAAGACAAGAAGTTTGTAATTGATACTTTCTTTGATGAGCACATGAGATGGTTGTAGACATATGCTTGAGGAAATCGCCAGCGTAAAAGCAACATTTTGCTAGTATTTAAAGTCTTGGTATGAACAAATATACCCTAAAGTAATATCTTTTGCAGATCACATCCTACATATTGTAAATATAGATCCACTTCACCACAATCGCCCCTTGTGTAACTTCAGCGCATTCGAGCAAAAGGCACGCACGCACATAGTTCTTAGTAATCATACTTAAGATATTTACGTGCCTCATTTTCATCCATAGGTGTCGTGAAAACTGGAACCTCATCTTTCTTGCATACGTTAATCACCCTTTTCCAGGTACTCTCGCATTAAAAAACATAACGCGACGTAACTATGAAGAGGTAATCACGGGCTCTGCAAAGTGTCACTAATGATCTTGATGGGTATCCGTCAAGGAATCCCAGCGTGTGTGATCGAACCATAGATACAATAACGACATTTGCTTCACGATTCTGACTAGAGTCGGTCGTAGCCACCTCAATATCTATATATTCGTCATACACATAACCCATGTACTTTAATTGCCTCCTTATAGCCTTGACTTGATTTTGATATGGCGAAATAATTAACAATGATTTCCTCACAGCTATTCTTTTTCTTCGCGTCTCGCTTCCAGCATACCGTATATCTTCCCAAATAAGTATATGACCATTGATAGCTCAATAATATTAGTATGCCTGAACTCTTGACGTTCCATCTCTCTCACCCACTCTTGGCAACTAATCCAAATAACTCGATCACTATTGAGACTTCGCTTTCCAGAAAGATTGCGATCAACTGGTTTACCCCAATCAACCACGTCCAGGATATTGAAACGCATACCACTCAAATAATCCTTCGATATGGCTGCTCTATCTCGGATTGTATACGGGTAAAATACTTGTAACAATCTCGTGATGTTCGGGTGATTTTTAAATTCTGCATTCATTGTGACTCCGGGGAACCCTGGTAATAACTGATGAGTAGCGCGAAAATGTTGTATAGAATGCAACAACCCCCAGGTAATTTTATGACGACGGGATCCACTGTGAAACCGGTGTCTTAACTTTTCACTTATGGGAGAGTACGCAAAAAGCTGATAGGGATCACCTACAGATACCAGAACTTCAACGTTTGGCCTGATAGCTTGTAATAACGCTACCTCTGCCGTTTGAGCTCCTTCATCATTAATGATTACATTGTAAGATATGGTGTGGTAGTCTGGTCGCCCTAATTGGGCCAAGGTAGCAATAATTACATGTGCTTGCTCCAATGTCTCCACCTCTTTCATTCTCAATCTTGCAGAAATATCTTTGCGAACCACAATGCCTTCCAATGAACGTCGCTCTCGTTGTAATATTTCCGAAAGAAACCTCCGTCGGTAATGTTCAGCTTCTGGTAATGCCATCTTACCCTTTATCTCACCCAATCGTACTATATCGTGATCCGGTATCGCCTTGTAATCCATCAACCTTTTAAGATCTTCATCAATAGCTGCATTATTTTCTGAGACGATAGCAATGCGACCCCGTGGAAACACCGCTAATAGCGTTAACACAATCGCAGTAATTGTAGATGTTTTTCCACATCCGTAAGGACCACGAGCTAGAACAATTCCTTTTGTCTACACAGCTGCTCGTACTACTTTCAATTGATCCATATCTAGCGTACGTTGAAATTCCTTATACGCATGCGTCTGTTCCATCTCCGCCATAACCGATGCGGACCTCATCGACTCAATAGTCTGTCTTTTGGTCATTAATTGTAGTAATGGAGATGACGGTTCTCTAGTCAATTTATCTATTGTGCTGAATCTTCTGACATAATTCATGATATTGACCACGGGTAGCCATCGCAGTTTGTAGATGTTCCTACGTATATCCCCCACATTAGCGGTGGTTATAATTATCTATCGGAATCCAACTGAGCATACTATTCCCCAGTCCAGAAAACTCAATTCGTGATATCGCACGACGAAAAGTTTTCCATAATACCATCTCTTTAGGCTGACTAGATCCATATTTATACACTCAGTGCTAAAATCTCCAGTTACTTGTAAATATAACACCCCTCTCCTTAACGGCATGAAATGATCGGGGCCGTGATCATTGTCGTATGTTTTCCGTCTTTTAGCTAAACATTGCCCCACTCCGTAAGATGTCACATGAAGATCCATTGTTGACGTAACATCCTTTGGTTCCCATTCATACTTTTACTGAATCGGAGCGGTAACACTACGTGCTCCAAGTGTAGTATTAAGCACATAGTGAGGAGATAGTCACTCACTGACATGAACTTATCCATATACACCTCCCTCAATTTTAAGTACAACCAATGCCTGCAAGTTCCGTGATAGCTAAACTGTGGTATTGTGACATCATACAATAGACAGCACAATTAATCTCTACATGGTCCATAACCTCCACCCCAACATTCCCGAAGGAAAACTACCAGAGACTCCGAATCTCTTAGTAATAGTGTTGTGGAGAAGCGTGCCCAAAATTTGGCACACTTCTGGTCAAGTTTCGTCAAGGCATTTGGTCTAATTTCGGATTGGCTTAAACAAGGGGGGCTTTTCAGCCTATCAGACTGAAGAAGTGTCAAGAGCGCAAGTTTAGGTGAGTCACCCGACTTTGGGTATTTTACATATTTTTGTGTGGGTACATTGAGGGACTATAGGGTAGTAGTATTTTAGTTGTGGATTCTCCGGATAGAGGGCTTTTGGTTGTGGTTTTGCCTAATAAAGTAGAAGTCTTTTGGTTGCAGGATTTTTCTAAGTGGAAATCCTTTGGTCTGGGTTCACACCACAGCTAGGGGTCTCCGTTCTTCCATTTTCGTACGCTAGTCGCATCCGCCCGCCGCGGAGTGTTTGGGGGAAGAGGGTCGAATTATCCCCTCTCGCCCATTATAACCGGTCTGGAAGCGCCGCACGCGCAATTTGGCCCACCGGAAGTCCCTCGACGGGAGTACGATTTGGCGATCTCAACACTTCAACTCAAGTACGTTTGGAACGTACTATTCACTGGATTGGTCTTGGCGTGGAGATATGGTTTGTGGAGTTTCACGAGCATATTGGGTCTTTACGCGGACATATTGGCTTGTTTTAATATTGGTTGGAAACTAGACCGGTTTTGGTCTTATTTCGTATTGGTCAGGGGCTAGACCGGAACGGTCGGTCTACCCTCTATTATTTCGTATTGGTCAGGTCTTGATCGTTTGGACGATC
>CM047582.1:20199053-20354342 GCA_026184515.1 Peronosclerospora sorghi | reverse complement strand
ATCGATCTGATTCGGTCTTGAATATGAGACCGTGCTGGCTAGGTGTAACTAGGGCGAAACTCTTCACCCCAGGTACGTACAGACCAGAAAAACTTCCAAAAGATAAATTCCAATAGGTCGATCGTCCAAACGATCTAGACCTGACCAATACGAAATAATAGAGGGTAGACCAATCAACCGGTCTAGCCCCTGACCAATATGAGAGAAGACCAAAACCGATCTAAACTCCAACCAATGTTACAATAAGCCAATATGTCCACGTAAAGACCCAATATGCCCGTGAAACTCCACAAACGATATCTCCACGTAAAGACCAATCCAGTGAATAGCACGTTCCAAACGTACTTGAGTCAAAGTGTCGAGATCGCCAAATCGTACTCTCGTCGAGGGACTTCCGGTGGCCAAAGTACGAGTGCAGCGCGTCCAGACCGGGTATAATAGGCAAGAGGGGATATTTCAACCCTCTGCCCCCAAACACTCCGCGGCGGGCGGAGGCGACTAGTGTACGTGAAAAGAATAACGGCGACCCCTTGCTGCGGTGTAGACCAAGACCAGAAGAGGTTTTTGCCACTTATTCCTAGACCAAAAGACTTTTACTTGGAAAATCCGCAACCAAAAGACTCTTACTTGGAAAATCCGCAACTAACCAATAATACTACCTCCCTATGGTCCCTAATGTACCCACACAAAATTATGTAAAATACCCAATGTCAGGTGACTCACCCAAGACCTGCGTTCTTGATACTCCTTGAATCTGATAGACTAAGAAGCCCCCCTTGTTTAGACCAATCGGAAACTCGACCAACTGCCTTGACCAAAAGTGACCAAATTTGTGGTAAACTTCACCACAGCCGCCCCTGAGTCCGACCGTGTCGCACAACGATAACGGTCTGACTCACCCATCACTCGACCAACTGGACCTTGGTCACTCACACTTCTTCCCCATGGATCAAACATCTTCGACACCTGCGTCAGGTACTGCCTTTACTGCACTTGATCTTCTTATGCTTCCCTTTGACGCTTGTTCTTGTTGTTCTTGCAGAAACTCTATGCGTCGAGTCGCCCCACCTTGCTTCGCCTGTCCGGTCGGCTCGGTCTGACAGCCCACGTAACTCTCGTGCACTTCAAACATCGGAAGGGCGTCAGGCTGAAGCCGACACGCAGATGCAGGATATTCTTGCAGAAAACATGCGTCTCAGGACCCAGGTGTCCCACCAGGCAACACGAGGTGCGCATCTTTGGTCTTCGTCTTGTACTTGTCTTGGCCTTCGTTTGTCTTCTGCTCTCATCCCTCCCAGCGTCGTCAAGGCAATAGGTGCCTTGCTTGATGCCGATAGGCAGTCCGACGATCATGTTGACCAGCTTCAACCAATTTTAGAGGATCTGGTAAGCGCGTGTCATGAGCTGTCCCGTCTGGAGGCTCATCAGTCCCATCTCCGGGATCAACTTGGACTTGTTCTCCGGCAGCAGCTGGACGGACAGTTTGACGCGACCTCACTGCGCATGAAAGGCGACGACTTCGCGCGACGCATTGCCGAGCTTCAGATTTCAATTCAAGACCAGACCGGGAAGGTCCGGTCTTATCAAGACAATTCAGACGCTTGGACGCTAGAGTCGGGTCGTCGTCAGGTGGCACTAGACCAGTGCCGCCAGCGCTTGATGAACTTGCTGCATCCGTGTTCGGCTGCTTCCTCCAGCATAGATTGGTCTGCGTCGGCAACCTTAGTCGCCTTGGAGCAAGACCAAGACCGCTTGCAGCAGGACTAAGACCGACATCGTTCATTGGCTGATATTCAGCAGCCCGAAATTGCACAAAAATCGAAGAAGCGCGCGGACGCGCCGGGTAGCTTGAGGGAGCGGGGCACTCCGAGCGGACCCAGACTCGGGGGGAAGCGTGCAGTGCCTCATAAGCGATCCAAGACACAGGCGCTTCTTATGGACTCGGACTCGGACGAAATCTACAGCCCCTCGGAATATCGAGCGCCCTCGCGCCGTACTGCAAATCGCACCAAGCACACAGGGGTCTCGTCCGAGGAGGACTCCAGCGAAGGGTCCTGCGATTCCGAGTTTATGGTCGCCATCCAGTCCAAGTCACAAACGAATTTACGTGAAAGTTTCATCCCAGTGGCGTCGACATTGGGGTCAGAACAGAAGACCGGTTTGCCAAGTGACGCCACACCAGTATCTACATCATCGAAGCCGGCGCCTTCGGTTCTCCCCGGGACATCCGATCTTCACAAGTACGCTCTACTGAAGAACATGGCGGTTGACACCAGCTCCCTTCCGCTGCGGACGTTTGAAATCACTTTGCCGTGGTCGTCGGGGCAAATGGGCTGTTTGCGCCGGTCTACCCTGACCAAGCAGCTTCTGTCCCGGTCTTTCTCTCACCCGGACTCCTGGCTTTTTCCACCGGCCAAGAAAAACCCTGCCGCGTCTGCATGGGGGGGCGGACTTGATTACGTCGGCGCAGATCTCCCGCCTATACGGCGATGCACCATGGAAAATCTTCGAACACTCCAAGATAGGACTTGTGTTCCACTTGACTCCATGGATAGGCACTTTGCTAGGCCGGGTGAAGAATTTCAACAGGATCCACGGCCAAGCAATTTGGGAAGCGTCCCACTACTTGGTGCTTCCTCCCGACCGGGTGCAACAAGATCCGGGCCTGGCGACGTTCCATAGCAAGCGCAAGCGACGTCGAATTCGAGCGGGCGAGGCTTGGCAATCCCTGTGCCAGTACATTTTGGACGGGATGCGAGCCCGCGAGTGTGAAGTCGACGTGTTCTTGTACCCGGTGTTCCTCCACATGCCGAGGCGTCGCGTTGAGAAGACCAGACTGCTGGCCGACGACGGCATATGGTACCCCGGTCTTGATTGCGCTGAGCCGGTCGCGGACCTCAAGGATGCTTTGGTCCAGCTTGACCGGAAGGAACCCTGGCGTAACTAGTTTCAGGATCAAGTGAAAAATCATCCGTCGATGGTAATCGGCCGTCTGTGGGGCGATAGCAAGTGAAGTCGCAGGTAGTCGACCAGATAACTCGTAGTACATGTCATCATTTCTTTTTCATATGTCCGATCGTCAAATCACTTGAACTAATTTTACCACTCTCTCCTAGTTGCACCGAACACGTTATCGTAAACAGTTCCACCCCCATCACGAAAAATAGTCATCACATTTGTCATTCCGCTACTCCAATTCGTCACATAGTCACAGTACACAATACACAAGACACAAGACCTTCCACCTCTTCACACCGGTCGGGAAGACCGATGCTACTGCATGTCTTGGTCTTGGTCCTCATGGGTCTGCATCACTGCGAAACGGTTCCGACTGACTCGGTCCCGTTCTAATTCTCGTAGTAGTGCTCCACAGTTCAGGTCGGACTCATCGATCCAAGTTGTTTCATCATGGTCCTTCCATCGGACCAGATATTCTCGGTCGGTCCGGCCGAACCTGGTCTTCTTGACCGATCGGACATATAAGACCTTTTCCACTTCAAATTCGTCCTTCTCCAGCGGTCGTTCCCAACTGTCCTCCGGCAGTAATGCTTCATCGAGATCAAACCGTTCTGTCTCGTCTACTAGACAGGGCATTTTGGGACGATCAGGAAATTCTCGGACCAGTTTTAACTTGGACACATGTACGATCGGGAAACCTTGTAGTCCGTACCGGTTGTTACTAGACGGGCAGCGTTTTCACCAATCAGCTCGGCAACACGGAAAGTACCGTGCCACCTGTGAGCCAGCTTCTTCGCATAGCCCTCCTTCACTCGGTCTAGGTACAACCATACCCTCTCCCCTGGTTCTATACCGTGGGGTTGGACCTGGTCGTTGTTCCGGTCTGCCCGGTCTTGTGTAGCTTGACGTAAATTTTCGTTGACAATTTCTCTTGCATGCTGGTAATGTTTCTGGACCTGCATGCGCCAACGTCGAGCATCACGATCGCGGGTCCGAGTGCAGCCAATAGGTATCGCGGCTTCAAGAGTGGACCGGGGTCCCATCCATACGCAAGATAAAAAGGCGTTTCTCCTCGGACCCGATCGGTCGACGAATTGAGTGCAAACACCAGCCTTTATGCGTATTCGTCCCAATCGCGCTGGTCTGGATCGGCAATGTACATCTTGATTGCTCTTGTAATAGTTTGTACCATACGTTCTGCCGATCCATTCGCTTGTGGACGATATGCCATCGTCGCGCTCTGTTTCTGGCCCAGCATATTGTTAAACGACCGGAACACCTCGGCCATGAAACCGCGTTCTCGGTCGTGTCTGATGACCTCGCTGGCGCCGAATCTTCGGAACACACATTCTTCGTAACTTTTGGCGATTTGCTCGGCAGACCGGGACGCACTTGCCTTCGCAATAACTAGACCGGTGAACAGGTCTACCCAGATCAACAACTCAGTATTGCCATATGTCGATTTAGGCAGCGACGGTATATGGTCCATCGCTATGACCTGGAAAGGGTAGGTAGCTTCGATATTCCCGGGCGATCGCCCCTTGATTACCGGTCTACCCTTTCCGGTCTCGCAATCCGTACAACAACCCACATATTTCTGTACACTTCGGAAAAGACCTCTCCAGTGAAAGTGGGACCTAATCTTGTGATACGTTCTGCCTATGCCCTGATGTCCCCCTTCTAGACTCACATGGTAGTGATGGAGGACATCCGGCTGCAGCAACTCAGGTATCACCAATTTCTCCAATCGGTCCCGGTATGCACTGTCTTGGTCGGCATCGCGGCAGTAATATAGTAAACCATCCTCATCCACTTCGTAACTGTCTGCTATCTTGGCACATTCTTTCGCTTGACCATTCGTCAACTTAGACAATTCACCGCGCAGGTAGGTCTTCAAATTCACAATCCATTCTTCTTCGTCCTGCGCCTTGAGGATCCGTTCTGCCCTTAGTCGTTGAACAACAGATTCACTCAACCGTTCCTTTGGGAACGGTTGGTGGGGCTTCCGAGGTTTCAGTCTAGTCGAGACCATCACATGCACCTGGTCCGGAGCGTTATTGGGTCCGATCACCTCGGGGAGCCTGTTTATATTCATCAATTCATCAAGAACGGCCTCCTTGGTGATCGTAGCCCCGGTCTGGTCTTGCATGGCCTTGGTCGCGAGGTAGTCGGCACTTCTGTTCCAGTCCCGTTTCACGTGCAACAGCTCGTGGTTGGGACGGTCTTTCAATGCCTTCATTACCTGATCATTTAGCGTCCTTAGTCGTGGGGCCTTGCAGTTGATCTCTCCGGTGACCTGCCTGATCACTAGGTTCGAGTCACCACATATGATGACTCGCCCCTTCTCTTGCGACGACAGCAGGTCCAGACATAGAAGTAGACCTCGGTACTCCGCCTCGTTAACAGTAATATCCGGCGTGAAATCATCAGCGGCTGCAACTATAGACCATTGTGGCAACTTCCACACTATAGCACTATAGGCGCCGACCTTCTTCTTCACGCTTGTCGATCCGTCAAAACTTAAGACCAAGAGCTCTTCATCATGGTCGACGGTCGGTGGAGGTCTCGAAACTGACTGCCGAGGTTGCTTCCTCGGGGCAATCGCTATCAATGCTTCGTCCACTTCAGACCGAGGGGTGATACTGGCAGCTAATGTGCCCAATATCTCTTCCTCGCCCCTGGTGCACTTAACGACCTCGAGGGTCCACTGCGACAAGACCGCCGACCATCCGCCTAGACGTCCGTCCATCCCATTGGCTGATAATAGCCAGGCCAAAGTAGACCGCCTTGACAGGACCTTTATAGGTCGACCGACCAGCAGGTTGTAACACACATCCAGAATTCGCAGCAACGCCAGAACTTCTTTCTCGACAATTCCATAGTTCACTTCATTTGGCTTCAGAGTTCTGATCGTGAACGTGACCGGATGGTACACACCATCATGATCTTGTACTAGAGTGGCCGAAATGGCCCACTGACTAGCATATACAATAATGGTCGGGACTTTTTCGGGAGCGAAATGCTTGAGAATTGGTGCCGTCGCCATCTTAACCTTCAACATACCAAAGGCAAACTGTGCACGCTTCATATGATCTTCGGCCTCCACTTGCGGACAAACTGCAGCAAGACCAGAGTCGGCGCCCTCCTGTAAAGTTTCCCGATATCCTTCGCGCAACATATGATAGTCAACTTCCCGGAGCTCGTACAGCACATCCGCGTAGATAGCAAAGTCTTCAATGAATCGGCTATAATAATTCAAGCTTCCCAGGAAGGACTGCATTGCGTTCAGCGATCTGGGGAACGGGAGGTTACTCAGCGAATCCAGATCCTTGGGATTAGCCTCTAGACCATTGTTCGATACCATATGGCCTAAATAGGCGACCTTGGACATACCCCAAAAACTTTTCACGGCACTGATAGACAGGTTCCAGCGGTCGCATGTTTCCAACAATCGTTCAACTTTCTCGCACAGATCGTTCCATGACGAGGCAGGTATCAGAATGTCGTCGATGTACGACCGCCTCCTTAGAACGGACGGTCCTCTTTCCCGATCAGGTTCACCCTCTGTAAACACATCATAACTTTCGGCAGGGTCCCGATCGGTCTTGATTTTGAAGTGTCCGTACAGTGCGTTGTCTATGAACCTTTGATATATCTGGGGTGCTTTCTTCAGACCGAACGGCATACGGTTCCACTCGAAAAGACCAAACGGTGTCACAAATGCGGAAATCTCACTGGCTCGATCGGTGATCGAGACTACCCAAAATCCACTTGCCATATCTAGAGAACAATACCACAAGGTCTTGTCGAGGTCTTGCAACAGATCATTAATCAGCGGCATCGGGTACACCATGAGTTTAGTTAACCGATTTACCAGCCGATAGTCGATGCACAACCTAATGTCGACGCCGTTCTGATAGTCGATGCACAACCTAATGTCGACGCCGTTCTTCTTGATAACAATTACGATCGGCGAGGCCCATGGCGAGGTCGACGGTCTAATAATCTTGGTAGCCAACAGTCCTTTGATGAGATCAGAAAGCTTTTCACGGTACTGTGGCGCCACGCGTCGACATCGCTGAGCAATCGGCTTGGAATCTCCAACGTCAATATCGCAAATCGCACCACGGGCTGCAGGTGGTAAGGCATTGCCCTTTCCGATCAGCAGATGTCTTTTCTTCCATATGATATTCTTCAACTGCTAGATCTGGTCTGGACTGTTGAGGTCTTGATCACCCACTTGTAAATCATCCATTGTAACTTCGGGAGAGTCGGCAGACACTTCAGGGAGGACTGCCATTGGATTTCCAGCTCCTGAATGTACTGCTCTCCGCCTTCATGTATACAGACTTGTTCATCTTCTGGGGTGATATCACCTAGACCATCTGGACCGGCTGAACGCCCCTGGTCTTGATCGACGGGCTGTCCTTCACTGATATCGGTCTGATTAGGAATACCGTCATGGTCCGACCTAGCAACTTCATGTTCCCCTTCTTCCGTTTCTTTCTCCGCTGTCGCCTGGTCTTGTGCTGATACCATGTTGACTAGCCTCGGCTCGTCTACTTGATGGTCCACCGTTCCTGGTGACTGCGGCGCCTTTCTTCGGACCAACATATTTTTTGGGGTGACATAACTTGGCCTTTCCACTAAAGGTGAGGTATCCTCTTCCACCGACCCATCATCGCTGATAAGATCGGTGGTTGATTGGTACGCCAGGTTTTGTCACTCGACATACCGCCTCGACCCAATCGAGACGAACCCCATCTTCCTTGGTACCTTCCCTTCTGCTAACCACATGCCGACAATAGTGTTATTGTCCAGTGTCAGCGGCTTGTCACCGATATTGGTAACACGGACAAAATCACGTCGACCAGCACTCTTTACGAAGGTCGAGACCCACCAATCGCCCCTGGTCAACCACAACTTCCTCGAACGAAATCCTTTCTCAACCGGGGTATCGGCAGACCGACCAACTGGGATAGTGAGGTCTTCGTCCCACCGGACCAGATCGGTATACGAACCATACAGAGGTCTTCGACCAGCCAACTGGACCTGGACCTCATCCGGAAGCGTAAGCACTCCATGTGACAGGTCTAGGCGAATACCAGCTGGGACCATGAAATCCATACCTAGTAAAGCGTCCTGACCAGCCAACTTGCCAACCCAAGCGCTGAAAAAGTAGACCAGCGATCCCGACAAAGTAGTTTTCACACGCGTTCTTCCTTCGGTCATATAAGAGTGTTCACCGATCCCGAAGCATTCTTGTTTCTGGGTATCGTCTATACGACATACGGCATTACGAGCAAAGGCGAAGTCGATTATCGATACTTCAGCTCCAGAGTCGAACAACATCGTCGCTTTCTGGTTATTAATCTTGCCACAGGCTTTCGCCTGCTTGAACCATTTATCAGGCGCGTGATACTTCCAGTATCCGCGGGATTCTCCAGGCAGCAAGTCTAACTGCATAACCACATTGGTCCGGGAGTACTCATAGGTCTTCAGACTGTAGACCGGATGGTCTCGGCCGACGCAATTTGGAATAGAACGTGTATTGTCGGTCTTATCCTCCTTGCCGACATATGCATAGATGTGAACCGTAGAACGCTCGGCTCGATCCAGATTCCAACCTGGCGAGCGTTCCAGTTTAACATCTTTTCCGCGTCCGGCGGCAGCATCCCCGCGTGCTTGTACGGCACGTACCACTTGCGTATCATGTTAAAAAAATCTTCAATCTTGCAGTGGCCGGCCTCGTCGATCTCTCCACATGACTTGCATACGAAAAGGCAGTGGTCAGTCGGGTGGCCGCGTCTCTCGCACTTCTTGCACACCATCTTCTTCCAGCAGTTTGGACCATCATGTTTGCTCGACCCACAGTGGGGGAACTTTTGACGAGGTCGGTCCGGATCGAACTTGCTTCCGTTCCTTCCCTTCCGGTCTACCTGGTCGGACTTCGACCTGGTCTTCGGGGCAGGTTCCGCAACATAGACGTAACGATACTGGTCTTCATCCGATGACTCCTGGCTGGATTGACTTCCAATTTTCCCTTCCGATCCCGTGCTGTCTTTGGCTACGATCGCCTTGACCGCTCGGATCGGTCTGGGTCTGGGTCTTGGATCGGTAGCGACCTGATCCACCAGCACTCTTCTCCCTCATGCTACGTGAGTGCTGTAGCGTCCGTAGAGTCTGTTCAACTTCACCAGCGTCCCTAAGATGCAGCAGAGTAAGCTGGTCCGCCAGTTCTTGATCGTCCAGGGTACTAATGTAGTGACCCACATGTTCCATAGCAGCACCGTTCGGCGGGTTATTCTCTTTGATTGTTATGCCGGCACGAAGTGCAGCCACGTTCAACCGATGCAAATACTCGATCGGTGTCTCGTCGCTCCGCTTCTGCATATGGTTATACTTGCGGGCACTCGAAAATCCGGAGTTACAATATTGCCCTTCAAATTCTGCACATAGCTGGTCCCAGTCAGACCGGACATCCCGACCTAACTGTTGGATCCAGTTGGCAGCCGGTCCTTTCAACAAATCCCGGAGAATCAGACACCTTTCACTTTTCGGGGTCTGGGCTTGCAGGAACGCAGACTTGACCCGACCGAACCAAGACCGGTCCTGGTCTTCATCAGCATCCTTTCCAGTGAAGTCCTTGAGGTCGGTCATCGCGGCCATACGGATGCGCGGAATCGAAGCATATCCAAAGTCGTAAGCAGTAGTGGAGGCTAGGTTAGCCTTGCGTGGCTTGCCAGCGCCCGTACCGTCTGACCCACATTGGTCGTCAAAACCGCCGACCGACTCCATGTCACAGTCACTTGTCTTGCTTGGTCTACGCGGTCTGGCCGGTTGCGGCTTGCGCTTCCCTTTGCCGACTTGCTTATCACTTCTAGTGGGCTTGTCCACAGATGTTACCGATTCCATATCCACATCTCGGCAAACATTGGCACTTTTCTGGGTAGACCGGTCTTGTACATGTGAGCGCATAGGTGGTCCAACCCGCTCTTCCACGAAACGCTCCATCATCGTCTCAAACATGACTTGGACGTTAGCTGGAGTCATGGGCAACGTGTTGATACCCTCCTTTTGCGGAACTGAGGCCTGTGGGGGCTGCTGGAGCCCCGACTGTCAAGCAGCCCTTTGCTGCCGCATGTCCCTTTTTTGTTCAGGCTGGGCATGGTCCACCCCCATGGTCATCCGCTCGACACCGGTCTCAAACTCTGATGAGCTGTTAGAGGCCGGTGGAGACTGATAAACCGATTCGTCATCAGAACCAGTGTCAACAAGCACTGTGGAGACTTCAGCGACCTTCACTGCTGCGGTGGGATTTGGGCGGCGAACCGCCCCCACCAGTGGGACCAAATGGTCGTGGAAGGTCGACATCGACGATTTCAGCCTACAAGTCTCAAATTCAAATAGTTTTTGGACATCGGCGGGGTTCTGCATTTTAATGCCAACTCCGCCAACATCGCCACCAAGTTCTTCACCAACAGTAATGGGCGATCACTCTGGATCGGCTAGGTAGTGGGACCGAGAAGATGGTCGGGGATCTGGAGGTTCAACACCCGAAAGACCACGTCAAAGCGAACAAATCGTTTCAGCTCAAAAATGTAATACATCTTGTTTAGGTCTTCTTCAGTGATGCCTCCATCTCCGACCTGCGACTTTTCTTCGAGGTCGTCTTCGTCGGCCGGAATTCCCAACCCTTTCTTGGGAATCTTGGGGACCTTGGGAGGTTGGTCTGATCGTTCTGATCAGCCTCCAAGTATTTTTCGTCTTTTAATTTTCCATCAACATTTTTATGCACATACATAGGATCAGGACAAGGTCCTGATCCTTTCCGGGACTATAGCAGGACTTGCTATAGTCCCGATCGGCTCCGGTGGGAGCCTTTTGGGGAGGAAAAATTTATTAATCCCGATCTGGTGCTCCACCAGGCCAGACCGGACATCGCCATCTTTATCGAGAACGAAAACGTAAGGTGATAGCCTTTCCTTACGCCCTCTCCAGAACGATTCCAAATTCAAATCATTCAAATCTTCTAATCCAATTTTTGATGGAATATCAGCACGGTGATATCCACGATCACCAAGTGATACAGGCACGCGCACCATTGTGGTGGAGTCAAGCTCAAAATCGAATACATTTGTATCGACAACCTGACCACCACCATCGTGCCCAGCCTTCCAACTTACGGGGGGTACCCCTCGGACCTCCATTCGAAATCTGGTCCGATCGTTCGCTGCTGGCAGACGACCGGTCATCATCCAAAGACACTTGGTCCGATTCACTTAAGTTCATCTCACCTTGTGTACCCGATGGAATGGGCTAGTTACACACTCGGTGGATCGGGATCGCAGATCGATCTGATTCGGTCTTGAATATGAGACCGTGCTGGCTAGGTGTACCTAGGGCGGAACTCTTCACCCCAGGTACGTACAGACCAGAAACACTTCCAAAAGATAAATTCCAATAGGTCGATCGTCCAAACGATCTAGACCTGACCAATACGAAATAATAGAGGGTAGACCAATCAACCGGTCTAGCCCCTGACCAATATGAGAGAAGACCAAAACCGATCTAAACTCCAACCAATGTTACAATAAGCCAATATGTCCACGTAAAGACCCAATATGCCCGTGAAACTCCACAAACGATATCTCCACGTAAAGACCAATCCAGTGAATAGCACGTTCCAAACGTACTTGAGTCAAAGTGTCGAGATCGCCAAATCGTACTCTCGTCGAGGGTCTTCCGGTGGCCAAAGTACGAGTGCAGCGCGTCCAGACCGGGTATAATAGGCAAGAGGGGATATTTCAACCCTCTGCCCCCAAACACTCCGCGGCGGGCGGAGGCGACTAGTGTACGTGAAAAGAATAACGGCGACCCCTTGCTGCGGTGTAGACCAAGAACAGAAGAGGTTTTTGCCACTTATTCCTAGACCAAAAGACTCTTACTTGGAAAATCCGCAACTAACCAATAATACTACCTCCCTATGATCCCTAATGTACCCACACAAAATTATGTAAAATACCCAATGTCAGGTGACTCACCCAAGACCTGCGTTCTTGATACTCCTTGAATCTGATAGGCTAAGAAGCCCCCCTTGTTTAGACCAATCGGAAACTCGACCAACTGCCTTGACCAAAAGTGACCAAATTTGTGGTAAACTTCACCACAGTAGTTGATCAGCTGGACTTGATCGGGCTTGATCAGGCACTAAAAGTAGTTGATCAGCTGTGATCATACTCGATCAGGCTTGATCAAGTGCTAAAAGTCGCTCAGGTACAAGTTGGTGCGATCTGCGAGTTGTTGATCGCGGGTCACGAGCTGCAGAGTGTCGATCAGGTGTTGATCGGCGAAGGGGGTACTTGATCAGGCAGCGGAAGTCTTCACTGCCCGATCACGGAGACTCTGGAGTCTTAAACAGCTAAAGTAACACCCAAATATCTGTATTCCTAGCCTAGACCTACGAGGGGGGGTAAATTTCACTAAAATCCACCTAGAGTTCCCGTGGGGCGCTTACAGCAGCCGAACACTAGGGGCCAAACGTGAACCAAACGTGGAGAGGTGAGAGCACTGCTCAATAACACTCTCAAGACCAAAAACCTTTATAGAAGAACCTCTGACACAGCGGGAGGAGTTGCGGAGTGAGTTCTCAACACTCTACGCCTGCCGGTGGGCCAAAAATGCACAAAGCGCTCCCGCCCGGGACGTAGAGGTGTTTATTAACTAAAGGGAGGCGCTAGTTGCCGTCCCTGAGGTTTCCTTAGTGTTTGGACACAAAAGGAGAACTTTATTATCACTTAAATCCTTAGATCTACCATTTCCCTAATTTCAGCCAATCAGAACCGCCCATTCCAGTGTCCTCCGTCCACCAGACCACCTGATTCCTCCGTAAGTCGTCGGTGTTCGTCGGTGTTCTCTGGGTACCTGTACGTAATCGTCCCATCTTCCCATGCCCCGTCTATGTACTGTCTATGTGCACCACGGTAGTACACGCAACTGTATACACCGTGGCACACACAATCGTATACAGTTACGTACCAGATTTTTGTCCGCAATCCGAGCTATAATTAGGCCCTTACTTAGGCCTAATTATAGCACGCTTTACGACAGCCGCCCCTGATCCTCGTCCCAGCCGTACAGCGGTTGGGGAAGAGGGTCGATCATGCCGTTGGATATCATGGATCAGGCTACTGTGGTCGATTTGTCCGCACCCATCAATTATGACATCATCGACCGGGTAATCATCGCCCATCACTCCGCCCCTTCTCCCACCGACCAGGTCCCCATCTATTAGTCCGTTACCGTTAGTGGTATGCCCCTCGCGATTCCACGTTCATCATCCACCAACCGTGGCATCTACGATCAAGATGTCTCTATCAGGCATTTCTGCATTTCTATCATGCAAGCGATAACGGGCGGCACCCCGGCGAACACCGCCAACGCTCCTGCCCTGGGTCGGGCCTCATATTCCGCTTTCAGAGGTCAGAACGCCTAGTGGCATGCTGTGGGAGTGGCTTGTTCTGCTAGAGCTGCAACGGGTATCCAAGAACAGGTTCGCTTCATTTCTCGTTAAAAGAGCTAGTGCAGGGCAGGTTGCTGCAATTTGCTCATTACCGATTCCCCACGTCTCAGCACACAATTGAGCTTGAAATAGCCCCAACAATGCGATTCGCGTGTACAAAGCATTTCAAAGCTTTGTTCAAGAGTATCAGCAAGGTGCTCGCATTGTTGCATGTCTGGCCAACATAATCCGATCGTAAGCAACGGTAAGAAGGTCCATCTCCAGTCCGGTTCTCGAAGCCCAGCTGGAAATCCAGAGAACATCTATAGGTTGCGGGGCGTGTCAGAAGCCGCTTTCCAGCCGTCGTAACTGAGTATTGAACAGGCGATCGCTGCCATCAATCAGGCTTACAGCTTGCAAGAGGCCCTCCACGCGCGCGATGATCAGATCGCCGTGTTATCCGACTCGCTCGCGATGAGCGAATAGACTATTGCGATGCTTCGGCAGCAGCTCGCTCGCGCCAAACGCTCCGTGTGGAGAGGGATACTGATATCAATCGGGCCGCCTTCAAACAGCTCAATCGATTGCGTGACTTTGTTGACACTAAAGTCAACGTTCTCCAGACTAAGTTGAAGACCATCGAAAACGTTGTGGCCGATCAAGAAAAAACCATGGCCGATCAACGCGCCCAGATCTGGGATCTGGAGATCCGTCGTGCCCGTGATCGTTATCTGCGATCGGTGCATGAGGAGACCATCGCTGATCAAGCGCAAGAGATGGATCATCTTCAGCAGCGCATGACCAAGTTACAAGAGGAATACGATCAGGCCGCTTCTAGGAATCAGCGCTTGGTCGGACAGGCGTTCAACCACCGCCTAGATTGATAGGCGCAAACGCCAGGATGATCGTCTCACGAAGAAGACTAAATCCAATTGCATGAAGATGGCCGAATACACTGCCATCATGGCCCAGACGTAGGAAATGTCCGATCGGGTTGAGGGAGTGTCTGACCTCCAAGCTGAGCTGAGTGATCTACACACCGCGTATTCTCAGCTAGAGAAGGAGCTTTCCACCGTTCAATGCCGCTTCGATCAAGTTTCCGCAGAACGCGACACGCTACGCAATCAACTGCAACAGGTTCAAGACGAAGTCATGCAGTTGCGCTCGTTTCACTCGGACCTTCAGTCCCAGTTGGCTGGTATGTAGTTGCGGATGCAGATCACACCGGCTGTCCGCACCCCTCCAGTAGGTTCTGATCAAGCTACATCGCCGGCTATCCTTCCCGCTGCTTCTCCAGACGGCTCAATCAGCCGCGCCGCCCCTTCGCCTAGAAGGAGTATTCAGCGTTCCCGATCATCCTCTCTGTCGAAGCGGCCACGCCTCCTTCCCCCAATTTCGGAGGCAAAGACGGAGGACGATGATCCTCCAAGTCCTGATCAGGACGATGAAGGCGGATTTCCTGACCCGATCGCTTCCATTACTTCTACTACTACAATTAGCGAGTTCGGGAGCGAGGATTTACGTGATCAAGGCACTTCCGGGTCTCTCTTTCCTCGTACGGGGATTTCAAGACGCTGATCGCGGTGCCTGATGATGCCAGTGACGCCGACATCCTGCCATGGATTCCAGATGAGCTCGTTGGGTTCTATCTGCGTAGCGTCACGGCTCAAGTGGTCTTTGACTACTTGACCCGTCCCGCAGGATGGTTGTTTCCGGCCGCCGTGCATGCCCCTCCGGCTGATTCGTAGTTCAGTCAGTTGATCACCCAGCCGGAAGTGGAGCTGCTATATTCTCAATATCCTTGGTGAGTTTTCACAACCATGCTGCAGCCCATTTCTTTCCTCTCGGTCGGCTGGTTCGCCGACTTTGAGACGAAGTACCGGTCGTTTCTCGACCATCACGCTCTGGCGATCTGGGGGTCGACGCATTACCTCCCCATCGCGAAAGGCCTTCGCGAGACGTATGACTTCTTCCGGGACTACTACAATGATCGGCGCCAGCGCAGAAGTCGTGCCGGGCCGACATGGAAGAGGGTTGTGGACTTTGTCCTGCGGGGGATGATCGACGGGAGGTGTGATCTCGATATTTTCCTGGACCCGTCGATCAACCATTGTGCTCGCAACCGTCCTTTGAAGTATGCCCCGGCCGACGATGGGGCGTGGTACCCAGGGTTCCTTTCAGACCCGCCACCTCGGACCCTATTGGACGCGTTGAAGGAAGTTGATGAATTTGAACCTTGGCGGGTTCAATATCGTTTTTCCCCCGAAAGCCACCCTGGCCGTAAAATTCCTCGTATTCATCGCAAGTTCTTTGGGTCTGGTTAGTTGGTTGATAGTTCTTCTTTAATCAATAAGCACTCTAGATCATTCCATTTCCACTGTTGCTTCCTTATTTTTCAATGGACAAATATAAATCGGTAGTCTGTCGCCTCATCTGTCGTTGTTCCATCAGCATGTCTCGTAATATCCATCGTAAACACACGACTTCAAGTCATTCATCATTTCTTAATCAACTGTGAGTTTCATCCATCATTTTTCTTCAATCGGAGGTTCTTCGATCGTAATTCCATGATCACTCCGCTGATCACGCATTAGTTGGACTCTTCGTCCACTTATTACGTTAAATCGATGTCTGTTGATCCTTTTCCTTTAGAAGTCTTTGATCAGAGCATCACAATTCAGATCTGCCTCGTCTACCCACGATGGCTCGGCATAACCCTTCCAGTAGAGTTGATATTTGCGTAACGTTCTTCCATACCTAGTCTTTCGTCCAGATCGGACATCGGTGATACGATCACTTCAAATTCATCTGTATCTAGCGTCCCTTCCCAGCTGACTTCGGGTAACAAGGCTTCATCGAAGTCAAAACGATCTTCTATCCCGACTGTTAGCGCAGTAGTGGGGCGATCTGGAAATTCCTTGACCAATTTCAACTTAGACAGGTGCACTACTGGGAACATACGATAGTCGGTGCCAGCTGTAACCAATCTCGCCGCGTGATTACCGATCACCTCATCGACTCTGAAGGGTCCATGCCACATATGCGCCAGTTTCTTCGCGAACCCTTATTTCACCCGATCTAGATATAACCAGACCCTTGATCCAGCTTCGATCTTGTGTGGTGTAGCTTGATCATTATGCCCCTCGGCTCGCTCGGCTATCGCTTGATGCAATCGGGTGCTCACTGGTCGCGGGCGTATCTGTAGTCTTTCTGCAACTTGTATCTCCACCGACGAGCATCTCAATCTTTGCGCCGAATTCCACCCAGTTGTAATGTCGATTCCGAAGACGATCGCGGATCCCACCCATATGCCAAATAAAAAGGTGTCTCTCCGCGAATGCGATCAGGGGTCGAGTTCAGTGCGAATACCAGACGCTCTGCATACAAGCTCTAGTCTTTCTGGACGACATCTGATACATACATTTGGATTTCCCGTGTAATCGTCTGCACTGTCCTCTCCGCCTTGCCGTTCGCCTGTGGACGGTATGCCATAGTAGCACTCTGACGTTGTCCCACGATTTTGTTGAACGCACGAAGTACTTACGACATAAAAACCGGTTCCCGATCGTGCCGGATCACCTCGCTATCCCCGAATCGTCGAAACACACATTCTTCATAATTTTCGGCGACTTTCTGCGCTGTGCGAGACGATCTAGCTTTCGCTATCACCATACCCGTGAACAGATCCGTCCAAATCAGCAGTTCAGTATGTCCATCCGTCGATCGGGGTAGTGAAGGGATATGACCCATGGCTATCACTTGGAATGGGTACGTAGCCTCGATATTCCCCGGAGACATGCCCTTGATCGTAGGCTGGCCCTTCCCCGTCTCGCAATCTATGCATTGTCCAGCAAACATTTGTACACTTCGGAATAGGCCACACCAATGGAAGTATCGTCTGATCCGCTGATATGTACGCCCTATGCCTTATTTTCCTCCTTCCAAGCTCACATGATAATGGTGGAGGACATCTGCATGTAGGGTCTCGGGTAATACCAGCTTAATCGAAGAATGTCGGTCGTCTTGATCATCTTTGTCATCACTGGCTTTTCCTTTAGCCATATTCCCACAGTAGATCAGCAATCCTTGTTTGTCGACGTCGTAGCTGTCAGCGGTTTTCGCGCAATCCTTTACCTCGTCTGCGATCGTTTGTGAGACGTCACCATACAGATTACTTCGCAAACCATGAATCCATTTCTCTTCGTCCTGCGCCTTTTTCACCCATTCCGCCCTTATCCCGGATATAGATATATCGGGTCATGTTGACGGTCGCGGCTGACGGAGGTTACGTGATCGTGTCATAACTAGCACTTGTGGAGCAGTGGGATCTTCATTCCACGTGATTACTTCCGACAACCTGTTGAGATAGACCAATTCCTCCAGCTGTTTATCGTCATCAATCTCACATCCTGTTCCACCCTGCATGGAAATGGTGGTGATATGACCAGCACTCTTATTCCACTCTCTTTTGACATGCAACAAATCATGGTCGGTCCATGATTTGTTGCGAAGGAGTGTAAGCGCACGCTGTTGCAACACTTGCAACCGCGGAGCTTTATTCTCTATTTCACCGCGCATTTGCCGGATTACCAAATTCCAATCTCCACACACGATCATCCTTCCTTTGGGATATCTTGACAGTAGGTCCAAACTTAAAAGCAATCCATGGTATTCCGCTTCGTTCACCGTGATATCAGGTGCATGGTCGGCTACCGCGGTCATAATCTTCCACTCCGGTAATTTCCATACGATAGCGCCGAACGCCCCTACACGTCGCTTGACACTTGCTGATCCATCGAAACTAATCACGTAGAGTTCTTCGCCTTTCTCAACCGTAGGAGGTGGTACTTCAATCATCTGCCGCGGTTGCTTTTTCGGTGCGATCGCAATCATTGCTTCATCGATTTCGGTGCGAGGAGTGATACTTGCAGCTAACACCCCTAGTACCTCCTCTTCTCCCTGTATACATTCCTTGATGTCGAGATTCCATTGTGATAAGATCGCGGCCCATCTGCCCAATCGTCCGTACAGCCCGTTGGATGTTAGTAACCATTTCGGCGTCGATAAACGTGACAAGACGGTAATCGTCTTTCCGACCAGCATCGTGAAGTAAACATCCAAAACCCGTAGAAGCGCCAGAACTTCCTTTTCGACGGGATGTAATTCATCTCACCGTTCTTCAATGTTCGGCTGGCGAATGCGACGGGACAATACACTTGATCATGTTCTTGTATCAGCGCGGCGAATACCGCCCATTTGCTGGCGTAAACCACAATCACCGGCGTTTTGTTCTGATCAAAGTGGCGCAGGGTTGGGGCTGACGCAATCTTCGCTTTCAGCATGCTGAATGCTGAATGCTACTTTTGCCCTGATTAATCGATCGCCTTCATGATCCGTATTCTCCTTGCTCAACGATCGGCTCTTTAACTCTTGATAGTCCACCCCCTTGAAAACGAACTTTTTTTGATGTGATTAGATGAGGGATTGACGCCCCGCCAATCCTGATACATAACGGTGGGTTCGCCACTGTATGTGGAGTGGACAAATTTGGCTTACCAGTGGACCACCGTTTTTGTCAGCGATGAAGAAACAGCAGTAGAATACACGTCATTAATGGTAGAGAGGCCGGAATGCAAGATCTTCACAAAAATATTTACTCGCAAGGCAGCGCCTCCAGTGCACAAAATCCTACAAGCAGGTGAAAGGGCGATAGGAGTGGCCGAATTGGTTAAAGCAGAGCTGACCTCAGATGGCGTAGTTGCTGGAAATACGCGTAGACAATTTGGCTTTAACGTTTTTCCATGATGATGAAACCCCATTGACTGAAATGGATGGGTACATTTGCGGTTACCTCTAGGTATACATTTTTAGTATGTTTATATTTTAGGTAACTTTACATAATACACTTTTCAATTTTATCTCGAAAGCACAGCTTAGCTGAAACTTTCACGGCCCGACGATCGTCGCTTAAAAGCTATCCTCTGCCCTAGATCCTACCTGGTCAAAAGTGTTCAGACCAGGTAGTTTAAGATCAGGCGTACCGAAAACAAATTTTAAGCTTATTTTCAAACAGGTTATGATCCCAAGGCTGGATTAAGTATCACGTGGATTTTTCTTGGCGTTACGAGTGTGCTTTCGTTGATATTTTCGTATTTCGTCACGTAAAACTTGTGGAAAGTCCCCTGTTACAAGGGATAGTGGTTTGACGATTGGTTTCGATTGGTTTTGATTTATTTACGATGGGTGATTCCGAAGGAAATGATGTGCCCTCCCCAAGCGATTTGAGGGCCATCATGCAAGGTTTGACGGATATTACGACGCGCATGGCTGCTGTAGAGAAAGGGCAGACCAGGCGGTCGGTTGGAAGTGTCTCGTCCGGGTCGAGAAAAGGATCCCCGGTGCGTGTAAGGGACACGGAGTTCCTAGACAGTTTGCAGAATTACCGTCCGTTCGGCCAGCAAATGACACTGCATGATCTGGCCGAGGACGAAGGGGTGGAAGTTGGCGCGAGGCCACGGCCGAACATGAATGCAGCACCAACCACCTTAAGTGGGGGGTGATGTAATGGGGTGCCATTACATAAATGATATTCAAGTTAGAATATCACAGTCAAATTTCAGACGCGTTGTCTGAAATTTAAATAAGAGATTATAAATTATTATAATCTACGAAGGAAAAGTCGATTCGGTATAAATACCGAATCTTGCAGGTTAACTAATAGTACAGTTAGTTGAATACTTGATATTATTATATTAATTAGGTAGTTACTATACTATTAGCCGCTAACCACCCATTAAATAAACACTCTTAATTTTGCGTTCTAACCCATAAGTAAATATTTATATTTACTTTTAGTATAGGATTAGTTGTTACCAGCTAATCCTGCCCTTATTGTATTGTGCGCTTCCTCGCAAGATACAGTGTAAGCCTGTAACAGGATCAATCCTGTTACATTACGCATAAGCTCTAACACTCGACGTATATGTTCCCTATGGACATATACATCGCTTTTATCGTGTTCACCCTTACTATGGATGAACACGTCATCGAAATAACTCGGTGCGAATTCTCGCACCGGGCGTAATAGATGCGTTACGCATCTGTTAAGCGTAGCAGGGGCATTTCGAAGCCCCTGAGGCATAACAAGCCACTCCCAAAGCATGCCGCTTGAGGTGCTTACCGCCGTGAGAGGGATATCCTTCTCACGCATTAGGATTTGATAAAATCCATCTCTTAGATCGAGATCACTAAAGATGGTGCTCCCGCACATGCCATCAATGATGACATCTTTTCGCGGTATCGGCTTCTGCGCCGGTACCGTCGCTGTGTTCAGCTTGTTGTAAGCGTGAACGATTCTCCACCCACCTGTGGGCTTTTTCACACAAAAGGTGGGGGTAGAGTGCGGTGAGATAGACTCCCGCACTTGGCCTGCTTTACGACGAGCTTCGAAAAACCCTTCGATCGCTTTTACTTGATCACGCGGCAACGGCCATTGCCGCGTGACACAATACTTCGTTCCTGGCACGAGGTCAATTTCATGACGAGTTCTCTTATCCTTAGGGAGCTTGCTAGGTACTTCGTCTGGGAATACGTCAGCTTATTCCCGAAGTACCTCATAAAATGGGGAGTTCGCTTTAAGCGACTCCCAGCTCTGCGCTTCAAAGCGCTGAACTTTGGTTTGATCATTGGGAACCTCTTTCCCAATGTTTTCCACTTGTAATGTGGACATTCGTTCACGAATATCCACTACATCATCTGTTGCTACGATAATACAGATCTGTTCGATCTGATCATCGTGCAAGTTTCTCATAAACTTCTTCCAGCTTAGCGCTAGAAGAGACATCACCTCCGAACCTTCTTTCGGAGGGTGTTCCATCAACAGAGACTGGGTAGCTAATCCGGTCTCCGATTGCGTCAAGACGTTGATCGTCTCGACGGAACTGTACATGCGATCAAACGCACTCGTCTGATTGACTGCTACACGGTGATTACGATTCACCGTGTGCGAATACTCATCACCATGGTGGCCACTGCCTACCATGCAATTTTCTTGGCGATCAGATGTGCTCGTCTGATCGGCCGCCTGTTCTGCGACACGGTGGTCTTTATCACCCGTTTGCATGGCTAACGCAACGTGGTGGGCACTGGCCACCACGGAGTTGTGCTCACGATTGCACTCGATCGTGAGTTCACTCTTATCAACACGGAATTCTTTCGTCGTGTTGGAACCTTTGGTCGCACAGTGGGTGTTTCCCACTGTGGATACTATTTCATTCTCACGGTGGGTGGTTCCCACCGTGGATATCACTTCATTCTCACGGTGGGTGGTTCCCACCGTGGATATAACTTCATTCTCACGGTGGTCTTTATCACCCGTGGAATGTTTCTCTCCAACACGCAACGACTCTTCCGTTGCGTACGGTAGTCCCTCTGGACTCTCACTAGCGGAGGTACCTTCCGCTGATCGTGTCGGAACAGACCTGGTGCTGCCATCGCTATCCACCAGACTGTCCGACGCTGCGGTTGTTTCTTCTGATACAGCCGGATTACACACAGGGTGATCAGATCCTGTGCGTCCGCCGCAGTCGATCGATAGGTTAACCCAGTCGATCAAAGGTTTAAACTTGGACATCCATGGGATTCCAAGTATCACATCGAACTTGTCATCTAAATCGAGGACGATGAATTCATCCTCGAATGACATTTCATTCAACTCGAAGCGTGTTTTAATCACACGCTTTGGAATAGTCACGGTTGCACCTGTTGCTAACCGGACTGACAACATACTTCGTGGGGTCTCTACCTCCACGAAGCTCAACAACGTTAGACTCAGAGTTCTAACGAAATTGTTTGACGCTCCTGTTTCAAACAAAGCTCGCATGGGGACATCGCTCCTCGTGCGGCTTAACCTCCAGGGTGATAAGAGGCTTATCATCACCCTGCACCTCTTGACAGGACATAGTCCCGTCTGGGGCTATTACCCTCACATGCCCTATGTCGGCATGTGGGATAACATTCCCAGTAGGGCGCCCCGCCGCTACTGGTGATTTACGTTTTTTGCACCAACAGGGTGATGTTCCTGTTGGTCTCGCCGTGCAGCGGACGGCTCCGTCCGCTGACTGCGTGGCACCGGACGCGGTGCCATACACTCATGGGAAAAATGCCCCATTTTCGCGCATCTATTGCAGCGAATATTCTTCTTAAAGTTCGGTTGCTTGTGTTCGAAGCAACCGCAACCGATAGGTCCATCGGCTCTGTACCTCCACCGCCCATGCTCTGGCGCGGGTGGCTGTTTCTTGAGACGAAGTGTGAGCTTCGTCTGCCTGACTGCTGATTGTTGACATGCCGTTGCGGCATGTCAAAAGAGAAGGGCTGTTGAGCCCTTCGGCTGTACCCAGCATGCGATGACGCTGATCGCATGCTGAACTCTTCTCGGATTCTCATATCAATGGCATCCTGTAGAGTCTTTGGCGGGTGCCGGTAAAGACTCTGTTTGACGGGACCATCATTGAGTCCCTTCATGAAGCAAGTGACCTGCATAGCAGGGGGCACCGGCTCATACACAATATTTGACAGCAAATATTGCGTCTTCTGAGCGTAAGCTTGAAGGTCAAGCTTACCTTGCCGGAGTTCCATGAACTGCTGGCGACTACTTAGCTCCATTTCTAGAGCTTCAAAGTTGAGCTTTAGCTCAGCTTTTAATTCCTTATAAGTAAGGAGCTCAGAGTCATCAGTGGCTCTGCGACTCATCGCCCATGCTCTGGCTCTTCCGCCCAGACATGTTGTGGCGAAGTACGCCTGTTGACGTTCGTCAACAATATTTTGCGATGAGATTGCATCTTCCACCTCTGCGAACCATCTACGAAGGGGCTCGCCCCCTTCACCGGTAAAGGGCGGTACTCGCGCCTATAACACTTCAACGCTATGCGTTGCAGGTGCAGTTGCGGTCCGCGCTGCCTCTGGCGCGGGACGTTCTGGCTTTTCTAGGTGGTTTCGCCTAAAGCGATTCACCACATGTATCACTTCCTCCGGGGACTTACTCTGGAGGAAGGTAATGATGTCGGTCCCCATAGACCGAGCCATTTCCACCGTCGCGTCTTTACTACGCGACGAGAAGTGGGGGAAGTGTTTCGTCACCACTTCCAGCGTTCTCTCTCGCTCGGCAGGCGTCATGTCTCGCGACATGATTCCGAGCGGCTTTTAATCTTCGCTCCGCTAGCTGACTAGCGGAACGGAACTGTGGTCGTTAAGACGGACCACAAAGTGCTACCAGGTGTAACAGGACTGATCCTGTTACAGGCTTGCACTGTATCTTGCGAGGAAGCGCGCAATACAAAAGGGGTAGGATTAGTTTATGACAACTAATCCTATAATAAAAGTAAATATAAATATTTACTTATGTTCTAGAACGCAGAATTAAGAGTGTTTATTTAATGGATGGTTAGCGTCTAATAGTATAGTAACTACCTAATTAATATAATAATATCAAGTATTCAACTAACTGTACTATTAGTTAACCTGCAAGATTCGGTATTTATACCGAATCGACTTTTCCTTCGTAGATTATAATAATTTATAATCTCCTTTTTAAATTTCAGACAACACGTCTGAAATTTAACTGTGATATTCTAACTTGAATATCAATTATGTAATGGCACCCCATTACAGCACTGCTCGATCACGTTCCCGAGACCAAAAAAAAACTTTAAAAAGAAGAACCGCTGACACAGCGGGCGGAGTTGCGTTGAGTTCTCACACTCTACGCCTACCGGTGGGCCAAAAACGCACTCAGTGCTCCCGCCCGGTACGTAGAGGTATTTACTAGAAGAAGGGAGGCCCTAAGTTGCCGTCCCTGTAAACGATCTGCCCGATCGTACGCAAAAGGAGAACTGTATTACTGCTTATATCCTAATATCTACCAAAAACCTAATATCAGCCAATAGAACTACCCATTACTACGCATTTTGTCGACCATTCGACCTGATTCCTTCGCTTACCTTCAGGTTACCGATAGGTAACTGTGACAGTTGTCGCATCGTCTCAGATGTCCCGTCCACGCCTCGTCCATGTCCGCCACCGTTGTGTCAACAGTTGTACTGACTGATGTACCAACTGTGGTACCAACTGTGGTGCCTACTATCGTACCACCAGTTGTACCGACTATTGTACCGCCAAAATTTGTGGTACATTCTACCACAGCTACACCGATAGTGGTGTCCACAATTATACCCATAATTACGTGCCAATTTTATGGTACGCTTTACCACAGCCGCCCCTGAGCCTCGTCCCAGCCGGACAGTTGTTTGGGGCGGGGTTCGATCATTGTCGTTCGTAATCATCCATTTCGCATGGAATTGTGCTCCATACACGTCGTTCCGCGCTACATGCTCAGCCCTTTTCGTTCCTCGGCAGCGGCGATGCGGCATTGACCGCGACAACGAAGTAGCGTGGATTGCGAATGCTTGAGCAAGGCCAAGACGTCAAGAAGGGCAATGTTTTGTGTCGCATGAGACTGGAGATGTGGCACGTGCTCTCGATTACCTGGAGACCTGGTGTATCCGTTGCCTTTGTCGAAAATTGATTGATGTTCATCCGACGCGTCCGTGCGAGAAGAATAGCTGCTATCGAAGTCAGAGTCAGAATTGGGACTCCAGTCGTCGGATGAGCTCGTTCGAATCCTTGGCGTTGCCGCTTCCGATTCGCTGCAACATTTTTCTTCGCTTTTTTTTCTTCTTTCCTGGTCTACTATGAGAACGACCGACACCTCTCCTTGGACGATATCGATCTGTATAATCATTGAAATCGTTTCGACACGTCTGGATGATCCCTCCAATTTTCCTTTCCAACCTCACAACAGTCTTCATAGAGAGTGCCAGATGTGTAGGGAGACAAATGCTCAGAAGAAGTCGAAGCAAGCGAGCATTGTATACCACATTATCTTGCAAAATTTCATAAGCAACCGACGAAAGTCGATCCAACTCTAAAGCTTTTGCAGTATTCACCATCTCCGCTGCATACTCGAGCAAACGTTTGCTTAATGATGCGCACGAGACGCAAAATTTTGTAAGACCATCCAATTGAACACATTCTTTCACGTCCCGCAAAAAATTGCATGATAAATGCGCAAACTTGTTCTTGTATTCAGTTCCTTCAGCTTCACAATCTTCAATCCAGGAAACTTGAAGCAAACTGTGTCCAACTTGATCGGGTGATGACTTCAGATTCGATGATTTAATGAGCAAATTTAACGTTCGCCCTATCGCCGCACAAATATGCTCCAACACCGCTTCGGCTCGTTTCGAGTTTAAGAGCACAACCGCTTTATCACCTTTTACATGAGCTACAAGAGGCCGCGCGGCTGCTGGAAACTAACTATCCAGCTGCACGCAGACATTCGCTCACGCTTCATCGACAATATCAATGGTTTTTCCGGCATAAATCTTCCCTTGATGTATCGATCGGCTAGTTTCGCTGCTGTAACGAGCACCGCATCCAAAATCCGTGTCCGTGACAGATGGAACATTCACTAAGACTTGCTGTAAGGGACGATAAAGGCTTTGTCTTTCTCCACATGTTCACACTATTCGTCCAGAGCCGTCGCACCAATGCACCGCAACTCCTCTCGCGCGAGCATGGGCTTGAGCAAATTTGCCGCGTCCATTGCACCCGACGATTGTACCGGTCACCCATCAGCCTCGTCCCGGCCATACCGCAGTTGGAGCGTGGGTCTACTTGTAATCGAGAAGCACCGTCCATTCTTCACTCGTAATTGGTACGTCGTCTCCCTCGTATCGTTTATCTCCATGATCACTCACTTTCAGTAAATCTCCACAGTCCACGCGACTTCAACCATCTCGTGCTCCAGCCTCCATCCATCATCCACGCGGGCGGCCCATGCACGTCACAGGCGACGCGAGATGCAAGAGAAACGCCCGGTCGAGGCTTTTCGTGAGCACCACGACCAAGTCAGTCCCATGCCTCGCGACGACAGCGCAGACACATTCGGAGTTCAGACGACCGACTCTGACAATCCAGTCGTCGGAATCCTCGCGTGGATCCGCCTTTTCCAACACTTGCATGCACAAGTCGAGACACGTTGCCACGATCTACGGAGCTACGCACGTCTTGCGATCGGTTCGTATCAAAGCAGCTTGTGCACCTTGCGCAAGGGCTCGTATAGATGGAAGAGGGGGCGAAAATACGTCGTGGTCGAGTATGTGGCGAGCCTTAAGCAGTGGAAATAGGTACTCTCGCAACTCAGCCTTTCGGTAAGCCAACAAGTGCCGCAGCACAATTTGGTACACGTTCACTCGCCCCCCGGTAGTACGTTTTACGGATCAGTCTATCTGATTGATCACTTCAATAAACATTCTTGACCCTACCATTCCCAATTGTTACTTCGTCACTTTTCATGCATTAACATAAATCGATCTTCCATCGGCTCATCTTCCGTTACTCAATAATCAAATCTCATAATACCCATCGTACATTCACCACTTCAAGTCAATCGTCACTTCTCCATTGATCGTGATTTCATTAATCGATTTTATTTAATCGAGGGTTCGCCACTCACAATTTCAATAGTATTCGTCGATCATGTGTTAGTTGGACTCTTCGTCCACTTTTATCACGTCGAACCGATGTCCGTTAATTATCTTCCTTTCTAAACGCTTGATCATAGCATCACAATTTAGAGCTGCCTCGGCTAACCATGATGGCTCTTCGTAACCCTTCCAATGCGCTTGATATTCGCGTAACGTTAGATCTTCTCCTTTCTCAACCGTGGGAGGTGGCACTTCAATCATCTGTCGAGGTTGCTGTTTCGGTGCGATCGCAAATAGGGCTTAATCCATTTCGGCGAGAGTGGTGATACTGGCGGCTAATGCCCCTAGTACCTCCTCTTCTCCATGCACAAATTTCTTTATCTCCAAGTCCCATTGTGACAAGATCGCCGCCCATTTCCCCAATCGTCCGTCTAGACCGTTGGATGTTAACAACCACTTCAACGTAGACCGACGTGACAGGACAGTGATCGCCTTTCCGACCAACATCGTGGAATAGACTTCCAGAATTCGCAGAAGAGCCAAACCTTCCTTTTCGACGGGGCTGTAATTCAGCTCACCGCTCTTCAGTGTCCAGCTAGCAAACGATACGGGGCAATATACTTGGTCATGCTCTTGCACCAACGCGGCAGACACTGCCCACTTGCTGGCATACACCACAATCACCGGCGTCTTGGATTGGTCGAAATGGTGCAGGGTTGGGGCTGACACAATCTTTGCTTTCAGCATGCTGAATGCCACTCGCGCCCTGGTTAATCGATCGTCTTCATACGCCGTACTCTCGTTGATCAATGCCCGGCTCTTTAATTCTTGGTAATCTATCTCTCGTAATTCATAGAGCACAGCGGCATAGATCGAAAAGTCCTCAATAAACCGACGGTAATAATTCAGACTCCCCAAAAACGATAGCATAGAACGCAAAGTGCCAGGAAAGGGCAAATCAATCAGATCATCCAAATTCTTCGGATTTGTTTCCAGACCACGGCTAGAGACGTTATGTCCCAAATAAGGCACTTCACTTCGCCCCCAATACGATTTAACCACGCTGATCGACAAGTTCCACTGATCGCACTTCTCCAACAGGTTTCGCACCTTGTCACTCAGGGTTGTCCATGTAGGTGCCGGGATCAAAATGTCATCGATATATGACCGTCGCTGCAACACAGACGGGCCCGGTTTCTGGTCGGGCTCTCCCACAGTAAATACATCAGATCAGCCGTTTCGTCAGCACCGTCCTTAACCTTGAGATCCATATAGTGCATTGTCGATTAACCGCTGGTAGATTTGCGGAGCATTCTTTAGGCCAAAAGGCATCCTATTCCACTCAAACAATCCGAACGGAGTGACAAAAGCCGAAATCTGACGCGATCGATCGGTCATAGACACGACCCAAAAACTACTCGCCATATCCAAAGAGCAAAACCACAACGCTTTATCCAAATCCTCGAGCAAATAGAGATCAGAAGCATAGGGTATACCATCAAACGCGTGAGTTGATTCACCGCGCGATAGTCGATACATAATCGAATACCAACCCAATTCTTCTTCACAATGAGCACTATAGGTGATTCCCAAGGTGACGTAGACGGCTGGATGATCTTCGTGGCCAATAGCCCCTTGATCAAGGCTGATAACTTCTCGCGAAATTGTGGAGCGACCTTCCGACACTTTTGAGCGATCGGGAGCGCATTTCCTACGTCAATATCGCAAACAACTCTAAGTGCAGCAGGAGGCAGCGCGTTTCCTTTCCCGATCAACAGATGTTTCTTCGCCCAAATTATATCACGTGGTCAGGTTCCTCTGCTGTGTTGATCAATGGATCACCGACTTGCAAATCATGCTTGGTCACTTCTTCGGTACTTGCGTACACTTCAGGCAGCGTGTCAAGCTGTTTATCCAGCTCTTCCATGAACAAATCCCCACCCTCGTGGTAGCACACTTGGTCATCGATAGGAATCACACCAAATTCGCCGGAATCAGTTGAGATGGGATGTTCGCGCGTATCTTGGGAAGGCTCATCTATTGCAACAGGTCGTTCAACCTCGTGACCAAGGGTCGGACCTTTGACACTCGGCTACTGTTCGCACTTTTCTTGCACTTCTTGTACCTTATGCGATCTTCCGGTTACTAATGCCACAGATGCCGTAGTCAAGTCCGCAGGCCGTACTAAAATTTCCTGAGGAACTGGGTACTCCTTTTTCTCGACCAAAGGACCTTGGTCGACACTTTCTTGATCGTCATGCACTGAATCGGTAGAAGCTTGATACGCAAGATTATGCGAATCCTTATAGCGATTAGAGCCCACCGAAATAAACTCAGGGCGACGGGGCACATCACATTATTCATCCAAATACCTAAAATCATATCGTCATGTAGGATGATCGGATGATCGGCAATATTCGTAATATACAGATATCGCAAATTACTCACGCCCCTAGTCACAGTGGGGACCCAATCTTTTCCGCGAGTAATCCATAACTTCCGAGATCGCTGATCATGAATACGAACCTCAGCAGATCGACCTACTGGGATCTGCTCGTACTGACCAAGTTTCATATAATTTCCACTCGATCCATACAGCTGTCGGCGGACTTCTAATGGGATGATTACTTCATCCGGCAGACTTAGCGCGCCGTGGCTGACGTCCAATCTGACACCAGCTGGGATCATAAAATCCATACCCAATATAACATCTTGACCAACGAGCTTTCCCACCCATGCATGGAAATAATAAACCAAAGAACCCGCTAACGTCACCTTGAATTTAGTGCGTCCTTCTGTGAGTTACGCACTTTCTACAATACTAACACATTCTTGTATTTGACTCGTGTCGATCTGGCAACCCACCTTACGAGCAAAGGCTGAGTCGATGATCGACACTTCGGCACCAGAATCGAATAGCAACGTGGCACGTTCGTTATTGATTTTGCCACTTGCCTTGGCTTGTTTAAACCATTTTTTTTGGCGAGTGGTATTTCCAATATCCATGTGATTCACCCGGAAGCAAATAAACTTCCATGATTACCGGGGACCGAGAAAACTCATCAATACGGAATTAGCCAAACGTGGTAAATCAGGCTGATCACAATTTTCATTATCTTTTTTTCTGCTTCATCCACCCGCTTCTTATCCACATATGCAAAAATACATACACCAGAACGCTCGTCTCGTACCAGATTCAAACCTGGCGAGCGTCCTAGTTTAACATGTCATCAGCTTCCTTGGGCAACATTCCCGCATGCTTGGTAGGGTTGTACCACTGGCGAAAACGATTGTAGAATTCCTCCACAGGTCACTAACCAGCGTCATGAATTTCGCCGCACGCACGGCAGACGTACAAACAGTGATCCGTCGGGTGCCCCTTCTTGCCACACTCATACAGGTCAGGCTTTTCCAACAACGCAAATTGCCGTGCTTAATTGACTCACAATGGCTGCATTTCTTCATCTCCCCTTGGTCAACAGCACTTTATTCGCCTTTTTTACCAGATAGAGGCTCATTAGGTTGATCGTGCGTCACTGGTTGATTGCGCATAGCATCAATCATGCAACGACGCTGGTCACCGTCACTTCCACTGTCCTCGGAGCTTGACTCTTCACTTCCAGACATCATCTTGATGGCACGCACTGCTTTAGGCATCCTCGCCGGGGCAGGTGACCGATCATTACTGAATTTCTGCCGGAATCGGCTGGTGCCTACCGTCGCCGTTGGCTGGCACGACTTATTGCGTGCATACGCTCGCATCGTCTCTTCCAAATCCATAATGTTATCCAAACGCAGAAGTGCCAGATGATCCGCGAAATCGCGATTAATTAATGTGTCCAGGAAAGTTGCACATGCTCGCGTAAAATCGTAGCAGATCCGTCCTTGATCGGAAAGTTGGCTCGCAGCCCCGCCACATTCAACCGGTGAAGGTACTCAATGGGATTTTCGTCAGACCGCTGCTTCGTGTAGTAGTATTGACGAGATGCCGATTGGCTTCTTCCACAGTACTGAATTTCGATCTCATCAACGTGGCTTTCCACTTTTCACGGGTAGTTCTGCTCAGCTGCTGATGCCAATTGCGCGCTGGTCATTTAAGCAAATCGCCCATAATTAAGCACTTTTCTTGGTCGGAGGCTTGGTCCCTCATAAATGCCGACTTAAGGCGACTGATCCAATTCCGCGCTTGATATTCATCCACTTCTTTCCCTGAAAATTCTTTTAGATCACTAACCGCGGACATCCGAATCATGGGAATCGGCTGTTGGTCGGGCGTTCCAGTGTACTCTGACGCAACCGTAGCCTGTCGAGGCAGAGTGATCGGTTCGTCTGGATCGATATAGTCACGCCGGGATTGTTGATCATGGAACGAATATACAGATTCCATGTCAACATCCTTAACTGACGCCGATCTTCCAGGATTCGACTGATGACCACGACGCGAATGCACGAACTTCATATCGACATCCTTGACTGTCGAACTCTTCCTGGCTCTGGATGGTGACTTTTCGTGTACACAACTCCCGGTGTCAACTTGCCTCTTTCTTCCGCCAAAAACTGCTTCATGGCCTTGTCGAAAAATGTTTGCAGCTGTGGGCCCTGCGATGACTGATCATCGTCTGCCTTGACTGATTGCGGTTCCCTCTTGACAATTGAGAACTTGTCTTCGTCTTTCTGGCAATCCATTATTCGGGTAACCTTGGGTTCCACGCTATTAGCACTGCTCGACTCCACTTCAGACATGTAGCCCTCCGAAGGAGCAGATTCGTAACAGGATGATCCTGTATGCTCTGCCAAATTGATCGACGGACCCGCTTCGATTGTCAGCATAGTACGAGTTGGTTCCACCTTAGCGGATCGACCCACTATAGGTACCAACAGTTCTAACAGCTGCTCGGTAGTGGTCCCAACGTCTTCAGGGTTGAGATCGACTTCTTCAGCATCGTAGGCGCCTGTAGTCAAACCAACTTGCTTAATCAGGCGTGTTAGCCCTAAAACCAGCTGGAGCTTGTCCTTACCGTCCGTCATTGGTTGATTGACCGGCCCGTTCAGCTTTCCACTGATCGTGACCCCGAGTAGGTTCATGATTAAATCCATCAATAAGAAATTCTTCAGTTCCTTCATATAAAACGTCCTTGCCAAATCATATTCTGATGGTGGCATACTGGATCGACTTTCATCGCTCTCCGAACCCGGCGCCTTCAGCAACGCCTTCGGTCGGTCCGGGTCGTAGTATTTCACCACCGGCTTCCAATCCAGATCATCATATGCATATGTAATTGGCGGATCATAACTTGCGTTATGATCCGCAGGGGCTCCCGAAGGAGCCTTGGTTTTTTTTTTAGGCTTCTTCTCCTCCTTTATCTCATCAGGATACCTCCCCAGGTCCTAATGATCAGCATTTCCTCTCTTCTTCAGACATGACGACGGCGAACTGACTTCCGTCGTCACAACCACCTCCTCCTTTTCCACTTTAATCTTCAATTCTGCTTCTGCTTCCGTTTTCACGTCCACATCAGCGCCATCTTGAGTAGAATCGCGGTGATATCCCGCGTCGCCCAAAGATCCGGGCACGCGCACCATTGTGGTGGAGCGTCTGATCAAAGTTTGTGAACCTTGATCAGGCGTTACCACGGCGCCCGGACTGCCGACTGACGAAGGGGGTCCTCCGGTTGTCCTGTGGGACTGGTCTTGTGTCATGCTCACCTTGTGTACCCGACGGCTTGGGCGTGGGTCGCTCTCCAGGTGGCGGGGATGTCACAATGCAATTCCTTGATGCAATAATAGTGTAATTCACTGCGATTCGACCGATGAGCTGATCAGATGTGGTCAGGCTTGATCACGGTTGATCATAGCCGCTTGATCGGTCTAGTGAATTAGTTACGAGTTGACGCGAGTTTCAAACAGTTGATCGCAGGATGCGGAACGCATATAGTCGATCTTGGTGGCGATCGGCGAAGGGGTACTTGATCCTTTGGTTTGCAAGCGATCACTTTGTGCATTTTTCTATTTTTCATTTTTTGTTCTTTTTTCTAGCCTATTTTCTCTTTGTATTCTCTCTACAATAGGCAATCGATATTGAATCCATATATTTCAATTGAATCTACTCCAGCCTATAGCCAAGAGACTGCTTTATCAAAATTATTATTTGGTAATGATCCGGGGACATTATGCTTGATGTATTAAGATCTTGTATTAGTATTAAGATCTACGCTTAAGTTAAGAGAAGGGTCTATCAGCGACGGGATGATCGACGGTTTACACTAAAAATCCGCCTAGTAGTTCCCGTGGGGCGCTTAGAGCAGCCGAACTACCAGGGGCCAAACGTGTACCAATAGGAGAAGAGGTGAGAGCACTGCTAGATCACGTTCCCGATACCAAAAAAAACTTTAAAAAGAAGAACCGCTGACACAGCGGGCGGAGTTGCGATGAGTTTTCACACTCTACGCCTACCGGTGGGCCAAAAACGCACTCAGTGGTCCCGCCCGGGACGTAGAGGTATTTAATAAAAGAAGGGACGCCCTAAGTTGCCGTCCCTGTAAACGATCTGCCCGATCGTACGCAAAAGGAGAACTGTATTACTGCTTATATCCTAATATCTACCAAAAACCTAATATCAGCCAATAGAACTACCCATTACTACGCATTTTGTCGACCATTCTACCTGATTCCTTTGCTTACCTTCAGGTTACCGTTAGGTAACTGTGCCAGTTGTCACATCGTCTCAGATGTCCCGTCCACGTCTCGTCCATGTCCGCCACCGTTGTGTCAACAGTTGTACTGGTTGATGTACCAACTGTGGTACCAACTGTGGTGCCCACTATCGTACCACCTGTTATACCGACTATTGTACCGCCAAAATTTGTGGTACATTCTACCACAGCTACATCTATAGTGGTGTCCACAACTATACCCATAATTACGTGCCAATTTTATGGTACGCTTTACCACGCATACTTTCATATTAGCTATTTGGCGGCTGGAAGTCATCACGGAAGAATAGGGAAATAAAAGTCCTATGTCAATTGCGGAGTGCTTTTGTTAACAATTACAACCAAAGTCACAAAGACTATTTGCGCAACGTGCAAACTTTGCGTAAACTTTTATTAAGCATTCGCTTTTAAGCAAAGTGGAATTTCACCACTATGCCGGTGCCGAAGCAGAAATTCTTTGTGGAGTCGCGCACATTTGTAATGCCTCCGTTGTTCATCAAAGCACTGTGCGTTACCGAATAGGGGATGCGTGGAGCTGCGGATACACAGTATCAGACTCTGTGGCACATTGGATTGACGTGCTTAACTCGGAAACCTAATTTGCGACTGGAAGCACTTATTCTGATTACGAGCAGAAAACCGCCGCTTAAACTTTTCCAGAAGGTGTGGGGTTTGACCCTGAGAACTCAAGTGGCTACCAAGAGTAAAACTATTGCAGCATAATAAGTACATATGCGTTACTCCCGGCTGGTTTGACTTAGGCGTTTTGTATTTTAAATGCTGAAGAATATAAGAGTATTTTCCGCCTATCAAATGGCGGCGGAGAATAGACAGGATGTTACAAACATTGAGTAGCACGAGAAACGGCTGATCCAGCGGGAGAAGGGTCACCATGACCTTCGAAAGCTATTTTCTTCCGTCTATCGCGACTTGTCTCAAAATTTAGCTCATTTTTAAAAGCATCATGATCTGTTATCTTGCTCTATAACAAAAGTTGGACCGGAAGCAGACGGTAATTGAGCGTTTGCTTAGTTTGCACGACAAGATCGAAGTCCGACTATCCGCCACTTCGAACGATCTGGGGGTTACCACGACAGTTGTCGTGAGATTCTTCTCTAGCCATGGCGGGGGCAGCCGTATTGCTGCGGGAAAATGGAATGTGTAGACAATCTCTTCCAAATTGTTGAATATTTCCATCCATTTCGATTAGCTTTTTGCTTCTTTACATCAAAAGCAGAAGCAAGTGCGTCTTTAACATAGCGTATTAAACATAAACGTTGTAATACAAATTCTTCTACTGCTTTGTTTGTAGTAGATGTATCGTCCTTCTTATCTGCCGCTATCACAGCAGATGCATACTCAGTGTTATTAGTTTATCCCAAACGACAGAAAACTGAAATTTTCACATTCTGATAGAAACTATTTCTATTTCTACTCTTATGATTGCAAGAGTTGTGTGTAAATGTGCTATGTGACAGGTTAAACTACTTTTGCGACTTCTTCTGCTTTTTAAGTATTAGGCGCGTTCCACATGCCTTCGGAAGTTAACACTGCAATTTGGGGTATCGCATCAAAATTTGAGCGGGTACCCCCCCCTTAGATTTGGCGTACCGCCAACTAAAGATGAGGTCTTTTGGAACTTACTGAGTTGATCAACAAAAACCAAAATATCTGTTTTATGACTTCAGTCGGGCGGAAGACAAAACCCAATGTTCAAAATGGACTCCCAACCTCTGTTGGAACCGAAAGAGAGCTGCGCAATCTGCGCAGGCTTTAGGAGATGGTAAATCTCTCAACCACGTATTTACTTATGGTACCCTCTTGTTTTAGTTCCTACAGTAAAAGTAGCGTGCGAGAGAAGCGTATGACTTCTCCCGACCTAGATTCGTCGATATTGGAGCATCAAGATACTCAAACATCATGCTTGAAATCATCATCGTTGGGAAACAACGGTTGGACTTCCGTTACCTTGATCTGTGCTATAGATCTGCAGACCGGTTATCAATCAATATCGATACAAACTTGCATTCGCGTTTTTGTGCTGATTTATTGTTTAAATAATCAATCTATAGAGGAGTATTCTATTACTTCCGTACAAGCGTCGGAGCAGGTACAGTGTAACGAACTCTGTTTGCACTAGTTGTTTCACATACGAATGATTTCTTCTAGGGATCAGACGGTTGTGATAGCACATTTAATCGTTCCGGTTCACACTAAGCAATGAAGTTCTATTCGCGCAAATAAGGATAGTCATCGTTCCATTATTTGCGAGATTTATGGGGTCGGTATTTACCACAAACGGTCTATCTCCTACTAGATAGATTCAAAACTTCACCAGTGCATATTTTGATGGCAAGAAGCTTTTTGTCATACACTAGGTAATTGCGTTCAACTGGGCGGCTGACGCGATTGGTAACATATTACGCGATCATTATCATCTTGATCTCATTACATCACAGTCGATAAGAAATCACTCATCTTTTGTGACGCAAAACGGGCTTCGCTAGGACCAGTGCTTTAGCCAAGATTTTTTGTGACTGTATCAGAAGCTTGTTGGTCTTGGGGATCCAAATGTCTCGACATATTTATGTTATACTTGAGAAAGAGGGCGTTTGAGCTCTGCATAATTTCATATATATTAATTCAAGGAATTTACGGAGCTCCAGAATGTTGTGTGGCTCCGGCCACTCACGTCATTCAACTATTACCTGATCTTTTTGGGATCAGACCGAACTCAGTATTGCCGACAAACTTGCCAAGAACTGGCATAACAGATGTACTTAAGGCTCATTTTATCAGGTTTCAGAGGTTTATGTGTCCTCACATTGGTATTGGAGCCCCTATGCAACTACTACATTGCTCCGTCCGTGTTATCCTTACTGTGGATGAAACACGTCATCAAAGTTCCTAGGTGCAAACTACCGCATTCGGCGAAACAGATGGTTAATACATCTGTTAAATGTTCCAAGGTCATTTTCTACCTCTACTCCCAAGCATACCTCTTGGGGTGCTTACCGACGTGAGAGGGACATCCTTCTCACGCATAGGATTTGATAATCCCATCTACTAAGTCCAGAGCACCAAAGAAGGTGCACCCGCTCATGACATCCATAATGACATCTTTCGTCAGTATTGGTGTTTGGTCCGGTACCTTTGCCGTGTTCAGCTCATTGTAAGCATGAACGACCGAACGGCATTGTAGACTTCTCTATATTGAAAATGGGGTTGAAGTGAGGTAAGGTTGACTCGCGCACAAGCCCTTCTTTATGACGATAATCAAAGAGCTCGTCGATTGCTTGAATTGATCACGCGGCGATATCCGTTCCCGCGCGACGCATTACTATGTGCGTGGCACGAGGAAAATCTCATTTCAAGTCACATTGTGCATTGGGAGCCTGAAGAATTTCTACTGGGAATACGTCAGCGTGTTTCCAAAAGCACTTCATAAACAGATTAATGCGGCTCCCAGATCTGCGCTTGAAACCGACGGTCTTTGGTTTGATCATTGGGATCCCATGAAAACGTCTTGATAAAAAGTTGTACCATAAATTTCTGATATTGAAAAGAACTTTAATACATTCCAAGATTGAATTAAAGTAAAAAAGTTATTAAAATTGTAATAATCAAGGAATGTTTTATTTTTAATCCTTAAAAGTTTTTTCTTTGTGAAATGATAATTAAATGATTAATGTAGAAATCAAATAGAGGATGCATAATTTCCATTATTTCTAATACTTAATATTTTTCCATAGCAAGTATACCACTAATAGCTGCTTTTTCAAAATTATTTATATTTCGTTCAGCTATAAAATTATTTTAGTTTATTTTTTAATATTATTATAATTGCTTTAAGTTCAGAACTTATTGGTTGAATTCGTCACATTATAATTTCTGAAACAAGCCGACCAAGGATCGAACCCCAGACCTCCCGGTCCAGAAATAATCAGCGTACCGCTCGACCACGGGATCGGTCCAATTCAGGAATGTTCGTACCTAGAACAGGTGAAATGGTATGGAACACAAATAGTAACGCAACAATGTTTTAAGACCAGAAACTCTAAATTCAAATAAATTCCATACATTTTGGTCTACGTAGAGTTAAACTGTGAAGTTGATCATAAAGTTGATTCACAAATTGAAACGTTATCCAAAGAAGAATACATGAACGTACATTATTTACAATCTATAACTATACCCTTTTAATCTATTATTTCCTAATCAAGAAAAGTTATTAATTAATTATTATATAATATTGTGGAAAATAAAAGTAAAGAAACTACTTAAAATCCAATCATATTAAATTCAACTGAATTATCTCACATCACGCAATGATACATCTCCCAACTAGATTTATTTCAACGTTACATAAAATTGTGTGATGTGAGATAATTTGCATTTCGGTGTAATAGCAATATCCTACCAATCGAGATAATTATTCAATGGACCTAAGTATATTAGAGTCACTGACTTTACACTTATCAGGAGTATATTCTGACCAACTGAATATAATCCCTTTCAAGTTAAAAGAATCTAACATTTGATTACATTGCACGGAATGCCCCCCGACCACAAAGAAAACACATCCTGATCAGGTCAACCTAAGCAGTATCGTTGAAAATGTGTGCTTGTTTCTCAACGGGCCAATAATGCCCAAAGATCGAATGGGAAACATATATCTTTTGAACTTCATTTATTGGAAAATAAGTAACTACGTGTTATTATTTCTCGCCAAATCATATGTGACACCTAAACGACCGAGCGTTTTCTGGATTTTTCTCATGAGAAGTTTCGACTGCAAGATACGTATGTTGCGCACCGATAGCCAAGCCGAATATTAAAATTTTGGAGAAATTTCCATAAATACTGGTAAATATCGCCAAATGAGCGATACAGTAGAACCTGTCAAATTTAATAGCCTCGGGACCACCCTAAGTTATTAATTCTAACAGGTTATTAAATCTGACAGTTATGGTTTTTTGCTGACATCATGCAATAGGTAGTAAACTGCTGATGTCATCTATTTACTAAGGGCCAAAAAAGAGAAATTTTGCATTGGTTTTTGCATAAAAATGGTCACTTCTCTCCTGGTTTTTTCTTTTTTTCCTCACTCCATTCACTCCCCCTCATCCAGCCATTCCAATAACTCCTAGAGTTAACAAACCACCTCGTAAGACAATGACCGATGCCATCCGCATCGCTCTTTGTCAACACAAGCGCCCAAACCCCAAGCTCACACACAGTCAGCTGATAAAGTGGCTAGAAGAAACCCACAATATCTTAGTTAGCCAAGGCACGATCTCAAACACGCTGAAGCAGTCAGATTCTCTGCTTCGCATTGATGTTGAAAACACCAATGTCAGCATCAAGACGCACCGCACCGTCACTTATCCTCTTGTCGAAGAGGCCCTGATCCAGTGGGTCAAACTCTACGAGGCACAAATCAACATCTCAGGAGACCTCATTCGTGTGAAAGCCGCCATTTTTTACGGCGGCTTTATCCCGATGCGTCCCCAACGTACGAGTTCTCAAATGGTTGGCTGGAGTATTTCAAAAAACGTCATGGAATTCAATCATACCGCCGCTTTGGAGAAAGCGGCTCCGTCAACATGACGCTTCTTGCTGAGAGCCTGCCCGAACTTCGCCAATGTCTTGACCAATATGAATGGAAAGACATTTACAACATGGATGAAACTAGCCTTTTTTATCGAATGCAAGACGACAACTCGCTTGCAACACAACAACTGGAAGGACGGAAGAAAAACAAGGAACGCATCACGGTTGCTGTCTGCAGCAACGGGGATGGTTCTGACAAGTTGCCGCTGTTGTGGATTGGCAAGTCAATGGACCCTCGATGCTTTAAAAATGTCAATCGAGACTCATTCGGCTGCAAATACCATGCAGACGCAAAAGCATGGATGACGCATAATGTTTTCAAAATTTGGCTGACGGATTTCGACAAAAGAATGCATGGACGCAAAGTTCTGCAGCTGCTCGACAACTGCAGCGCTCACATCCCCATCAAAAGAACCTTCCGGAGCAGGTCACCTTGGTCAACACAAAAGTTGTCTACCTGCCGCCGAACACACCATCGAAGATTGAACCTTGTGATGCTGGCATCATTCGCAACTTCAAGGCCTATTATCGTCGGCTGTTCAACCGGATGCTTTTGGAGTGGATTGAGGACAGTGTTGCCAATCCCAAAAAAATCAACGTTCTAGATGGGATTCGCATGTCCGTGGCAGCATGGAAGAACGGTGTGAAGCCGCCGACGATTCAAAACTTCTTCATACATTGCTCAATTAGTTCTGAGTCTTCCAGTGAAACTGTTGCTGCAGCTGAAGTTGAGCCTCCGCAGGAAGTCATCCAGCAATTAGAGGAGCAAATACGCCAGCTTCGGTACAGCAATCCGATGGACATCCTCAACCTGCTAAATTATCCAGCCGAGCAGGAAGTCAGTTATGTTCCGGATGAAGAAGAGATTGTTGCGGAGATTCTCAACACGTACGAAAACTTTGGAGTTCCAGAAGACCAGAAGGCGAGGATGACAGTGAAGAACCTCCAACGATCTCCGACGCCGAGGAAAATCAGATGTTGGTAAAGCTGCAGATTCTACTTCAGCATCATTTCCTGCCACGCTTCAGATGATGAAGGATCATTCGTTTAGTATCCGCCAGAAAAAACTTACACAAACTAGCATAACACAGTACTTTCAGTAGAAGCCACAGAAAAAATATACGGAATTATTAATCTTATACTGCTTGGGACTGACCGAAACCTATTCATAATTAGTTATTAATTTTTTGGCTTGGTCCAAGTCGGGACCGACGATATTTATTGATTATGAAAGGTTATTAGTTTTGACAGTATTAAATCTGACAGGTTCTACTGTAGAAGCAATCAGGCGAGTAATGGGAAGGCAGAGCGGATGCACCACACATCATGAACATAAGGCGGTGCATGCTCATTGCAAGTGGCTTAAATTTGTCATTATGGGGTTACGCCGTGAATTGTGGGGTTTATGTGCTAAATCCGACATCATCATCCCCCAATCAATCAATGGCGGATGTAACAAATTGAATTATTGAGTGGAAAAAAAATTGGGGGAAATACTTGCATTTGGCTCGTACAGTGTACAATAACTCTGGAAACAAATCCTAGCGCACAAGGCCAAAATTGGGGTTGTGATAGGGAAAGTAAACAAGTAAAATATTTCAGGTATATCACAAGAATGATAAAAGATTGTCGTTTCTTAAAAACATGAAAAACATTGAAACTGGGCTTCGCTTAAAATAAACAATTGAAAAGCTGTTCCTGGAAGAGCAACAGAAGAAAGGGTCTCAGGAGGAGTGAATTCAATAAAGTATAAAAAAGCAAGAAGAAGTCAAAATGGAGCCGGGGCAGGCAATAAAAATTGTTATGTAAAATAAAGAGCTGGGGATGGCTTAGATATATCGGGGGAGTCGAAATAAAACGTAACCGAGAGTGGATTAATAAATTTCGTCCCTGAATACACGGAAAATTACGCAGATGCCATCAAGAGCTCAAAGAAAACCTGGATAGCTGCGATAAAAGAAGAAATTTTCACATTGGAAAATAACGATGTGCGGGATGCTATTTTACGAACGAGTGGTGTAATGCCACTCCACACAAAAACGGTCCTTAAAACGAAACTGACGCTAAAGGAAACTTTGAAACGCTATAAGGTAAGACTGGTAGCGCGCGAAATGAACAGCGCTTTGAACTAAATTTTGTGACTTTAATTGACATGAGCACTATCAAACTGATCCTATTAGCTGAAAAATGGCGGGTGAATGCATTGCATGGGGACATACCATATGCTTATGTCAATACGCTGGAGTCGAGCACACCATTTATCTTTACATACCGAAAGGCATGGAAAATCGAAAAACACTGGAAACACTGGAGGTCACAAACTTGTAAGATTTGATGTTGAAATTGAAGAAAACCCTCAACGGTCCGAAGAAGGATATACGCCTATTGTGTAGATGTTTGCACACAGAATTACTGGAGTTTGTTTATGCACAAGTACTGCTGATATGTGCCAAAAAAGGATCGAACGTTGTCGTTGTGGGGGTGTATAATATATGCTTATATTACAAGAAAAGTGGATCATCGTCGTCGTGAGGGTATCTCCTTGTCACGGGGAGTGAAAAGAATTGGGATGATTTTTCGAAGAGTGGGTGAAAGAAAGACATTAGTCACGTATTAAAGTTTGGTGGCATACCGGTGACACCTCGAACAAAAATGAATATTACTTTAACAAGTACGAAATTATTGATGTAAAATCATGCAGGACGGGGTTAAAATTTGCAGGAAACTAAAGGGGTCAAGATGCCAATTGGAGATGATTTTGATGAGGCATTAATTTAAGACTAAGCAAATCTAAGAGAGTTCTTGCCAGATAGTGCACCCAGTATAAGGCTTTTTGGGTGGCAAATTATAGATAGACGTGTCCGCAAGACCAGATATTGTTTTAGCTGTCCACAAGGCGACGAGAAGAGCACTTTCGCCCACGGAGCTGGATGGATTATTGCAAAGCGAATCTTTTGTTTTCTGAAATAAATGATAATATTAATGTTTAAATGGATATATTGATACGTTCGAAAGAAATAATGATGAAGTTGAATTGATGGATTATAGCGATGCGAATTTTATGGCGTAAAGTTTTCCAGAAAATTGAGGACATATGAAGTCAAGATAATGGATGGAATTTTTAATCAATGAAATTAAGAAGCAAAGTTGCATATCACTATCTATTATGGAAGAGAAACTCTATGCCACATCGATGTTGATTGGAATGCATAAAAAACTCACGAATCCTGGTTCGACTAATGTCTCCGCGATCGAGACACTCAGCGAGGATGCAAGTCAGAAGATCTCGTAGAATTTGGAGGTTGGAATAGAAAATGATCTGGAGACTCTTGAAAAGTCTCGCTCGAAAACAAGTGTGAACACTTAATTGGATGTTAAAAATACAAACGATGAGCCGCGTGATGCAGATATGAAAAAGCAACATGCTAAAGCTGATGGTTCACGCATGCGTAAGTCATCTAGGAAAAGGAGAAAGACACCAAGGGCGTAGGCGTATCAAGATTCGCGCAAGCCCAAGTCGGTGTTGACTGACGTGGTTTCAAGCGACATTGGGAAAACCGGCGCAACTGTCGACCGTTGTAAAGGTCCGGTTGATGAAAGTGCGCTATGCGAATTCGCCGTGTCAGAGCTCAACCAAGAAAGCATCACGATGGCATCTGGGCTGGATCCTAAGAACTACAAGAAGGATCACGCCAGTCAAACAATGTGAACTGCCGAGAGGACTGAGCTACAGACCCTCGAAGATTCGCAGACCTGGACAATTGTCTGTCGCCCGCCTGGAAAGGTGCCTCTCCCGACCAAATGAGCCTACAAGACCAAGATGAATTTGGACGGTTCGGTAGAGAGGTACAATTCGAGGCTCGTCGCTAGAGGCGATAAACAGGTCTATGAAGACAATTATTTCTCACGTTGACCACGGTGATGGAGCTGAATAACGTGAAAGTGATATTAACGCTGGCCCAGATTTGGTGTGTGGACGCACGTAATGGGCCATGCCAAGTGCCTACCCCAAGGCCAAGGAGGAGTATGATGTGGAGATATTCCTCCAGATTCCACAAGGAATGTGTATCACCCAAGATCAGCTTAAGAATTTCGGCGTGGGTTCGAAGAATGAGCCTGGTACTATAATTGAAGCGAAACCTATACGGTTTGAAACTGGACGTCCGATTATGGCTCAAATTCCTATGCGAGACGTTAGAAGATCGGAGTTTCACGCAGTGCGTAACGGATACGTGTATTTTCGTGAAGAACCAAGAGACCGGGATTGTGGTAGTTGGTGACTATGTGGATGACCTCTTGGTCACAGGCACTAACGATAAAATTATTTCTAAATTTTTCGTGGAAATGAATGTCCTGGACCTTTAAGGTCTTGGAAATGTAACGACGTTTTCGGGTATGCGGATCGGAGGAGATCCGAAGAAAGGATAAATTCTCGATCAAGAGGCTGCGATAATGAAAGTGTTGAATAAACATAAATTGTCCAAGATGAACCCTGCCAAGACTCTGGTGCTGGCTTGGATGAGACAAAAGATTTCTGCGAGCCGCTACCGGTAAAGTCGAAGCCGGATATGCCGAGCATCACGAGCTGTCCGTCTATCGTAGGCGGTTTACTGTGGATTTCACGATGCACGCGCCCGGACATTTCATTCGCCGTGCAACGTGCTACTAGAAGAATGCACGCGCCCGGAAATTTCGTTCGCCGTGAAACGTTCTACTTGAAGAACGCACGCGCCAACACTCGTCGATTACAAGGTGACGAAAAGAATCCCCAAGTACCTGAAGGGAACGAGTGGATTGCGCCTAAGTTTGAAACATGGCGATGACTTGCCGCAGCCACTGCGAATCACATGTTTTAGCGACGCAGATTTCGCTGCAAAAAGATGGGACCAGAATAGTGTTTCGGCTATGGTGGTCTTTATGAATGGTGTATGTGGTGAATTAGTCCTGCAAGAAGCAGACAAGCGTGGCACTCTCGACGGCTGAAGCGGAGTTTGTGGCAGCTTCGGTTGCCGGTAGAGTGGTGCTGGACTTAAAAGAATTATTGACGGAAATCGGTTTGCGAATCAAGACGCCCCTGGTGTTGAAGATGGACAACCAGGCGGCGATCAAGCAGGTTAGGAATGAAGTCATCGCTGCTAGCGCAATGCATATCGACGTGAAACTCAAGTTTTTAAAGGGTTTTTCTAAGAAGGGTATTGTTTCGACATCTCACGTTCCAAGTATGGATATGTTAGCTGATCTTCCGACGAAGGAGTTGAGTGCGCCAAGGATTTAAGAATTGCGTTTGAAATTGGTATTGATTTAATGGGTATGTATGCTCCGGTATCCATTTTATCTATTACGGCTTTTCATAATGGTGAAATCCCATTGGCTAATATATATTTTCAGTTGAATTTTAAGTTTTAGATCAACTCAAGATTGTATTAGTGACTAACGTGACCTAAGTAACTTTACATATTTACTTTTCAACTTTCTCCTTTGTAAGCTACCCCCGCTGAAACCTCCACTAAGCGACGAACGGCGCGCAACAGTACGCAGACTACTGAGATCCCACCTGACTCAAACAAAGAGGTCAGGTGGCTTAAGGTCCCGTCAAGACCTACAACTTGTGGGTTTTGTGCTTTTTTTTAACACAATTTATCTATATGTTGTCGTCTTCAAAGTCGCCTTACCTCTCCAAAGATGCTCTATAATGTCATTTCGCAACTGTTAATGAACCGTTTCATCCAGAAAATGGCGATGTCGTCGTAAAACCCTCAACGTTGTCCGTCCTCTCACGCGACACGGGTTGACGTTCGCCGTTCTCTTCAAAATCAGCTACCATATAATCACCGTCCCGTTTGTCCTCAACTATCATGTTGTGTAGTATAATACAAGCCTTCATTATATGGCACAACTCTTGATTATTCCAAAATTCGCCGGCATGCGCACAATAACAAATCGGGCCTGATGTACCCCAAACGCTCTTTCCACATCCTTGCGTGAAGCTTCCTGCAATTTGGCAAACAGCTATGGGAGCGCATTAGATAGTGGAATATACCGCTTACTTCATCAGTGTACACACCTTCTTCTTCTTCCGGCTTGTGGCCGTGATATCTTTTGCACAAGCGTCGCCCACGGTGGGTATATACCGTCAGCTAGGTGATACCCCATGCTGTAGCGTCTGATGTGCATATCATACTCCGCAGCCGGAGCACGCCCCTCCACCAGGTCTGTAAAAAGTGGAGACCTATCCAAAAGGTTGATGTGATTATGCGAACCCGGCATGCCAAAGAGGCATGCCAGATCCAGATCGTATCTTGCTACCGCCTCCAGCGCGACTGTTGGCTCCTTCTTCTTCCCTCTATACTGTCCTTACCAAGCTGCGGGACAGTTTTTCCAGCTACAGTGCATGCAATCGAGGAAGCCAATTTTGGTGGAGTCCAGTTCGAAATCGAACACCGAAGTGTCCGGAACTTGACCACCATCGCGCCCAGCCGACCAACTTACGGGGGGTACCCCGCGAACCTTCGCCTGGGTGCCGATCGGGTGACCGATTCGGCACTGCAGGACGCCGCGTCTGATTTATCTTCTATCTCACCTTGTGTACCCATTGGTGTGGGTGGTTACACACTCGGTGGACCGTCGCTTAGTAGAGACCTTGGCAGGTACCGATATGGATGTACCGCTTCTGGGGTACTTGCACCGAAAATCAACGAAAAGATAATATAATATGTCCGATCTGCAAATGGAGCGGAAATCGTCACTCCAAATGCGGGGAAAATCTGGGGCTTGACTGAACACAGCAGTGAGAAACCCAGCCAATACGAAAAAGAAGAACACGTTCTAAACGTGTGGGGCTTGAGGGGTGAGTGAACGTAGTGCTTCCCGTCGTGGGACTTCCGGTGGAGCTGTGTCCTGGCCGGGAAATAATGAGCAATAGGGGACCATGTTAGCCCTCTGCTTCCAATGACTCCTGTGGAGCGGCGACTTATGGAACCCAATGTAAAACGAACACTATATTTAATAACCAATTAAAATCCAATATGTAAACTACATGCAAAACCGTGTGTCTCACCTTAAATCTGCGTACCTTACACTCCAAGCACACGATTTGCCCAAAACACTCCGTCCTTTTAGCCAACCCGATCGCTCCGACTTGACAACTGGTACACTGGTACATGCTCGTCAAAAAATTTCAATAGCACTTCACCACACAAGCATCCCCGGAAACACTCTCTCTTGCCCCTCGCGGAGCAACCTTCTCACGTCCTCCTCTGTCGGTGAACGCAGATATTCCTCCTCAAATACGTTCATGACTGACACGCAAAACCTCTTCAGGGTTGGAGGGCCGTACTCTCCCCGATCCTCACATATTCATCTACCGCATCCGCTGGGGTACCATAGACCAGCTGCCTGAATGCGACTGTCACCTTCTGCAAAGATGAGGGACCCCATTTTCCGGCGTCGTTCCGTTTCTAGACAAAGTAGTCATTGCCCTCCTCCACCGTCGCCACAACTTTCAGAAATAACGGATAGCGCATACGAAAGCGCCTTCAAAAAGCACACGCAGAATAGGTCGGAGTTTCTCCGAAGTAGTCGTTGTAAAGGCGAACATGGCCCTGCAAATGATCTCTCCACAGTTACTCGGCCGGGGACTGAGCAGCCCGTACGGCGAGAACAAGAGGAAAGCAAGTTGGCGATAGCAGCTTGCGTTGACTGCAGAAAGAGAGGATCTTCCTCGTCATCTGCTACTATTTAGGCAACCAACTGTTGAGAAGAAGGGTCCATTGGAGCTAGTGGTGTTGCAGGGGAGGAAAGGGGATACAAAAGGTATAGTGGAAACCACAAATTTGGCAAGACCGTTGTGGGCGGCAGCAAAACTCGATGCCAAAAAAAAATTTGGCGTAGGGAATTTGGAAAAAATATGCAAATACAAATAGCATAGCCCGCTGCGGATGCTCTTAAATATCAGTTTCCTTCTTTGGTTAGTAATAAATATATATATAAATAAAAGAATACCGTGTCGCGATCCCGCACCTAAGCGAAGTCGATCTATTTCTCTTAATTGGTTACAAATAGCGCTTTTTACAGTTAAGTAAAATACTATTCGACTTTATCATTGGTTAGAAATATCAGCTTTATCTATCTATATTAAAGAATACCGTCTGTACGATGGTCGTTTTCCCGCTTTTTGATTGGGCGGTGCTCTGTCATGGGGGCAGTGGGGGGTAGTGGGGTGCGGTTATCTGGGGTAAAAAAATGGCAAAAACACAGGGCGATAACCACCGGGTGGTTCTCGCCATGTGTTTTCGCTACCCTAACCCTGGAAATCCATGGGAGGCAAGTTTTGTAGACGGACAGACGGTTTTTATGCCATTACCCGTCGGTTCTGTTCGGCACGAGTAAAATTGGAGAGTGAGATTAGCTGGTTATCGTTTGTTACCCTACGTTGTCTCACAATTAGAATGTTCTAGATCGTGGATGAGCAGTCTACACGATTGGACGATCGTTCTAGAATGTTCTCGAGGTGGTCATGTTGTTGATACACGAATCAATTGGCATAGAAAGTACACGATCGGCAGTGCTTGCCAACACTCCCACTCACTGTCGATCGTCCCTGGATCGGCGTGGCTAGAGGTTCATGCGGTCGCGGAGTAACTCGAACCGTTTCGTGGAGAGGTCCTTCGTCAGAATATCGGCCAGCTGATGATGCGTCTCTACATAGCTGATCTTGATCTGCCCATCGTTCACCTTCTCGCGGATGAAGTGGTGGCGGATGTCCACATGCTTCGTGCGTGCGTTGTATCCCGCGTTGTACGCGAGCGCAATCGCGCCTTGGTTGTCCTCCCACACCTGGGTTGGTGCTGCCTGTTTGTATCCTAGATCTTTCATCATCATCCGCACCCAAATCACCTCCTCTGTGCACATGCTCAACGCCAGGTACTCTGCTTCCGTTGAGCTTAACGCCACCGTGCGTTGGTATTTTGACTTGTACACAATAGGACCACCATTCATCGTGATCATCACACCGGAGACAGAGCGTCTGTCGTCGAGGTTGATCCCCCAGTTGACATCGAAAATGCCACTGGTGCATGCGCTTCACCCTTGCCCTAACTGTAGTTGATGCCTCGATCGTGGGTTGTGTGCAGATAGCGTAGGACCTTTATGGCTGCATTCCAATGTTTTACGCCATAGTTCTCCATGAATCGGCTCAAATGTGTGACAGCGTACGCTATGTCTTGTCTGGTGTACGTGGCTGGGCCACGTATTGCAGGCTACCAATGAGCGAACGGTACGGCTTCTTTTTCATCTCGGCCTTTTCATCATCGGTATTGGGACTGTCGTCCATCGAGAGCTTCAGGCTCTGGTCACACGGGTTCATCGTCTCACGTGCGTTCTGCTGGTTGAAACGCTCCACAGCGTTCTTGATTACTGTGTTTGCGTGATGCTCATTGTCCGTGCCTCACGGTCGTACTCGATACCTATGCCCAAGAGATGCTTCACAGGGCCCAGCTCCTTGATGCGAAAACGTGATGCGATCACCTTCTTCACGTCGTTCACGAGCTCAGTATCGCGCGCAGACACTACAATATCATCCACATAGAGACACAGGTACACGATGTCATCATCAACTTGTTTCACATAGATGCAGGCGCCGCCGCCACAGGCGGTGAATCCCAACTCGATTAGCGCATTGTGTATCCGTACAGAGCCTTGTTCAACTTGAGAACATAGTCACCGTAGATGTCCATCCCATCTTGTATCTCGATGTACACGTCCTCCTCCAGTAGTGCATTCAGAAACGCTGTGTCAACGTCAAGCTGCTCCATCACGAATCCAAGTGAACAGCACAATGACAGCAGCATTCGGATGGCACTCGTGCACGCCACCGCAGCGTACGTCACAAAGAAATCCACACCGTATATCTGCAGAAATCCCAGGGCGACCAGTCTGGCCTTCCATCTCAAGACCTCTCCCAAATCGTTGAGCTTCTTGGCGAACACCCATTTGGTCTTAGTCGTTTTCATCCACGGTTCCCGCTTCACTTTTGTCCACTTGCGGTTCCGTTCGTGGGCTTCGAAATCGGTGTCGATGGCACCAAGCCTGGTTCTTCTCGTAGCAAGTCACAGCTTCCTTGTATGTTCGTGATGTGTCCTGGGTCGAGAGAGCTACTTCATACAGTACGTCATCCTCATCGAATCGGGGGCGCTTTGCACTACGGTCACGCTCACTCCCACTCGATCGTGAGTCGTCGTAGGGCACGATGCTGTTGTCACCGGGGTTTTACGGGCAGTCATCCAGTCGCAGTTGGCCACTTGGTCCTTGATGAGTACTCGTCAGCTCTCGTGGTCTTGCCGTACTGTTAGTTGCGTGCAGTGGTGCGTGGAGCTGGTAGATAACTCGATGGTTCAGTCCTGTTCTGAATACCATGTCGTCAGACATCACTGGTGGCTTCGATGTATGTTGTTTGGCCGTCGTCGTCGGCACACCATTGGGTCACAGGTTCATGTTCTTCTTCCACTTCCATCGTCTCATTCATCTCCACGTCGCTGTCCATCGGTGCTGGACTGTGTACCACAAATTCTTCAACACGGTCATCATAATCGTCGTCGTCTGCCGGGATATGGAGATTCGACCACGGAACCTCACGTCTTTCGTCATAGATACCGTCGACTTCACGTTCGTCGAGTCGCACACTGCGACTCACCACCATCTTGCCGTTCTCCAGGTTAGCACCCTGTATCCTTTTGTGTCGTCTGCATACCCAAGTATCATGTATTTGAAGCACTTGGCGACCAGCTTCGTCCGTTGCGACGAGTCGATGTGGGCGTATCCCATCGATACAAACACACGCAGGTGTGAAAGGTCTCACACGAAACACAATCTCATGAGGCGTCAGGTCGGGTCTAGTTCTCGTGCACGTGACGTTGATCAAGTACGCTGCTGTCGCCATGTATTAAGCCCACCGCTTAAGCGACACACCCTTGTAGTGCAGCAAGCACCTTGCCTTCTCGACCAACCACCGGTTCATACGTTCTGCTACACCGTTTTGATGCGGTATGTGTGCTACAGTCTTCTTGTGAACGATCCCAAGGCGTCGGCACGGGTCCTTGAATCGCTTACTCGTGTATTCGCCGCCGTTGTCTGAACGCAAGCGAAGCAGCCTTTTTCCAGACTGGTTCTCCATTTTTCTCTTGTAGTTGATGAACGCTGTGTACACCTCTGCCTTTCTCTTCAGGAAGTACATGTCCACATGACCCGACTAGTGTGGTGGAGTCAAGTTCAAAATCGAACACCGTGGTTTCGAGAACCTGACCACCATCGTGCCCGGCCGTCCAACTGACGGGGGGGGGTGTACCCCGTGAACATTCGCCTACGATCCGATCTGATCGTCCGCTGCCAGCAGACGACCGATCATCAGCATAAGACGCCTGGTCCGATTCATCATGCGTTTCCATCTCACCATGTGTACCCGATGGAATGGGCTGGTTACACACTTGGTGGACCGTTGCTTGGTGGAGACTTTAGAGAAGATCGATATGGATGTACCACCTCTGGGGTACTGATCCAAAATTCCAACGAAAGATAAAGCGATATAGCCAATCGGCAAACGAAGCGGAAATATTCACTCCGAATGCGGTTAAATCTGGCACTTGACTGCAGCTAGCAGTGAGTAACCCAGCCATTAAAAACACGTTCCAAACGTGGCCGAACTTGGACTTGAGTGGTGAGTGAACGTAACGAGTTTTCCCTGTCGTGGGGCTTCCGGTGGAGCTCTGTCCTGCCCGGTTATAATGAGCTAGAGGGGATTTTTTTTACTCGACCCTCCGCTCCCAAACACTGCGGCGTGCAGAGACGACTTACGCAACCCGATGTAATACGAACACCATATTATTTAGCCAATAAAAATCCAATATGTAAACTAATGTAAACCGTGTGCCTTACCTCAAATCCGCATACAAAACACTCCACGCACACGATTGGCCCAAAACACTCCGTCCTTTCAGCCAACCAGATCGATATGCCTTGAAAACTGGTACACTGGTACAAACTGGTCAAAATATTTTCCTTGCACTTCACCACAGAACGACCGTGGCAGGAACAACAACAGTGACAAGAACAAGGACGACGCGAATAATAGAAAGCACGGGAAAACAAGTAAGTTCATGGGGGCTTGCTATGGGTGTGGCAAGCGTGGCCACAAGAAGTACCAGTGCAAGAAGAAGGACGAAGACGTCGAAGCCGTTCATGACGCATGCGACGTGTGAGCAACGCACGGAGGACGGTAGTTGGTTGATTGACAGTGGTGCATCGTCGCACATGTCACCCTACCGTGAGTACTTTGACACCTACCAGGAGCTCGGCCGTTCTATCGAAGTGAAGGTGGCCGACGGCAAGATCGTGAAGGCCGTTGGACATGGCGACGCCCGGATGGTGTTTGATAGTGGAAAGGTTACGGTGAGCAACATGCTGCATATCCCAGGACTTGACCGACGCCTCATATCGGTACCGAAGCTGACTGCGAAGGGATGGGTGACTCAATTCAAGTCGGACGAATGCACGATCATGAGGGTACGGCGTGTAGTAGCACGTGCTACGCTTGTGGGCAACAGTTATGTGTTGCGTGGACATCAATAGCGAGCTATATTGGTTGAGTACAAGGATACTGGTAGTAAGTGGAAGTTGTACCATGCACGACAAGGCCATTCTGGGAATGACGCGTACGTTCGCACACAACTAGCGACCACGGGGCTACCGGAGATCAAGAAACTAGCGAACACCTTTGCGGTGGGTGTTCAAAGGGAAAGATAACCGTCGCACCGTTCCCTAGCGAGTCCAAGACGAAAACAACTCAACCACTTAAGCCTGTGCACACGGATTTGATTGGTCCGATGGGTACCCGATCTGCTGGTGGGTAGAGATACGTGGCGACATTTGTGGATGACTAGTGTGGTGGAGTCAAGTTCAAAATCGAACACAGTTGTGTCGAGAACCTGACCACCATCGTGCCCAGCCTTCCAACTTACGGGGGGGTACCCCGCGGACCTTCGCTTGCGATCCGATCTGATCGTCCGATGCTGGCAGACGACCGATCATCAACAGAAGACGCCTTTTCCGATTCATCTTGCGTTGCCATCTCACCTTTTGTACCCGATGGAATGGGCTAGTTCAACACTCGATGGATCGTGTCGCTGGTTGACTTGGGTCTGATAGTATGCAGACCGTACTGGGGGGGTGTACCCTGGGCGGAACTCTTCACCCTGGGTACTTGTGGACCGGTTACACTTTAAATATTTATAGTCCAATGGGTCGACCGTCCAATCGATCTAGACCCAACCAATACGAGATAATAGAGGGCAGACCACTCAACTGGTCTAGTCCCTGACCAATATGAGAGAAGACCAAAGCCGGTCTAAACTCCAACCAATGTTATATGAAACCAATATGTCCACGTAAAGATCCAATATGCTCGTGAATTCCACAAACGATATCTCCACGTAAAGACCAATCCACTTGTTAGTACGTTCCAAACGTACGTGACTTAAACTTGTGAAAAGTCAGCCAATGGATACTCCTGTCGAAGGACTTCCGGCGGGCCAAATGCGTCTGCGACGCGCCCCTGCCGGGTATAATGGGCAGGAGGGGATTACTCGACCCTCTGCCCCCAAACACTTCGCGACGTGCGAAGGCGACTTAGAAAACCAAACTTTTTGAGAGTCTCTTAGGACCTCTTAGCCACTTTTCCAATCCAAGACCAATTTACTTCTTTTCCACTAACCTTACGGTCCCAATATGTACCAAACACTAAAATATGTAAAATACACGCAAACACTAAAATATGTAAAATACACGCAATGCCATGTGACTTACCAAAATCCGTGTGCTTGACACTCCTTGCACATGATAGGCTTACCAGCCCCACTTGTTTCCACCAATCCGATCGCTGACCAGATGATCGGCACGCCGTTGACAGAAGGTGACCAAAATTTTGTCTTCGCTTCGCCACAGTTCCGTACACCACGCTGTCCAGCCCTGAACGCGCCTTCTCCAGACTCCTGTTGTTTGAACTTCTCGTACTGATTTAGTAACTTCTCCTTGACTTCATCCAGTGACGTCTTGGTCAGGTCTGTGTTCTCAATCACAGTCACAATCGTGTCGTACTCTTCTGGGAGACTGACCAGCAGAATCACCATCTGACGGTCCGCGTCCATCTTGTCACCCACGGCCTCCATCTCCACCACCAACTCGTCAAATTTGTCAAGGTGGCTCGCCATTTTGGCGCCTTCCTCCATCCTGAACTCATGGACTCGTCGCGTGAGCGTGATGCGGTTCTGGATGTTGCTTCTGCTGTAGTAGTCGTGCAGCGTGAGCCATTCCTGCCTCGCCGTCTTCGCTTACCGGATCTTAGACTGATGCTTCAACTGGATGCCCTGCGCGATGATCGCAAAAGCATGCAAGTCGTTGGCTCTCCAAGTAGCATCCTTCATCTGCTCCTCCATCCAGTTATTCTCCGCGTACAGTAGCAGGCCCTACTTGGCCAGCTTCATTCGCATTTTGAACTCCCAATGAAAGAAGTTGTCGCTACCAAGGAAGTATGACGGGGTCTTCATCGTCGTGGTCGTGATCTTCTTGTCGAGGTCGAGGTCTTCTATCGATTACAGAGTCATAGCCTTGGGCTCATAACATGTTCGGCACGAAAAAAATTGGAGAGTAAGATTTGCTGGTTATCGTTTGTTACCCTAAGTTGCTCCCTACAGTCTCACAATTAAAATGTTGTAGATCGTGGACGAACAGTCTACACGATTCGACGAACGTTCTAGAATGTTCTCGAGGTGGTCATGTTGTTGATACACGAATCAATTGGCATAGACAGTACACGATCGGCAGTGCTCGCCAAAAGGTACGACGGGTACCTACACTTGTACAATATAATTTGGGATTTTTATAAAAGGGGTCCACTAAACAGTACCGTGTCCAAAAATACTTATTTAGAAATCGATTTTGATTGGCTGTTTTCAGCCTTTTTCTGGGGTCCCGCTCATTTTTGGCGCCTCTCCGCTGTCTCACATATACCACCCCATCCCACCAAGCAAACAAGCAGCCAACAAACCAACCAACCAACCAACCAATTGACCACGGAAACTTACCAAACAAACAAACAAACATAATCCCTAAACCCTCAACCCTAAACCCCTCAGGCTGAAAACAGCCAATCATGTAACAGGGTTACATTCTAGTTACATTTAGTATGTGGTGTACGTGAGTACACAACGGTTGGGGTCTGTATTGACCGGTCCGAAAGGTTTTGTACCATTGGTTATTTTAACCAATCAGGGCAGGATACCTTGGTGGAGGCGTGGCAGCCAGCCACGTGTTAGTACACAGGTGGTGTACACTACATTTTAGCTAGGTACGAATTTAGTAAGTTCTACTTAGTATTACATATAGTTTGCATTAGTTTAAATTAATTTAGGCCAATTACATATTAAAAATACATTCAGTTTACATTTCACTCAAAAACTACAGGATGCTCGACCTCGACCGGTCGCGCCCGCAGTGAGTGTAGTAGCGTAAGGGAATTTCTTCCCTTAGCTACCCCCTTATTAAGGGATCCTTGTGTTAAGGCGTTAGCTTGTGCTAACTAGTAAACCAAAGTGGAATCTTGGCCCCGAGTAAGAGAGTTCTCTCTTACTAAGCCCTTTTATAAGGGCGTATCGGCTAAGTAGCGGCACATCGCCGCTTAAAGGAAAGTCTTCATCTGTGTGCTAGCCGCACCGTGCGTGTACGCACCGGCTACATCCGGTAGCACTTGTAGTCAATCCAAGACATGTGTTGGTAGGCTACGGCATCCTCTTCAAGGGATGAATCAGGACGATTGGGAAAGGTTAACCCTCGTCCAGCAGGAAGCCTTTAACAGGCTGTTATCCTTACTGGGTGACGAAGGCATGCAGCTCCTAGTGGAGCAGGGCCTTGAGGCCGTGAAGGAAAGAGTCAATGCCCTCATCGCCCATGAGGCAAGTTTAGGTGGAGGTCGTTCCACGGGGGTGCGTCCCCCATTATCCTTTAAGATAAAAGAATTCACCGGTGAAAAGGGTGATAACCTTTGTGTGGTTACGAGAGGTCGAAACGGCCTTCGCCACAGCGAATGTGATCGCTGATCACTTGCAAGTGGGACTTGCACCGACCCATCTTACGGGCAAAGCCCGTACATGGGCGTTTACGTGTCCGGATTCGGTCACGAACGTGTTCCCAACCTGGGAATTACTTAAGCAAAAGCTTATGGAAATGTACGCTACGCCTGATATGGTTTTTCAGAATCAGCTGGAGTTTTTGAGGTGCCGTCAGGGCGCTAGGGACTTGGAGACATACGTCCAAGAACTGAAGACCCTATTGGCAGGGATGTACGCGAAAGCGTATTCGGACGATGTGTCCATTCCCGTCTTCATGGGAGGCCTGAAAGAAGGGCCAGCACGTTCGGAACTGTTCCGATGCCGACCCCAATCCCTGGGGAGGCGTTTAAGATGGCGTTTAACGCCGAGAGGAAATTTCGTTCCTATAAGGTGGGTCCCGAACCCATGGACCTGAGTCAGGTCGAAGCGGAGAAGAAACCTCCCGCTAGGAGTCACTCTGACTCCTTTCCGCAGGGCTTCGAAGCGGAGCTCCTTGCAATGCTGCAGCGGAATGGGCCACTAAGATGCTTCCTGTGTGGAAGCACGGATCATCTGCGGAACAGATGTCCTCAGAACCCCCAGCGAGATATTTGCTTTAAGGGACCAAGGGTTGGGAAGAATCCCTTTCCCAAGCCGTCGGGAAACGACGGCTCCCAGTAGGTGCGGGGCGCCCTACCGGGGTATCCCTCAGTGCTGTTAAACACCAGGGTAGGGGCCGACAGCACAAAGCCCCGAGGGATACGGTGATTTCCAGCACCGAGTTGGTGTACCAGCCAGGTTTGCTGGTTGTCCTTGCGGACGTGAAAGGCTTTGATAAGCCTTGGAGAGTCTTGATAGACTCTGGAGCGTCTGAAAATTATGTCAGACGAGCTTCTGTTGTGAGGAGTCGCCTGTATGCCGAGGCCCTAGAGGCACGTTCTCGTGACGTTGTCACGGTCCGTCTTGCGACGGGCGTACAGGTTTCTGTATCCAAGGTCTCGGTTGACCTTAAGCTGAAGTTTTCAGACTTCGACAGATTAGAGCGTTGCCTAGTCCTTGATTTGGACTCGAGGTATGACCTCATTCTGGGCATGAAGTGGCTGGAACACCACGAGCCATGGATAGACTGGAAGTCTAAGTCCATTGGCTCAACGCACCCGCGGTCGGGTGAAGCATTGGCGAGTCATGAACCCACCTTTGCTCGATCGCAAAAGCGATACTGGCGTGAGATGCCAGAGATTGGGATGTATGAGATGATCAGTCCCGATGAGGTCAAGGAAGTGTTCCTTGATGAGGGGTATTCGGCGGTTAATCCCCACGCGGAGACAGGCGAAACTGGTGAGTCTCCAGTGATAGAGGTGGATTCGTCTGAAGCTAAGCACGAGGAGATTACGGTAGAGACCCGAAGTTCGTCTCTTCTGCAGGTCGGAACTGATTCCGACCACGCCGTGGTCGGCGAACAAGTTGCGACTCCAGTGGTAGGGATAGAGACCCCTGTGGTTAAGCGCGAGGCGCTTTCAAGCGATGAGACCCGTAGTTCGTCTCTTTCGCACGTCTGAAATGATTCCGACCACGCCTTTTTAGGTGATACCGGCGAGTCACCGGTGGTAGCGGTAGAGTCCTCTATAGATAGGCACGATGCGCTTCCAATAGATGGGGCAATTGACCCCCCCCATCTGGGTCCCGGGATGAGTCCCGAGGCCAGTAGTCAGCAGTCCTATCGGATGCTGAATAGTGTGACAGGTGTTGTCACAGAGGGCTTAATCCTGGAACGGTTGCCTGGGGTAGGCGAACTTTTGTCGTTGGAGGAGATGTTCTTCAACGAGTTTGAAACTGTTTTGAAAGCAGGTGAAATCGACGAGGTTGTCGTATTGCGTCCGGAAGAGGAGTTGGACTCCTCATCCACGATGGACGAGTCAGTTTTGGTGCAAACCAAACAGGCATTGAATTCCCGAAGCGGCCTCAAGATCCTTGCGGATCCTGGACCCTTACCATTCCTTATTGAAGGAATTCGGAGATGTCATTAGTGACAACCCGCCGATGGGGTTACCACCGGATCGGGGAGTCCGACATAAAATTGATTTGGTTCCTGGAACCAAATACTGCGTCACTAGGCAGTGGCCTCTCCCCAAGGAACAATGCGACGTCATCGACGCATTCTTCAAGGGGAAAGAAGAGTCAGAGATGGTACGGGAGAGTAAGTCTCCCCATTAATCTCCCAATTTTTGTGTTAGTAGCCGAACGGAAAGTGGCGCATTGTGCATGCGTACAACAAGTGAATGCAGCTACTGTACCCATGCAAACTCCGATTCCTCGGAAGGATGTCCTCCAGAACAATATGTAAGGCTGTACTGTGTATAGTGCCTGAGATCTAGTGGACGGGTATTATCAGGTGCTCATGCGAGCGTCCGATATTCCGCTTACAGCGGTTAGCACACCTAGTGGCATGCTGTTGGAGTGGCTTGTTATGCCACAAGGTCTTTCGAATGCACCAGCGACTTTTAATCGCTTGGTGAATCAACTCTTCCGCTCTCATAGAAAGTACGCTCAGACGTACTTCGACGATATATTCGTTCATAGTCGTGCGGAAGGCGACTCGTCTGGTGTTCAGACGCACCTGATACACCTTCGAGCGGTGCTCGAATGTATGCGGGAGCATAAGTTATATGAGAACGCATCCAAATGTATATTTGGTACTGAGGAAATTCTTTTCCTCGGATGCTTCATCGGTAAGGATGGAGTGCGGGCGGATCCCGCGAAGGTGAAAGCCATTGTGGAGTGTCCTTCGCCTGTAAATCTTAGAGATTTACGGAAGTGGCTTAGATTATCCAATTATCTCCACAAATACAGCGAGAACTACGCTGAAATGGCGAATCCATTGACGGACCTTCTTAAGAAGGATGTTGATTGGTGTTGGGAAACCAAACACCAAAACGCTTTTGAAGCGGTTAAGGGGGCATGTTAAAAGCCCCCGTTCTTGCCCTCCCAGACTCTGGGAAACCTTTCAGCGTCGTCTGCGACGCCTCCGATTTCGCGATCGGATGTGTTTTGTTACAAGCAGACGATGCGGGAAGAGAACGCGTGATCGCGTTTGAGTCGAGGCAGCTTAAAGCTGCAGAACGGAATTATCCCGTTCATGATAAGGAGATACTTGCTATGAAGTATGCCCTTGTCAAATTTAGGGCTCACCTACTCGGATCTAAGCCGTTTGTGGTTTATACTGACCACGCGTCCTTACGGACAGTGACAAAGTCGCCTCATCTCTCCCAACGGATGGCCCGTTGGCTCTCCTTCTTTGCGGAGTACAATTTTGAGGTAAAGTACAAACCTGGTAAGCAGAATGTACTTGCAGACGCGTTGTCGCGTCGTCCCGATTACGAGATCGCTCACGCGACATTCGTCACCTCGTCTGTGGTGGATCTCATACGCCAGGCGTATGAGAAAGACCAACAGTTTACGGCGCTTATCAGTTCGTTGGGTAGAAAAGTACTTGGCTCGTCTGAGCCAACCCTGTCAAGTCTAGCTAAAGCTAGTTTACACCGTTACAGGTGCTGTAACGGTTTGATATATTATAGCACTAGCGCGGAGGACACTCCGCGGGTGGTAGTCCCTCATGATGAGGAACTAAAGTATATAGTCCTCTTTGAGGCACATGACGCCCCTACCGGGGGTCATTTAGGTCGATATAAGACCTACAGCGCTTTAAGCGCTTTGTATTGGTGGCCCAACATGTATAAGTGGGTAGGCGCGTATATACGCACCTGCGAGACGTGTTAGAGGGTTAAACCCTCTGCAAGTTCCGCTGCGCCTTTGGCGAGCTTGTCCGTTCCAACGGAGTGTTGGAAATCCATTAGTATGGATTTTATTTTCGGTTTTCCAAAGTATAAGGCCGGGAACACTGGCATGTTGGTCTTTGTAGACCGTTTAATCAAGATGGCTCACCTGGCGGCGGTGCCAGAGTCCATAGATGGACAAGGAACAGCAAAAGTGTTCCTAGACCGTGTATTTCGACAACATGGTCTACCCGATTCCGTTGTGTCGGATCGGGATCCCCGTTTTACGGGAAAATTCTGGGGAGCGTTGTTTAAGGTGTTAGGCACCAAGCTCCTCATGTCCACTGCGGATCACCCGCAGACGGAATGTCAAACGGAACGCGTTAATCGCGTTGTGGAGGATATCCTCCGGAGTTTATGTCCGGATTCTCCGAAGAGTTGGAGTGAGATGCTTCCTATTAACCGAATTTGCTATAAACAATTCGGTCCATGCATCTACGGGGTTTACCCCGTTTTACCTGAACGGATTGGTGAATACGAGGGTTCCATTAACGCCACATGTGTGTGGCCCAGGGCTTGAGGGGGGAGGATTCCCCGATGTCAGCCCTGTATCTGTGCGAAAGCACATCGATAAGTTTTTATCGACGCGCCTTAGTGTCTTACGACACGTCTGCGATGCCATGGCGGAAAGCCAAGACAAGCAGAAGGAGCAAGCTGACCGAAAGGGGCGGCGTAATAAAAAGGTATACAAAGTAGGAGAAAGTGTTTTATTAAACGCTAAAAATCTTCCTACACATGCAGTTTCAAATGTGTTGCGAAATAAACTGCGCCCCAGGTTTGTGGGTCCCTTTAAGGTGTTAGCCCGAAAGGGCTTGTCGTACACCTTAGTCATCCCGAAGGCGATGCGTACGCATCCAACCTTCTATGTGGGTATGCTTAAGACATACCAGGACCCGGAGGCGGGTCCCCTCCTGGAGGGGGTTGGTAAGGCGAATAGCCATAAGAGCCGTAAGACAAGGCAGGGCAGAGGAAGCCCGACAGGGCTAAAATGCGACCACGAAGTTGCGCAACGGTCGTCTCGAGAGAGGCAAGCCGCCTCTCGAAGCGTTCAGTGGCATCCCACTCATCGCGGAGTCCCTCGTGGACATCATGGATGCGACGGCTGTGTCGATCACAGCCTCACGAATCTCATGTCGCAATTGCGCGACCTCCTCCTCCAATGCTCGATGCGGAGGGTACTCCACATTATCATGTAGAGCGTCTGATGGAGCGACGCCATCATCGGGGTGAGAACCAGTACCTGGTGAAGTGGAAAGGTTATCCACATTCCCAGAGCTCGTGGGAGTACGAGACTCCCCTGCGGCAGGATTTCCGTGACGTCGTTGACGCTTTCGAGCGGAAGAATCCCGCTGAGAGTCAACGACCAAAGGGGCGGAAGAAGCCCCTTCACTCCCAGTAGCTGGGAGTTTGCCGAAGGCAGATGCAGAGTCTTCATTGCTCTCCGGCACCACATCGAGAGCATGGCGAGTGTAGTAAGATGAAGGTAATTGCCCTTGCGCTTTGGCCTGTGCATAAGCCAAGCGTAACGCCCTCTCTACCCGAACGTCGGGTTCGGAAAAGCTGTTGTACAGCTCATCAAAGTTGGGGAGGCGCTTCTCCCCTTCCGCCCAATCGCGGAATGCCCGTTCTGCGTCCTCGACACTTTCATCCCGTAGGAGAACGTAGGGAACCTCACGGAGGATCTCTTCGATGGCACCGCGTGTCTGTTTCCCGAGGCGCGCTCGGTAGGACTTGACAGTGAACTGCTTAGGCGTTAGCAGCTTGGCCCGGAGTTGTTTCCAGCGCGCGATTTTACGCAGCAGTACAGCCGCAGGACCAGGGGTATAGGAGGCTAAACCCCTCTTGACCTCGTTCTTAGCCTTCTTTTGAGGGTCACGAGGTCCCTTCCGTGCCGGTACGGCATGTCGGGCTTCATAAACCGTGTCTGGTTCATTGGTGATGGTTGCCTTCGGCGACCCGGATGTATCATCCGTAGTTGGTAGAGGTGGCGCACGAGTTAGCGCGTTTTCCCCACGTGTGGGGAATGTATTGGATGACCGACACCGCCGTCGGCGCTGTCGTAGTGGTCAGCCTTTGGGGAGATATCCTCAAGGGCATCCACCTCCGAGTTATCGGAATAGTTTCCATCCTCAGCACCACTAATGGTGCTCATGGTTAGCCAGAGGTTCTGGCAGTTAGAGTTCTCCAACTAAAATTGATTTATTGCGTAAGCAATAGTCTTGATGGGGGAGGATATAACAGGGTTACATTCTGGTTACATTTAGTATTTGGTGTACGTGAGTACACTACGGTTGGGGTCAGTGTTGGCCGGTCCGAAAGGTTTGGACCTATTGTTTATTTTAACCAATCAGGGCAGGAGACCTTGGTGGAGGCGTGGCAGCCAGCCACGTGCTAGTACACAGGTGGTGTACACTACATTTTGGCTAGGTACGAATTTAGTAAGTTCTACTTAGTATTACATATAGTTTGCATTAGTTTAAATTAATTTAGGCTAATTACATATTAAATATACATTCAGTTTACATTTCACTCAAAAGACTGCAGGATGCTCGACCTCGACCGGTCGCGCCCGCAGTGAGTGTAGTAGCGTAAGGGAAGTTCTTCCCTTAGCTACCCCCTTATTAAGGGAGCCTTGTGTTAAAGCGTTAGCTTGTGCTAACTGGTAAACCAAAGTGGAATCTTGGCCCCGAGTAAGAGAGTTCTCTCTTACTAAGCACTTTTATAAGGGCGTATCGGCTAAGTAGCGGCACATCGCCGCTTTAGGAAAGTCTTCCTCTCTGCGCTAGCCGCACCGTGCGTGTACGCACCGGCTACACTACCTGTATTTGATGTTATTGCAGACAAGTGGAAGAAAGCAAGAAAAAAGCAGATTACGTGACGGACGGCGTGTGTAATGGGGTGCCATTACATAATTGATATTCAAGTTAGAATATCAAAGTTGAATTTCAGACGCGTTGTCTGAAATTCAAATAATAGATTATAAGTTATTATAATCTACGAAGGAAAAGTCGATTCGGTATAAATACCAAATCATGCAGGTTAACTAATAGTACAGTTAGTTTAATACTTGATATTATTATATTAGTTAGGCAATTACTATACTGTTAGTCGCTAACCACCCATTTAATAAACACTCTTAATTTTGCGTTCTCAAGCTTAAGCGAATATCATATTTGCTTTTAGTATAGGATTAGTTGTCATCAACTAATCCTACCCCTCCCGTATTGCGCGCTTCCTCGCACAACACAGAGTAAGCCTGTAACAGGATCAGTCCTGTTACACCTGGTATCACTTTGTGGTCCGTCCTAACGACCACAGTTCCGTTCCGCTAGTTAACTAGCGGAGCGAAGATTAAGAGCCGTTCGGCATCATGTCGCGAGACATACGCCTTCCGAGCGAGAGATAACGCTGGAAGTGGTGACGGAACACTTCCCTCACTTCACGTCGCGTAATATAGACGCGACGGTAGGAATGGTTCGGTCCATGGGGACCGACATCCTTACTTTCCTCCTGGATAAGTCCCCGGAGGAAGCGATGGAGGTGGTGCATCGCTTTAGGCGAAACCACCTCGAAACACCATCACGGCCCACGCAAGAGGCAGCGCGGACGGCACCTGCAACGCATAGCGTTGAAGTGGTAAAGGCGCGAGTACCGCCCTTTACCGGCGAAGGGAGCGAGTCCCTTCGTAGATGGTTCGCAGAGGTGGAAGATGCCATCTCTGCGCAAAATATTGTTGACGAACGTCAACAGGCGTACTTCGCCACAACATGTCTGGGCGGCAGAGCCAGGGAATGGGCGATGAGTCGCAGAGCCACTGATGACTCTGCGTTCCTGACTTATCAGGAATGAAAAACTGAGCTAAAGTTCAACTTTGAAGCTTCAGAAATGGAGATAAGCAGTCGGCAGGAGTTCATGGAACTCCGTCAAGGTAAGCTTGACCTTCAATCTTACGCTCAGAAGACGCAATATTTGCTGTCAAATATTGTGTATGAGCCGCTGCCCCCTACTATGCAGGTCACTGGCTTCATGAAGGGACTCAATGATGGTCCCGTCAAACAGATTCTTTACCGGCACCCGCCAAAGACTCTAAGGGATGCCATTGATATGAGCATCCGTGAGGAGTTCAGCATGCGATCAGCGTGATCGCATGCTGGGTACAGCCGAAGGTCTCAACAGCCCTTCGCTTTTGACATGCCGCAACAGCATGTCAACAATCAGCATTCGGGCAGACGAAGTTCACACTTCGTCTCAAGAAACAGCCACCCGCGCCAGAGCATGGGCGGTGGAGGTCCAGAGCCGATTGACCTATCTGTTGCGGTTGCCTCGAACTCGAAGCAACCGAAATTTAAGAAGAACATTCGCTGCAATCGATGCGCGAAAGTGGGGCATTTTGCCCATGAGTGTATGGCACCGCGTCCCGTGCCACGCAGTCAGCGGACGGAACCGTCCGCTGCACGGCGACACCAACAGGGACATCACCCTGTTGGTGCAAAAAACGAAATCACCAGTAGGGGCGGGGCGCCCTACTGGGAATGTTATCCCACATGCCGGCATAGGGCATGTGAGGGTAATAGCCCCAGACGGGACTATGTCCTGTCAAAAGGTGCAGGGTGATGATAAGCCTCTTATCACCCTGGAGGTTAAGCCGCACGGGAGCGATGTCCCCATGCGAGCTTTGTTTGACACAGGAGCGTCAAACAATTTCGTTAGAGCTCAGAGTCTAACGCTGTTGAGCTTCGTGGTGGTAGAAACCCCACGAAGTATGTTTTAAGTCCGGTTAGCAATAGGTGCAACCGTGACTATTCCAAAGCGTGTGATTAAAACACGCTTCGAGTTGAATGAACTGTCATTCGAGGATGAATTCATCGTCCTCGATTTAGATGACAAGTTCGATGTGATACTTGGAATCCCATGGATGTCCAAGTTTAAACCTTCGATCGACTGGGTTAACCTATCGATCGACTGCGGCGGACCCACAGGATCTGATCACCCTGTGTGTAATCCGGCTGTATCAGAAGATACAACCGCAGCGTCGGACAGTCTGGTGGATAGAGATGGCACTACCAGGTCTGTTCCGACACGATCAGCGGAAGGTACCTCCGCTGGTGAGAGTCCAGAGGGACTACCACATGCAACGGAAGAGTCGTTTCGTGTTGGAGATATATCCACGGGTGATAAAGACCACCGTGAGAATGAAGTGATATCCACGGTGGGAAACACCCACCGTGAGAATGAAATAGTATCAACAGTGGGAAACAACCACTGTGCGACCGAAGGTTCCAACACGACGAAAGAATTCCGTGTTGATGAGAGTGAACTCACGATCTAGTGCAATCGTGAGCACAACTACGTGGTGGCCAGTGTCCACAAGGTTGCGTTAGCCATGCACACGGATGATAAAGACCACCGTGTCGCAGAACAGGCGGCCGATCAGACGAGCACATCTGATCTCCGAGAAAATTCCATGGTAGGCAGTGGCCACCATGATGATGATTATTCGCACACGGTGAATCGTAATCACCGTGTAGCAGTCAATCAGACGAGTGCATCTGATTGCATGGACAGTTCCGTCGAGACTATCAACGTCTTGACGCCAACGGAGACCGGATTATCTACCCAGTCTCTGTTAATGGAACACCTTCCGAAAGAAGGTTCGGAGGTGATGGCTCTTCCAGCGCTAAGCTGGAAGAAGTTTATGAAGAACTTGCACGATGATCAGATCAAACAGATCTGTATCATCGTTGCAACAGATGATGTAGTGGATATTCGTGAACGAATATCCACATTACAAGTGGAAAACATTGGGAACGAGGTTCCCAATGATCAAACCAAAGTTCAGCGCTTTGAAGCGCAGAGCTGGGAGTCGCTCAAAGCAAACTCCCCATTTTATGAGGTACTTCGGGAATACGCTGACGTATTCCCAGAAGAAGTACCTAGCGAGCTCCCTAAGGATAAGGGAACTCGTCATGAAATTGACCTCGTACCAGGCACGAAGTATTGTGTCAAGTGGCAATGGCCGTTGCCGCGTGATCAAGTAAAAGCGATCGAGGAGTTTTTCGAAGCTCGTCGTAAAGCTGGCCAAGTGCGGGAGTCTATCTCACCGCACTCTACCCCCACCTTTTGTGTGAAAAAGTCCACAGGTGGGTGGAGAATCGTTCACGCTTACAACAAGCTGAACGCAGCGACGGTACCGTCGCAGACGCCGATACCGCAAAAAGACGTCATCATTGATGGCATGCGCGGGAGCACCATCTTTAGTGCTCTCGATCTAAGAGATGGATTTTATCAAATCCTAATGCGTCAGAAGGATATCCCTCTTACGGCGGTAAGCACCCCAAGCGGCATGCTTTGGGAGTGGCTTGTTATTCCGCAGGGGATTCGAAATGCCCCTGCTACGTTTAACAGATGCGTAACGCATCTATTACGCCCGGTGCGAGAATTTGCACCGAGTTATTTCGATGACGTGCTCATCCATAGTAAGGGTGAACACGATAAAAGCGATGTAGATGTCCATAGGGAACATCTACGTCGAGTGTTAGAGATTATGCGTAAGCACAAGCTCTATGCAAATCTAAAGAAGTGCACCTTTGGTGCACCTGGGATACCCGTTCTGGGATGCTTTGTGGGCAAGCACAGAGTGCGTCCTGATCCAGAAAAGATCAGGGTGATCGTTGAATGGACTACGTCAAACAACGTTAAGGAACTTCGAAAGTTACTTGGGTTGGCAACATATTTGCACAAGTATTCGTGCAACTATGCTAGGTTAATACGACCTCTTTCTAAATTGCTTAAGAAAGATGTTGAATGGAATTGGGATACCCAATGACAAGATGCTTTTGATGCAGTCAAGAAAAGCTTGACTGAAGCGCCTGTCTTGGCTATAGCCGATAACGAGCGTCCGTTCCACGTCGTTTGCGACGCGAGAGATTTCGCTATCGGCTGTGCTTTGATGCAGCGTGATCACGATGATCGTGATCGCGTAATCTGCTATCAATAGCGTCAGTTGCGCCCAGCCGAGCGCAACTATCCAGTGCATGACAAGGAACTCTTTGCCATTAAGTATGCACTGGCCAAGTTTCGGATCTATCTCTTGGGAGATAGACCGTTTTTGGTTTACACGGACCATGCGTCGCTACGCACGGCCGTGAATTCACCACACATTTCTCAAAGAATGGCTCGATGGATGTCATTCTTTGCTGAATACAAGTTTACGGTTGAATACAAACCCGGAAAGTTGAACGTGATAGCGGATGCGCTATCACGAAGGCCCGATTACGAGACGAAACCTTCCGTAACCGAAGGTGCCAGTTCAAACGCGATCCGTTGCACTGCTTTGTCGTCGTCAATTATACGACAAGTACGCGAGGCGTACAAAACAGACGAGGGGACACGTCGGTTGATTGATTACTTAAGTAATCAATCAAGTGAGAAGCGCGACGAACTCCCAGAGTTCCTCCGCGCTTGCGTGCATCGATATCGACTGCACGATGGTCTGCTGCTTTACAGCACAGACCAAAAAGATGAAAGTCGCATCGTCGTTCCAAACGACGATGATCTCAAACATCAAATTATGTTTTATTATCATGATGCACCGATTTCGGGGCATCAAGGTCGAGAGAAGACATACGCTTCTCTCGCACGTGACTTTTACTGGCGAAACCAGTACAAGTGAGTACGGAAATACGTACGCGATTGCGAGATTTGCCAGCGCGTTAAGCCTGAGCAGTCTGCACAGGCTCCGCTGCAATCTCTGCCGGTTCCGACAGAGTGTTGGAAGTCCATTTCAACGGACTTCGTATTCGGTCTTCCACCCGACAATAGTCGGAAGACCGGAATAGTGGTCTTTGTAGACCGTTTCAGTAAGATGGTACATCTTACTGCAGTATCACCGAACGACACCGCCGCTCAAATAGCGCGGATATTCGTTGATAAGGTATTCCGTTTGCACGGAATTCCGGAAGACATTGTCTCGGATCGAGATCCGAGATTTACAGGACGTTTCTGGCAAGAAACGTTCTCATTGTTGGGAACCCAGTTGAAGATGTCAACTGCGGACCATCCGGAAACGGTGGGCAGACGGAATGGGTTAACCGCGTTCTCGGAGACATGTTGCGATCATACGCACATGCTTTTGAACAGTGGAGTGACTATCTGCCACTCACTGAATTCGCGATTAACAGTTCGGTGGATGCTTCAACTAAGCAGTCATCCAGAACGTTGATATCGAACAGCGCATATTGGCAGTCCCGCTTACGGGACCGCCACTGCTGGGGGCAATAGCCCATCCAGGGGTCCAAAACCCCACTTTGTACGGAAAATGTGGTTCCGTTCGATGATACGCTTCAGAAGCGGCAGGCGCCGCTTCTGTTCGAGCTCTTTTAGCAGGCGTAACACCGCCTGCTTCAACACCACACGCCGGGGTTAAACCACCCCGACGTGGAGACGTACTTGGTCCAGATGGGGTTCTGCGTTCCCACAACCATCTGTGATGATCATTGTCGCTGTCATAGCTGACAGCGACACAAGAGCTATCATCGCTGTTAGGCGATGAGCACCTAGCGAGTTTCGACTCGCTAGATCCTTTCGCGGGGACAGCTGTGCCCCAATCCCTTTGTTCGGAGTCATAACTGTCTCCGAACACGGAAGAACCCTTCCTGGCAACACACCATTCGGGGGTTGTCATCGTGCGAGATGTTGCATTAGCAACATCTCCCTGTTTCTTGCCAAATGCCTCCTTAGCAGCATCTGTGGTCGAAGACGGTACGTCTTCCGACCTTTGCGTAGTTGACGCAGATAATGAAGCGTCACCGTTGTCACTCAACACCTCAGCACCTAGTGCTGAGGCGGAGGAAGAATTTCCTTCAATGTTTTCAGCAGCGCTCTTTAGAGCGCCGCCGCGTGCTTCGACCACCGAGTCGATGGTCAATCAGTTGGTGAATGAGAAATTCCGACCAACAAGTGCCACCTATGATTGGCCAAAATAAGAATTATTATTGGCCAACCACCTTAAGTGGGGGGTGATGTAATGGGGTGCCATTACATAATTGATATTCAAGTTAGAATATCACAGTTGAATTTCAGACGCGTTGTCTGAAATTCAAATAATAGATTATAAGTTATTATAATCTACGAAGGAAAAGTCGATTCGGTATAAATACCGAATCATGCAGGTTAACTAATAGTACAGTTAGTTTAATACTTGGTATTATTATATTAGTTAGGTAATTACTATACTGTTAGCCTCTAAACCACCCATTAAATAAACACTCTTAATTTTGCGTTCTCAAGCTTAAGCGAATATCATATTTGCTTTTAGTATAGGATTAGTTGTCATCAACTAATCCGACCCCTCCCGTAATACGCGCTTCCTCGCACAACACAGTGTAAGCCTGTAACAGGATCAGTCCTGTTACAGCGTGATTCAGGTGTTTTCCCAGACGTTCATCATGACGTTCCTGGCGGAGTGGGGTGATCGTTCGCAGATTGCGACAGTGACACTGTCAGCAACTAAGGACGTATTCTGCGTCACCCTGGGCGCCATTCTCGGTCACTCCGTGTGTACGGGCAATTCCGTAATGAAAGAAAATAAACTAAAAGAGTTTCGCGAAAAATTTCCAACAGTTGAGCTCTTGCAAAAATAGACATGCGTCTTCATTGGTTGAAGATTGGGGTGCTAATATAATGGTAGCTTCATTAATAACCAACCAGGCCTCTGTATATTAGTATTTCTATTGGTCGAAAGTCACTTGGGGGGTGCCCCTAGGGTGGAGGGGGGGTGCGGGTAGGGCGACCCTTTTTAAATTCAGCAGGGGTGTGCGGTATTGGTACCGGTATCGCACTATACCGGTAAATACCGGTACTTTATACCGGTATTTACAATATCGTTACCGTATACCGTGGGCGGCAAAGTCGGTAGAGTTTATACCGTACCACTACCGGCGCTACCAAAGTCGGTATCATCCCATACCTTTGGCGGGAAGTCGCGGTATCGTGACTGACAGTATTCACCGATTCTAGGTGCAGTCCGGTATACCTACCGATTTGTATCAATCTCGGTATTGACGGTAGAGTCTGTGGCTGCAAGTTGTCTACGTAAGCTGGCCAGGATGACGGCAGGTGGCGGTGCTGCCGGTGACGAAAAGAAGAAGAAGAAGAAGCATTTATGACTAATTCACGAGGACCTCTGATCATCTAGTAGGATGATCCAGAAATTTTTAAGACAAAGTGTTAACATCACCTTCGGTGGTTGTTGAGCTCTAAAGTAAGCCTGATATGTAAATAAGGAGCATTCATACGAAACACAGTTTCAAGCTGCACCAGCAGCCCACATGATGATGATGATCATAATAGATGGCATCATCAATAATGAATGCTTTTATAATTGTTGGTGCAACAGCAAGCAACATTGAACTTCAACACTCACAGCTCGTAAATGATAACGGACGCTAATACCGGTATTGATACCGGTATCCGACCGAATTTCGGTTTCCCGTCTACCCTACCGAACCGCCAGCAAATACGGGTATCATATCGGTATCGATACCGCTGTGGACAAAGTCGGTATCACTTTCGGTATACCGATACCGATGAGTTAAATGTCGGTATCACTACCATACCGACAGGGAGTATTTCGGTACCGGAGCCGGAGTACCGTACCAGTCACTACCAATGTCGGTGATGACCTCTTCCCTACCGTACCGACGGCCGGGACCAATACCGCACACCCCTGAAATTCACACGTATGAATCTAGCTCGTTATCTATTTTTGGTCCTGGGACTACACTGGAGTTTAAATTAAGGGAAAATTTCATGCATGCCCTCGCTTTTTGCGGAAATAACATGCATGCCCCTTATTTTATGATAATAACATCCATGCCCCTGCCACAGATTAATGTTGCCAACCCAAAGAGAAAAAAGAGGCTAGCTGGATCGACGAGTCGCATTTATAAATATATACCTAAGTCTTTTTACGAGCATAAGGACAACGGGGGTACGCTGACCTCTTGATATGAAGAGGCAAATCAAACCGAGCAGTTCATTTGTTGTGATACGAGATTCATCTGCTAATTTCAGTCAAACGTTGTTATCGTCATATTCTATAGATCGAGTTGCCCATAAGCGCATTCCGTTGCGATCTGTAGTTAAACAACATACTTAAAATCATCGCTATCCCATCGAAATGATATCGTCGCACACGAACACTTTTACAGTACTAGAAATATATGACCGTGACTTCGATTGAGGCTCTCTACCAACTAGGTCTCGTTTTATGTTTTTCATCCACTAGAGCAGATCGACAGCTACCACGAGTTCTCGTTGGACTGAAGCGCCTCTCATCCAAACCTTGGTCAAAGTAAATTGACACTGTCATAAGACCGGTCAGCACCTGTTTGCAGTTGTCGCTACAGCACAAAACTAGCCAAAAAGTGCTCACACGACCGTACATGCCAGCCAAGAAACTGCAACGATAAATCCACTACAGCAGAACTAGTACTGGTGGCCCGCCGATTTCTCTTTTCACCAAGCTCGAAGTGTTTCGTGCGCTTCATGGGCAACTGCTTCTTAGCCTTGCACTCCTTGCATTCCATCCGGAGTGTAATCTTCTTGGTTTTGGCCTTTTTGTGAAAGACAGGCTTTGACCACCAAAACCTTTCTGCTTATAGTTATAACGACGCGCACCCTGAGCGTACTTGGAGGCTTTCCCAGCCTTGTACTGGGTAATTTTGTGCACCGTGTGTTTCTGGCACTTTTTGCCCTTGCTAAAAGTGCGACGTTCCTTGGGCATGTTGACCATAGTTGCTGATGTCTAAGTATGTAACGAGTATGCAACTTATACTGAGGAATCGATACGGACACGCAACCATCTTTATCTCTTACCTGTCTTCTAGTACGTTTTTCAGAAATTACTTGGCGACCCCAAATGAGAGCGCCGTATCTACCAGCCATTGGAGCTAAGTTAGTCACCAGATCCTAGCAGCGATATCGCACGTGTTGAAAAATGACGGTAGTAGCAGTGAACATATGGATTTCACGTGAGCCTGTTTCGATCTTAAGTCTACACATACATAAACAACGGCGCACCTCTTGGCATACATTCGGGATCTCCATTGTGCACACCTCAACCCGAGTCTATAGCTATATTTGGAAATATTATACCCTAAAAGGAACGAAAGCAAAAGCGACTCGTCAATCCAGCTAGCCTCTTTTTTCTCATTGGGTAGGCAACATTAATCTGGCAGGGGCATTGATGTTATTTTCATAAAATCAGGGGCATGCATGTTATTTCCGCAAAAAGCGAGGCCATGCATAAAATTTTCCCTTAAATTAATAATCTTTTAAACTACAGTAGCCCAGAAATGCAATTATAGCCAATCATATTCATTTTACAGCGTTGAGGGCCATGGCGGTAGAATAGGTGTAGGTGCAACGCACTAGAATTTTCACCAACTTTAAACGCAACGTTTGTTGCCATACCAAAGCTTAGTAATTAGAAGCTATTGCAGCACCAGCTCGATCGGTTAGCGTTGTCTCGATTGGCAGCGTTCGTCGCGCGAAACGTATCATTGCGTGTCTTCGCCTCAGACTTCCGCTCGAAAATCTCCTGGTGCTCCAAAATACCGGTTACTAATGCCTTGGCAGCATCATCAATGCGGAGATTTTCCTTAGCCGATGTGTCGAACCAGCCTGTGAAGTTGTTGGTCCGACAAAACTCGTCCAGAAATTCTCGGTCCACATCTTCCTTCAAGTCGCACTGCAGTAACTACTGGTTTAGCATCTTCAATGCAAAAAAAATTCAGCATAACATCTTGCATTCTTAGCAAACCTTGTTTCCGCATAAAATGACAGGCAGCGGTTTGCCATTAGGTAGCTCCACCTTAGAGTCAATTTCCTTCTTCCACTGTCAAAAAAACATAAATTCAATACAATTAATGTTCAAGTTAAATAAGCACAATTTCAACCCTCTCTTGAGTCATTGTATACTTTGAGAACGCTGTCAAACGTCTCGGGACGAGAGATATCGTACACCAGTAGCGCTCCCAACGCGTCCTTATAGTAGACTCGATTAAGAGCTCGAAAATGCTCTTGGCCTGCAATATCCCACAATTGTAGACGAACAGTCGTACCAGATACTGTCACTGCCTTCAATGCAAAATCCACGCCGATAGTTGTACGGTGGTGTTCTGAGAAAGCATCATGCACGTATCTGTCCCAACATTAGCTCCCTTAAATCGTTCTCTCCCCTCGGCCAATAACCACAACAATCTAGAAACACACCGCTTAATGATACTCGTCTTTCCTGTAGCTGCATCACCCAGTACCAAGACCTTGATCACTGCATCTTGCGCGGCATTCATGTGACGCTCACTCATACTACGGTCAATGGATTTCCAACTGATGCGAATTTCATGTATAGTCCATGAAGTACGAGTGTAGGTCATTTACTTTTTAAGTACGATTGCGCGTTGTCGCCATGAGCGACGACGGCAACATCGTCTCGCGTCCTCGTGTTCGTAGTCGCAGTAGCAATGCTATCTACAATGTATCGACATCACCGGAACTAAATGTAACAGTACCAAGTCCCATCTCGTCAACTCATCAAAGAACTGGACTCAGTGCCTCGTTACGATTTCATAGCGCTAGCTCAACATTTCGAGCTGGAGCGGGTGTCCCAGTGTCTTCATCAGCGTTACGTAGCCGTGCCAGTTTCTTAATGAAAGAAATTGAAGCTACAAGAGCGGCAACGGATGGTAGTGCTCGTGACGTGGATGTGGAGGACGAAACTGACGTGCTGGATGGCGGAAGTCTATCTCGAACGATGTTGGGCGATTCGTATACTCGAAGAAGCAGCGATTCCCAGCGATGGAAAAGAGCCTGTAAGTTGCACGGTATATTTATGACGTAGATGGGGTAGGACTGACGGTTTAAGTGCTTTTTTTTTTCTTGGTGGGGCCTAGCATCATTGGATTCGAGCCCGCCCTTGCCTCCAGATAGCACAATATCAGCAGAAGAAGTGATTCGAGAGAGCATGGCAAGTGCCCTGAGCTCTTCTGTCTATACAGACAAGGACGAATTCTTACTATCGCATCAACGACGATCAAATGTCGTCGGTGGAACCTTAAATGCGAATGAGCGCGATTCGCTCATGTCGAGGCTATCACGGGATAGCTTTGCGTTCTCGTTCTCCAGTCGCAGTACGTTTCGAAGAAGTACCATATCCGAGCAAATGCTGTATGAGACGGACTTGTTTGAACCCGAACGGGAGCTCAGTGCTCGCGAACTATCCGAAGTGCTTCGTGAATCGGAAGAAGATATCAACAGTTACGAAGTTACGAGTATCAAAGAAGAAGAAGAGAAAGTAAAACTTGAAAATGCCAAGTCTCGATGGGCACAACACGTGAAACTTAAGGCTCGGAGCTTTCTCTACTCGACGAGCAATAAAAATGGAGCTTCCGCTGCAAGTGACAGCAGCCAGGATGGTCCTATGACTTCCACGACTCCAACGTCGGCAGAGCTTTGGGCGAGCAAACAGAAACAGATTCTTGCACAAATGAGCAGTGGCAGTAGTGGCTTTGGCCCCCAATCGAGTGCGTCTCCGTCTTCTACGCATCATCATTCGTTGATACCGCCTCTGCCATCATTTGGACAGACGGCAAATGGTGGAGCCAAGTTTCAAAAGTGGAATCGATGGATGCAGAACCGATACCAACACAATTTTGGCAAAGTCATGCAACGCGCATTTAAAGACGAGATTTGGCATCGACAGCGACAGCAACAATTTGCGTTTCCAGCTCACCAGCCGACGCCTGACCCCACAACGCTCATCTCTATCGAAGAAGTTATTAGCAATCCACGTATGATGCGCTACTATGCAGCGTGGTTACCAGATCCAGCCGATCAGAGTAAATTATTTTTTCTCTGTTCTTTCGAAGAATATCGCCAGTTTTGGTGCACCTTGCGTGCCAATTACCAAGAAAAACCACTTGCGAAGGACGATGTTCTGATGTTACGCACATATGGCGTAAAAATCGTCATGAAATATCTCGCGAAAAATGCGCAATTTCCAATTAATGGTCTCACGAATGCGGACGAAACGGAAGGTGAGAGTACTGATCTTCCACTTGTCGATGATAACAAGCTCCGATCGATTAAACGTGATCTAGCGGCTGGAAGTGAGGATGCGTTTCGTACGTTTGATGACGTCGCTGTCAAGGTGAAGCGCGTGCTCATGTCCAAGTTCCCAGCCTTTCGGCAAACGCAGCTATACACAGAGATGCAGAAGACTGTCGAGCGAGAAGTCATTTGTCTTGAAGATATTCTGATGAACCACCGCTTTGCCAACTTCTTTTGGATCTTTCTTTTCCCGCACAACTACCATCGCGAGATTGCGTTGTGGCTAGACGTCGAATACGAGTTCAAACCCGCGTTCCGCACTTATATTTCATTGCTCAAGTCTAGTGGCAGTTCCCGAAGTGCTGGCATATCGGACAATAATCAACGTCGTGAGCGGATTGAACAAGTTGCGTACCGCTGCAGGAGATTACTGAAGTATATTTCACAGAAATACTATGCTGGCGACGCTGAAATGCAGACCTTGTCGCGCACACTCGTGACATCCTGTGCTCGACTCCAGGCAGAGCAAGATGCGATTCTAGCAAAGTTTAGTCTCATTCATCTGGAGCTCTACCATCGCTTTTTAACGAGCCGCGCATATGCGGAATTTTCGCTATACCCAAAACTCTCTCCTGAGGACGAGAAAGACTCGATTGACGATTCCATGCGACTCTCAGCTCTTCTTTTAAGCTATGGCTTGCGAGCGCATTACTGGGTTAGTCCGAGCTCGGGTGCCTCGTCGTCTAACGGATCGGTATCCTTGTCATCATACGGTGTGGGCGAAGCGGACACTACAACACCTAAAAAGAAGACTCTTGATTCGTTGCGTACTGCTCGGAGTTTTGAAGCCATTTCTGGCGTGATTACATTTGAAGCTGTACGCTTGCCGATGACAGCGGAAGCGGCTGAAAATCGCACTGATAACAGTGGGGTGTCTGAAGATCCAATTGAACTGCAGATCGTACAGCATCCGTTGTCGCATGACTCGATACCACACGTCGTGGATAAATCTATTGAGAATTTTCTGGTTCCGTGGAGCGCAGACCCTCGGCATGTGGTTCTTACCGCTTCGTCGTGTCCAGCACCTTTTGCGTTCAATTTTCGCATGGGTGACAGCAGTGCTAGCGCTTCGACTGCTGAATTCTTTGCGGCTTGCATTGTGTTGTATAAACCGGCACCTCCGTTATCGCAACGAGCGCTGGAGACATCACGATTGGATTTTTCGGGTGGTTGTCGATGGGTCCCGTATGGCGTTTGTGTGTTGTCGAAATTTCCCATGGTGGATCTTCTTCGAGAACGTCTTGCAGAAGCGTACGAGTTCATCCTTGAGCTTGAGACTATTGCTGCGGCAGCTCCTACCACCGACGCCAAGTCAGACAGCACGGAGAAGGCGCAAACTGGTGCTCGAGGGTTCCAGCTGGACAAAAAAGTGCTTGCCAAGTTAACCCGAGCTGTCTCAAAGGAGCATATCTCGAAATACCATCAACCATCCCCACTGCCGGAGTCTCCGCTGCTCGAAGCCTTTGGCTTATTTCCAAAAGCCACCACGACAGCACTGCTTGCAGCTCTTCCACGACTGGACCACTCGATCCGTCTTTTATTTGACACATTGGATGTGTCGACCGTACTTCTTGTCTTCACTGCGGCGCTGCTGGAGAATCGTATCTTATTGGTCTCATCCTATCTCTCTGTGCTCATGAAAGTTGCCGAGTCCCTGCGTGCACTGATGCATCCGCTATCCTGGCCTCACGTGTACCTGCCCGTGCTTCCCCGACGGATGCATCAATATCTTGAGTGCCCAACTCCTTTCATTTTTGGTGCTGAAAAACAAGCGCTTGAAGATGCACAACGCCAACTAAGTGAAGAAGGCGGTGACGACTTGTTTGCCGGAGCTGGAGAAGAATTACTGATTGTGGATTCGGACAAGGGCGTTATTTTACGTGGAGAAGTACCATGCGTTCTCCCCGATAGTGTACGCTTTGATCTCCGCGACGCACTCTATGAATGTTTGAAACCAAACGTGAGTCGCAGTGACCATGTATTCGCCCACCACTTCCCGAGTAAACCGCTAGTATTTCCGGAACTTGCTGTCCGGGGCCTATTCTTTCGAGCTGTAAACAAACTCATCGGTGATTTTGGATACCATCGCTATGTATGGACAGACGAGTTTGCACGGAAACGCACCGTGTTTTTTGACGAAGCCAGCTACCTTGCAGCGTCACCACCAGAGATGCGCGAGTTTCGAACGCTCTTTAGCGCCACGCAGGCTTTTTCCGAGTTTATGGTCACACATCATGGATTTGAGGAACAACCTTGTGAGCCCAATAGCACAAAAGGATCTTCGAAATAATTACTTCCGACGTCAATGTCTCATCCTTGCCACCGAGTGCTTCAATTTTGCTTCTAGATGAGTTAAAGCCGCTGAAATAGCTCTTTAACGACGAAGCTTGGACGCAAGGAGCGTCGCGGCGGCTAGGAATCCAAAGACTGTCGCGGGAGCCATAAACGCGCACATCCACGAACGCATCCACGTCGACTTGTTCACCATATTTGTATGAACACCAGGGTGCACTTGACGGTGTTGACGCTGACGAGCCATTTCGTTGTCAATGATGGTGTACAGAATCGCAGCAACGCGACGGCCGCTGTGCTTGAGCATCGGTGTCTTTTCCCATTCGCGAGGCACTTGTCCAGGAACGAGGTCCTCTTGGAAGGTCGGACCCTGAAGCAGAATAGGATGTTGACTGGCGGCCATTTCGGGTGTCGGCAAGAGCAGTTCTTCTCCACGCTCAATGTACGGCGCAAGCACGTCGTCTGGCGGAATAGTATTGTTTGCGATCACATAGTCAATGGCGCTTGCACCCAGATAGGAATAAAGCACCTCAAGTGTCTTCTCGAACGTATAGCCGTCGGTCTGACCAATTTGTGTGGTCACGTTGCTCACGTACACAGTAGCTCCTGCGCTGCGTACGATGGCATCACGAATACCTGGTACCAAGAGCGTCGCAATGATCGATGTGTAGAACCCTCCAGGGCTGAGGATGATAATGTCAGCCTCTCCAATGGCCCGCACCGCTGGCTCGAAAGCTTCAACGTTTGGGTTCTCAAGGTACACGCGTTTAATCGGTGCTTTCTTAATCTTCTCCGTAGTTTTTGGTGGTGTCGACACGGTCGTGCTGCGAGTGGCGGTGTCAGAACCTAACTGCGGCTCGTCTCCCTCATCTGGCATAACAGGGCTTCGTACGTTGACTTCCGAAACGACAATCGATCCGTCTGTGAGCTCAGCGCATAGTTCCGTGCTTTCGAGCGTCGCTGGTAGCACGGAGCCATGAATGTTGAGAATGTCAGCGATGGACGAGACCGCGCGGTCAAACCCACCTTGCAGATCGGTCAGTGCTGCTAACAACAGATTGCCTAAGCTACAGCCCTCCATGAAGTTTTCACGAAAGCGGTAGTTCATGAGCTTGCTCAAGAGCTCATCTGCAGATACGAGCATATTAGGAACACAAGTGCTCAAAAGAATGGAGACTGTAGAGCACACACCCGAGTCAGACAGTGCTACAAGGCAATTGCGAATGTCGCCGGGTGGCAAGATGCCAAGATACTTTCGAAGAGCACCCGAATGGCGACCCGAGTCGAACACTGCAGATTCAAATGCACCGTTATTCGATCAATGCAAGAGCAGTAGAAATCGTGTGTACAACCAACCTGTGACGACGGCTGTGAGATCCGCTGGATAGTGACGCAGCTCTTTCAACAACACTGCGAGGCCCGTGCCACCTCCCAGAGCCACGATCTTGGGTTGGGGCCTTTGTTGGTCTGCCAGTTTTACAATCGGCACAAGCTGTTGAATGGACTCAATCTACATCCAGCAATCGCAACAGGTTAGTCTTGTTCAAAGCGTACGTATCGCCCACTTCTCATGATGCCCTCACTTGAAAATCCGTCTGCTCCATCTCGTCCGTTGGCATGACGCTCGTATATTTCCCAAAGAGCTACAGGGATTCATTCACATCTCTCGTCACACACTCCATTCCAAACATTCTCTAGCACTCTTTTCGTCGACCTTACCATGCGAACAGTGAGCATTCCAACTGTATTTGCCGCTTTAATCTCATAAAACGCCTTCCGTCCCACAAACATGATAGCAGACGATGGCACATTCAACTTTCGCGTGAGTTGCTTCAGCGCGTTGGTCACCTGTGCTAAGCTCGGGTTGGGATTCACATAGACGATATGATGGAAGAGATCATCAACGCCTAACGCTTTCAGCCGTTCCCGCTGCACTTCTGGCTTGCCAATCAAGAGCAAGGCCAACTCGCATCCCTCTCCATCGCGCAACTCCACTAACGTCTTGCGGACGCCTGGAAACGGCGTGATCCGTCGAGCTTCCGGCACATTACTCTCATAATACGCAGCAATGACGCGATGCGCTTGAAGAGGTGAAAGTTTGGTCCCCACGAGGCTCTCCACGAATCGAGGGAAGCGTTTACGAAGTCCATATGCATTTCGGAACGTCTGAAGCGCGTCCACCGCAGCTTCGGTCGTTGGGAACGCACCTTCTTCGACTAATTGAGTAACCCCGCGATCGATCGCCAAATGGGACAAGAGCGTCGAGTGGTCGTAGAGCACGTCGTCAATGATCATGGCAATGGCACGAACACGACGTGGAGGGGCAGTGCTGGATGCGCGTCTTGTCATACCACTCGCAAGGGCTACTGATGACACGAGAAGGAAATTACAATGTGTGATGAATCAGGAGTCGATACAGGAATGGGATTTCTATGACAGGTTAGTTGAAACCATGGATTTTTTATCGGCACTGGAGCATTCGTAATGCCATTTCTTCCTGACTCGCCACCACGTCGTGATCTATGGCTCGCTTCTTGACATCGACATCCTCGTCTTCGTCGTCGTTATCATCGCTGCTGTCGTCCTCGTCACCATCACTGGTGCTGCTCATGTCTTCATCATTATCAGAATCCATCGCCAGCCGTGGACCGGAGTCTTCGACCTCGTCGTCACGCTCGCCCTTGATCTTCATCCGCCGCTTGTGATGCTTGGCACGCACACGTTCCTTCTCCAGACGACGATCTTCGGCATCCTTCGCCGCGAGACGAGCAGCCACTTGTTCCGTGTATTCCTTGGCGCGCTGCTCGACGTCGGCAACCTCGTTGCCGCGACTATCCTGCGCGGCAAGTTGATCCGCCAACTTGATAATATTCCCTTCGTCATCAAACACGATCTTGGACGCATTCACGGCTTCACGATCCACACGCAGTTTCTTCTGCTTCCTCTTGCTCGGTCCCAGCACTTCCACATCCACTGGCTCGTCATCTTCCTCCCACTTGTGCACCCGTTTCACCACCAAAAGCGAGTCTTCCTCCTCTTCTTGCTGCTCTCTCTTCACTACCTGTTCCATGGGCTTGCTCGCAGCGAGCTCTTGTGCTAACCGCTTGCGCTCCTTCTCCGCCTTAATTTTTTCCTTGAGCTGCTGAAGCTTTCGGTTTACATTCTTCTTCCCCCGCAGCTCCTCCCGCAACGCCTCGTGCCCACCGTTTTCATGCTCCGCCCTCAGTTTCGACAAGAATGGCATTCGTGGTGCCCCAGCAAGTCCAAGGGATTCCGCGAATGCATCGAGTGGCAACGCGCTGGCATCAAACACCTCGCACTCTGGCATCAAGTACACCGAGCGCACGTACGACATGAAGGCTTTTTGGGCTAACGCTTTCATCTCCTTGTCACAGGCGACAACCGATGCGACTTTTTGACGGCAGCTTGTAATCTTAGCAGGGTTGAGCTTCGTCTCGCAAATGGGTACCTTGGCCTCTTCGAGGCGCTTGATCATGCCGTCCACTTCAGAGGGCAGAAGACACATCAAAGCTTTGCCCTGTTTGTTATACCGTGCCGTTCGACCGACACGATGAATGTAATTAGCCGCATCTTCCGGACAGTCGAGCTGGAAGACCCAATCCACCTGTGGAAAGTCAAGTCCTCGGGCTGCAATGTCCGTAGCAAACAGAACCGCGGCTGGCTTGTTCAGAAATTCGTAATACACTTCCACACGTTTCCCTTGTTTGTACTTGCCATGCAATGCACAAAGGGGGATACCAGGCTGTAGTTTACAAAAGACACTGTGCACGAATCGCACTTGTCGACACGTGGAGAGAAACACAATGGTCTTTTGCTTCAAGTGTGACCTGATGAATGATAAGAGGACATCCAATTTACGCTCTAAGGGTGTCACGACATAACTCTGCAGCAAACCCTTTGGCGTCGCGTTCACCGAGTGTTCGTGCACCGCAATATACTCGGGGTCACGGAGACTCAAGGCAGCTAAATCTTTCACAGATTTCGTCTGCGTGGCGGAGAACAGCATTGTTTGACGCTCGCCAGCACGTGGTAAGTGTTCCAAAATGGCGGCCAATTGTTTCTGGAAACCTAAATCGAGGATCCTGTCCGCTTCGTCGAGGACGAGCACCTGCAAGTTGCTCGCATCAAACATGGGAGTCTGTTCCATGTGCTGAAGTAATCGACCTGGTGTACTCACCAAGAGATTCATTCGAATAATACGCACTTGTTCTTCATGAAAGTTTTTCCCACCAATGACCAGACCAGCTGAGAAACCATGGGCTTTGCCCACATTACGAAGAACTTCAAAGATCTGTAGCGCCAATTCTCGGGTCGGCGAGATAATTAACGCACCAAGTCCATCTTCCACACTCCATCGAAGACGAAAGAGCTTTTCCAGCACTGGTAGTAAGAACGCTAATGTCTTGCCAGACCCTGTCTTGGCTGCAGCGAGGACGTCACGTCCTGCTAACGCATGGGGCAACGCACCAACTTGAATTTTCGTCGGGACATTAAATCCACACGTTCGTAAGCCACGTTTCGAAGCTTCCGAGAGTGGAAACACGTCGAAACTCGCACCCGCACTCAGTTGTGACCCCCGAGCTGGGGTTTCGTTGGCAATACGAGCTTCTAGACGTTCAATCTCTTGTCGCTCACGTTCATTCTGCTTGACTTTCTTATCCAGCGCCGCTGCACTCGTTTCGTTCTCGTGGACATCAACAGTCGGACGCTTATGGGCTTGACGAAAGGCACGGGATGCCATGTTTCGAGTGACTGGTGAAAAAAAGTAGCGATTTCTATGACATTTCTAAATCGAAGTATCACTATTGACGAGTAGTAAGGACAGAGCATTTATTTCATGGACTATATAGATCGTCTTACTACAGTCTTCCCTCCGCTAAGTTATCCCCCCCCTATGGAATAACCTCTGCTAAGTTATTGGAATACGGCGCCACCGTCATCGTTCTATCGTGACTACGGAATACATTGTTTTTCCGCTACGGAATAAACTCTGGTATGTTATAGAGGACACTCTCGACCGAGGCTATAACTTAGCAGAGGGAGGAGGACTTTATATAGATCGTCTTAAGAGGTACACCAGCTGGGTCCTTGGCGACCTCATCGTCGGTGTGTCAACATTTGCGTGCTCTTGGCACGCACAATCGCGACCACTTTGCTCTGATCCATCAACACATCCTCCATCGCGCGTTCCCGAGCCGTCGAGAGCAAGTCGGAGAGCAGGCTCTCGAGTTCGTCCTCAGCTTCATCAGCCACGACAAGATGCGGGACGGTACTGCGTAGAAACTCGGCATTCAATTGAATCTGCTGCAGCCCGAATCTCGACAATTCCAGCACCCTCACCCACTCACTGAAAGCTTTAATGCTCATTTTGAGCATACATTGAACAAATGCATCGGCCGTAAGTTCCACGTGGGCGGGAAAAATGTGAATCTTGCGTGCAAACATGCGAGCCACATCAAGTGACATCCCGGACGTGGCCGTTGCGACGCCCGCGTTGCGAGAACGTAAAGCACTGGCACGTCGACGCCGGTCTCGACTCGCGAGCCGCTGATTGCGTCCAATGAAAACGCTCTGTGCGTCGCCCAATGCCACCGCAAGCTCTTTTCCAGCCTCTAGTGTTGCTTCAACTAGGGCAGTCATCATTTCTTGCACACTTCGAGGCTCTTCGTCCATTTCGGCCCACGATGTCGCAGTGACACCGTGTTGGACGATAGTACACAACCGATTGCCATAGTGCAAGGCAACTTGCTGCAATAGCTCGCGAAACGATTCACGAGTCACTTCGATCATATGCGTGATGTCGCGCTGCTGCCTTGGATGGCGACTCGATTCGTTACTCAGCGTTTTCGATGGCGCTGGCAAATACTCACGGAGGCTACGGACACATTCTCCAAAACCTTCAGCAGATAATGTTTGACATATCATGGCCAGGAACAGCCAAAACTGAGGTGTCGGGTCCAACCATGGAAGCGTAACGACGTTTTGATCCTCGCTTTGTGTAACGAAAGCGCGCTTTGGCTCGATGTATTGGAGAACGGAGGCATTGAACCACTTGAGAAAGCTGTAGAACTCGCCCTGGACCAAATCGGAAAAGAGTTGACTCAATTCCGGGAGAATCGCGAACCCCGTGTGCACGATGGACACCATTTTCTCCAATACTCGCTGCAGCATCGTCCTATAGACTCTTGCTGACTCGAGTGCCAATGGTTGAACGCTCTCTCCACCGTGTCGGGCCAAATTACACACAGCAGTGTGGGACGTCACGAAAAACTCGACTGTATCTTGACGTAACGTTCGAAAGATCCCCTCAATCTGAAAACGCACGCAGTTTTCCACCACTGTCGTGGCATTTCCAGCTAATTTTGACATCTGGATGCTTTTATCAACAGCTTTAACTTGCGAGAGAAAATGCCTCAGTACTTGCATGAAGACAAAGTAGTCGCTTTCGACGATGTCACTGGGACCGTCCTCATACTGCAGCATATCATAGATTTGTTCCCTTGATCCCTGCACGAAAATTAGTGAGAAAATGCGTCGAAATTGTTGCTACAGTCAAGATTGTGACTATTAGACTTACAAACTCTTCGAGCGGACGGCGAAACTGCACGACACACTCGTTCAGATACAGCGCAAACAGTTCGGTCACAAAACTGACAAACAAATCGTCACGCATCGCACTGAACGATTTGTGCAATTCCGACGCGTTTACGCGTACAACAACTTCGGGCATGAAATGAGTCTTGTACACTGTAAACACTCGTTCCATTTTGGACAAGATATCTGCGTTGAAGCGTTCCAAAAACTCGAGCACCGACACAGCTGGGCCTTGTGACTGTAATGAATGGAATTAGGGTAAACAAGTCTCGAAAAAAATGACATAGCAGCAGTAGTTTTCAACTGCATACCTTAAACTTTGCCACCGCACGCTCAAAGTACGTTCGGTGCCATTCGAGAAATTGGTCTCGAATCTCGTCATTACATGCTCCTAGCTGATGCAGAAGCACCACTGTTTCGCAGATCTGTCAAAGTTGAACGTCAGTAAAATCATTCTCGATATAACATGTAAGCAAGGCATCCATTTCGACCTCATCGAATTCGAGGGTCGAGTCAATCATTTGATTTTTTAGCACACGTTCAAGTTCTTGAATGGTGATGCTTGCTTCCTTTTGAATCGTCTACAAGGTTGGATCACATTTGAGGTGTCAAGATGTATCATAAATAGCGAATAACCAAGCGACAACTACCTTAAATGACGCGATATGTTCATATCTGTCTAAAATCCGACGCACAAGTAGATAATATTTGACAGCAACGGTATAATTCTTCTGTTTCACAGCACTGGCATTTTCTCCGTTTAGAACTTAGCGAGAGAATCAACCCAAAAACTTTTTCCTGTTACTCACGTCTGTAGTCTCTGAGGCAGCTCGAAAATAAACTCGAATCTCTTAAGTAATCGCCGCACACCCATGAGTTTTTCCACTTTCGAGCGATGAGGTGCCAAGGAGACGTTAATGTTTTCACTTTTGGTCGTAATGACGTCCATACTTTTCACAACACGTCCCACGTCGTCTTCCATACTCGCTACATTGGTCTAGAGTGGGAACATAGCATAACTGGTAAGAATTTCCCATGATTTTGTGTGACAGCGTCCACTAACGCTACACACCTTCATCTTACGGATCGTGTCCGTTGCACTGATGAACTTGTTGTAGTTTTCGTAGACAAGCATCTGCATGTTCGTGTCCAGTTCCTTAATCTCGCGAATCAATTGGTCATCTATCGTGAGCAGGTCATTTAGTCCACGGGTCTTTAATAGTTCCTACAATATGACAAAAGGTTACATAGTAAACTAGCCTGTGTGTGTTTTTTTATTTGTTTTTGGCCATGTTTGACGTGAAAACCTTGACGTAGGTCTTGGAATCAAAACCAAGCGAGTCAATGTTGCGTTCTTGTGCTTGCTTACTCTCCTGATCTTGCAGTCCATAGTAGCTGCTCAGGAGCTCCTGCATCCGCGTTAAGCCGTGGTCGTCCATTCTCGATGTTGTAGAAAAAGAACATTCAGTCTTTCTGTGTATTTTGGACGCCAAAAAATATCTTCCTACTCAGATACTCGGTTTTTTGTCCCACTCACTTCGAAAAAGCCACGATTCACGATGGACTTGAAGCGGCTACTCTGGGAGTCGAAGCTCGCTGTGTCACTAAGTCTTCTCATCATGGCGCGCTGTGTGGACCGCGTGCTTTATACGTACGCTAAAATGATCCTTGCAACATGTTTTAGTGCTAACTGAAGGCTCTACATGTAGCCGAATCACGTACGACTACACGGAATTTCTATGGTACTTTACAAATGTCATTCTTCCCATTGCATTTCTGGTCTCCTCGGCACCTGTCGTAGCGTACGTATAAACAATTGCATCAATTGTCAACAAATGATTGTCTCATTAATGCTACTTGTGGTTTGTTTGATGCATAAATTTAGATACAAGATTTACTTCACAGGTACTCATGGCTTTTTTTTCTATTTTTTGGGTACTCGTTTGGATCTCACGCGATGTTTCTGTAGATGATATTACGTTAGAAATGCGTGAATTCCCGCATTACAAGTACATGCTCATGGCACTATTTGATACGCTCTATAATCTGTTGGGTGCTTTCCCTACGCCTCACATCGGGTGAGTGACTACCCCTTCTCAAAAATATCGTTTGCATGAATTTAAATTATACTTCTTGTCATTCATTATACAGAGGGAACATGGCCAACGTATTGAATCAGCTCAACCTTCCGTTCAACATGCTGCTGTCGTACATTTTCCTCCAAACGCGGTTCAAGCGTGGCCACATCTTAGGCTCCATCTTAGTCCTGTATGGTGGTATGGTGAACTTGATTCCGGCGCTTACGGGTCAGGACAATTCCAACTCGCCAGACCCGAGTGTCGGGTGGATTACGTTGTTCATTGTGTCTCTCGTCCCGGCCGCGGCTTCGAACGTGTACAAGGAGATTGGCCTAAAAGACGTGGACTTGGATATTTGGTATGCTAACATTTGGATCAGCTTTTACCAACTGATTATCGGCGCTGCCACGATTTGGACGGTGCGTATCGAGGCGTTTAGCGATCCTCCAGTGCCCTGGGCAGACTTTCCGTCCTATGTGGTCAAAGCGCACGAGTGTTTCATCGGTAACGAAGTGGAGCTGAATGGCAAGGTGCTGGCGTGCGACTCGGGTGTGCTCAGAGTCTTTTTGGTCTTTATCATCTTCAACACAGTCTACAACCAACTCATGCTGTATATCTTTAAAGAAGGCAGTAGTGTGCTCTTCGTGGTCTCGTCCGCCGTCGGTCTGCCGCTTACTGACTTGTTGTACATGCTTCCCATTCTTACGGGAAAGTTCGCTGGTCAAACGTTTACAATCTATGATGGTTTTGCGCTTTTCGTCCTCGTGATGGGACTGCTCGTCTACCACTCTGAGAAAGAAGAGCGCAAGCGTGGGACCGAGTTGGTCGAGAAATCACCGATGTACGCGTCGCCTTCATTACAGAAGACGCATCTCATGCGGAAGCGCCGTGGTAAAGTGGTGTATCGTCAAAGTCCCATGATTCGGCGCACGGGAAGTGGCAATGATATTCGGCTTTTGGGCCGTCATGGTCCTGGTAAGAATACCTACGGCTCGAATGGTGCCACCACGGTTAGCCTCAGCGCGTAGGCCACCAAGTCGTTCACAATAGCTTGCCATGGCAGCTTCACGCCGATGTCGGTGGCATGAGGGAAGGAAATAAGGTGGCGCTGACGTTACAATTTCGACCTCCGGATGAATAATACACCTCTTTAGGACGGTAGAACAGCTATTGCGCTTCCATAATGATCAAAGTGGCCAACACCTTGCACGGAAGTGTTGCTGTGTTGTTTCTCGCTCATTGCAAAGCTATTTACGACTTGCCGTGCATCTATAAGCACAGCTTCGTTGCTCACAGGAATTGGTAAAGCGCATCACGAACATACTCGATATATATATATTACACCATACAGTACCGTGTGCTCTTTCAACAGTTGTATACTTATGGAAAGATAAGCTAGGCTTCTGGTGTGATGAATCATTGACGCCAATGCAGAAAGGGGCTGTCGAAATGCACGGAAGTTGTTCGAGCCATTTCTTACTTGCCACCAAAGAACTTGCGCCAGCCCGAAGGTTCCGGAAACTTGACGCCGTTTTCCGTTAGTTTCACAAATGCCTTGCTAAAGTCCTGGAACCACAAATCCTCGTCTTTCGCATACATTTCGACATATGGCTTGAACTTGGGGTCTTGGATCAGCACCATGTCGGACGGTAGCATCATCAGCTTCCCGGTCGGATCCTCGTACTGCATGGGACCATTCCACTTCTTGATGGTCCACTTGTTCTCGATTAATTCACGGAAATACTCGTTCGAGAATGTCCACTCGGCATTGGTCCATGGACCACTGTAGCCACTGCGCGAGGGGTAGCAGCGGCCAATAGCATGGGCACCAATGAGTGCGACAATGTCGCGGTCGTCAAAACCCATGCGGTAAAACACATCGCGCACGTGCTGCGCTGTTTTTTCTTTACTGCCCATATCAGGAGCTGGCAAACGGCCGTCGGGGGTCTGTGTTGGCTCGTTGCCGCTCTTGGCATCCGGTCGACCTAAGCGGAAAGGGATCTCGGGGCCGCCCATCTCTTCAATCATCGTGACACCCGCTAACACGTAGAGATCAGCATGCGTAATCTCCGGGTGATTTTTCTTGACCTTCTCCAATGCCTTGACAGCTAAGTCTAGGCCAGCGTTAGCGCGGTAATTGATTTCCGGGGCGAAGCGGATGGTTCCACCCGAGGAACCACCGGATCCATCGCGCTTGTCGTAGGTACCACTCGCGTGCCACGCGAGACGCACAAGCGTGGGGCCCATGTAATTGTCTTCGTCATAGATTCCAACGATTTCCTTCTTAATCGCGTCAAGGTTGACAGCTTTCTCGCGCGCGTTCACCAAGTCGGTCAGGGCCCAGCCACTCACGGCTGCTACACCTGCGGCAGCAAGAACGGCCGTACTCGACTGCTTCGTGGAGTTGCTGACGCGAAACTGCGATGAGGTAAAGCTTCGCGTCTTGGCGGAGGACGCAGCGCAGAGGCTGGCACGACGGAACGTGGAGGGGAACATTGGAACTTGAGTTGTATATGGAAAAATCGCGAATGATTGAACCTATGAACCTATAGGCAAGTAAACCATGATCGGACATGGTACGGATCCGAGACCAAAGTGTGCAATGATGTCCCACCCCCGGGATCTCTTTCATTTTAAACGCTAGATTTAGAAATTGGTGAGACATGTGGGTTTTCAAAACACTTGATTTAGTTAGGATGACGAACAAACGCTCGCACCCATTATGCAAGTAAATCTAAGACCTCTGTTAATGTGGAGTGAGGGGTACGCCGCGCGAGCACCAATTCACTCACTCTACTCGAAGAATAAAACGACAACCGTTGTGTCATCGTGGCGACGGCGTCGAAGGCTTCCAGGAGGCAGACTCAGCAGCTCCTGGTACGCCATGCCGTAACGCTTTGCGGCTTTCTGGAGTACACGCTCGACCAGCGCACGACCAGCTAGATCGTGATTTCCGCATAAAGCCTGCTCATGGACAATCTCGACAGCTTCTTCGTTGCTAAGGTAATCCCAGAGCCCATCCGAGCCAATAATGAGAAAGTTGTCCCCTTCTTCCAATTTGTGCGGCTTGATCTCCGGGGTAGCCGTGATGTAGGGCGGCGTGTACGGTGCTGCAAAGTGGCGACCAGCGGTCCGATCACCATTTATGTAAGGCGGACCATTGAACTCTGGATGCTTGAGCGAAAAATCGCCGAGCGCTCGTGTAGGCTGCAGCGCACCCTTCACGTAACACGAGTCGGGATGTCGGCACGTAAACACATTTGCCTCCCCCGGGTGTTCCATTTGGAGCTTTTCTTGCTCCGACTTGACCATTGCGTTCTGATCGTTACTAAGAGGTTCAGCCACCATTTTGTTGGTGTCCTTGTCCATCTTTCCCAGCACGGCACGGATGTCGCCAGCATTGGCAACATGAATGGTATTCTCATGCACGTATGCCAAGCACGCGCAAGAGCCGCACCGCGCCACAGCTCCAAATCCCAGCCTAAAAGCCGACGCAACGTCCGCCATGAGATCACGATCAGTGCGTCCAAACGCACGCTGGATAGCAGCAGCCACTCGCACGTCCGAGACCGTCGTCTCGTCTTCTTGGGCCGGCTCGTTCGTCCCCGGTTTGTACAAATAGGACAGCTCCTTCTGCACATTACCAATCAGTCGTTTTCTCGCATACTCAGAAACTTGCCATCCGCCTATAGTAATAGCAAGGAAAATTGCTTAGAGGAAAGCGATGCATTAAGCTCAAGTAACGCCGTCGAAATACCGTACCATGACCATCCAGCACAAGAGCAAATACGTCTCCTGAAGCGGTCGTCTCCACGGCATACTTGTCCTCGATGGGGAAATTAGCCTTGTACGACGCACTACTGACTCGTGTCGCCCGCGATTTGAAAATGGGTGCAGAATCTTCGCGCTCTAACGGCACGGAAAAGGCTCCGTTCACTTCGGGTGGAACGTAACGAGCGTCACACTGTGCCTCCAAGTGTGCTGTTTTCACGTCGCTGAGCTCTGAGTGAACGAGCGTCAGCACTGATAATCCCAAACCGCTTAGAAGCAGTGCATGAGGCAACGTGGAGCTATGAAACTGAAGCACATTGAGCTAATGAGGAGTAGAGTCTCAGCTGAAGTTCTTGAAGTAATCGGGAAGCAGTAAAAAACAGTACAAGCGCAGAGAGATAAAGTATGCACGAACCTGTTCACTTTGTCTACGCGCCAAGCGCGCCACGTATCGCGCAGCGAAAAGTCGCATGCTACTTTTGTCGAATTGCAATCTGATTGGATGGATTGACCAAATCGCAAATCTTTTAGGAACCTCCCGATTTTTTGGGATAGGTATAAGCCATGCCAAGCGCCGCTTTCATTACACTTGGGCCGACTCTACTCCTACTCTTGCGTTATGTCCTTTGCTGGACTGGAACCCTCATCTCCCAGTCCCGTGGGGGGCGGTTGGACTTGTAAATGTTCTAGATCACTGACATTATAGGTGGTGATTCGTAAGAATTGGAAGAAAGAAAATGTATCAACAAATGCTGAATAGTTCAATTGTTGTTGTTTTTGTTAAGGGCGTGACTGGGTACACACACCCCCTTTGCTGCGTACACCTTCCCTCCCTTTTATGTGAGGGGTGTGTGTGTGACACCAGACTCTCCCCAAGCAACGCCGCTTCTTGCACAAAGTGATTCGTTGAAAAACGGCTAGGTGTGGGTCATTTTCACTCAGTCTATTCTTGCAGCGTTATTAAGTGCTGGAACGTGGGGAGAGGCGCCTTTGGTGGACTCCATAGATTTAGACAGATGGGTGGCGGCTTTAAGGTTTTGCACTCCCTCAGGTGAACTGGTGTTGCACGTTAAAGCCAAACTGTATCCATTTCACGCTGGCGACGAGCTGTGACGAATGCAACGTCATGCTCTTTCGTAGGTTAGAGTCCCTAGCCTAAACATGAACCCATGCATTACTCTCTGCTTCTGCCACGCTGGTCATCCTCCTCTTTGATCCTACTCGGCAGTGACCTTGACGCTTGGGTAGCGTTCCAGCGACTCGTCCCACGTGGCTAAGCCGTTAACTAACTTTCTCACCTCGGAGCCAATAGCATCCGCACCTGCGCGGTCGAGTCACGCTCACGCAGTGTCACTTGGCGGTCCTCGACTGTGTCAAAGTTGATCGTGACGCCAAATGGAATGCCTAGCTCGTCTGCGCGGGCGTACTTGCGGCCGATAGCGACGCTTGACGTGTCCACCTTGCATTCGAGAGTCTCCGCCACAAACACCTTCTCGAGCTCCTCGGCGAAGTCGTCAAAGACCGAGTTGTTGCTCAGCGGTAGCACAGAGACCTTGATGGGCGCGATCAGAGGCGAAAAGGACATGACGCCGCGCTTTTCGTCCCCCCCACGGGTCGAAAAGTTGTGCTCAAAGATAGCCGTCAGCAGCCGGCCAATGCCAAAGGAGGGCTCGATGAGCGATGGAACAAACTTCTCTTCACTCACCATATTCTCTACCACCTTAATCGCTACCATGTCGCGCTCAAGCTTAAACTCTTAGTCATCGCACAGTGGGCCGAGGGTAGCCTCGCCCTTGGCAGTCAACTCGTCTTCTGACGAATCACTTTGTGCAAGAAGCGGCGTTGCTTGGGGAGAGTCTGGTGTCACACACACACCCCTCACATAAAAGGGAGGGGGTGTACGCAGCAAAGGGGGGGGGGTGTACCTAGTCACGCCCTTTTGTTAAATGGTAGTCCGTATTCTATTTAGCTTACGGGAGTTAGTTACTATGCAGCATTTGGCATAGTACTATCCCAATTATCTAGTGGGTCCTCCTAGGATCCGCGAATATTCTGATGCTCATCCATGGTATCGTCGCCCTTGTACAGTCCCCATGGTTCTCATACTGCGCGACGGCGCCCATGTGTGATGCGCTACGTCCATAAGTGGCTGAGGAGTTCGCCGAGTTCGTCGCGTTCGCGGAAACTCAAACAGGAAAAGTCGTCGAGATACTTCAAAATGACGACAGCTGCGAGTATACGTCGGGCTCGATGGCCAAGTTCTGTAAGAGTCGTGGTATTGTACAAATTTTACGTCTCCATACACGCCCCAATTGAACGTAGTTGCTGATCGGATGACCGAACGCTGGTGGAATGTGCGCGCTGCATGTCGGAGCATGTTGGCTAGGCCAAGTGGTACTGGGGTGAAGCAGTGATGATGGCTATTTTCCTCAGAAATCGTTGTCCCAAACGTGCCATTAGCATGGACAAGTCGCCGTACCAAGTTTGGGCCGGGAAGACCACAGTAGGAGAATTTGAAAGGTGTTTGGTTGCCAGTGCGTATGTGACGGTCCCGAAGCAGAAACGTAGCACATTGATGCTCGAGCAATGAAGTGTCGTTTCTCGGGTACTCAAAACACGAAAAGCGTACCGTTTCGAAGAGATCAAGAATCTTCGTGTACTGATAAGCCGAGACGCGCAGTTCATGGAAGACATCTTCGACGGTGGAAAACGAAGTTACGATGAAGAGAATGCCGCCGAATTAGAAGAAGCGACAGATCAAGAAGCATCTTCCGAGGATGAAACGATGAAAAACACCGCGCCATATCAAGATTTTGAGCCCGACATCAAGCGACACCAGCGAAGCCGTCCATAGAAGAAGCGGTGGGGATTGCATGGATCAAGCGTCAAAGCCGGCCACAGACGCTGGAAGATATGTCCGCGGTCGAAAATGTTCAAGGAGAAGATTTTGAAGTGGTCTACGTTGTAGATTCAGTCCGACCACATTCAAGTCGGTGATAGCAATCCAGCAACGTGGCCAAGTGGAAGAAAGCGTGTGACTCTGAAAGCGGCTCTCTCCTCAAGAACAATAACTTGTCGTAGGTACCATTGACCCAAGGTCGGAATCGGTGATTGCTTCGCATCAAGTAAAACCAAGCAGGAGATCGAACGGTTCAAGGCGCAACTCGAAGCTAATCCTTTTCGCAGAAATATGGCGTTGACAATGAAGAATCTTTTGCACCAGTTGATAAGTTCACGACAATCAAAACCCTGTGTCCTTTTGCACATCGAACATATTTCCTCCATTTTTGATGAACTATCTATCACCCTTCGATGGTTACATCCCGTCCTCATCGTACACTGATTTTGCTCAGTCTATCAACCAAGTACAGTTTAACAGTGCACCAGATGGATGTTAAGATGGCTCTTCTGAACAGGCTACTTGACAAGACATCTACATGGTGCAGACGACGGACGGATACAATGATGTGGAGCACCCGGACCACGTCTGCCATCTCAAGCGCTCGCTCTACGGACTGAATCAGTCCCACAAATGTGGAACTAGACCATCGACAAGTTTATGTTCAAGAAGCGTGAAGCTGATCACTGCATCTACGTCAAGTGGGATGATCGCGACATGATCTTCGTTGCTCTCTATATTGAAGGTCTGGTGCTCTCAAGCAACAACGACTAGCCGCTCAAGTCAATAAAAAGACGCTAAGTGAACGCTTTGACATGACCGAGGGGGGCCTGGCTGCCTCAAGCATTTCCTCGGCAAATAAATTGAACAAGATACATCAAGAAGAGATTAGTGTGCCAGATCAAGTTTTCGAAGGAAATCTTGGAGAAGGTTAGCGTGGAGAACAGCAGCCCTGTCAAGACCATTCATGAGCCAGGACTAAAGTTGACCGATGCCCTGTACGAAGGTTGATGCAAACACAAAAAACATGTCAAATGCCGTATTATCGTAATGCTGTCGACTGGCTAACATACCTCATGGTTGGGACTCGGCCGGACCTAGCTGCTTCAGCGGGAGTTCTCAGTCAGTTCGTGACTGATGCGTGTCCCACACACTGGCAAACCCTCAAGCGTGCGTTCCATTACATTCAAAGCACAAAAACGCACCGCATTGAGTTTAAGAAACAAGTGAAGTAGGACACCACGGTTTTGGGCTGGCGACGTAGAAAGAGACATAAACGGTGGATGCATCATCTGGAGAAGCAAGAAGCAGCGCACGGTGGCGACGCCATCAACGGAAGCGGAATACATGGAATTAACGGAAGCTGCTGAGAACTGATCCGGCTCAAGGCATTTGTTTGTGAGCTCGGCGAAATAAAAGACGATGATCCTGTCAAGATCTTTGAGGACATCAAGGTGCAATTGCGCCGGCCAAAAACCCCGAGTTTCAGCTCCTGAGTTAGTCCTTGCTGCTGTTATCCTCACTTCGGTTGACGAGCGCGCTCCTGGGAATGACGTACCTGACCGCCTGATCCATGTGTCTGCCATTGTGTTCCCGAAGCCTTTGCTGTTTGTGTGCTTGACCCTGGTTCTGTCGTGCTGCCGCAAACTATCACGTCAACATCGTGGTCATTTTTTGCTCCGTGAATGTTCGTTTTCTCCTGTAGGTTGCTGAGGAACCTGCTGTAACGGGTACCCCCGACAATTCTCGCTGAAATGGATATCTTTTACAATCGTCGCGTTTGCTCGAAATCAGCTGTCCTCCCTGCGTGGGCGCATGTCCGCCACGCCGGCGATAACGCCATTCAAGCGAAATTGTATCCGAAGTACCATATTTTGGTGATTGTTCAAATCTGCCTCCATAAAGAAAATTCATCACCCGCTGGTAATTTGAGTACAACGCGCACCATACAATGAAACAGCTCTTGTGATCCGTGTTGGTAAAAGAGCTGTTTAAAGTGACTCACTACTTTCTGTCGTGAGTGACACGCTTTCCCGTCAACTGCCTCCTCTGATCTCTGTGTTAATCTTGTCTCACCGTGGTTCCCTGCCGCTGCCGTCTCATTCGCTCCGGTGAGCTCTCCTTGCATACTTCGCCTACCCCAAACATCGGTAAACTGGCTTCTGTTACAACTGATTGATTCTTGGAGCCTATCTTCTTGAGCCTGTTATCCTGATTGCCTCCTTTGATCACATCAAGGTGTGCTGAATTGCTCTTTTCCTTCCACGTGACTTCTCTATTCTGTATATATGAGCATTTATAAAATGGGGCACGGATAGGAGCTCTGCTTCGTCCATTATAGCATCCTTTTTAAGTGTGATCACCCGTTGGATACAAGAAGCGAATGTGGTGGAGTCCATTTCAAAATATAACACCGAAGGTCCGGCCGGAACTGAACTACCATCGGGCCCAGCCCACCAACTTACGGGGGGGGGGGTATCCCGCGAACCTTCGCCTGGGTGCCGATCGGGTGACCGATCGGCATTGAAGGACACCGAGTCCGATTTGTCTTGCGTCTCACTTTGTGTACCCTTTGGTGTGGTTGGCTACACACTCGGTGGGACGTCACTTAGTGAAGACCTTCGTGGTGGGGCGGCTGATCAAAGTTTTGACGCTTGATCAGGCGTTACCACGGCGCCCGGAATGCCGACTAACGGAGGGGGTCCTCCGGCTGTCCTTGACTGCTTGTGTTTCTGCTCACCTTGTGTACCCGACGGCTTGGGCGTGGATCGCTCTCCAGGTGGCGGGGATGTAAACACGACAATTCCTTGATGCAAGATTGGGGAAACTTGTAACGAAACGACCTATGTGCTGATCAGGCGTGATCAGGTACAATCAAGCTTGAATCAGGTGTGATCAGGTTTGATCAGCAGTGATCAGGCTTGATCAGGATTGATCAGGGGCTAAAAGTCGATGATCAGGACCGCCGGCCTTTGATCAGGGGATGATCAGATTTGGTGATTAATGTAGTCGATTTTGTACAAGTTGGCGCGATCTGCGAATTGTTGATCACGGAGCGCGGTTGCAGATCGATGATCTTGTGGTGATCAGTGGAGGGGTACTTGATCAGGCAGCGGAAATCTTCACCACCCGATCACGGAGCCTCTGGAGTCTTAATCAGCTAACAGAATACCCTATCTTAATGTATTCTTAGCCTAGACCTACGAGGGGGGGTCGATCAGCTACGGGCTGATCGATAGTTTCCACTAAAAATACACTTAGAGTTCCCATGGGGCGCTTAGAGCAGCCGAACTCTAGGGGCCGAAAAACGTGGACCAATGGGGGAAGAGGTGAGAACACTAGGCTCGATCACTTTTCCCAATACCAAATACCTTTACGAAATAACCACTGACATAGCGGGTGGAGTTGAGGGTGAGTTCCACAGACCTTTACGTCTGCCGGTGGGCCAAAAAGGGCACGACGTGCTCCCGCCCGGACGTAAAGGGTGCGTATGCAAAAGAGAGGGAGGCGCGAAGAGATCACGCCTCCCTCTCGGTGATCTTACAAATCGGACGCAAAAGGAGAACTTTATTATTGCTTAAATCCTAAGAACTACCAATTACCTAATATCAACCAATCAGATCTGTCCATTCCAGCGTCCAGTCAACCTGATTTTATCCGTCGTTCGCCGCTGTTCGTCGGTGCTCGTCGGTGTTCGTTAGGTACCTGTACATAGTCGTACCTCTTCACGACGCCCCGTCTATGTCCCGTCCATGTCCGCACAGTTGTGCCGACTGTTGTACTGACTGTTGTGTCAACAGTCGTACCGGCTACTGTACCAACTATCGTACCGACTAATATATCGACTATTGTACAAACTATGGTACTGACTATTGTACCAACTGTGGTACCGCAAAAATTGTAGTATGATTTACCACACCTTGGCAGGTACTGATTTGGGTGTACCACTTCTGGGGCACTTGATCCAAAAATCCAACGAAAAGATAATCCAATGAAGTCGATCTGCAAATGGAGCGGAAATCGTCACTCCAATTGCGGGTAAAATCTGGCACTTGACTGCACGCAGCAGTGAGTAATCCAGCCAATAGAGTTTCTAGGTCTTGACTGCAAAAGCATTGAGTAAACCAGCCAATAGATATTTGGCACTTGACCGCAGATCGTAGTGAGTAACCCAGCCAGTAAAAACACGTTCCAAACGTGGCGGGAGTTGAAGGGCGAGTGAACGTAATGGGAGCTTCCCGTCGTTAGACTTCCGGTGGAGCTCTGTTGTGGGGAAGCGTACCGTAGATTTTGTGATCAACTGTGGGGAAGCGTACCGTATATTTTGTGGCCAACTGTGGGGAACATGGACGGGCCATCCGGGGAAGACGAGACGCCTGGTACAGGTACCTAACGGTAAGCGACGGACGACTGAGATATCAGGTTGATTGGTCGATGGAGCACATCAGGATGGGTAGATCTGATTGGTTGATATTAGGTAATTGGTTGATTTTAGGATATAAGGAATAATAAAGTTCTCTTTTTGCGTCCTATCAGCAAGATCACCGATTGGGACGGCGTGATCACCTTGCTCCCCCTCTCTTTTTCATATGCACCTCTACACGTCCCGGGTGGGAGCCCGTAGTGCACTTTTTGGCCCACCGGCAGACGTAAAGTTCCTGAGAACTCGTCCTCAACCCCTCCCGCTGTGTCAGCGGCACATTTTTGCAAAGTCTACTGGGAGGGTGATCGAGCCCAGTGTTCTTACCTCTTCCCGCATTGGTTTGCATCTATCTCCTAGAAGTTCGGCTGCTTTAAGCGCCCCTTGGGAACTCTAGGTGGATTTTTGTGAAATTGGTCGATCTACGCATAGAAAGTGCAGATCGACCCCTTCCTTTTAAGTTTAGGCTAGGAATACATATTATATTGGGTATTTCCTTAGAGATATAGGCTTAAGAGGCTCGGCAATCAAGTGGTGAAGACTTCCGCCACGTGATCTAGTACCCCTTCGCCGGTTACCACTAGATCGACACCGTCAATCTGCGATCATCAACCCGCAATCTCGCCTATTCGTACAAGATCAACAAGGTCGATCTGTGACCTACGATCAACAAGATCGATCTATGACATACGATCAACTAGATCGATCTGTAATCATCGATCATCGACCTTGATCATCGATCAGTGATAATCCAAAATCTCGTCGATTCAGCGCAAGATCAAATAGATAAATCATCGATCATGGCCTTGATCATTAATCAGTGATCATCCGAAATCTCGTCTATTCAGCGCAATATCAACTAGATCGATCTGCGATCATCGATCATCGATCTGCGATGTCTGGTCTCCAGTTTATCCCGCGACCTCAAGTCGGCGATTTTTGGCACCTGATGGACACCCGTCGATCTGCTACAAATTCATCTGCATCGGAATTGCACGGATCTACGTCCCAGTCACCTGGAGAGCGACCCACGCCCAAACCGTCGGGTACACAAGGTGATCAAGACATAGTCCTGTCACAGGACAACCGGAGGACCCCCTTCGTTAGTCGGTAGTCCGGGATCTGTGGGAACGCCTGATGGAACCTCAAAAATTCTGATCAGCCGCTCCACCATACTGTCCTGGATTAAATGAGTAAGAGGGGACCGTCCGACTTCTGATTTGAAATGCTGGGAACGTGAGATCATCCCTCTCAGAGCCTTGATGAAGCATAGCCACCTCTTCAGTCACTGCCTCCATTGTAGAAGTATTGAGTGCTTGGATAGATCCATATACTGATTTTTCAACACATTTTTACCATTGTTGCATTGCGATTTAACCATCCGCTGAAGTACTTTGCCATTACAGAAATGTCGATTACCATCTTCTTTTTCAACCCAGTTGTAATGTGGTGGAGCGGCTGGTAAAATTTTGAGGCTTGGACAGTCGTTCCCACAGCGCCCGGACTACCGACTAACGAAGAAGCCCCTCTGGTTGTCCTGTGAAAGGCTTATGCCTTTCTTACCTTGTGTACCCGACGGTTTGGGCGTGCGTCTCTCTACAGGTGACTGGGGACGTATATCAGTGCAATCCGATGCAGATCAAGCGAATTCGTAGCAGATCGACAGGTGTCGATCTGTTGAAAAATCGCAGATTGGAGATCCCGGGGAAAAACTGGGTATCGAAGATCGCAGATCGATAATCGCAGATCGCAGATCGACACTGTCGATCTAGTGGTAACCGGCGAAGGGGTACTATATCACGTGGCGGAAGTCTTCACCACTTGATCGTCGGGCCTCTTAAGCCTAGATCGCTAAGTAAATACCCAATATATTTGTATTCCTAGCCTAAACTTAAGAGGAAGGGGGTCGATCTGCACTTTCTATGTGTAGATCGACGGATTTCACAAAAATCCACCTAGAGTTCCCAAGGGGCGCTTAAAGCAGCCGAACTTCTAGAGGAAAGATGCAAATTAATGGGGGGAGAGGTGAGAACACTGGACTCGATCACCCTCCCAGTAGCCTTTGCAAAAAGGTGCCGCTGAGACAGCGGGCAGGGTTGAGGACGAGTTCTCAGGAACTTTATGTCTGCCGGTGGGCCAAAAAGTGCACTACGTGCTCCCGCACGAGACGTGTAAAGGTGCGTATGCAATGAAAGGGAGGCGCGAAGTTATCACGCCGTCCCAATCGATGATCTAGTTGATCGGACGCAAAAAGAGAACTTTATTATTCCTTATATCCTAATATAAACCAATTACCTAATATCGACTAATCAACTCTACCCATCCTGATATGCATCATCGACCAATCAACCTGATATCTCAGTCGTCCGTCGCTTACCGTTAGGTACCTGTACCAGGCGTCTCGTCTTCTCCGGATGGACCGTCCATGTTAACAACAGTTGACCCCAAAATCTTCTATACGCTTCTCCACAGTAACCTGGGATAAGTATTGCTACACCCATCTTCAGTGACTAATAATTCTGTGCTTTCACGTTGACGGTCTGACTGTCCGCTCGTTAGTCATTCCACGATTCTTTCCACCTCTGTTTTCCCTCGTTGGTTGCGGGTATGGGACCGGTTCAGTCCAGGTTTGGATATTTGGTTCCTTCCGTTGGGACATACTTCTTCTCTCCTCGGCCTGATCTGCACTACCTACTTTTTTTCATTTTTCTATGACATGCATACTCCTATATTTTGCCCTATGTCCTATTGGCTTTCAGGTAACCCACGTCCTCGTTTCGGACTCATATTCGTGCTTCAGGTCCTTTCTCCCCGGATGTGGTGGGCTTCTTCCCGGTAAAACACCATGTCCGCGGCCGTCAATTGACCCGTCTAATTCGATATTGTTCATTTTGTCGATAAAGTTGGTGAACTTCTTATTTCATCGTCTGAATGCTTTGAAGGTCTGCTACCTCGCTCTTGTCCACTTGTTCTACCGTGAGTTTAATGGAGTTCTTGCTATAGAGGAGGCGCAAATACGCATGTGGTGACCAATCTCCCACGACGCAGTTACGACGCCCTTCCAGTGTGATATCTATCCCGCCTCTTGGTTATCATCTTAACGGTCGCAAACCGTCTTACCTTTAATCTCCTTAAGAAGGGCATTTCGAAGTTTATGGGTAGATTTTTGATACGGTACAACTACTTCACGTACTTTTGGGTCGCGTCTCGTGTAAAAAGTAATTTAAACAATGCTTGGAATGACTATAACTGATCATGTTGAAATTTCCTAAAGTTGTGCTATACATGGTTTTTTATGTAGCCTCCATGCTCTGATACACCTCTATGACTCGTGGCTGTCCATAACTAACAATTTTGTCACTAATTGTAGTCGGTCCGAGTTTTTCATTAGACTGCGTAAGAACTCTGGCATCTGTTGCGTATTTGTCGTTATTTTTCCTTGCATTATCTCCCAATCATCTGTAATCCTTTCTTTCAAGGTAATTATCTGTTCGGAACCCCTTCTATTCACTCAAACACACCTTGGTGAGTTCAGTTGGTCATTCGGTTCGTGTGCTTAGACTTTTTTGGGGGCAGGGCTATCACCCACAAAACGTTTTGGTAATGCCCACAATTTTCGCCCACAATTTTGTAATTGCACCCAAAGTGGCAAATTTAACATTGAGTGGAGTTTGAGCATCTTAAAGGGAAAGATTCAATCCGTGACAGACTTCGAGACACCGCACGTGCGCCTTGCGGTTAAAGGGAGCGCGTATATTTGGCGAGAATCAAGTGAGTGAAAGTAGTGCTTGTACGTCGTATTTCTTGTCTCGATCGCTTCTTGGGTCCCGATTGAGCGCTTCTTTTCAAACTGTCAGGCCAAGTGCGGCGATGTGGTGTTGGGTACGGCTGTAATAGCCAAAACAACGACGCCGCATTAGTGTCAGATGTTCACGTTCGGCATCAAGAAACCAATGTAGATGATGACAACGAGAGTGCAACATCTTTGGTCAAGTCGTTTCTACATCGATTCGGGATGGGATACGACCAGAACGATGCTATTTGGCTCACATTAGCCATGTGTGACTCCCGGACAGGAGATCATGTGCAATCTGGTGAGGTTCTCGTGTCAGTAGACATTCTACGAAATGTCTTACGGACATACAAGTGGCGAGAGTGGTCGAAGCGTCTCCATCTTACTGCGATGTGGAATCCGTGCTATGTATTGGAACCTGTGATTTGCCCACGTATTACCGCACCTTTGAGTCCTTCTTCCTTGCCACTATCTTGTTGACGCTGCTCTTGTTTTCTGGAACGCTATTTAACGCTCTTTCAATTGTTCGAGTTCGTGCCCCTTGGGAATTATTGTTTTTTTTATAGTAGCCATGTTTCTACTACTCCTCATGCATCCTATCTATCGTTGCCGTCAAGCTGTTATCCGCGTGATGAACAAAAGATGACGTAAATGCGTCGAGAGGAAGCAGAGGAAACAAACGGTGACAAGCAAGTCGAGACAGAGGAAATGACTGATCCGCTTATATATGGACCAACTACTGTACTGTGTGAGTGCGAAATGGTACTTCAACAACATTTTAGCCAATCAAGGAGAGAGTTAGGCATACGAGCCTTCCACGTTGTTGCCCAATACTAAGGGCAAATATACATTTGTTTCTATAAAAAGATATATATAAAAAATGACAAACTTATTTGCCCGCCTGATTTGCATATTTGCCCGGCACTCTTGTCCTACCCCTACTCCTACCCATTCAGCAATACCAATATGTCGTCCTAGTTTACCGTGATATTTAACCTTGAATGTAAGTATATAAAAGCTTTTACTTAGATGAAAAAAGGTGGATGTATAAGCTCACTGGCCCAAATGTCTAAGCTCACTGTCCCTATAAATAAAGGAATGGCCCTATAATAGGGTCGCCCTACCCGCACCCCCTCCACCCTAGGGGCACCCCACGTGACTTTCGACCAATAGAATTAGCTTCTAGACGAAACATTGACAAGGAAGATTTTATGCACATGCTGCGCATTCCTCCTGGCGCTTACGCCAATTTCCCTAAAAGGCTATTATTGATTGACCTAAAGAAGAAATAGAGTTATAGATAAGCTCTCCCAAGCCGGTCCCCGCCCGGGAGGGCCCTACCAACTTTCTTTTTTATGTTGATGTCTAAACTCACTGCCCCAAGTGTCTAAACATGGCGCAATGGCAAATGGCGCAATGGGAAATAGTGACTTCTTAGAACGTTTCTACTGTAGATATATTTAATTGTAACGTTTCGGCTCTAACTACTCAGGCTGAAAGTGGCCCTTGGCCTTAAATACTCGATTGTCTTCATTACCTTGTCGTAAGAAATGTTAGTCAGGATGCGTGCGCTTAAGGAGGTTCGATCCATCTCCGTAGACGACGGGGTCATCTCTGCCATCACCATGCTGAGCAATCGACAGACCACTAAGACAATAGCATGTGTGGTAGTGATCACGCGTCTTGCGAGGTTTATCGCGTAAACCACCGTAATTTCTTGTCCTCATAATAGAATATACATTTGCAGTATCTCTTGGCACATTGGTAATGGATATCCTCACCATACCGTTCTCGAAACACATCACACAGTAGCGCAGGCACAGCGCCTTGCCAAAAGCTATACGAGCCATCCACAAGCTTATTGGTCCGTCCTTGGTAGCCGCCTTCAAAGGGCATCTGTCGATTTGCGAGCCAATGGAGCTGTCCCGGTAGGTCACGAATTTGATCAACGGCTCCTAGAATATACAAGGCTGCGACGGCACAAAATGCATATCCACCATGAGACTTATTCCATGGTTCACCATCAAATCCGCCTTCATACGTCTGGCAAGACAGCACGTAGTTCAAGACGCCAGACTTTAACTCATCCGTTAATATATCTAACAAACTGGCAATGGCGATGACGCAGTATGCCACGAGTACATCTACTTCACTGCCAACAGAACGCACAATGCGTGAAAAAGATGAGAAACATCAATACTACCATGTGTCACGCACCCTCCATCATGGGCTGTGAAGGCTCCCGAAGCCGCATGTTTCCTTGCAAGGAAGAATCGGTACAGCGACTGCCGGTCTATTGTTTCCAACGCTTCTGGAGTCCCAAGCAATGCAAGCGTAATAAAGGACGCATAGTTGGTGGCTGTGTGGCCTAACTGCTCGGGTCCTCCTCTAATACCTCCATCGTGTTCGTTGGGCGACCCTTTATTATAGGTCCAGTCCTTTGTTTATAGGGCCAGTGAGTTTAGACATTTGGGCCAGTGAGTTTAGACATCCACGAAAAAAGTCTATTCCCTGCATACATTGTGAGACGCTTGATATACGGCTTGATTATAGGGTATGACCATACAGCGTCAGAAGTGAAATTTATATGATAAACTAATTAAGCGTACAAACACTAACACAATATTGTTTACTAGCTAAGTCACTGTTAGCGTTGTCTTGGTGCTGTATGTCAATATAGCTCGAAACGCGTAAGACTCTCGCACAATGTCTGGAAGACACAAGATCGAACATAAGTTACCATCTTTTCGAAACTGCGACAGCTGGAAAAATAAACTCGCGAACGTCTCTACATTGCAATACATGTTTGCTTGTCAATAAACGCAGATGTACGTGGACGTTCATGAACACTGCGTTACACTATAGTAGCGTTGAAGACGATATATTCACTGTATCATTGTGGCCGCATTTTATACTGAAAACGACGCGAACATCGTGAAAGAACATGGCAAGGGATTAAACGAAGCTGCACCCAGTACTTAAACTTTTAAGTTGTAGAAGCAAAATGTTATGTCCACCAAATCTCATTCGAAAATGATGATAATTGTGCTACTTCAACTATATAGATAGCCGCAATTATCTCTTAGAGTTCTCTACGCAGCAAACAGAATATGCTTACGTACCGAGGTTGCACTTTTGAACAAAGTTAAATTCATCTTGCCGATTGTGCATTCGCAATATGGACGAAATATGGAATTAAGTTTGCTCAAAAGTGTTTCTTACCATTTTGACAGAATCCCAGGCGTTTCCAGGCGCGCTCGATAGTATATTCATCGTAGTATCGCCCATCCACTTAGACATACAGCACCAAGACAACGCTAATAGTGACTTACTAGTAAACAATATTGTGTTAGATTTAGTACGCTTGATTAGTTTTTCATCTAAATGAAAGCTTTTATATATTCAGATTCAAGGTTAAATATCACAATAAAGTAAAACGACATATTGGTATTGCTGAATGGGTAGGAGTAGAGGTAGGGCAAGAGTGCCGGGCAAATAAGCAAATCAGGCGGGCAAATAAGTTTTTCCTAAAAAAAATATGGGGGCATTGGATGACTACCAAAACCCGGATAAATCGATTTGACAAAAGTAGTTTGTCCACCCAGGACAAAACAAATTTATCCGCGAGGTTAAATTTGTTGAGACCAAATTTTCGTCTCAACAAATTTATTATGGACAAATTTATTTTCACGCGGCACCCGCGCACCACCAGTGGACGCTGTCAAAATCTTCATCAACGTCACGTCATACCACTCGTTCATATTATTTTTATTGTCAGGGTGGAAAACTTACTGTATGTTCCATGGTCTTCTATTGAGCTGTATATTCGGGGCCCCATTGGACATGGTTTTCAGTATAGTTGCACCATACTTCTTTGCTTACAATTCTAGGCCTTATGGGCCTAGCCCCTATATAAATAACTGGTAATCGTTGCGTCAAGAAGGGGAGTCCTGCGTCAATTGTCGCATGCGAGGAATGACCCTTACGGTCGAGAGCGTGAGGTGCTTGGGCGCGAGGCCAAAGACGGTCGTCATGGACCGCAAAGCCGCCAAGACGGCGTCATAATTATTGAGCGGTTCGCCCATGCCCATGAACACGACGTTGCGAATGCTCGGGAGGCGCGAGGCGTCTACCACCTTCTCAAGATCTCGCCACTCGCCATGTTGGCACTCATGCCCAGTGTTCCCGTGGCACAGAACGAATACGCCATTTGACACCCGACTTGGGAGCTCACACAGAGCGTCGTGCAGCCGTGATGACGCAAGATCACGGCTTCGATGTCATGGTCATCTTGTAACGTGAGAAAGAGCTTGATCGTTCCATCGCTCGCGTGGACTTTACGCCAAATGGACGTGGTCAAGGGCACAAACGCGGGCGCTTGACTACTGATATTTTGCGGTAAAAACTGAGGGTACGTTTTCTCAACTTAAGGTTTTGGTGGTCAACCTACTTAAAAATATTTATTTTTGGGCAACAACTCAGATTTGTCAGGGGCAGACAAAAACCATTTGTTTTCCCCGTTTATCCGGGTTTTGGTAGTCATCCATTAGCAAAACATTTTGTGGGTGGTTGCCCGACCCAGACTTTTGGATTAAAAAGGAAACCAGATGACCGATGATGGTGAGGTGTTTGGACCTTGTCCCTGATAACATGCCTTTTTTACTTCCACACCGTTCAACTCATCGTTTGAGTCTGAACGACTAACTTAAAAAGGTGCACCAATCGCTTTTGGTCTTCCACCATCAAGCAAGGTAGTTGACACCCGTGAGGTAGTACACTATTCCTCTTCTCTTTTGGTTTCTGTCAATCTTAAAAAAAACTTTTTCATCAAATATAGCCACGTGGACTCAATTTTGCAGCATTTGTTAACCCTTGATTCAAAGAATGCGCTAGATCTTGAGGTGCCATGTCGCCGGTAGGAATGGGCTAGCCTGTCAGGTTGGAAATTTGTTCCTCTTACCTCATTTCACCATGACTATCTGGTGTGACTCCTATTTCTTTATCTTTACCCCTTGCCAACTATGAGGTTCTCTGAGTCTATTTCTCTTGCTGTGAGGATACGACTCCATCTCCTGCCCACTCTGTAGCCTCCCCGGGATCCTTCCCCGCGGGTGGCATACTCTTATAAACTGGAGTTCCTGGCTACTTACGCTTAATCAGTGCAAATTGACCGAACCAACCCGTCCTACCGAAGCTCCCAGGAGCTGCACCCAAATCGAGGTGAATTTCGACAGGAATAGTCGAGCATTCCACGATCAATAAACTTGAGTCCAGTACCTGAAAACATGGTATTTGCACTAGTTCATCTGTTGTTCGAACCCTGTGAGCGCCTATTGTGCCCAACCCGTAATTTGGGGATATCTACGTGACAGAATCGGGATTGAAACTGAATATATTTCTTGGTGCATCCCTTACTTCATAGATACCACGGAACACGCTCTATGTGGCTCCAAATGTCTGAATATACCAAGCAAGACTTTTAATATTTAGGACGAAAAGAGGAGCGCCTGTGATAGGACTATCAAATTAAGATTTCAACGGGCAAAAATTCTGGACATCGCCAGTCATTGACAGAAAATTAATTATACTTGGTCTATTGTATCGCTGTGAGGCAATTAAACTTGTCTCCCGAGAAATCAGAAATCAATCACAGCAAAAAGGGAACTGAGTCCACCGCAAAAAATGGAACGTAGCTTTTTGAGCTGTACGCATGCCCAATATTTCTTGAAAAAAATATCCGAGCAGTGACTTTAGATAGTTGCAGATGATAGAAGCGAAGCGCACATATATCAAGGTAATTCTGCGAGAAGGCAAAAATTGGCATTATCTAACATAGGGTGAGGTCGTATTACATAACAATTCCCAGACGACATGGTCAATGGATTCATGTATGGACAATTCTTCGTACCGTATGTAGTGCACAGCTATGAATGCAGAAAAGGAAAATCATCTTCGTGGAGAAACCATTTCGATAAATGAATGCAGACGTCCGGTACTGCGGACAATCGCAATGCGGAGGCAACGATGGTCAGACAACGCGGTTAAATGGGACACCACTATAGGTTAGGGCTGTCAATGGGTCGGTATGGGTCGGGTCGACGGGGTTTCCTACCCGACCCGGCCGTTTTTGGGTCGGGGAATTGTGGCCCGACCCGAACCAGTCGCAATGGTCGACCCAGAACCCGACCCGACCCAAAAATTAACCTTTGACCCTGCACGACCCGACCCAAAAACTAAATCTTTGACCCTGCACGACCCGACCCATTTGTAATCTATTCCTGACCCGTCCCGATCCGACCCATTTGTAATCTATTCCTGACCCGGCCTGATCCGACCCATTTATAATCTATTCCTGATCCTGCACGACCCGACCGCTTTGTCATCTGTAGCCGGTGCGTATACGCACGGTGCGGCTAGCGCACAGAGGAAGACTTTCCTTAAAGCGGCGTTCGCCGCTACTTAGCCGATACACCCTTATTAAGGGCTTAGTAGGAGAGAGCTCTCCTACTCGGGGCCAAGATTCCCGGGTTAGTTTACTGTAGCCTTTGCTAGTGCCTTAACGGCAAGGCTCCCTTACTAAGGGTGTAGCTAAGGGGAGGGCTCCCCTGACGCTACGGCACTCACTACACGCACGACCGGTCGAGGTCGTGCGTCTGTAAGATAGAGTGAAATGTAAACTGAATATATTTAATATGTAATTAGCCTAAATTAATTTAAACTAATATAAACTATATGTAATACTAAGTAGAATATTCCTCATTCGTACCTAGCTAAAATGTAGTGTACACACCTGTGTACTGACACGTGGATGGCTGACACACCACCACACCAAGGGCCCACGCCCTGATTGGTTAAAATAACCAAAGGTTCGAAACCTTTCAACCCGGTCAATACTGACCTCAACCGTGGTGTACTCATGTACACCAACACTCTGTGCTACCCGAATGTAACCCCGTTACATCCTCCCCCATCAAGACTATTGCTTACGCAATAAACAAAATTTTGTTGGAGAACTCCAACGCCATACCTCTGGCTGTCCACTGTACACCCTCAGCGGTGCTATGGACGCAAACTATTCCGACAGCTCGGAAGTGGACGCCCTTGGGGAGCTCTCCCCAACGGCTGGCAATGTTGATAGCGCCGAACGGCGCTATCAGCCATCCGACCCATTCTCCACACGTGGGGAAAACGCACTAACTCGTGCGCCACCGTTACCCGCTAGGGGTGATACCTCCAGGTTGCCACAGGCAACCACCACCAATGAACCGTCCTTGGTTCAAGAGGCCCGACGTGCCGGACGGGCACGTAAGGGACCTCGATACCCTCAAAAGAGGGATACGAACGCGGTCAAGAGGGGTTTAGCCTCTTATACCCCTGGACCAGCGGCTATACTGCCGCGTGAAATTGCGCATCGGAACCAACTCCGGGCCCGGTTACTAACGCCCAAACATTATTCCGTTAAGTCCTACCGGACGCGCCTCGGGAAACAGGCACGCGGTCCCTCGTGGATATTCTCCGCGAGATTCCCCTTGTTCTCCTGAGGGACGAAAGCGTCGAAGACGCAGAACAGGCGTTCCGCGCCTGGGCGGAAAGGGATAAAAACCTCCCCAGTTTCGATGCGCTGTACAACAGCTTTTCCGAACACGACGTTCGGGTAGAGAGAGCGCTACGCTTGGCCTATGCTTAGGCCAAAGCGCAAGGGAAATTGCCTGCCTCCTATTATACGCGCTATGCTCTCGATGTGGTGCCGGAGAGCAATGCAAGCACAGCATCTGCCTCCGGCGAGCTCCCAGCTATTGGGAGTGAAGGGGCTTCTTCAGCCCCTTTGGTCGTTGACTCTCAGTGGGATTCTCCCGCTCGAAAGCGTCAACGACGTCACGGCAATCCTGCCGCAGGGGAGTCTCGTACTCCCACGAGTTCTGGGAATGTAGATACCCTTTCCACTTCACCAGGTACTGGGTTTCACCCCGGTGATGGCGTCTTGCCATCAGGCGTTCCACATGATAATGTGGCGTACCCTCCGTATCGAGCACTGGAGGAGGGGGTCGCGCTATTGCGGCGTGACTTCCACGAGCGCTGTGATCGACACAGCCTTCGCATCCAAGATGCTCAGGAAGAACTCCGCAACGAGGGGAGTGCGAATGAACGCATCGAGGAGCGGCTTGCCTTTCTCGAGACTCTCGTTGTGGAGCTTCAGGGTCGAATGTCAATCCTGTCGGAGATGTTCCGACCTGTTGCGCCTTTCGGCTATCCGGTTTCTCACCCTCCTCTGAGAGGGGACCCGCCTCAGGGTTCTGGTATGGCTTAAGCATACCCACATAAAAGGTTGGATGCGTACGCATCGCCTTCGGGATGTCTAAGGTGTACGACAAGCCCTTTCGGGCTAACACCTTAAAGGGGCCCACAAACCTGGGGCGCAGTTTATTGCGCAACACATTTGAAACTGCATGTGTAGGAAGATTTTTAGCGTTTAATAAAACACTTTCTCCTACTTTGTATACCTTTTTGTTACGCCGCCCCTTTCGGTCAGCTTGCTCCTTCTGCTTGTCTTGGCTTTCCGCCATGGCATCGCAGACGTGTCGTAAGACACTAAGGCGCGTCGATAAAAACTTATCGATGTGCTTTCGCACAGATACAGGGATGACATCGGGGAATCCTCCCCCCTCAAGCCCTGGGCCACACACACGTGGCGTTAACGGAACCCTCGGATTCACCAATCCGTTCACGTAAAACGGGGTAAGCCCCGTAGATGCATGTACCGAATTGTTGATAGCAAATTCGACCATCGGGAGCATCTCACTCCAACTCTTTGGAGAATCCGGACATAAACTCCGGAGAATATCCTCCACAACGCGATTAACGCGTTCCGTGTCACCGTCCGTCTGCGGATGATCCGCAGTGGGCATGAGGAGCTTGGTGCCTAGCACCTTAAACAACGCTCCCCAGAATTGTCCCGTAAAACGGGGATCCCGATTCGACACAAAGGAATCGGGTACACCATGCTGTCGAAAGACACGGTCTAGGAACACTTTTGCTGTTCCTTGTCCATCTATGGACTCTGGCACCGCCGCCAGGTGAGCCATCTTGCTCAAACGGTCTACAAAGACCAATATGCCGGTGTTCCCGGCCTTATCCTTCAGTAAACCGAAGATAAAGTCCATGCTAATGGATTTCCAACACTCCGTTGGAACCGATAAGCTCGCCAAAGGCGCAGCTGAACTTGCATAGGGCTTAACCCTCTGACACGTCTCACAGGTGCGTATATACGCACCGACCCACTTATACATATTGGTCCACCAATACAAAGCGCTTAAAGCGCTGTAGGTATTATCCCGACCTAATGACCCCTGGTAGGGGCGTCATGTGCCTCAAAGAGGACTCTATACTTCAGTTCCTCATCATGAGGAACTACCACCCGCGGAGTGTCCTCCGCGCTCGTGCTATAATTATAGCAAGCCGTCACAGCACCTGTAACGGTGTAAACGAACTTTAGCTTGACTTGACAGGGTTGGCTCAGACGAGACAAGACCCTTTTCACCTAACGCGAGGATAAGCGCCGTACGTTGTGGGTCTTTCTCATACGCCTGGCGTAAGAGATCCACCACAGACGAGGTGATGAATGTCGCGTGAGCGAGCTCGTAATCTGGACGACGCGACAACGCGTCTGCAAGTACATTCTATTTTCCCGGTTTGTAATTTACCTCAAAATTGTACTCCACAAAGAAGGAGAGCCAATGGGCCATACCTTGGGAGAGATGAGGCGACTTCGTCGCTGTCCGTAAGGACGCGTGGTCAGTATAAACCACGAACGGCTTTGAGCCGAGTAGGTGAACCCTAAATTTGACAAGAGCATACTTCATTGCAAGTAGCTCCTTGTCATGAACGGGATAATTACGTTCTGCAGCTTTAAGCTGCATCGACTCAAACGCAATCACGTGTTCCCTTCCTGCATCGTCTGCTTGTAACAAAGCACATCCGATTGCGAAATCGGAGGCGTCGCAGACGACACTAAATGGTTTTCCAGGGTCTGGGAGAGCAAGAACGGGAGCTTTTAACAAGCTCCCCTTAACCGCTTCAAAAGCGTTTTGGTGTTAAGTTTCCCAACACCAATCAACATCCTTCTTAAGAAGGTCGGTCAATGGCTTCGCCATTTCAGCGTAGTCATCGCTGTACTTGTTGAGATAGTTGGCTAATCCAAGCCACTTCCGTAAATCTCTAAGATTTACAGGCGAAGGCCACTCCACAATGGCTTTCACCTTCGCGGGATCCGCCCGCACTCCATCCTTACCGATGAAGCATCCGAGGAAAGGAATTTCCTCAGCACCAAAGATACACTTGGATGCGTTTGCATATAACTTATGCTCTCGCATACATTCGAGCACTGCTCGAAGGTGTATCAGATGCGTCTGAACATCAAACGATTCGCCTTCCGCACGACTATGGACGAATATATCGTCGAAGTATGTCTGAGCGTACTTCCTATGAGGGCGGAAGAGTTGAGTCACCAAGCGATTGAAAGTCGCTGGTGCATTTGAAAGCCCTTGTGGCATAACAAGCCACTCTCACAGCATGCCACTAGGCGTGCTAACCGCTGTCAGCGGAATATCGGACGCTCGCATGAGCACCTGATAATACCCGTCCACCAGATCTGAGGCACTGTACACAGTACAGCCCGTCATATTGTTCTGGAGGACATCCTTTCGAGGAATCGGAGTCTGCATGGGTACAGTAGCTGCATTCAGCTTATTATACGAATGCACAATGCGCCACTTTCCGTTCGGTTTACGAACACAAAAAGTGTAAGATGAGTGGGGATACTTACTCTCCCGTACCATCCCTGCCTCTTCTTTCCCCTTGAAGAATGCGTCGATGACGTCGCATTGTTCCTTGGGGAGAGGCCACTGCCTAGTGACGCAGTATTTGGTTCCGGGAACCAGATCAATTTCATGTCAGACTCCCCGATCCGGTGGTAACCCCATCGGCGGGTTGTCACTAATGACATCTCCAAATTCATTTAATAAGGAATGGTAAGGGTCCTTAGGATCCGCAAGGATCTTGAGGCCACTTCGGGCATTCAATGCCTGTTTGGTTTTCACCAAAACTGACTCGTCCATCGTGGATGAGGAGCTCAACTCCTCTTCCGGACGCAACACGACGACCTCGTCGATTTCATCTGCTTTCAAAGCAGTCTCAAACTCGTTGAAGGACATCTCCTCCAACGACAACAGTTCCTCTACCCCAGGCAACCGTTCCAGGCTTACGCCTTCTGTGACAACACCTGTCACACTATTCAGAATCCTGTAGGACTGCTGACTACTGGCCTCGGGACTCATCCCGAGACCCAGATGGGGGGAGTCAATTGCCCCATCTATTGGAAGCGCCATGCGCCTATCCACAGAGGTCTCTACCTCTACCACCGGTGACTCGCCGGTCTCACCTATAACGGCGTGGTCGGAATCATTTCCGACGTGCGAAATAGACGAACTTCGGGTATCTTCGCTTGGAAGCGCCTCGCGCTTAACCACATGGGTCACTACCACTACCACTGGAGTCGCACCAGTTTCGCCTAACACGGTGTGGTCGGGAACCCCGACCTGAGGAAGATACAAACCTTGTGTATTTTCTGTAGGAAGCGCCTCGCGCTTATCCTTAGAGGAATCCACCTCTATCACTGGCGACTCACCAGTCTCGCCTATGTCTGCGTGGGGATTAACCGCCGAATCCCCCTCGTTAAGGAACTATTCCTTAACGCCATTGGGAATGATCATTTCAGACATCGAAATCTCTGGCATTTCACGCCAGAATCGCTTTTTCGATCGAGCAAAGGTGGGTTCATGACTCGCCAATGCTTCACCCGACCGCGGGTGCGTTGAGCCAATGGACTTAGCCTTCCAGTCTATCCATGGCTCGTGGCGTTCCAGCCACTTCATGCCCAGAATGAGGTCATACCTCGAGTCCAAATCCAGGACTAGGCAACGTTCTAAGCTGTCGAAGTCTGCAAACTTCAGCTTAAGGTCAATCGAGACCTTGGGTACAGAAACCTGTACGCCCGTCGCAAGACGGACCGTGACAACGTCACGAGAACGTGCCTCTAGGGCCTCGGCATACAGCCGACTCTTCTCCACAGAAGCTCGTCTGACATAATTGTCAGACGCTCCAGAGTCTATCAAGACTCTCCAAGGCTTATCAAAGCCTTTCACGCCCGCAAGGACTACCAGCAGATCTGGCTGGTACACCAACTCGGTGCTAGAAAGCACCGTTTCCCTCGGGGCTTTGTGATGTCGTCCCCTACCCTGGGGCTTAACAGCACGGAGGGGTCCCCCAGTAGGGCTACCCGCACCTACTGGGAGCCGTCGTTTCCCGACGGCTTGGACAAGGGCTTTTTCCCCACCCTTGGTCCCTTGTAGCGAGTGTCTCGCTGGAGATTTTTCGGACATCTGTTCCTCAGATGATCCATGCTCCCCCACAGGAAGCATCTCAGCGGCCCACGCCGCTGCAACATAGCCAAGATCTCTGCCTCGAAGCTCTGTGAAAAAGAGTCAGAATGACTCTTAGCGGGAGGTTTCTCCTCCGCTTCGACCTGACTCAGGTCCATGGGTTCGGGACCCACCTTAGAGGAACGGAAGTTCCTCTCGGCGTTGAACGCCATCTTGAATGCCTCTTCCAGGGATTCGGGTCGGCATCGGAACAATTCCGAACGTGCTGGCCCTTCTCTCAGGCCTCCCATGAAGACGGGGATGGACACATCGTCCGAATACGCTTTCGCGTACATCCCTGCCAACATGGTCTTAAGCTCCTGGATATAAATCTCCAGGTCCTTAGTGCCTTAACGGCACCTCAGGAACGCCAGTTGATTCTGGAAAACCAGATCAGGCGTTGCGTACATGTCCATAAGCTTCTGCTTAAGGACCTTCCATGTTGGAAACACGTCCTTGACTGATTCCGAGCATGTAAACGCCCATGTACGGGCTTTGACCGTAAGATGGGTCAATGCAAGTCCCACTTGCAAGTGATCAGCGGTCATGTTCGCTGTGGCGAAGGCCGTTTCGACCTCTCGCAACCAAACATAAAGGTTGTCACCCTTCTCTCCGGTGAACTCCTTTATCTCAAACGATAATGGAGGGCGCACCCCCGTGGAATGACCTCCACCGCAACTCGCCTCATGAGCGATGAGGGCATTCACCCTTGCCTTTACGGCCTCAAGGCCCTGCTCCACTAGTAGATTCATACCTTCTTCCCCCGTTAAGGGTAACAGCCTTTTAAAGGCTTCCTGCTGGACGAGGGCCAAACTATCCCAATCGTCCTGATTCATCCTTTGCAGAGGATGCCTAGTCTACCAACACAGGTGTTGGATTTACTACAAGTTCTACCAGATGTAGCCGGTGCGTATACGCACGGTGCGGCTAGCGGTGACTCTCCATACTGTACTTGGTCTTTACTGGAACGTTGTCCACTTGGGTCCATGACAATAAACTCGTCCTCCGTGAAGAGCTGCTGAAGCTTTGGGCCAAGTGGTGGGACGCAGCTAAGTACCCCGTGACGTCCTTTTTTCTCATAGTAACCGATACTTAGCTCCGATGTAGAGGGAACAGAGGAAGACTTTTCCTTAAAGCGGCGTTCGCCGCTACTTAGCCGATACGCCCTTATAAAGGGCTTAGTAGGAGAGAGCTCTCCTACTCGGGGCCAAGATTCCCGGGTTAGTTTACTGTAGCCTTTGCTAGTGCCTTAACGGCAAGGCTCCCTTACTAAGGGTGTAGCTAAGGGGAGGGCTCCCCTGACGCTACGGCACTCACTACACGCACGACCGGTCGAGGTCGTGCGTCTGTAAGATAGAGTGAAATGTAAACTGAATATATTTAATATGTAATTAGCCTAAATTAATTTAAACTAATATAAACTATATGTAATACTAAGTAGAATATTCCTCATTCGTACCTAGCTAAAATGTAGTGTACACACCTGTGTACTGACACGTGGATGGCTGACACACCACCACACCAAGGGCCCACGCCCTGATTGGTTAAAATAACCAAAGGTTCGAAACCTTTCAACCCGGTCAATACTGACCTCAACCGTGGTGTACTCATGTACACCAACACTCTGTGTTACCCGAATGTAACCCCGTTACATCATCTATTCCTGACCCGGCCCGACCCGACCCATTTGTCATCTATTCCTCGCCTGGACCGACCCATTTGTAATCTTTTCCTGACCCGGCCCGACCCGACCCATTTTAATCTATCACTGATCCAGTTTTTCAAGTTATATTAATTGTATCGCTGTCAATGGGTCGGTTTGGGTCGGGTCGACGGGGTTTCCTACCGGACCGGCCGTTTCTGGGTCGGGGAATTGTGGACCGACCCGACCCAGTCGCAATGGTCGACCCAGAACCCGACCCGACCCAAAAAATAAACCTTTAACCCTGCACGACCCGACCCATTTGCAATCTATTCCTGACCCGTCCCGACCCGACCCATTTATAATCTATTCCTGATCCTGCACGACCCGACCCATTTGTCATCTATTCCTAACCGGGCCGACCCGACCCATTTGTCATCTTTTCCTGACCCGGCCCGACTTGACCCATTTGTCATCTATTCCTGGTCCGGCCCGACACCTGCTGGGTGTGGAGACACTCAGTGGCCGAAGTTTTTTAAGTTATATTAATTGATTTCAGGATTTTTGGGTCGTTTTGGGTTTTGGGTCGGGCATGGGTCGGAGTCACTGACCCGCGGCCCGACCCGAAAAGTTTTGGGTCGCAACATTCCGTTCCATTGGGTCGGAAATACTGAACCACGGCCCGACCCAGAAATTTCTGGGTCGCAACATTGTGACCCGAGCCGTCCCATTTGGTCGGAAATGCTGACCCACGGCCCGATCTAGAGCGACCCAAACCCATGACCCACCGGGTCGGCCTGGCCCATTGACAGCCCTACTATAGGTGTTGAACTCAAATATACGTCTTGATTGAAACCGTGACTATACGTGAGTATACAAGTTTACTGTGGACCACGCTTTATGCTTTACTTGTTTTTCGACCAATCAGATGCAAGTGCCACGGCCATCTCGCGACCACCGTCTCGCGCAAGACTGTTAAGTTGCATATCAGTAGACTCTCAAGTTGCATATTAGTGGGACTAAACACTTAGGTAAGTTTACATAATACACTTTTACTTTTACTATATAAGTGCCACGTGCACCTAGTATCAAGACCGTTAGTTACCTGACAATAGCGCGACAGTGAACAAGAATTTAACGGGACTCTAACCGGTCCAGTAGCTACGCATATATACAATAAGACAAAGGACATTACAACCTGTGTCTCCCTGCAGGTTATGAGCCCAAGGGGGTTACGTATAATCAAGTGCAGTTTCAAGTCATTATACTAGGAGAAAAGTCCTCTTAGGCAGGGTAACAGTCTTACGTGATTTTTTAGCTAGGATACAAGAAGATTTTGTTGGTGATTATCACGTTTCGTGGATTTGTGGAGTTTATTACGCTAATTCTTACGAAAGATATGATTAACTAAGGATGAGGACATGAGAGCCTCGCAAGATGATACGAAGGCATTAAAGGAAGAGATTGAGAAGTTGAAGGCCCAGCTAGAGGCTATGAAGAACGTTAGTAAGGTGTCTTCACCAAGTACGCCGGATTCGTCGGGAAAATTTTCGGATGACTCTGGAAACAGTGTGTTTAAAGATGCAATCCAGAATTATGGAGCGTTTGGCAAGAAGATGACGTTAAATGGGCTGACCGGTGATTTGGTGCCCGACCAGAGAGCGGAATATCGCGCACCTACACCCGGGGTGGCTCCTAAACCACCACAGAATCCACACCCGATGCATGATATGGGCAGAGGGATGCACCCTGGTGGAGTTCCAATGGGTAATTTCTACACGCAAGGGAGGAGTTTTAAAATACCGGAGTTGAACGTGCAAAATTTCGGGTGCGAAAATATATCCTGGATTAGGATCAGGATTTAAGCAGTGGGCAATACTCTTCTACGAAGCGCTAGAAGTAGCTGGAATTGCCTCTGGTTTCGTTTGGGATGAACGAATGAAAGTTAACAAGCTTGGAGAACATCTAGATGGAATGGCGGCCAACTATTTTCGTGCAAACATTGGGAATTGGTGGAAAATTTCTCCACATTTATTTTTCGTGATGGATCAGATGTACAATGCATTCAAGACCCATATATCACATCAGCAGGCGGAAATGCTATTCGCTGCTGAGAAAAACCCAAGACGCTCGTGGACAGAGCACCTTTATTTGGTGGCGCTTGCGAAGGAAAGCGAGTCGAGCGAGAAATTAATTCTCGAAAATATTGTGAAATATGCTTCGCCGAAGTTGAAGCTGGCATTGATGGTGAGGTATAACCCCCATAGACAAGATTATCTGCAGCACAAGCAATAATTGCTTGGGCACAAGAAATAGATGACGACCAGCACATTGCAAGGAGAAGCGGTAGATACACTGCAAATGCCGTGAATGAGGCGAAAGGAGAATTTTACTGTTATTCCGGTGGAAATGAAGGACATATTCGTCGAAACTGTCCTAACCGGAAGCAGAAGCACAAGAAAAATGACCAAGGAAATCATAAGAGTGCACGTCAAAGAGATTATGCGTTGTCGACCAAAAAAGTTTCGATTTGGAGGCAAAAATTGTGAAGAAAACACACAATATTGATGAGAATTCATGGATCCTTGATAGTGGAGCCAGCTGTCACTTAGTGTCTGACGAAAATGAACTATTTGACGTAAAAATTTGTGACGGGAAGGATTCTCTAACTCTACCTGACGGCGGACAATTACAAGTGACGAAAATGGGTAAAGTAAGGCTCTTTAGTGACCTGGACCCTACTGGACACAGGACTATCACGTTATTCGAAGTATTTTTTGCACCAAGACTGGAAAGAAATCTAATATCACTTGGAATACTGAGAAATAAAGGTTGTCGATTAGAGGACAAAGGAAAAACAATGACTGTAGCATTGAGAAATGAAGCTTTTTTTGCAGTGGAAGATTTTGACTCTGTGTTTGTAGCTCATGTACATACGAAGCGAATGGAAAAGCATGATTCAAGCAGTTTTCTGAATAAATGGTGAATGCGATCATGGAAACTGGTGATAACGATGTGCAGAAGGGATATCTTCATCATTTCCATACAAGAATGGGGTATATCTCGTATGATTACATCGAAAAGTTAGCCAAAGACCCACGGTCAGGCATCGAGATAACGGACTTCTCACGTCAACATTGTCTGACTTGAGCGGAAGGAAAGGGACACCGCACGAAGCAGCCCACTCGTAATAGTGGGGCAAACTCGCCGATCGACCGAATTGGCGGGGTAATTTGTAGTGATCTTAAAGGCCTAATCACCCCACACGATCGACGTGGAAACCAGTATATGGTGGTTTTCGTTGATCACTTCTCAAATTACGTGAGGGTTTCGCTGTAAGATCGAAAGATCGAGCAGCAAAGATGTTTGAACATTTTCTCGTGTGGTTTGAAAGATAATTTAACTGCAGGATGTGCGTCTTACGATCCTATGGAGGTGGCGAAATCAAGAACGTCGATTTGTTTTGCAAGATTACAGGTGTACACAGACAAGTTACGGAACCAGGAACTACTGCGTCAAATGGTAAATCTGAGAGGATGAATCGGACCATATTCAATATGGTTCGATGAATGATCTTTTCATCCGGAGTGCCGCTAAAATATTGGACGGAAGCATCGGAATACGCAAGTTATATACTGAGTCGAAAGCCTACGAGGTCTAATCCCGGAAAAGTTTCTCCGATATGCATGCTGACAGGCAAGCAGACAAATTTGGGAGATATCGTTAGTTTCGGATCACCCTGCATGGTCTGGAGAGACCCAAGAAAGAAAAAGTTTGGAAAAAACGCAGAAAGAGCGTTGATATCGGGGAAGAATGATGAAACCAAAGGTTACAAGTTTTTATTAATGAAGGACAGAGTGGTTATCACTACCCGCCATGTGCTGGATATTGAAACTTTGGATGAAAAGTCGAACGAAAATATTAGAAAGAGTCTAGCAGGTTTGGAAAGAAAAGATCAAGTTTCTGACGCGAAAAATGGACAAGAAGTCAGGCAGTGAGCAAGAAAAGAAAGTAGAAGACAGTTGGATTGGAATTTCCAAGCTTAAGACGCAGCGATAGACGAGACTAGCGCACAGCAAACGAGAAAATCAGTTTGAAAAGTAAAGAAAACTGCGAAACTGGTGGCTATGGAGAGAGACAAGATCAATAATAAGAAAAATGGGCATCGAAGCAGACAATAACCGCTGGAAGGAGATGCCAGGAACCAGGAAAACAAGATGGAGGATAATACGATGGAGAATGAGCTAAAGAACTGTGAAATTAACGGTATAGCGAATCATTTGTACGCTTTTGAAGTTACAGAGCTGAATAATACGCAGAATGGAATGTACGCAGATATACCGGACCCAAGGAGTTACCACGAAGAGCATTGAGGCAGCCAATCAAGGCAGTGGAAAGAGGCGGAACAACATGAGTTACACTCATTGGAAGAGCTTGGAACGTGAAATTTGTGCGAAGAAGCGATGAAAAAAAACACTACCAACAAAATGGGTATATAAAACCAAGTTAAAGGCCGGTTGAAGTGTGGAACGCTACAAGGCAAGGCTCGTGTTTGACAAGCAGATATTTGGAAAATATTTCTTTACTACATTTTCGACTGTGATGGAATTGAATAATATGAAGGTTATTCTAATTATGGCAATGATCTGGAAGGTACCTGTACGCCATGGAGACTTTCCGAGCGCGTACCCTAAAGCAGAAATGGAAGAAGGGTATGAGATACACCTGCAGATACAGCAAGGAATGAAAGTTTCAAAAGAAAAGTTAGTGGAATTGAGAGCGAAGAGTGAGGCAGATGTGGTTTAAAGTCGCAGAAGAATCTTTACTGCCTGAAACAGGCAGGCATGCTGTGGTATGAATTACTACATAATACACTGTTGAAGTGTGGATTTATGCAGTGTTTAACCGACACATGCATTTTCGTGAAAAAAATTGGTGAAAACATTACACTTGTTGGAGTTTACATTGACTATCTACTCGTCACTGCAACGCATGGCAAGTTAGTGGATGATTTTTCCGATGATTTGGTTGTACTGTAATTAAAGGATCTAGGCAAAGTGGAAACGTTTCTAGGCACGAGAATAAGAGGTGATGTCGAGACTGGTTACTGGATCGATCAAGAACAGACGATTACGGAGATGATCGAGAGGCACGGCCTCAAAGATGCAAACACGGTCAAGGTACCAGTGCTGAAGTTTGAAAACGAAAATGGATTCGATGAATTATTACCAAGCAGAACAAGTGAAAAAATGCCATCCATAAAGACATTCCAATCACTGGTCGGAAGTTTACTGTGGATTTACCGCGTGTCGCGACCGGATATCGCTTTTGCGGTCCATAGGGCAACCAGGCACACCCATGCACCAACTCTACTGGATTTTGAAATGGCAAATCATATAGCAAGGTATCTGAACGTAACGATTGGTATGAAGTTGTTCCTCACGCATGATGATGATGAACCTCTACCACTGAGGATTGTGAGTTATAGTGACGCTGATTTTGCAGCGGACAAAGTTGATCGGAAGAGTATCAGCTCCAGCGTGATTTACGTGGATGGAATTATGGCAGGCTGGAATTGCAAGAAGCAGTCGTCCGTCGCTCTATCTACTGCTGAAGCAGAGTTCGTTGCCGCGGCTGTCGGTCAAATACAGGCTTTAGGATTGAAGGAGATTTTCGAGGAAATTGGAATTGGAACGAAGGCGCCGATTGTGCTGAACATTGACAACCAATCTGCGATTAAACAAATACAAAGCGACATGAGCGGTGCAAGTGCGAAGCATGTGGATGTGAAGCTGAAGTTCATCTAGGACTACGCAAGAAAAGGAAAGATGAAGCCGGAGCATGTGCCAAGTGGATAAATGGTGGCAGATTTACTCACCAAGACATTGGATGGACCGCGCATTGCAAGTTTGAGGAGTCGAATTGGACTGAAGTGATGGTTTCACTTTCTATGGATATCTTTGTGTTGAAGATGGCCCCCAGTAACCTTGGAAGGAGTGTTGAACTCAAGTATACGTCTTGATTGAAACCGTGACTATACGTGAGTATACAAGCTTACTGTGGACCACGCTTTATGCTTTACTTGGAGTATATATTGTTTTCGACCAATCAGATGCAAGTGCGACGGCCATCTCGCGACGGCCGTCTCGCGCAAGACTGTTAAGTTTATTATCAGTAGACTCTCAAGTTGCATATTAGTGGGACTAGACACTTAGGTAAGTTTACATAATACACTTTTACTTTTACTATATAAGTGCCACGTGCACCTAGTATCAAGACCGTTAGTTACCTGACAATAGCGCGACAGTGAACAAGAATTTAACGGGACTCTAACCGGTCCAGTAGCTACGCATATATACAATAAGACAAAGGACATTACAACCTGCGTCTTCCTACAATAGGTGTGTGAGCAAATAGATAACACTTGTTAAAATGCAGCGCTATATAAAGACGCGATGGCATTACGGTTGAGCATATGGCACAAGACCAAAAAATAGGTATACTCAATTTCTATGTATTTGTGACGGACTATACTTAGTTTAAGTCAAATATATTCACTTTTGCATTTTCTTTGTTTCTGCGACTGGTAGTTTTCTCGCGGTTGTTTTCTTTGCTTTCACGTTGTGCTGCGCATACAGTATACCATTAATTATAATAATGGATATCGCAATCACGTTTAAGACTGTGGAATTTACGGCTACGTGTTACATTGTTGATATTACGATTTGTTTGACATTTTCACGTGGAAGAATGTTTATCTGGCATTAAGTTTACCGTACTAATATATTACTATTGTTGAAAGATATGGTAAGGCACTCTCGCGCTCAACAACACTATTGACAAGAGAGATAATATCAGCAAGGAAATGAAAAAAAGACACGAAGACGGGAAGATATGATAAACACTGTTACCCAAGCAGATAGAATACCGAAATTATAGCCACTAATAAAACTCAATAGATATAATGTAACATATAGGGTCAAATGCTGCAGTAAACCTTTTTATTTTTATCATCAAGAATTTCTATTGGTCATGTTCCTGTGATATTAGTTCATGAAGAAAACCGCCCAAAAATTCTCGGTTAACTTCAGGACTGGTGGACTGAGTCGTTCACTACCCGTAATCACCTCGATCTTACCGGCGATTATTCCGCCTGATCAAGGAGATCGAGATTACTTTCGGTGCTTGTAATCTAAATAAATTGTTCGATTTAGTATCAAAGAGGTTATGATACGGTGTACGATCATTGGCGCAGTTAGTCTGGGCGATTTTTCCACAAACGTCACCATGTATGACGACTAGATCGCGCCAATGACACTCGATCGACGATCGGAGAGTGTTGCATATTCCGACTAATCATTCTACGAGTCCTTCTCGTCTGAGAAGAGCTCTATCGATTCATCTGTTGCCATCACGCGAATAGTTCTGGGTCCAAGTGCAATGGTGCCGATCTGTTCAAAGTTAAGCTGGAGATTTTGGTAGGAAAGAAAGGTAATAGATTGAAGCCAAATAAGAGGAAAACGGTTGGTGATTGTGTTCGATTTTAGCGTCTTTAGACGACATTAGACACATGAAAATTAACATCGTATCATAACTGCGTGCACTTCGTAACATAAATTCCTATTCGACGAAAATCAAATGCACCTCCGCGAGATCTCCAGATGCTGTATCCATTTAATCGTGAAATTTTAGTTTTCCACAACAGTTCCACTCCGCCTTTTTCTCAACAACCTTGAAACTGGCAAGTTATGTAAAATGTACCAGTAAGTATACTAGAATAAGGATAACTTTTAATCTAAGGAATGTATGTAATTTTCTTTTACATTACGTTGCACTCAATTTCCAATTTTCATAACGATGCAAGAACTAAACCATGCGGCGCTTGATACCACTGAACACTGGCCTTTAACGCTTCTTCTCGTCTTGTTGCAACTTTTGTCATGTCTTTCATCGAATGCGAACAAGTCCAAATGCATTCTGCGATGTTTTTAATTTTTTGCATTCAAACCCTTCATAAAAATGTCTGCAATCATTTCATAGGCTCATTTGTACATCAAATCATTTAGTACACTTTGTCCTTTATTTAAACAACAAGGTGAATACATAAATCGATGCGTACGAAATGTTCGCTGCATTCAGTATCTTATAACAGCTTGGTTGTCAGCAAACAATTTATCGTCGAACCAGTATTCGTGAGTTTTTTATGCAGTCCAATTAACTCGCACTCCAACATCGGTGCGACATAGAGTTGCTCCTCCATAATAGATAGTGATATGCAACTTTGCTTCTTAATTTCATTAAATTAAACTTCCATCCATTATCTTGACTTCATATGTCCTCAATTTTCTGGAAAACTTTTACGCCATAAAATCCGCATCGCTATAGTCCATCAATTTAACTTCATCATTATTTCTTTCAAACGTATCAATACCCATTTTAACATTAATATTATCATTCATTTCAGAAAACACAATATTCGCTTTGCAAGAATCCATTCCAGCTCCGTGGGCGCAAGTAATCTTCTCGTCGCCTTGTGGACATCAAAAACAATATCCGGTCTTGCGGACCCGTCTATCTATAATTGGCTACCTAAAATCCTTATACCGGGTGCACTATCTGGCGAGAACTCTCTTAGATTTACTTATTATTAAACTAATGCCTCATCAAAATCATCTCCAATCGGCATCTTGACCCCTTTCGTTTTCTGCAAATTTTAACCCCGTCCTGCATAATTTTACATCAATAATTTCGTACTTGTTAAGTAATATTCATTTTTTGTTCGAGGTGTCACCGGTATGCCACCAAACTTTAATACGTGACTAATCTCTTTCTTTCACCCACTCTTCGAAAAATCATCCCAATTCTTTTCACTCCCCGTGACAAGGAGATACCTTCACGACGACGATGATCCACTTTTCTTGTAATATAAGCACCCCCACAACGACAACGTTGGATCCCTTTTTGACACATATCAGCCGTACTTGTGCATAAACAAACTCCAGTAATTCTGTGTGCAAACATCTGCACAATAGGCGTATATCCTTCTTCGGACCGTTGAGTGTTTCTTCAATTCAACACCAAATATTACAAGTTTGCGACTTCCAGTGTTTCCAGTGTTTTCGATTTTTTATGCCTTTCGGTATGTAAATATAAATGGTGTGATCGACTCCAGCGTATTGACATAAGCATATGGTATGTCCCCATGCAATGCATTCACCCGCCATTTTTCAGCTAATAGGATCAATTTGATAGTGCTCATGTCCATTAAAGTCACAAAATTTAGTTCAAAGCGCTGTTCATTTCGCGCGCTACCGGTCTTACCTTATAGCGTTTCAAAGTTTCCTTTAGTGTCAGTTTCGTTTTAAGGACCGTTTTTATGTGGAGTGGCATTACACCACTCGTTCGTCAAATAGCATTCCGCACATCGTTATTTTCCAATGTGAAAATTTCTACTTTTATCGCAGCTATTCAATTTTTCTTTGAACTTTTGATGGTATCTGCGTTATTTTGCGTGTATCCTTTAGGGATGAAATTTATTAATCCACTCCCGGTTACGTTTTCATTCATCTCCTCCGATATATCTAAGCCATCTCCAGCTCTTTATTTTGCATAACAATTTTTCATGCCTGCCTCGGCTCCATTTTTACTTCTTCTTGCTTTTTTATACTTTATTGAATTCACTCCTCCGGAGACCATTTATTATGTTACTATTCCAGGAACAGCTTTTCAATTGTTTATTTTTGCGAGAAGCCCAGTTTCAATGTTTTTCATGTTCTTAAGAAACGACCATCTTTTATCATTCTTGCGATATACCTGAAATCTTTTACTTGTTTACTTTCCCTATCACAACACCAGTTTGGGCCCTATGCGCTAGGAATTGGTTCCAGAGTTCTTGTACACTGTCCGAGCCAAATGCAAGTACTTCTCCTAATTTTTGCTCCACTCAATAATTCAATTTTTTGTGACATCCGCTAATGATTGATTGGGGTATGTTGATGTCCGATTTAGCACATAAGCCGCATAATTCACGGCGTCACCCCAGAATGACAAATTTAAGACACTTGCAATGAGCACACACCGCGTTACGTTCATAATGTGTGGTGCATCCGCTGTGCCTTCCCATTACTCGCCTGATTGCTTCCATCGCTCATTTGGAGTTTTTTCAGTATTTATGGAAATGTCTCCAAGATTTTTATATTCGGCTTGGCTATCGGTGAGCAACATACGTATCTTGCAGTCGAAACTTCTCATGAGAAAAATCCAGAAAACGCTCGTTTTTTTTAGATGTCACATATTGTTTGGCGAGAAATAATAACACGTAGTTACTTACTTTCCAATCAATGAAGTTCAAAAGATATATGTTTCCCATTCGATCTTTGGGTATTATTTTCCCGTTGAGAAACAAGCACACATTTTCACCGATACTGCTTAGGTTGACCTGATCAGGATGTGTTTTCTTTGTGGTCGGGGGCATTCCGTGCAATGTAATCAAATGTTAGATTATTTTAACTTGAAAGCGCTTATATTCAGTTGGTCATAGTATACGCCTGATAAGTGTAAAGTAGTGACTCTAATATTATTAGGTCTATTGAATAATTAGCTCGATTGGTAGGATTCTTCTATTACACCGAAATGCAAATTATCTCACATCACACAATATTATGTAACGTTGAAAAAATCTAGTTGTGAGATGTATCATTGCGTGATGTGAGATAATTCAGTTGAATTTAATATGATTGGATTGTAAGTAGTTTCTTTACTTTTATTTTCCACAATTTTATATAATAATTCTTCTATAACTTTTCTTGATTAGGAAATAAGAGATTAAAACGGTATGGGTTATATATTGTAAATAATGTACGTTCATGTATTCTTCTTTGGATAACGTTTGAATTTGTGAATCAACTTTATGATCAACTTCACAGTTTAATTCTACGCAAGTTGTAGGCCAAAATGTATGGAATTTATTTGAATTTAGATTTTCTGGTCTTAAAACATTGTTGCGTTACTATTTGTGTTCCAGACCATTTCACCTGTTCTAGGTACGAACATTCCTGAATTGGACCTATCCCGTGGTGGTCGAGCGGTACACTGCTTATTTCTGGACCGGGAGGTCTGGGGTTCGATCCTTGGTCGGCTTGTTTCAGAAAAAAAATTAATGTGACGAATTCAACCAATAAGTTCTGAACTTAAAGCAATTATAATAATATTAAAAAATAAACTAAAATAACTTTATAGCTGAACGAAATATAAATAATTTTGAAAAAGCAGCTATTAGTGGTATACTTGCTATGGAAAAATATTAAGTATTAGAAATAATGGCAATTATGCATCGTCTATTTGATTTCTACATTAATCATTTAGGTATAATTTCAAAAACATCAAAACTGTTAAGGATTAAAAATAAAACATTCCTTGATTATTACAATTTTAATAACTTTTTTACTTTAATTCAATCTTGGAATGTATTAAAGTTCTTTTCAATAAGAAAGTATTTATGGTACAACTTTTTATCAACACGTTTTCGTGGGATCCCAGTGATCAAACCAAAAAGACCACCGGTTTGATGCGCAGAGCTGAGAGCCGCTTAAATCTGTTTATGAAGTGCTTTTGGAAACAGGCTGACGTATTCCCAGTAGAAATTCTTCAGGCTCCCAATGCACAATGTGACTTGAAATGAGATTTTCCTCGTTCCACGCACATAGTAATGCGTCGCGCGGGAACGGATATCGCCGCGTGATCAATTCAAGCAATCGACGAGTTCTTTGATTATCGTCATAAAGAAGGGCTTGTGCGCGAGTCAACCTTACCGCACTTCAACCCCATTTCCAATATAGAGAAGTCTACAGTAGGCGTTCCGGTCGTTCATGCTTATAATGAGCTGAACACGGCAAAGGTACCAGACCAAACACCAATACTGACGAAAGATGTCATTATGGATGTCATGAGCGGGTGCACCTTCTTTGGTGCTCTCGACTTAGTAGATGGAATTATCAAATTATATGCGTGAGAAGGATGTCCCTCTCACGTCGGTAAGCACCCCAAGAGGTATGCTTGGGAGTAGAGGTAGAAAATGAACTTGGAACATTTAACAGATGTATTACCCATCTGTTTCGCCGGATGCGGTAGTTTGCACCTAGGAACTTTGATGACGTGTTTCGTCAACAGTAAGGATAACACGGACGGAGCAACGTAAAAGTGCATAGGGGCTCCTATACGAATGTGAGGGCGCATATACCTCTGCAACCTGTGAAAATCCACCTTAAGTACATCTGCTATGCCAGTTATTGGCAAGTTTGTCGGCAAGACTAAGTTCGGTCTGATCCCGAAAAGATCAGGGTAATAGTTGAATGACGTGAGTGGCCGGAGCCACACAACATTTGGAGCTCCGAAAATTCCTTGAATTAATATATATGAAATTGTGCAGAGCTCAAACGCCCTCTTTCTCAAGTATAACATAAATATGTCGAGACATTTGGATCCCCAAGACCAACAAGCTTCTGATACAGTCACAAAAAATCTTGGCTAAAGCACTGGTCCTAGCGAAGCCCGTTTCGCGTCACAAAAGATGAGTGTTTTCTTATCGACTGTGATGTAATGAGATCAAGATAATAATGATCGCGTAATATGTTACCAATCGCGTCAGCCGCCCAGTTGAACGCAATTACCTAGTGTATGACAAAAAGCTTCTTGCCATCAAAATATGCACTGGTGAAGTTTTGAATCTATCTAGTAGGAGATAGACCACTTGTGGTAAATACCGACCCCATAAATCTCGCAAATAATGGACCGATGACTATCCTTATTTGCGCGAATAGAACTTCATTGCTTATTGTAAACCGGAACGATTAAATGTGCTATCACAACCGTCTGATCCCTAGAAGAAACTATTCGTATGTGAAACAACTAGTGCAAACAGAGTTCGTTACACTGTACCTGCTCCGACGCTTGTACGGAAGTAATAGAATACTCCTCTATAGATTGATTATTTAAACAATAAATCAGCACAAAAACGCGAATGCAAGTTTGTATCGATATCGATTGATAACCGGTCTGCAGATCTATAGCACAGATCAAGGTAACGGAAGTCCAACCGTTGTTTCCCAACAATGATGATTTCAAGCATGATGTTTGAGTATCTTGATGCACCAATATCGACGCATCTAGGTCGGGAGAAGTCATACGCTTCTCTCGCACGCTACTTTTACTGTAGGAACTAAAACAAGTGGGTACCATAAGTAAGTACGTGGTTGAGAGATTTACCAGCGCCTAAAGCCTGCGCAGATTGCGCAGCTCTCTTTCGGTTCCAACAGAGTTTGGGAGTCCATTTTGCACATTGGGTTTTGTCTTCCGCCAGACTGAAGTCGTAAAACAGATATTTTGGTTTTTGTTGATCAACTCAGTAAGTTCCAAAATACCTCATCTTTAGTTGGCGGTACGCCAAATCTAAGGGGGGAGGTACCCGCTCAAATTTTGATGCGATACCCCAATGTGCAGTGTTAACTTCCGAAGGCATGTGGAACGCGCCTAATACTTAAAAAGCAGAAGACGTTGCAAAAGTAGTTTAACCTGTCACATAGCACATGTACACACAACTCTTGCAATCATAAGAGTATAAATAGAAATAGTTTCTATCAGAATGTGAAAATTTCAGTTTTCTGTCGTTTGGGCTGAAACTAATAACACTGTTGCCATGAGTATGCATCTGCTGTGCTAGCGGCAGATAAGAAGGATGATACATCTATTACAAACGAAGCAGTAGAAGAATTTGTTTTACAACGTTTATCTGTAATACGCTATGTTAAAGACGCACTTGCTTCTGCTTTTGATGTAAAGAAGCAAAAAGCTAATCAAAATGGATGGGAAAATTCAACAGTTTGGAAGAAATTGTCTACACATTCAATTTTCCCGCAGCAATACGGCTGCCCCCGCCATGGCTAGAGACGAGTCCCACGACAACTGTCGTGGTAACCACAGATCGTTCGGAAGTGGCGGATAGTACGACTTCCATATTGTCTTGCAAGCTAAGCAAACGCTCAATTACCGTCTGCTTCCGGTCCAATTTTTGTTATAGAGCAAGATAACAGATCATGATGCTTCTAAAAATGAACTAAATTTTGAGACAAGTCGCGATCGACGGAAGAAAATAGCTGTCGAAGGTCATGGTGACCCTTCTCCCGCTGGATCAGCCACTTCTCGTGCTACTCAATGTATGTAACATCCTGTCTATTCTACGCCGCCCTTTGATAGGCGGAAAATACTCTTATATTCTTCAGCGCTTAAAATACAAAACGCCTAAGTCAAACCAGCCGAGAGTAACGCATATGTACTTAGTACGCTGCAATAGTTTTACTCTTGGTAGCCACTTAAGTTCTCAGGGTCGAACCCCACACCTTTTGGAAAAGTTTAAGCGGCGGGTTTCTGCTCCTACTCAGAATAAGTACTTCCATTCGCACTTTAGGTTTCCGAGTTAAGCACGTCAATCCAATGTGCCACAGGGTCTGGTACTGTGTATCCGCAGCTCCACGCATCCCCTATTTGGTAACGCGCAGTGCTTTGGTCAACAACGGAGGCATTACAAATGTGCGCGACTCCACAAAGAATTTCTGCTTCGGCACCTGCATAGTGGTGACATTCCACTTTGCTTAAAAGCGAATGCTTAATAAAAGTTTACGCAAAGTTTGCACGTTGCGCAAATAGTCTTTGTGACTTTGGTTGTAATTGTTAACAAAAGCACTCCACAATTGACATAGGACTTTTATTTCCGTATTCTTTCCGTGATGACTTCCAGCCTCCAAATAGCTGATATGAAAGTATGTGTGGTAAAGCGTACCATAAAATTGCCACGTAATTATGGGTATAATTGTGGACACCACTATAGGTGTAGCTGTGGTAGAATGTACCACAAATTTTGTCGGTACAATAGTCGGTATAACAGGTGGTACGATAGTGGGCACCACAGTTGGTACCACAGTTGGTACATCAGTCAGTACAACTGTTGACACAACGGTGGCGGACATGGACGAGACGTGGACGGGACATCTGAGACGATGTGACAACTGGCACAGTTACCTAACGGTAACCTGAAGGTAAGCGAAGGAATCAGGTCGAATGGTCGACAAAATGCGTAGGAACGGGTAGTTCTATTGGCTGATATTAGTTTTTTGGTAGATATTAGGATATAAGCAGTAATACAGTTCTCCTTTTGCGTACGATCGGGAAGATCGTTTACAGGGACGGCAACTTAGGGCCTCCCTTCTTCTAGTAAATACCTCTACGTCCCGGGCGGGAGCACTGAGTGCGTTTTTGGACCACCGGTAGGCGTAGAGTGTGAGAATTCATCGCAGCTCCTCCCGCTGTGTCAGCGGTTCTTTTTTTTAAAGTTTTTTTGGTCTCGGGAACGTGATCGAGCAGTGATCTCACTTCTTCCCCTATTGGTACACGTTTGGCCCCTGGTAGTTCGGATGCTCTAAGCGCCCCACTGAAACTACTAGGCGCATTTTTAGTGTAAACCGTCTATCAGCCCGTCGCTGATCGACCCTCCTCTTAACTTAAGCGTAGAATACATAGTATTTTGGGTATTCTATTAGCGTATCAAGTTTAAGAGGATCGGCGATCAGGTGGTGAAGATTTCCGCTGCCTGATCAAGTACCCCCTTCGCCGATCAACACCTGATCGACACTCTGCAACTTGCGACCTGCTTTCATCTGTTCGCAACTCGCAACAACTAGTGCCTGATCGACTAAATGGATCAGACCGATCAGACCGATCAGACCGATCAGGTCGATCAGGTCGATCACGATCTGATTTTTGACTATTGGCTCTGATCACCCCTGATTACCCCCTGATCAACGACCAGAGGCCCTGATCATCGACTATTCGCGCCTGATCAAGCCTGATCAAGCCTGATCAACAACATTCGCTTCATCACAAGTCAACTCAATCTTGCAACAAGGAATTGCAGCGTGCCATCCCCGCCACCTGGAGAGCGACCCACGCCCAAGCCGTCGGGTACACAAGGTGAGCAGGAACACAAGCAGTCACAGGACAACCGGAGGACCCCCTTCGTTAGTCGGCAGTCCGGCGCCGTGGTAACGCCTGATAAAGCTTCAAAAACTTTGATCAGCCCTCCACCACAATGGTGCGCGTGCCCGGACCTTTGGGCGACGCGGGATATCACCGTGATTTTGCGCAAGATGGCGCTGATGTGGACGTGAAAACGGAAGCGGAAGCAGAAGTGAAGATAAAAGTGGAAAAGGAGGAGGTGGTTGTGACGACGGAAGGCAGTTCGTGGTCGTCATGTCTGAAGAAGAAAGGAAATGCTGATCTTCAGGACCTGGGGAGGTATCTTGATGAGATAAAGGAGGAGAAGCCTCAACCACCTCCCGAGGCTCCTTCGGGAGCCCATGCGGATCATAACGCAAGTTATGATCCGCCAAGTGTATGTGTGTATAAGGATCCGGATTGGGATCCGATGGTGAAGTATTACAAGACCGACCAGCCGAAAGCGTTGATAAAGGCACCTGGGTCGGAGAGCGACGAAAGTAGATCAAGTACGACACCAACGGAATTGGATCTGGTGAAAACGTTTTACCGAAAGGTTTACAAAGGAGAATTGGAAGATTTCTTATTGACGAACGCGATCATGAACCTCCTCGGGGTCATGATCAGCGGAGAACTGAAAGGACCTGTTGATCGACCAGTGAAGAATTGGAATGACAAGATTCGGCTGGTGTTAGGGATAATACGCCTGATCAAGCAAGCTGGTCTATCGACAAGCGCCTACGATGCCGAAGAAATGTTCGATCAGGAGCTAGGAGATATTAGGACCGCTACGCATCGACTACACGAGTTGGTAGTACCTATCGTGGGTAGATCTACTATGGAGGAGCCCCCACTTCTCCGCCCAATAAAATTAATAAAAAGTATTTTTTTTTAAAAAAAAAATAGTAAGAAAAATGTATTTTTCAAGAATAAATAAAAATGCAGTTCGGAACTTACCCGACAAGGAATTTCGCTACCTTAGGACCGTCAGAGTTACGGCCGCTGTTTACTGGGACTTCTATTTAATGCGTAAACATCTCCTTTTAATCTTCCAGTTATTTTTTTATTATAACTTTACCTTTTTTAGGTAAATTTGAAAATTATTTAATTCGTCATAATAAAATAAAAAATCGATCTTTTTAATATAATTTTTATACAAATTAATTTTAAAAAAAATTGAAGCGGGCCCGTCGATCAATGTGGCAGAACACATGGGATCATCCTGTTTCGAATCTGCCCCTTCCTAAGGCGATGAACCTGAAGTGGAGTCAAGCAGTGCCGGAAGTATAGATCCCAAGATCACCAGGATTAAAGTTTGCCAGAAAGATGAATCCAAGTTGTCGGTTATCAAGAAAGTGCCTCAACCGACCAAGGTGGAAGATGATCAATCATCGCAAGGACCACAGCTGCAGACATTTTTTCATAAGGCATGGAGCGTTTTCTAGCTGAGGAAAGAAGCAAGGTGATACCTGGATTCGTCGGCACAAAAAACGCCAGCTAAATTCAGGAAGAGATGCGTCGATCAAGAAAATCGATATGGAGTCCGTGCATTCGCTTCGGGATCAGCAGTCGAAGCCAGGAAGATCGACGACGGTCAAGGACGTTGACATGGAATCCGTGTATTCGTTCCATGATCAACGATCCCAGAGTGATTACATTGATCCAGATGAGCCGATCACACTGCCGCGACGAGCCACAGTTGCGTCCGCGTATACTGGGATTCCTTATCAACAGCCGATTCCCAGGATCCGGATGTCCGCGATCAGTGATCTGAAAGAATTTTCGGGAAAGGAAGGAGATGAAGATCAAGCGCGGAATTGGATTAGTCGCCTCAAGTCGGAATTTATGCGTGATCAAGCTTCTGATCATGAAAAGTGTTTGATCCTGGGCGATCTGCTAAAAGGGCCAGCACGCAATTGGCATCGCCAGCTGAGTAGATCTACTAGATCAAGTTGGAAAAGTCTCGTGGATGAGTTTGAAGTTCAATACTGTGGAAGTGGTCAATCGGCATCCCGCCAGTATTATTACACGAAGCAGCGATCAGATGAAACTCCCATCGAATATCTACACCGGTTGAATGTGGCTGGACTGCGAGCCAAGTTGCCGATCAGGGACGGATCGCCTACGATCTTACGCGAGCATGTGCAACTTTATCTGGACACATTGTCCAATCGCGAACTCGCTGATCAACTGGCACTTCTGAGGTTGGATAACGCCACGGATCTGGAAGAGACGCTGCGGGCGTATGCACGTAATAAGTGGTGCCAGCCAACAGCGGCGGTAGGTACCAGCCGATTCCACCTGAAATTTGGCGATGATCGAGCACCTGCCCCGGCACGGATGCCCAAAGCAGTACGCCCGATCAAGGTGACGTCTGGGAGTGAAGAATCAAGTGCCGACGACAATGGAAGTGATGGTGATCAGCGCCGTTATATGAATGCTGCTATGCGCGATCAACCAGGGGCGCATGATCAGCCTGGTGAGTCTCGATCGGGCAAACGAAGCGATTCAAGTGATGTTGATCAAGGGGCGATGAAGAAGTGCAGTCATTGTGGATCGACCAGGCACGATAATTTACGTTGCTGGAAGCGCTTGACCTGTCTGAAGTGTGGCAAGAAGGGACATCCGACCGATCAATTCTTGTACGTCTGCCGAGCAAGCGGCGAAGTTCACGATGCGGGCAAGTGTCCTATGGAAGAATTTTATAATCGCATCCGCCAGTGGTACAATCCCACCAAGCATGATGGAATGTTTCCCAAGGAAGCCGAAGATTTGTTAAGCTAGGACGCTCGCCGGGTTAGAATATGGTACGAGACGAGCGTTCTGGTTTGTGTATTTTTTTTAATATGTGGATAAGAAGAGGGCTGATCAAGCAGCATAAAGAGATAATGAAAAATGTGATCAGCCTGATTTACCACGTTTGGCTAATTTCCGTGTTGATGAGTTTTCTCGTTCCCCGCTGATCATGGAAGTCGATCTACTTCCGGGTGAATCACGTGGATATTGGAAATACCACTCGACAAAAATGGTTTAAACAAGCCAAGGCGAGCGGTAAAATTAATAACAAACGTGCCACGTTATTATTTGATTCTGGTGCCGAAGTGTCGATCATCGACTCAACCTTTGCTCGTAAGGTGAGTTGTCAGATCGACACGAGTCAAACGCAAGAATGTGTCGGCATTGGAGAAAGTGCTTACCTCACAGAAGGGCGCACTAAATCAAGATTACGTTAGCGGGCTAGTTGGTTTATTACTTCCATGCATGGGTGGACAAACTTGTCGGTCAAGAAGCTATATTGGGTATGGATTTTATGATACCAGCTGGTGTTCGATTAGACGTCGCCTATGGTGCACTAAGTTTGCCTGATGAGGTGATCATCCCATTAGAAGACGTCGACAGCTGTACGGATCAAGTGGAAATTACATGAAACTTGATCAGTACGAACAGATCCCAGTAGGTCGATCTGCTGAGATTCGGATTCGTGATCAGCGATCTCGAAAGTTGTGGATTACTCTTGGAAAAGCTTGGGTCCCCACTATCACTAGGGGCGTGGGTAATTTACGATATATGCGTGTTACGAACGTCGTTGATCACCCGATCATTGTACAAAACGATACAATTTAGGTATCTGGATGAACAATGATGACGTGCCTCGTCGCCCTGGGTTTATTTCGGTGGGGTCCAATCGCTATAAGGAGTGGCAAAATCTCGCGTATCAAGAGTCTACCGACTCTGTACATGACGATTAAGAAAGTATCGATCAAGGTCCCCTAGTCGAGAAGAAGGAGTATCCTACTCCTCGAATTATTTTAGTACGAACTACGGGCCCGATCGTGACGTCTGTGGCATTAGTAACCTGAGGGTCTCAAAAGGTACAAGAAGTGCAAGAGAGGTGCGATCAGGAGCCGAGGGTGAAAGGTCCGACCCTGGATCACCAAGTTGAACAACCTGTTACAAGAGATGAGCCGGATCAAGATACTCGCGATCACCCTGCCTTAGCCGATCATAATGAATTTGGTGTGATTCTTATCGATGATTATGTTTGTTACCATGAAGGAGGAGATCTGTACGTGGAAGAATTGGAGAAGCATCTTGCTACGTTGCCTGAAGTGTACGCAAGTACCGAAGACGTGACTAAGGATGTTTTGCAAGTCGGTGATCTCTTGATCAAGACGGCAGAAGAAATTGATCAACTTCGCGATATAATTTGGGCGAAGAAACATCTGTTTATCGGGAAAGAGAACGCGCTACCTCCTGCTGCACGTGGAGTTGTTTGTGATATCGATGTAGGTAATGCGCTCCCTATCGCCCAAAAGTGTCGAAAGGTGGCTCCGCAATTTCGCGAGCAGTTATAGGCCTTGATCAAGGGGCTATTGGCTACTAAGATCACCCAGTCGTCACCCTGGGCATCACCTATAGTGATAATTGTGAAGAAGAATGGGGTTGATATTCGCCTATGTATCGATTATCGAGTGGTGAATCAACTCACGCGTTTGATGGTATACCAATTGCCCCTGATCTCTGATCTACTCGAAGATTTTGATAAAGCGTGTGGTTTTGTTCTTTGGATATAGCGAGTGGTTTTTGGGTTGTGTCTATGACCGATCGAGCACGTCATATTTCGGCGTTTGTCACTCCGTTTGGACTGTTTGAATGGAATAGGATGCCTTGTGTCCTAAAGAATGCTCCGCAAATCTACCAGCGGTTAATCGACATGCACTATACGGATCTCAAGGTTAAGGACTGTGCTGACGAAACGGCTGATCTGATGTATTTACTGTGGGAGAGCCCGACCAGAAACCGGGCCAGTCTGTGCTGCTGCGGCGGTCATATATCGATGATATTTTGATCCCTGCACCTACCTGGACTACCATGTGTGACAAGGTGCACCGTTTATTGGAAAAATGTGATCAATGGAACTTGTCGATCAGCGTGGCTAAATCGTACTGAGGGCGAAGTGAAGTTCCCTATTTAGGGCATCATGTCTCTAGCCGATGTTTGAAACAAATCCAAAAAATTTGGATGATCTGATCGATTTGCCTTTCCCTGGCACCTTACGGACCATGCAATCGTTTTTGGGGAGCTTGAACTACTACCGTCGATTTATTGAAGACTTCGCAATCTATGACACTGTGCTCTACGAATTAAGGGAGATGGACTATAGAGTTAAAGAGCCGATGGTTGAGCAAGGAGAATACGGATCATGAAGGCGATCGATTAATCAGGGCAAAAGTAGCATTCAGTATGCTGAAAGCGAAGATTGCGTCAGCCCCAACCCTGCGCCACTTTAATCAGAACAAAATGCCGGTGATCGTGGTTTACGCCAGCAAATTTGCGGTATCCACCGCGCTGGTACAAGAACATGATCAAGTGTATTGTCCCGTCGCATTCGCCAGCCGAACATTGAAGAACGGTGGGCTGAATTACAGCCCCGTCGAAAGGAAGTTCTGGCGCTTCTACGGGTTTTGAATATTTACTTCACGATGCTGGTCGAAAAGACGATTACTTTCTTGTCACGTTTATCCACGTTGAAATGGTTACTAACATCCAACGAGCTGGACGGACGATTGGGCAGATGGTCTGCGATCTTATCACAATGGAATCTCGAGATCAAGAAATGTGTACACGGAGAAGAGGAGGTACTAGGGGCGTTAGCTGCAAGTATCACTCCTCAAACCGAAATCGATGAAGCACTGATTGCGATCGCGCCGAAAAATCAACCGCGGCAGATGATTGAAGTACCACCTCCTACGGTTGAGAAAGGCGAAGAACTCTACGTGATTAGTTTCGATGGATCTGCAAGTGTCAAGCGACGTGTAGGGGCGTTCAGCGCTATCGTATGGAAATTACCGGGGTGGAGAATTATGACCGCGGTAGCCGACCATGCACCTGATATCACGGTGAACGAAGCGGAATACCATGGATTGCTTTTAAGTTTGGACCTACTGTCGCGATATCCCAAAGGAAGGATGATCGTGTGTGGAGATTCAAATTTGGTAATCAGGCAAATGCGCGGTGAAAAAGAGAATAAAGCTCCGCGGTTGCAAGTGTTGCAACAGCGTGCGCTTACACTCCTTCGCAACAAATCATGGACCGACCATGATTTGTTGCATGTCAAAAGAGAGTGGAATAAGAGTGCTGGTCATATCACCACCATTTCCATGCAGGGTGGAACAGGATGTGAGATTGATGACGATAAACAGCTGGAGGAATTGGTCGATATCAACAGATTGTCGGAAGTGATCACGTGGAATGAAGATCCCACTGTACCACAAGTGTTGGTGACGACGCGATCACGTAACCTCCGTCAGCCGCGACCGTCAACGTGGCCCAATATATCCATAGAAGGGATGGGGGCGAAACGTGTGAAAAAGGCGCAGGACTAAGAGAAATGGATTCATGATTTGAGAAGTTACTTGTACGGTGACGTCTCACAATTGAGCGCAGACGAGGTAAAGAATTGCGCGAAAATTTCCGACAACTACGATGTCGATGAACAAGAATTGTGAATTTACTGTGGAAATATGGCTAAAGGAAAAGCCAGCGATGATCAAGATGATCAAGACGATCGACGATCTTCAATCAAGCTGGTCTTACCTGAGACCCTGCATGCGGATGTCCTCCACCATTACCATGTGAGTTTGGAAGGGGGACACCAAGGTATAGGGCGTACATATCATCGGATCAGACGATACTTTCATTGGCGTGGTCTATTTCGCAGAGTACAAAGATTTGTTGGACAATGCGTAGATTGCGAGACGGGGAAGGGCCAGCCTACGATCAAGGGCATGTCGCCGGGGAATATCGAGGCCACGTACCCATTCCAAGTGATAGACATGGATCATATCCCGTCGTTGCCCCGATCAACTGATGGGCATACGTAAGTGCTGATTTGGACTGATCTGTTCACGGGTATGGTGATCGCGAAAGCTGGATAGTCCCGCACAGCGCAGAAAGTCGCCGAAAATTATGAAGAATGTGTATTTCGACGATTTGAAGCCAGTGATGTGATAAGGCATAATCGGGAGCCCGGTTTTATGTCGGAAGTATTTTGTGCGTTCAACAATATCCTGGGACAACGACATAGTGCCACTATGGGATACCGTCCACAGGGGAACGGCAAGGCGGAAAGAACGGTGCAGACGATTACACGGGCAATCAAGAATTATGTATCAGATGTCGGCCAGAAAGATTGGAGCTCGTACGCAGAGCGACTGGTATTCGCGCTAAACTCAACCCCCTGATCGCATTCTTGGAGAAACACCATTTCATTTGGCGTATGGGTGGGACCCACGATCGTCGTTGGAATCGACACTACAACTGGGTGGAATTCGGCGTAAAGACCGGGATGCTCGCAGATGGAGATATAAGTTCAGAAAGACTACCGTTACGCCCGTGATCAAGTGAGCACTCGATTGCACCAAGCAATGGCTGATCGAGCTGAGAAACACAATGATCAAGTGACACCACACAAGATCGAAGCTGGATCAAGGGTCTGGTTATATCTAGATCGGGTGAAAGAAGGGTTCGCGAAGAAACTGGCGCATATGTGGCATGGACCATTCAGAGTCGATGAGATGATTGATAATCATGCGGCGAGATTGGTTACAGCTGGCACCGACTATCGCATGTTCCCAGTGGTGCACCTGTCCAAGTTGAAATTCGTCAAGGAATTTCCAGATCGCCCTACATACTGCGCTAAAAGCTGGGGTAGAAGATCGTTTCGACTTTGACGAAGCTTTGCTACCCGAAGACAGCTGGGAAAGGACGCAAGATCCAGATGTTTTTGAAGTTGATCGTATCACCGATGTCCGATCTGGTCGAAAGACTAGGTATGGAAGAACGTTACGCGAATATCAAGTCTACTGGAAAGGTTATGCTGAGCCGTCGTGGGTAGACGAGGCAGATCTGAACTGTGATGCTCCCATCAAGGCCTTCGAAAGGAAGATGATTACAGAGATTAGTTTGACGTAATTCAAGTGAACGAAGAGTCCAACTAATGCGTGATCGACGGACTGATCATGGGATTATGATCGAAGAACCTCCGATTGAAGAAAATGATTGAGGAAAGTCACAATTGATGAAGAAATGAAGAATGACTTGCAGTGGTGTATTTACGATGGATATTGCGAGGCATGGTGATGGAGTGACGGAAGATGAGCCGACAGAAGACTGATTTATGTTATGCGTTGAAAGTAACGAAGCAACAGTTGGAAATGGCATGATCAAGAGTGTTTATTGATTAAAGCAAAGTGATCAGCCGACTAATCAGACCCATAAAATTACGGCGGATGATAGGGATTTTCCGGCCAGGGTGATCCTCAGGAGAAAGACGATATTGGATCCGACAAGGTTCAAAGTCATCAACCTCGTTCAGCGCGTCCGATAGGGTCCGAGGTGGCGGGTCCGATAGGAACCCTGGGTATCACGCCCCATCGTCGGCCGGGACAAACTTCAAGGGACGGTTTCGAGCACAATGGGTAATCGACGGGTCCAGGAAAATGTCGAGATCACACTTCTCGTCGATCATTCCCTGCAAGACAAACTCAACAATCCTGTTCCAGGTTGCTCCGGCACGACTACTGCGCTGACGTCGACCGTTGTAATAGTCTCGGAGGAAGTCATCGTTCTCGCGAAGGCCTTTCTCGATGGGGAGATAGTGTGTCGACTCCCAGATCGCCTGCGCGTGATGGTTGAGAAACGACCGGTACTTCGCTTCAAAGTCGGCAAACTAGCCGACTGAGCGGAAAGAAACAGGTGCCAACATGGTCGTGAAAATTTCCCAGGGGCGTTGGGAATATAACCGCTCTACCTCCGGCTGGGTGATCAAGTGACAAAACCACTGATCAGCCGAAGTGGCGTGCGTGGCGACTGGGAACAACCATCCTTCGGGGCGGGTCAAGTAGTCAAAGACCACTTGAGCCGTGACGCTACGCAGATAGAAACCACCGAGTTGACTTGGAGTCCACGGCAGGATGTCTGCGTCTGCTGCATCATCAGGCACCGTGATCAACGACTTGAAATCACCCGTAGGAGGAAAAAAGAACCCGGCGGAGCCTTGATCAAGCGGACCCTCGCTTCCATACTCGCTGATCGTCGGAGTGGATGAAATTGATGCGATCAGGTCAAGGGATCCACCTTCATCGTCCTGATCAGGACTTGTAGGATTATCATCCTCTGACTTCGCCTCCGAAATGGGAGGAAGGAGGCGTGGTCACTTGGTCCGAAATGAAGATCGCGAACGTTGAATGCGTCCTTTAGACGGAAAAGCGATTCGGCCAATCGAGCTATCTGGAGAATCAGTGGGAAGGCCAGCAGGCGATGCAGCCTGATTAAAACCTGCAAGAGGGGTGCGGGCGACCGGGGCGATCTGCATCTGGAGTGACATGCCGGATAACTGGGCTTGAAGGTCCGCGTGGAATGAACGCAATTGCGTAGCTTCATCTTGAGCCTGTCGCAGTTGATTGCGCAGCGTGTCGCGATCTGCAGAAACTTGATCGAAGCGGCTCTGCGCTACGGAAAGCTCCTCCTCCATCTGGGAATACTCGGCATACAGTTCCTCCAGTTGGTCTTGAGGTCCAACACCCCCTCGACATGTTCGCACACTTCCTGAATCTGGGATATGATGGCAGTATAGTCGTCCACATGCAGGAGATTGGCTTTATTCTTTTTCCGGAGGCGATCGCGTTGACGCTTGCATCTTTCGGCCTCGGAGGTGAGTAGGAATGCCTGATCGACCAAGCGATGATTCTTGGAAGCGGCCTGATCGTACTCTTCCTGTAGCACGTTCACGCGCTGCTGAAGTTTATCGAACACCGATTGATCAGGAAGTACCGTGAGACGTGAGGTCTCTTGCGCTTGATAAGCGATGGTCTCTTCTTGCACCGATAGAAGATAGCGATCGCGATCACGACTGCTCTCCAGATCACGGATCTAGGCGCGCTGATCGGCCATGGTTTTCTCTTGATCGGCTATGGACTTCTTGGAGGTCTTTAGCTTGGACTTGAGATCGTTGACTGCAGCGCCGACAAAATCACGTAGTGGCGCAAGCTGTTTCGTGGCGGCCCGCTCGATCTCGGCATCACGATCGGCCGCGTTACGGTTGGCGCGAGAGAGCTGCTGTCGAAGCATCGCGATAGGTATTCGCTCACCGCGAGCGAGTTGAATAGCACAACGATCCGCTCATCGCGTTCATGGAGTGTCTCTTGCAGGATGTAAGCCTGATTGATCGCGGCGATCGCCTGATCAGCCGCGGCCCGATCTAGGGAAGGAGCGTTGGTGGTAGTTGCCGGGGCGCCGTCCATTATGGCTTGCATGATGGAAATGCAGAAATGCCTGATCGAGAGAGCCTGATCGCTGTTGACACGGTTGGTGGAGGATGAACGCCTGATCGCGACGGGCATACCACTAAAAGGTATCGCCCTGATCGATTGTGACCTGATAGACGGGAGAAAGTGCAGATTGATGGGTGCTGATCGCCTGATCGATGATGTCATGATTAATGGGTGTGGACAACACGATCAACGGTGGCATGATCTAAGGTAATCAACGGCATGATCGACCCTCGCCCAAACCGCTGTACGGCTGGGACGAGGATCTGGGGCGGTTGTGGTAAAGTGTGTCATAAATTGGGTCTAATTGATGGCTTAATTGTGGGCTTAATTAGGGGTGCGACAGTGGGCACAACCGGGTGCGTAATTGCGTGTACGATTGTGTGTATCACTGTGTATACAGTGGTATGTACAACTGTGGTGTACATGGACAGGACATAGACGGGGCATCGTGAGATGGGCGATTACGTACCGGTACCTAACGAACAGCAACGAACAGCGAAGAACGACGGATAAATCAGGTCGACTGGTCGAAGGAGGACGCTGGAATGGATAGTTCTGATTGGTGGATATTAGGTAATTGGTAGTTCTTAGGATTTAAGCGATAATGAAGTTCTCCTTTTGCGTAGGATCGAGCAGATCGTTTCGGGGACGGCACCTTTGCGCCTCCCTCACTAGTATATACCTCTACGTCCCGGGCGGGAGCACTTAGTGTGTTTTTTGGCCCACCGGTAGGCGTAGAGTGTGATAACTCGCCCCGCAACTCCGCCCGCTGTGTCAGAGGTTCTTCTTTTAAAGGTTTTTGGTCTCGGGAACGTGATTGAGCAGTGCGCTCTCACCTCTTCCCCTTTCGGTTCATGTTTGTCCCCTAGAGTTCGGCTGATGTAAGCTCCCCACGGGAACTCTAGGTGAATTTAGTAGAATTCCCCTCCCGCGTAAAGTCTAGGCTAAGAATACATATATTTGGGTGTTCTTTTAGCTGTTTTAAGACTCCAGAGGCTCAGTGATCGGGCAGTGAAGACTTCCGCTGCCTGATCAAGTACCCCCTTCGCCGATCAATACCTGATCGACACTCTGCAACTTGAGACCTTCGTTCATCTATTCGCAATTCGCGCCAACTAGTGCCTGATCGACTAAATCGATCAGACCGATTAGGTCGATCACGATCTTATTTTCCACTATTGGTTCTGATCACCTCTGATCACCCCCTGATCAACGACCAGAGCCCCTGATCATCGACTATTTGCGCCTGATCAAGCCTGATCAACAAAATTCGCTTCATCAAAAGTCAACTCAATCATGTAACAAGGAATTGCAGCGTGCCATCCCCGCCACCTGGAGAGCGACCAACATCCAAGCCGTAGGGTACACAAGGTGAGCAGGAACACAAGCAGTCACAGGACAACCGGAGGACCCCCTTCGTTAGTCGGCATTCCGGGCGCCGTGGTAACGCCTAATCAAGCTTCAAAAACTTTGATCAGCCGCTCCACCACAAGTTTATTTTGTAAACTGATGTATATTTAATATATAATTAGCCTAAATTAATTAAACTAATGTAAACTATACGTAATACTAAGTAGAACTTACTCAATTCGTACCTAGCCGAAATGTAATGTACACCACCTCTGTACCAACACGTGGCAGGCTGCCACGCCTCCACAAAGGGCTCCTGCCCTGATTAGTTAAAATAACCAATAGGTCCAAACCTTTCGGACAGGTCAATACTTGACCTCAACCGTTGTGTACTTACGTACACCGCGTAACAAAATGTAACCCTGTTACATCCTCCCCCATCAAGACTATTGCTTACGAAATAATCAATTATAGTTGGAGAACTACAACTGCCAGAACTTCTGGCTTAACATGAGCACCTTTAGTGGTGCCGAGGATTATCCTCGAGAAGAGGATGTAGACTATTCCTATAACTCGGAGGAGGATGCCCTTGGTCCCCAAAGGATGACCGCTCCGACAACGCCGAACGGCGATGCTGGCAGTCTAATCCTTTCCCAACACATGGGGTAAATGCACTAACTCGTGCTCCACCCCTATCAACTGCGAATGATGCATCCGGGTCGCCGAAGGCGACCATCGCCAATAATCTAGACACGGCTCACGATGCCCAACATGCCGTACCGGCACGGAAGGGTCCTCGTGACCCTCAAAAGAAGGCTAAAAACGAGGTAAAGAGGGGTTTGGCCTCCCTTATCTCTGGCCCTGCGGATATACAGCGACGTGAAATAGCACGCCGGAGACTACTCCGGGCAAAACTGCTAACGCCGAAGCAGTTCACTGTCAACTCGTACCGAGCGCTCCTCGGGAAACAGGCACGGGTTTCCGTTGTTGAGACCCTCCGCGAGGTTCCCTTCGTTCTCCTACGATTCGAAGATGTCGAGGAGGCAGAGCGGACATTCCGCGCTTTGGCGGAAGGGGGGAATGGTCTCCCTAACTTTAACGAGCTGTACTACAGCTATTACGAACGTGACGTTCGGATAGAAAGGGCGTTGCGCTTGCGTTTGCCCAAGACAAGGCGCTGGGGCAATTACCTGCCCCTTATTGCACCCGCCCTGCTAGCGCTCCTGCACTCGGTGTGGTGCCGGAGCGCAATGCAAACTCTGCATCTGCCTCCCGCAAACTCCCAGTTACTGGGAGTGAAGGGGATTTTTCCGCCCCTTTGGTCGTTGACTCTCAGCGGGATTCTCCTGCTAGAAAGCGTCAACGACGTCACGGCAATCCTGCCGCAGGGTAGTCTCGGACTCCAACGAACTCTGTGAATGTGGATAGCTTTACAACTTTACCAGATATTGGTTCTCACCCCGATGATAGCGTCGCACCATCAGGCGCTCCACATGGTAATGTGGAATACCCTCCGAGTCGAGAACTGGAGGAGGAGGTCGCGCAATTTCGACGTGAGCTTCACGAGCGCTGTGATCGACACAGCCGTCGCATCCAGGATTCCCAGGATGGACTCCGCGACGAGGGGAGTGCGATTGACCGCATCGAGAAGCGGATTGCCTCTCTCGAGTCTGTCGTTGCGGAGTTTCATGGTCGCATTTCGACCCTGTCGGCGCTATTCCGACCTGTTGTGCCTTTCGGCTATCCGCCTTCCCAACCTCCTCCAAGAGGGGACCCGCCTCCGGGTTCTGGTATGGCTTAAGCATACCCATATAGAAGGTTGGATGCGTACGCATCGCTTCGGGATATTCAAGGTATACGCCAGGCCCTTTCGGGATAGCACCTTGAAAGGCCCCACAAACCTGGGGCGCAGTTTTTTCCGTAACACGTTGGAAACTGCATGTGTAGGAAGATTCTTAGCGTTTAATAAAACACTTTCTCCTACTTTATACTCCCTTTCGTTGCGCCGACCCTTGCGGTCGGTCTGTTCCTTTTGCGTGTCTTGGCTTTCCGCCATGGCGTCGCAAACGTGTCGTAAGACACTAAGGCGCGTCGATAAGAACTTATCGATGTGCTTTCGCACAGATACAGGGCTGACATCAGGGAATCCCCCCCCCCTAAATCTCTGGTCCACACACACGTGGCGTCAACGGAACCCTCGGATTCACTAATCAGCTCACATAAAACGGTGTAAACCCCGTAGATGCATGTACCGAATTGTTGATAGCAAATTCGACCATCGGGAGCATCTCACTCCAACTCTTTGGAGAATCCGGACATAAACTCCGGAGAATATCCTCCACAACGCGATTAACGCGTTCCGTCTGACCGTCCGTCTTCGGATGATCCGCAGTGGGCATGAGGAGCTTGGTGCCTAGCACTTTAAACAACGCTCCCCAGAATTGTCCCGTAAAATGGGGATCCCGATCCGAAACAACGGAATCGGGTAGACCATGCTGTCGAAAGACACGGTCTAGGAACACTTTCACTGTTCCTTGTCCATCAATGGACTCTGGCACCGCCTCCAGGTGAGCCATCTTGCTCAAACGGTCTACAAAGACCAATATGCCGGTGTTCCCGGCCTTATCCTTCAGTAAACCGAAGATAAAGTCCATGCTAATGGATTTCCAACACTCCGTTGGAACCGATAAGCTCGCCAAAGGCGCAGCTGAACTTGCATAGGGCTTAACCCTCTGACACGTCTCACAGGTGCGTATATACGCACCGACCCACTTATACATATTGGTCCACCAATACAAAGCGCTTAAAGCGCTGTAGGTATTATCCCGACCTAATGACCCCTGGTAGGGGCGTCATGTGCCTCAAAGAGGACTCTATACTTCAGTTCCTCATCATGAGGAACTACCACCCGCGGAGTGTCCTCCGCGCTCGTGCTATAATTATAGCAAGCCGTCACAGCACCTGTAACGGTGTAAACGAACTTTAGCTTGACTTGACAGGGTTGGCTCAGACGAGACAAGACCCTTTTCACCTAACGCGAGGATAAGCGCCGTACGTTGTGGGTCTTTCTCATACGCCTGGCGTAAGAGATCCACCACAGACGAGGTGATGAATGTCGCGTGAGCGAGCTCGTAATCTGGACGACGCGACAACGCGTCTGCAAGTACATTCTATTTTCCCGGTTTGTAATTTACCTCAAAATTGTACTCCACAAAGAAGGAGAGCCAATGGGCCATACCTTGGGAGAGATGAGGCGACTTCGTCGCTTTCCGTAAGGAAGCGTGGTCAGTATAAACCACGAACGGCTGTGAGCCGAGTAGGTGAACCCTAAATTTGACAAAGGCATACTTCATAGCATGTAGCTCCTTATCATGAACGGGATAATTCCGTTCTGAAGCTTTAAGCTGCCTCGACTCAAACACGATCACGCGTTCCCGTCCCGCATCGTCTGATTGTAACAAAGCACATCCGATTGCGAAATCGGAGGCGTCGCAGACGACGCTAAATGGTTTCCCAGAGTCTGGGAGAGCAAGAACGGGGGTTTTCAATAAGCTCCCCTTAACCGCTTCGAAGGCGGTTTGGTGTTTGGTTTCCCAGAGTATGGGAGAGCAAGAACGGGGGTTTTCAATAAGCTCCCCTTAACCGCTTCGAAGGCGGTTTGGTGTTTGGTTTCCCAACACCAATCAACATCCTTCTTAAGAAGGTCAGTTAATGGCTTCGCCATCTCAGCGTAGTTCTCGCTGTATTTGTGGAGATAATTGGATAACCCAAGACACTTCCGTAAATCTCTAAGATTTACAGGGTAAAAAAGGCCCTCCACAATAGCTTTCACCTTCGCGGGATCCGCCCGCACTCCATCCTTACCGATGAAGCATCCGAGGAAAGGAATTTCCTCAGCACCAAAAATACATTTGGATGCGTTTTGCATATAGTTTATACTCTCGCATACATTTGAGCACCGCTTGAAGATGTATTAGGTGCGTCTTAACATCAGAAGAGTCGCCTTCCGTGCGACTATGAACGAATATATGGTCGAAGTACGTCTGAGCGTACTTTCTATGAGGGCGGAAGAGTTGAGTCACCAAGCGATTAAAAGTCGCTGGTGCATTCAAAATCACCTGTGGCATAACAAGCCACTCCCACAGCATGCCACTAGGCGTGCTGACCGCTGTAAGAGGGATATCGGATGCTCGCATGAGCACCTGATAATACCCGTCCACCAGATCTAAGGCACTGTACAATGTACAGCCCGCCATATTGTTCTGGAGGACATCCTCCGATGAATCGGAGTTTGCATGGGTATAGTAGCTGCATTCAGCTTGTTGTACGCATGCACAGTGCGCCACTTTCCGTTCGGTTTACGAACACAAAAAGTGGGAGATGAATGGGGAGACTTACTCTCCCGTACCATCCCTGCCTCTCTTTCCCCTTGAAGAATGCGTTGATGGCGTCGCATTGCTCCTTGGGGAGAGGACACTGCCTAGTGACGCAGTATTTGGTTCCAGGAACCAAGTCAATTTCATGTCGGACTCCCGAATCCGGTGGTAACCCCATCGGCCGGTTGTCACTAATGACATCTCCGAATTCCTTAAGTAAGGAATGGTAAGGGTCCTCAGGATCCGCAAGGATCTTGAGGCCACTTCGGGCATTCAATGCCTGTTTGGTTTGCACCAAAACTGACTCGTCCATCGTGGATGAGGAGTTTAACTCCTCTTCCGGAAGCAACACGACGATCTCGTCGAGTTCACCTGCTTTTACAGCAGTTTCAAACTCGTTGAAGGACATCTCCTTCACCGACAACAGTTCTCCTACCCCAGGAAACCGTTCCAGGCTTACGCCTTCCGTGACAACGCCTTTCACGCTATTCAGCATCCGATAGGATTGCTGTCTACTGGCCTCGAGACTCGTCCCGGGACCCAGATGGGGGGAGTCAATCGCCCCATCTATTGGAAGCACATCGCGCCTATCCACAGATGTATGTACCTCTACCACCGGTGACTCGCCGGTCTCACCTAATACGGCGTTGTCTCAATCAATTCCGACGTGCGAAAGAGACGAACTACGGGTCTCTTCGCTTGGAAGCGCCTCGCGCTTAACCACAGGGGTCTCTACCCCTACCACTGGAGTCGCACCAGTTTCGCCTAACACGGTGTGGTCGGGAACCCCGACCTGAAGAAGATACAAACCTTGTGTATTTTCTGTAGGAAGCGCCTCGCGCTTAACCTCAGAGGAATCCACCTCTACTACTGGCGACTCACCAGTCTCGCCTATATCGGTGTGGGGATTAACCGCCGAATCACCCTCGTCAAGGAACATTTCTTTGACTTCATTGGGACTGATCATCTCATACATCCCAATCTCTGGCATCTCACGCCAGAATCGCTTTTGCGATCGAGCAATGGTGGGCTTATGAATCGACAATGCTTCACCCGATCGCGGTTGCGTTAATCCAATGGACTTAGACTTCCAGTCTATCCATGGCTCGTGGCGTTCCAGCCACTTCATGCCCAGAATGAGGTCATACCTCGAGTCCAAATCCAGGACTAGACAACGTTCTGAGCTATCGAAGTCTGCAAACTTCAGTTTAAGGTCAATTGAGACCTTGGGTACATAAACCTGTGCGCCCGTAGCTAGACGGACTGCGACAACGTCACGAGAACGTGCCTCTAGGGCCTCGGCATACAGCCGACTCTTCTCAACAGAAACCCGTCTGACATAATTGTCAGACGCTACAGAGTCTATCAAGACTTATCAAAGCCTTTCACGTCCGCAAGGACGACCAGCAAACCTGGCTGGTACACCAACTCGGTGCTAGAAAGCACCGTTTCCCTCGGGGCTTTGTGCTGTTGGCCCCTACCCTGGGGCTTAACAGCACGGAGGGATCCCCCAGTAGGGCACCCTGCACCTACTGGGAGCCGTCGTTTGCCGACGGCTTGGGGAAGGGCTTTTTACCTACCCTCGGCCCCTTAAAGCGAGAGTATCTCTGGGGGGTTCTCGGACATCTGTTCCGCATATTATCCGTGCTTCCAAACAGGAAGCATCTCAGCGGACCATTCCGCTGCAGCATTGCAAGGAGCTCCGATTCGAAGCTCTGCGAGATAGAGTCAGAGTGACTCTTAGCGAAAGATTTATCCTCCGCTTCTACCTGACTCAGGTCCATGGGTTCGGGATCCACCTTAGAGGAACGAAAATTTCTTTCGGCGTTAAAAGCCATCTTAAACGCCTCCCCAGGGATTGGGATCGGCATCGGAAGAGCTCCGAACGTGCTGGCCCTTCTTTCAGGCCTCCCATGAACACGGGAATGGACACATCGTCCGAATACGATTTCGCGTATATCCCTGCAAACAGGGTCTTTAATTCTTGGACATATGTCTACAAGGCTCTAGTGCCCTGACGGCACCTCAGAAACGCCAGCTGATTATGGAAAACCAGATCAGGCGTGGCGTACACGTCCATAAGCTTTTGCTTAAGGACTTCCCAGGTTTGGAACACGTCCATGACCGAATCCGAACACGTAAACGCCCATGTACGGGCTTTACCCGTAAGATGGGTCAGTGCAAGTCCCACTTGCAAGTGATACGCGATCACATTCTCTGTGGCGAAGGCTGTTTCGACCTTGCGAAGTCACACATAAAGGTTATCACCTTTTTTGCCGGTGAATTCCTTTATCTTAAAGGAAAACGGGGGGCGCACCCCCCGTGGACGTGGAGTGACTTCCACTACAACTCGCCTCATGGGCGATGAGGGCGTTGACCCTCTCCCTTACGGCATAAAGGCCCTGCTCCACTAGAAGCTGCATGCCTTCGTCACCCTGTAAGGATAACAGCCTTTTAAAGTCTTCCTGCTGGACGAGGGTTAGCTTATCCCAATCTTCCTGATTCATCCTTTGCAGAGGATGTTGTCGTCTACCAACACAGGTGTTGGATTGGCTACAAGTGCTACCAGATGTAGCCGGTGCGTACACGCACGGTGCGGCTAGCGCACAGAGGAAGACTTTCCTTTAAGCGGCGATGTGCCGCTACTTAGCCGATACGCCCTTATAAAAGGGCTTAGTAAGATATCGCTCTCTTACTCGGGGCCAAGATTTCCCTTAGTTTACTGGTTAGTATAAACTAACGCAATGATACAAGGCTCACTTAGTAAGGGGTAGTTAAGGAAAGGTATTCGCTTTCACTACAACACTCACTGCGCGCGCGACCGGTCGAGGTCGTGCGCCTATCAGTCTTTAGTGTATTTTGTAAACTGATGTATATTTAATATATAATTAGCCTAAAAAAGTTAATTTAATTAATGTAAGCTATATGTAATACTAAGTAGAGCTTACTCAATTCGTACCTAGCCGAAATGTAATGTACACCACCTGTGTACCAACACGTGGCAGGCTGCCACGCCTCCACCAAGGGCTCCTGCCCTGATTGGTTAAAATAACCAATAGGTCCAAATCTTTCGGGCCGGTCAATACTTGACCTCAACCGTTGTGTACTTACGCACACCACGTAACCAAATGTAACCCTGTTACAGAGAGGGACCCTCTCAAATTTCGATGCGTGATACCCCAAGGTGCAGTGTTAACTTCCGAAGTCATGTGGAACTCGCCTACTACTTAAAGAGCAGAAGACGTTGTAAAAGTAGTTTAACCTGTCACATAGCACATGTACACACAACGATTCCAATCATAAGAGTAGAAATAGAAATAGTTTCTGTCAGAATGTGAAAATCATTTTTCTATCGTTTGGGCTGAAACTAATACCACTGAGTATACATCTGCTGCGCTAGCGGCGGATAAGAAGGACGATACACCTACTACTAACAAAGCAGTAGAAGAATTTGTTTTACAACGTTTATCTGTAATACGCTATGTTAAAGACGCACTTGCTTCTGCTTTTAATATACAGAAGCAAAAAGCTAATCGAAATGGATCGAAATATTAAAGTACTTGCAACAGTTTGGAAGAGACTGCCTACACATTCAATATTCCCGCAGCAATACGGCTGTCCCCGCCATGGCTAGAGACAAGTCCCCACGACAACTGTCGTGGTAAGCCCAGATCGTTCGGAAGTGGCGGATAGTCCAACTTCCATCTTGTCGTGCAAACTGAGCAAACGCTCAATTACCGTCTGCTTCCGGTCCAACTTTTGTTATATGGCAAGATAACAAATCACGATGCTTTAAAAAATGAACGTAAATTTCGAGACAAGTCGCGATCGACGGAAGAAATATCTTTCGAAGGTCATGTTAACCCTTCTCCCGATGGATCAGCCGCTTCTCGTGCTACTCAATGTATGTAACAGCCTGCGTATTCTCCGCCGTCTTTTGATAGGCAGAAAAATACTTTTATATTCTTGTGGTGGAGTCAAGTTCAAAATCGAACACCGTAGTGTCGAGAACCTGACCACCATCATGCCCGGCCTTCCAACTTACGGGGGGGGGGTACCCCGCGAACCTTCGTCTTCGATCCGATCGGATCGTCCGCTGCTGGCAGACGACCGATCATCAACACAGGACGCCCGGTCCGCTTTATTCTTCATATCACCTTGTGTACCCGATGGATTGGGCTGGTAACACACTCGGTGGATCGGTGCTGGGAATTGACTTGTGGTCTAAATGTGTAGACCGTGCTGGGTAGTGTACCCCGGGCGGAACGCTTCACCCTGGGTACGGGAAGACCAGTTATATTCGAGTTTAGTATGCTCCAAAGGGCAGATCGCTCAAACGATCGTAGAGCCCAACCAATACGAGAACAAAACGCCAATAATCCAATATTCCAGTAGGGAGATCCAAATGAGAACGTGATATACTCCACGAACGATATCTCCACGTAATAATCCAAAAGACGTAACAGCACGTTCCAAACGTGCGCAACTTAAACTTGAGAGGTCGACCAAAGTGCACTCCCGTCGAGGGACTTCCGGTGGACAAGTGCGTCTGTGACGCGTCCCGGCCGGGTAAAATGAGCTGGAGAGGATTATTCGACCCTCCGCTCCCAAAACACTCTGCGGCGTGCAGAGGCGACCGATGTGCAAATCGAAACGACCCCGGTTGAGTTAGAGGTCCGACAATTATGTCGTAAAGCCAAAACGCTCTTCCTAGACGAAGCCAAAACAAAACCTTTTCCCAACAGGCAACACCAAAAACCAAACTACCTACCCCCTATAGTCTCCAATATGTACCAAGCATGAAAATATGTAGTACACGCAATCTCATGTGACTTACCCAAATCCGTGTTCTTGACACCCCTTGCACATGACCGGCTTAAAAGCCTCCTGGATTTCCACCAATCCGATCGCCGATAGACCTATGGTGTGATGCTGACCGGAAACGACCAAAATTCTTGGGTCCGCTTCGCCACATTCTTCAGCGCTTAAAATACAAAACGCCTAAGTCAAACCAGCCGAGAGTAACTCATATGTACTTAGTACGCTGCAAGATTTTTACTCTTGGAAGCCACTTGAGCTTCTCAGGGTCGAACCCCACACCTTTTGGAAAATTCTGAGAGGCGGGATTCTGCTCGTACTCAGAATAAGTGCTTACAGTCGCACTTTAGGTTTCCGAGTTAAGCACGTCAATCCAATGTGCCACAGGGTCTGGTACTGTGTAACCGCAGCTCCACGCATCCCCTATTCGGTAACGCGCAGTGCTTTGGTGTAAAACGGAGGCATTACAAATGTGCGGGACTCCGCAAAGAAGTTCCACTCCGAAATTGACAGGACTTTTATTTCCCTATTCTTCCGTGATGACTTCCAGTCGCCAAATAGCTGATCTGGAAGTATGCATTGATGATTTAGCGACGTCTACCATCGGTGTTTGAGTCAAATAAGTGACTGAGAAGATCTTTACAGTCCTCACATCGTATAACGTATGTGAATTGTTATTACCCACCCCCGAGAGCACATAAAGGGGTCGAATAACCCACTTTGTGCTGAGCACACGGTTTCGCATGAACCATCTTTCGCTCTCTTGCGGGAAATGTGGTTCTGCATAACATGAACAGAAGTGGCTGATGCCACTTTTGACCGCTACTTCCTGAGTGCTCTTTATAGGAGGAGTATTGAGTGTACTGATACGCTGAGCAGAGTCCTCAGTGCAAGTTTAGAGCTAGCAGAGCCTTTTCGACTTTGCGATAATGCGTCGTTTCTTATCCGACTCGACAACAGTGCGATCCCTCACTGTCGCTACATTTTTACAGTGCTTTATGTCATTGGCGTCATAAAGATTTTTTTCAGCTGAGTCTAGGCCAATGGTTTACCTTTCTCCTGTGGGAGTGCACTCTAAGGTCATTTTTACAGGAGTGATACTACTTGCTTAAACTTTATTTCGTGAGAAAGCGCGCAATATAGTAAATAAAGCAATTTGTATTTTGCTTCGATAGTTACATTTATATTGAATAACTGCTATTAATCCTATTTCTTTTGGATATTTTCAAATGCAAATGACTTAATAGCTAGTACTTAGGTTGAAAAATAATATATTTTTGGGTGGTTTTTATATAAATAAATCTAAATAAATACACCAAAATGTGAACTGGTTTAATTTATGTAATTACAGTACCGAATCAAATTCTCGATGTATTCTAAGAATTTATAGTCCAAAGTTCCGTTTGAAAAACTTGAATGTTTGAATTAAAACAATGATTTTCACATGAATATCATTGGATTTTATGTAGTGGAGTATTATAAATCATTGTAGACTGAAGAAGATTGGCCAATAATATTATTGGTCAATGAAAGATGGCTCCTGTTGGTCATTGAAACGTTTTGAAGCTAACACAACACCTCAGAATGACTAGCAAATAGTGGCGGCTCTAAGGTTGATATAGCGGCTTGTTTTAAGACGCAAGCTGAAAGCTCGGGGGATAATACAGAAGATACAAAAGTGCCTTCATTCGTCGAGGAGGGGAAATGCAATACGACCTCCAATACAAATGTTGCTAAGGCAACGTTTTCTGGTCTAAAATCTGCTCCATAATCGAGAAATATCCCTGGACCCTACCCTACCGCAACTCAAACTTTACTCATAGCGGAACTGTGAATGGGTAAGATAGTTACCTTTATTAAGTATAAGATAAAATACTAGAAACAAGTTAAGATTTGCTTCTACCGATACTTCGAGCTTCCTCAATAACAACAGTGTAAGTCTGAAACAGCATCCCTTCTATATCCCAAAAGGGGTCATGACGCGCACGGCGGCAAATCTACAGCAATAGGAGTCAGTCCAATTGATGCAATGATAGAAATAATCTAGAATCATCTACAGAGCCAAAGGGTTTTGCGTGGTGTCATGGATGACAAAGGGATAGTTTTTCACATCCGTAAAGTCGACACAAGGAGTGTATTGCGTATTTGGAAGTGAGCCAGGAGGACAAGGGCGTATACCTGGCTGGAAGGCAGAGTTTTGGAGATAATCTATTATGGATCAGATATTCTCATGAGAAGAAGCATTGTTATTGTCCACACAAAACCGGAAGTCATATCTACGGCCTCCATAAACAGGTAGTCCCACTGCCTGAAACCTGCTCCTAAGCCTGGATACAACTCCTTCCCTGAAAATTTCTCAACGGATAACTTGGGAATTTTGTGACCAGCATGACCAGAAACCGGCGCATGCACTTGTCCGGCAGGATTATTAATGCCGCCCCCACCCAGCACTCCAGCTGGTGCCTCAAGAGGCCAATAAAACGTCGGAAGCACGGCAAAATGTGTTTCAAAAGTATTAGCAAGGCGGGCAAGGATGTATTCACTAGATGCGGGGGTGCGAACCCCGGTAACGCCTATGTGCAGCCGCAGAAGGTGTACACGCAACATCAAGCCGCGAATCAGTTTCAGCAGGCGTATGCGGCACCTGTGAATGTCCAACAGGCGTATGCAGCGCCGGGAAATGCGCAGCAGGCATACGCAGCGCAGGGAAATGCCAGCTTGAGGCACCAGCTGGAGTGCTGGGTGGGGGCGGCATTAATATGCCTGCCGGACAAGTGCATGCGCCGGTTTCTGGTCATTCTGGTCACAAAATTCCCAAGTTATCCGTTGAGAAATATTTTTCACATCCGTAAAGTCGACACAAGGAGTGTATTGCGCATTTGGAAGTGAGCCAGGAGGACAAGGGCGTATACCTGGCTGGAAGGCAGAGTTTTGGAGATTTAATCTATGCAGGAGCAGATATTCTCATGAGAAGAAGCATTGTTATTGTCCACACAAAACCGGAAGTCATCTCTACGGCCTCCATAAACAGGTAGTCCCACTTCCTGAAACCTGCTCCTAAGCCTGGATACATATTGGCTCACATATAATAATTCTTATTTTGTCCAATCATGGGTGGAACTTGTTGGTCGGAATTTCTCATTCACCAACTGATTGACCATCGACTCGATGATAAAAGCACGCGGCGGCGCTCTAAAGAGCGCTGCTGAAAACATTGAAGGAGATTCTTGCTCCGCCTCAGCAGTAGGTGCTGAGGTGTTGAGTGACAACGGTGACGCTGCATTAGCAGCGTCAACTACGCAAAGGTCGGAAGACGTACCGTCTTCGACCACAGATGCTGCTAAGGCGGCATCTGGCAAGAAACAGGGAGATGTTGCTAATGCAACATCTCGCACGATGACAACCCCCGAAGGGTGTGGTACCAGGAAGGGTTCTTCCATGTTCGGAGACAGTTCTGACTCCGAACAAAGTGATCGGGGCACGGATGTCTCCACGAAAGGATCTAGCGAGTCGAAACTCGCTAGGTGCTCATATCCTAACAGCGATGATGACTCTGGTGTCGCTGTCAGCTATGACAGCGAGAATAATTATTACAGGTGGTTGCGGGAACGCAGAGCCCCACCTGGACCAAGTACTTCTCCACGTCGGGGTGATTTTATATTTAACCCCGGCACGTGGTGTTGAAGCAGGCGGTGTTCCGCCTGCTAAAAGATCTCGAACAGAAGCGGCGCCTGCCACTTCTGAAGCGTATCATCGTACGGAACCACATGTTCCGTACAAAGTGGGGTTTTGGACCCCTGGATGGGCTATTTCCCCCAAAAGTGGCGGTCACCGTAAGCGGGACTGCCAATATGCGTTGTTCGATATTAACGTGCTGGATGACTGCGAAGACATCCAGTCACGTCGATTCGATCG
>CM047582.1:20174157-20189053 GCA_026184515.1 Peronosclerospora sorghi | reverse complement strand
CGATCGAATCGACGTGACTGGATGTCTTCGCAGTCATCCAGCACGTTGATACCGAACAACGCATATTGGCAGTCCCGCTTACGGTGACCGCCACTTTTGGGGGAAATAGCCCATCCAGGGGTCCAAAACCCCACTTTGTACGGAACATGTGGTTCCGTACGATGATACGCTTCAGAAGTGGCAGGCGCCGCTTCTGTTCGAGATCTTTTAGCAGGCGGAACACCGCCTGATTCAACACCACGCGCCGGGGTTAAATATAAAATCACCCCGACGTGGAGAAGTACTTGGTCCAGGTGGGGCTCTGCGTTCCCGCAACCACCTGTAATAATCATTCTCGCTGTCATAGCTGACAGCGACACCAGAGTCATCATCGCTGTTAGGAGATGAGCACCTAGCGAGTTTCGACTCGCTAGATCCTTTCGTGGGGACATCCGTGCCCCGATCACTTTGTTCGGAGTCAGAACTGTCTCCGAACATGGAAGAACCCTTCCTGGTACCACACCCTTCGGGGGTTGTCATCGTGCGAGATGTTGCATTAGCAACATCTCCCTGTTTCTTGCCAGATGCCGCCTTAGCAGCATCTGTGGTCGAAGACGGTACGTCTTCCGACCTTTGCGTAGTTGACGCTGCTAATGCAGCGTCACCGTTGTCACTCAACACCTCAGCACCTACTGCTGAGGCGGAGCAAGAATCTCCTTCAATGTTTTCAGCAGCGCTCTTTAGAGCGCCGCCGCGTGCTTTTATCATCGAGTCGATGGTCAATCAGTTGGTGAATGAGAAATTCCGACCAACAAGTGCCACCTATGAATGGCCAAAATAAGAATTATTATTGGCCAACCACCTTAAGTGGGGGGTGATGTAATGGGGTGCCATTACATAATTGATATTCAAGTTAGAATATCACAGTTAAATTTCAGACGCGTTGTCTGAAATTTAAATAAGAGATTATAAGTTATTATAATCTACGAAGGAAAAGTCGATTCGGTATAAATACCGAATCTTGCAGGTTAACTAATAGTACAGTTAGTTGAATACTTGATATTATTATATTAATTAGATAGTTACTATACTATTAGCCGCTAACCACCCATTAAATAAACACTCTTAATTTTGCGTTCTAGAACATAAGTAAATATTTATATTTACTTTTATTATAGGATTAGTTGTCATCAACTAATCCTACCCCTTTTGTATTGCGCGCTTCCTCGCATAACACAGTGCAAGCCTGTAACATGATCAGTCCTATTACAAGTGCTCTCACCTCTTCCCCTATTGGTACACGTTTGGCCCCTGGTAGTTCGGATGCTTTAAGCGCCCCACGGGAACTACTAGGTGGATTTAGTGAAATTTACCCCCCCCCTCGTAGGTCTAGGCTAGGAATACATATATTTGGGTGACCCTTTAGCTGTTTAAGACTCCAGAGGCTCCGCTATCAGGCAGTGAAGACTTCCTCTGCCTGATCAAGTAAGTACCCCCTTCGCAGATCAACACCTGATCGACACTCTGCACCTCGCGACCCGCGTTCATCTGCTCGCAACTCGCGCCAACTAGTGCCTGATCGACGACTTTTAGCACCTGATCAAGCCTGATCAAGTCTGATCATAGCTGATCAACGACTTCTAGCACCTGATCAAGCCTGATCACAGCTGATTACAGCTGATCAACGACTTTTAGCGCCTAATAAAGCCTGATCGCAGCAGTCGCTTCATCACAAGTCAACACAAATCTTGCAACAAGGAATTGCAGCGTGCCATCCCCGCCACCTGGAGAGCGACCCACGCCCAAGCCGTCGGGTACACAAGGTGAGCAGTAACACAAGCGGTCAAGAGACAACCGGAGGACCCCCTTCGTTAGTCGGCAGTCAGGGCGCCGTGGTAACGCCTGATCAAGCGTCAATAACTTTGATCAGCCGCTCCACCACAAGGATGCTATCATTGGGAGAGGCGGAACGAGACGTGTCTCGCAGATGAAGTACTATTACTACATGCTGCAGGATCGCGCACCTGACGAGGACCTCTTCTGTCTGGACGCCTGCTGCAGCAATATATCGTGGACGCGTGAGTATGCGTGGCAGAATCGCCTGCAGTATATTGCCGACCACCAAGTCGATCTGCGGTGTGAGTTGTACTCCGGAATCATGGATGTGATCAATGACGGTAACCACGACGCAGCGCAAGCTGGTCGAAAATTATTTTGTCATCCACATCTGCTGGAACCGACCAACAGATGAGCAGGCTCTATCAGAATGCCATGAGAATAGTGCGCAAGCGTGGGCGCCCTGATCTCTTGTAAAAACGCCCAGACTTCTTCGTAAATGTAGATATAGTGTATTTTCAATGACACAATCCGTCGGAACAACGGGTACCATCCCCTAGTACCTACGAACTGTAAACTTGCTCCCTGTGCGTCCCAGCTGACCACGTAGGGCGCACTTCTAGGAATCAACTCCCAGACTGTCAGGCACAAACGGCCGGTACAGTCATACGGTAGAATTGACCGTGTCCCCAACCCGTGGCAATTTCCTACATTAGGGGGTCACACTAAGCGTGTTATCGCGAGAAGGAGTGTCCAAATGCTGCGACTGTGTTACTCACGCATTATTATGGTTAAGATTACAGTCGATGAAACTAGGTATATCAAATTGCATTTTTAGGCTAGCAATTTTAAGTCCGATATAATATTCACTTCCAGTTTATCGCTAGCTTCAGATGAACGTAGAAATGACGCTCGAGAGAATTTACGTTGAGATAGCGATACGTGGTAGCGTAGGAGCATATCTTTACGTTGGATTTCCACGACGTCAGTCCAAGAACCCAGTTCAACACTTTAGTTTACGAACGGACCCTCCTTAGCTTTGCCTATTTCTATATAAGACTCACGCGTCACGTGATTCCACCAAGGCGCCGCTTTTTGTTGTTGCTCCCAGCGCGCCTGACTTTGGTAAAGTGCACTGGGAGGTGATGACTCGATGAAGTCGGTGTGCGATTGCGCTCCATGATTCTTTGCACACTTTGGAGATTAATGCGCGCAACGTTTAATTTCTCAAGCAACTCGTGTTTGTTGTTTTCAGCTTGGTCTAACTCATCCTCGAGTAGAATCACTTCTTGCTCTCGTTGTTCATGCGACCCGTGATTCGTGAAAGACACGGTAATGTCATTAATGATCTTCTGTACTTTTGCTTCAGCTTCGGGCCGCTCCACTTCCATGAAATCTATGGATCGAAGCAATTGACGTTCTTCCACTCGTAAGCAATACTCACACGAGTCACTTTCGTTCCGCGCCTTACACTGCGACAAGTGTCCAAAGTGATGCTCCACTGCGGCACACATTGCCTGTTTGCACACCTGCAGATCCAAGTGGTGTTGCAAGTGTACAAGGATAGATTTGCAATTAAGAAGACAGCGTTGTGCTTTCGACGGAGCGCAAAATGACGCATCCACAATGGCACAGCCCAATTCCAGCACTCCGTCAAACTCTCGTTGTGCCGCTTCTCTGTCATCACCAACTACGGCTTTGGCCCGAAGTAACTCATTAATATAATCTGCATTAAAATTTACATTTCCTGGCATAGTGTCATCTTGGACGGAATCGTCACGAACTTGCGTTTGTGCCTCTTCATCCACAAAAACAATTAAAAAATCAGCATATCAACCAGAAAAAACAAACGTCGACAAGTAAAAAGTACCCCGAACAATGTTGTCTTCGTTTTCCGCTCGAGCCAAATTTGCTTGCTCTGTTCCGTCCCGCTCACTTGTATGATGCGTGGTCAACACTAACTGGGTCTCTAGAGGTGACGGTTCCCGTTTGATGGACGCAGCATCCCTGAAGTGCCACTGATAACTTGGAAAATTAAAAACCGGGGTACAACTTTCACTGGCTAACTGATTCAGTTGATCGATTTCGTCTCGAAGAAACAGTGTACGCTGCCTTAAGGCATTGATGATCTGCAAGCAAAAGTTGCCGGTCGACTCACTATGCGACTCCAGAAGCTTGCGACGTTGGTCACTAATGAGATGGTCCAGCGCAACAACGACACCAACACTTCGACGTTGTCGAATTCGAATACAAAACGGACACACGATTTTTGTACCATGACGTTCTGCGGCAGCATACTTCTTCGCGCAAGTACGCCGGTGCCAATAAACAATTGAAATCTCTGTACACTTTGCATCATGGCATACCTCATTACGTTTACAGTGTTCGTAATGTAAAAGCACCGAACGACATGTGGATTCTTGACATTTCCCGATTCGTGCACATATCAGTGCATCCTCGATGGCAAGGGCTTGTTCCACGCGCATAGCAAGCATTTCGATCAGCACTTGGTCTGTTGTAGGAAACCACCGCAGAAGTTTCTCAAGATCCAACGTTTTGGACAGCAGCGTCAAGTTGGATGTTTTTTCTGCCAACGTGTTGGAGGCAGCATGGATAGGTTTTCGAGGCATCAACGCATTTTCTACATCAGATGTTAGTGTTGGAGCAGAAGTAGCAATGGGGACTGCGGTTCGGGCCTCTTGACTTTGTACAGACGGACTTGTGCCAGCACAAGGTGAGGAGATCGTTGGTGGAGAAGACGCATCGGCATCGGGAACGGTTGAAACAAGAACATTATCATCTCTATCCATGTGGTCGCTTGCCTCAGATTGTCGTTCCGTTATTCGATGAGGACTCTTCGCTGCTGTTTTCGATTCTAGTTCCGAGAGTGCACTAGGTTTCGGCCTCTCCTCACGATCATTTTTTTCAGCACTTGGAGCGTTTTCCTTTGCACTACTGAAGGCTGAGCACCCTGCCAATTCAAAGCGTTGTGTTTCCCTCATCTGTTGGCCATCTGTAATTGCATCACCAACATTGTTCTTTACCAAACTGTTTGCAGGTACGCTCCTTGCTATTCCTTCTTCCACCTGCCCTATCGCCCCTTCCTGAGCTCGAGTATGATTCGGGACAGTCCGTGATCCATTTGTAGCAGCTTTTGCCTCTGTCTCCAAGCTCCCATTCCTGATGTCAGCTTCCGTTTGCTGCGGTGTCATCCATGCGATAAACGAACGTATTTCTCCATGAACGTTCGTTAGTTGGTGACAGCTCGCAAAGCCACGCGTGTGCCAGAGCATACAACAGCTACGGCACAACGTTTTCTCCCTGCGGGGGTCACATGTCGAGCATTTGAACTGCCATTGCGCCGAGTGACACCAACTACACGAGTTGTTCATTATGAAAGCAACGAGAAAGGGTGTGGTCAACATAATATTGTCACGTCATGCTATAAAGAAGCGAGAAGGCGGTCTTAATGGTTGATAGAACCATGTGTCGCGACTAACCGCACCATCACTCTCGACCGACACGAAGCAAGAAAGAAGCTCAAACCCCAACTCATAAGCCTGGCTTAGCCTCAAGAAAACAATACTAAACTGAAATATCGCTAGCTTGCATTTTCCTGCTGCTCACCGACCTCTCCTACTTGATCACTGCAACAGTATCGTCAGCTAGCTATATGGTCGTGGGTCACGGGCCACCTAGATTCGACGACTGGAGGACAAGTAGAAAGGAAGATGCTCTCCTACTCCTAGCTGCTCTAAGTGGCGTACTTGGTGGTCCATTCGCGGGCGGTAGCGTCGTGGCGTTCGCGGTCTGTTCTATAAATTTGCGCGATCTCAGGCACCAGTGGGTCATCCGGATTAGCGTCCGTAAGCAGCGAGCATATCGACAGCAGCACCTTAGATATGGTTAGGGCAGGGCTCCACTGATCCTTCAAAATGTCCAGACAAATGCCTCCATTCGCATTAATGTTGCAGTGGTAAATACGCGTCGTGAAGTTCACCTTCGGCGGCTTGAAGGGGTAGTCAGCTGGAAAGTAAATGTTGAGAAAGTAGACGCCACCTGCGTATGGGCTGTCGTCAGGACCCATAATTGTCGCCTGCCAGTGAAACAGGTCGTCGCCTACAGGACCAGCGCTGCAGTTAGCAGGAGGGTCTCGCCCGAGGTCCTGTAGCTCCTTGTTAATTCGCTTTAAAGCCATCTCGTTGTTTGTTGCTCGCCCTCTCCCTGTTTCGACCGCGCGTTGCTACTTCCTGTTAAGAAAGGAAAATGACTATTGGTCGGCTATAAGGGAGCGGAGGGGAGGCAATAGCTCTAAAGTAGCAACATTAGAGGGAATAGACTGGACACGTGTGAATGGGTTGCAAAATAAGAGCATTCTGGAAGTTTTTTTCTCCCGTCGTGTGCCGAGAACAAACTTTGGGTGGGTCACGACTCGCAGTTTAAGGGCTATCTTAGTTAATATTCTAACCCATAGCACGCAATTGGTTAAAATACTCATCAAATGGTCGAAAGAAGATGCGTGCAAGCTGAACAGCCTCCTGATTGTTGCAAGTGCGATCTTGCAGCAGTAGGCGTCAGTATTGTTTTCGCTGGGGAACGAACTCCATGGAATCGTTAGCGCAAAATAACGTTGACTTTTAATTGGTACGGCAACAATAACCGAGCGCTTGGTCCAAAGTTGAAGTGTCGTCAGGATTTGGTCCGCGACATGCTTACTTAAGTGCATTCGATAAAAAATACTCTGTCTCCTCTGCATGTAAAAAAAATTACACGCCGAGACGATTGCACGACTTATATGCTTCAAGCAGAACCAGAGTCCGTCGTATTATAGTTGCTTGAAAAAAAAGGATGCACTTCAGCGCCAAAATTTCAAGCTACTAGTGGCAAGGGAGAAGATGGCATCACATGATAATTTGTGAGGTTTCGTGCAATGTTTTAATCAAGGAGACCTGTTAAGTGGCTCGACGCGCGCTATGCTGACATTTTTCCACAATTTTCCACAAGCCGTGAGTAATCTGCCTTTACACATTTCTCAATTTGCGGCAATTCCATATGCGTTTTCGCAGGTAGTGTACCATCTTCAAACTGGCTCATTGTCACTCTTGCTTTTACGCGTTCGATTCTCTCTCTCCCTCTGCTTCTCCACCTTTCGCAATGGGCGATCGGTACCGTAGCGCGCAATCGCCGCGCAATAATAACAATGGCACCCTGTCGGATGATCGTTTCAATAAACTCGTGACCGAGACCAGCAAGGCCATCTCGAGCTTCAGTCAGCTCACCCGCAGCATTGCTCAGAAAATGTCGTTGTTTGGTACACCGCAGGACTCACGTGGCAATCACGTGCAGATCAAGGAGATGACGGAAAAGGGCAACAAGATTGTAGCTAAAATCAACCGACGGCTGCAGGAACTCAATAAAAGTGCCAAGGGGCCTAGTGGTCGCACTCGACGCACGCAGGTTGGTAAGCTCTCGGCTGACTTTAAAAACCAGGCGCGCGTCTTTGAAGAGACCTGCGAGCGACTGCTTGAATCAGAGCGACAGTCAGTGCAATTTATTCGGCGGTCATCACAGAGTTTCAGAGGAGGAGACGCAAAACAGAAGCACGGAGGCGCAGAATTTACTAATTACAATGAAGATCAGATTTACGCGCAAGCTAATGTGGTTATCTACGACGAAGACGGTGAGTTTTTTTTGGCTGCTGTAGTAGTGAAACCTTTTGGACTAGCTTGGCTAATGGTATAAATTATCATTGAATTGTGCAGATCTTCAACGAAGAGAGGAAGATATCATTCAGATTAACCATCAGTTGCGCGAGGTGAACGCAGCTTTTCAAGAGATTGATGGACTGATCCAGGATCAAGGAGAAACGGTGGTGGAGATTGTGGAAAACACTGAAACGGCCAAAGACAATGTCGAAAAGGGTTTGGAACAGGTGAAGCAGGCTGAAGAACGCAAAAATTGCTGTGCTTGCTCCAAGTTTAGACTCATTATTATGAGTATTTTCGCATTGATCGTCACTATTGCCGTCATGGGGATCGTTCTTACCGCTAAAAAGTGATCGCTTCCGAGCAGAACAGGCAATTGATAGGGAATTCATGTGTGCTATACACCTTGTACTCGCAACGTCATATTGTGTCAGATGTGCAATACTGTATGCTGTAGAAAAATGCGAATAAAAAGGTTGATACCACAAAGTAGCTAATACTAAATAGACTACGTTCTATTGTTAACTATAGGCCGCTATGCGCCGTATGATTGAGGCTGAAAAATACTACAGTATAAATGACATGTGATAAAACCACATGTCATATCGACTAAAGCCCCAAACTAGCCCTACTTTCTTCTGAGTCGAATCCACTCCCCATTTTCCGTGATTAGGCATGAAAGATGCCTTCTTACTACCGCGCAGGAAGTAGTCTGAGCTGATTGGCTTGAGACTCTTTGGCATCGAGACGATTGGCTTCTGCTCTTTTGCGCTATCGATAGTCGATTGATCGATGAAATGCTTGATCGTCGTCGAGCATGAGGTCCCTTTGCCCATTCCAAAAGTTTGCGTCATTTGCTGCCATCGTGGCATGGACAAATCTTCCTCACTCCAGTCGTCCAAGTCACTTGGTTGCGTGGAGCCGTCTTCGTAGCCTACGCCACATTCCAGTCTCTTCATTGTTAAACTCTCATACTTGGATAGCAAGCTCTGTCCATGCTTCAGTGCACATATGAGTGATCTCACAAATACAACTTTCCACGCTCACAACTGGTATGATTCGCGTCAAAATTGAGTCTCATTTCTCTCGCTGGCACAATGGAAAAAGTCCATTCATTACATGCTGCGACGGAACTAAATGCATCTACTGGTAATCGTGACGTGTCCGGACATCACTCTTCGCTCTCAACTGGAAGCTCTTGTTGCAAGTTCTCCCTTATGCGACATCAGCAGCCACTTTTGCTGCATCTTCGTGTCTTCGAAATTGAACCCACCATATGAACGGAACGAACTTTGCTGCGACTCGCGCTGGTGTAAACGTTTGGGCGTCTGCTTCTTAGATGACACAGGGTATTCCCGCAGCATTATATCTTCACTACGAATGCGATAATCCAGTGTTCCATCGTCGAAAACGACCATAAACATACAAGAATTAGGATACGCAGCAATGTTACCCGAGTTGTCTTATTGTACCGTCCAAAAAAAATGCGTTGCGCATACGTCCACTAAACTCGGAGCGGTACGAATCGTGAATGGAGACCATCAGATCAGGATTGAATTGCCGCTGAAGGATGATCTCTTTCATGCTCACATACCTTCGGTGACTCTGCAGCCGCTGGAGCTCGTATCTCTGTTTCTTTCGATTTATTTTCTTTTCGGATAGATTCATCGTGAACTTTGAGGATAGTACTGAGTTGTCGAAGGTGTAGCGGCATTGAAAGTTCTCGAGCTGGCACGTCGGCTTGAGTAGAGATGATGGAAGCATCAATGACATGAAGCTGTGGCACCGACGGTGGTCGTTTAGCAACACTCGTACTTTTCGTCGGCGACAGCTCTTTAATGTTTTGAAACTGCGGCATTGAACCTGGTAGATTGGCTACTGTAGGACCCTATTCTGCTCCAAAACCATGAAACTGGAAACATCCACTCAGTCCCTTGCTTTTAAATGTGGCGCCTTGGTCGTCTCGTTCATTCTTTGAACTTCATTCTGCTCATTTTGCATCCTCTCCAAGACATGGAACCGCCGGCCAGTCACTTGTCGAGATGACAGCGCTTTCGTCGCCGGCATTTTCCGTTGATGCCGGTCTACGCATCTCAACCCTCGCTCGTATTCGACGGTATTCACGGCACTGGCTTCAAGTTGCTACGGTAATTATGGCACTGACTTCAACATCGCTACATCCGTGAAGTCACGGTATACAATAGCCAATCCCATGTGGCGTGCCATCACCACTTGCAGCGTGTATGGAGAAAGTACGAAGACGCAACTGTTACGTCGCCACGCTGTTTCGAACGGACTGATTCACGAAATTCGGAACAATCTTTTGAACTTGGCGCATCGCCGCTGCTTGCCGCATCGGAGCGATAACGCGGCAACGTGGGTGGGAGATGTTGACATCGTTCTGATAAAGATTCATATCATGCGTCTCGCTTGAAGCTGCTGCCAAGCGCAAGACTCCACCAAATCGTATCATATTCTCCACATGAAATGGTATTCGCGAAGGTCTCACACAATCTTCATTGAGCTACGACCGTTCTCTCTCGCCCTTTGCGAGGACCAGAGGGTGTATCTATCCTAGTGGCACGGAGGCCTCAAGCGCCGAAATCCGAGCCGATGGAAATTGACGCCATCGAAGCCGCGACCGACGAATGAATCGCGGCGGTCGTAATCCGGGGCGTTGTTTTGTTGCTGTTGCAGGAAACCGGATCATCGCGCAGCAGTGTGCCCCAAACGCTGCGCCTGTTTTCCAATTTTTGGAGAGAAGAAGAGTGCGCAATCAATCGCACTACCAAGAAACGGTTAGTCAAGCAGGTGCAGGATCTCTGGTACCTAGTCCCACGTGCAAAAAAAAAAGCGATCTTTGTAAACCCGCCACGATGAGACTGGTTTTGCTCAGACTTGTCGTAACGCGCGGTGCCCGCACACCGCGCATCGCCTCGAATAAACTCGTCGTAACGGCAACAGTGAAAGATGATCGCCTCGAATAATCTTTCGCTGTTGCCGTTTTTAAGTCCGGTTCGCCAAGAGCCTTCGTAGGAATTGCCGCGAAGTTGGCGGATGGTAATGAACAGTGCGTCTAGCGGGAGTGCTCATGCTGCCGTATATTTTCGCGAACGAAGTGAGCTCTCATGTTTTATGACGGGCCGTTCTCAACGTCGTTTTTGACGTGACATCCGGCGTCCTAGCGCTAAATTCCTGATTGGCTGAATTCTGCGCAGTACCGCTGGCTCAATTCAGCCAATCAGGAATTTAGCGACAAAGAAATGAAACGAACATAAAGATGAACATGAAAAGCGACGGGATGAAAGCACTCCCCTCGCCCTTTGAGCAGAGCTATTGTCAATCAATTCATTACGAGCCTACCCCTTCCTCATCTTCCACGATCCCGCGCAAGCGTGGTCGTCCATCAAAGTATGAGAATGACCAAGAGAGGCAAACTGCCAAGCCGGAGAACAATCTGCAACGCCGTGCCCCCCGTCAGAGATTCAGCATTCCACGATCTCTGACGCTTCTTCACCAAACATAAACAAACACCCACGCCTGCTGCTACACCCTCTAGGTTCGTCCTCATATTCATCTCACCTCCCTGTCCTTGTGAACCACTCATTGACAATGCCCCTCTTAGAACATTACCCGCATCTGAATCTTCATCGCCGCTTAATCCGTTGTTGTAGCCGGTGCGTATACGCACGGTACGTCTAGCGAACAGAAGAAGACTTTCTTTAAGCGGCGATGTAGCCGGGTGCGTACACGCACGGTGCGGCTAGCGCACAGAGGAAGACTTTCCTTTAAGCGGCTTTCGCCGCTACTTAGCCGATACGCCCTTATAAAGGGCTTAGTAGGAGAGAGCTCTCCTAATCGGGGCCAAGATTCCCGGGGTGGTTTACAGATAGCTTTCGCTAACTCCTTTCAACAAGGCTTCCATTATAAAGGGAGGTAGCGTAAGGGAGAACTCCATTAGGCTACAATACTCACTGCGCGCGCGACCGGGCGTGGTCGCGCGCCTAGCAGTCTTAAGTATTTTTGTAAACTGAATGTATATTTAATATATAATTAGGGAATTGCTATTCGCACAACCCAATTTTGCTATTCGCACACACCCGTAACTTTTTATCATATTAAATATCGGGAATTGCTATTCGCACACCCCAATTTTGCTATAGTACTTAGCCTAAGTGCACATGTTACGCGTAATTTGGACACGTCGCTGGCAACGCAAATAATATCGACCGGACATACTTGTCGAAATTAGAGGGTACAAAACATATTAAGTTGGACGAAGTAAGGAAGTAAGGAAGTAAGGAAGCAAGGTAAAGCCAAAGCATCAGCATTTGTCTCGTTACTACGTCGCCGGTTGGTTTATCTCTTCCGCCATTGCTACCCGAGAGACTCATGCGGCTGATCTGACCTAGGTACTCTGAGTACGAGTATGAGCCACCGGGAAAGCAACTTTTCAAGTGAAGAAGTTTATATACAAGAAACGCAGAAGAAGGAGACAGAAATTGTCTGCAACATGGAAACGTATTATCACATATTGAGTGGGGGTGCATACGAGCCCAGACACGCTAGAGCGTTCCCTCCAGCGTTTTAGACAAGCTACTATACGCCAGTATTGTAGTGGCAGGCCTATCAAAGAGCGCCCAGAAAGCACAATACGCAGAGATTGCTGTCCAACTCAGACGGTCAATGAACAGAGGGGAATGTCAAAGGAAAAGAAGTGAAAAATACTTTTGGTTTGATAGGAAAATCGTGTGTAGCGCCGGGTGTGCTCAATTGTGACAGGTTCGAAACCACGTGATCTACGGACAGCAGGATAGGCATGAGAGATCTCGATTATAGCAAATTTGAGTGCAAGGAGTAAGTCGGATCGCGGCAATAACGATCGGATTCAAAATATGTAATTTCAGTGAAGCATCAATGGGAGAGGGAGTAAGAGGGAGGAATAGTTTTCCACCTTCACAGTTAGTACAAAACGGGAAGATTAGACATGGTATCTGATGCGCTATTACGTAACGCCTGATTACGAGGCGTAACAGAAACGACCAGTTATACAAAATACAGTAAATTAAGTTCTTAAGAATATGTATAGGGAATTGCTATACGAAAAGGCTGGGAATGAGACTTGACAGAGGGGGGACCGATCGATTCAACCGTGTTTGCTCGGAAGCCAAATATGGACTTATGATATTTAATATGATAAAAAGTTACGCGGGTGTGTGCGAATAGCAATTCCCTATAATTAGCCTAAATTAATTTAAACTAATGTAAACTATATGTAACACTAAGTAGAACTTACTAATTTCGTACCTAGCTAAAATGTAGTGTACACCACCTGTGTACCAACACGTGGCTGGCTGCCACGCCACCACCAAGGGCTCCTGCCCTGATTGGTTAAAATAACCAATGGTCCAAAACCTTTCGGACCGGTCAAAACTGACCCCAACCGTAGTGTACTCATGTACACCACCAACTATATGTGACTCGAATGTAACCCTGTTACAGTATAGGAGGTATTTCTTTTGTCTACAAACACTCACAACACGCGCGACCGGTCGAGGTCGTGCGTCTATCTGGATTGGCGTGTTTTGTAAACTGAATGTATATTTAATATGTAATTAGCCTAAATTAATTAAACTAATGTAAACTATCCGTAATACTAAGTAGAACTTACTCCATTCGTACCTAGCTAAAATGTAGTGTACACACCTGTGTACCAACACGTGGCAGGCTGCCACGCCTCCACCAAGGGCTCCTGCCCTGATTGGTTAAAATAACCAATAAGTCCGAACCTTTCGGACCGGTCAATACTAACCCCAACCGTAGTGTACTTACGTACACAACATAACTGAATGTAACCAGAATGTAACCCTGTTACAGTTGTCGCCCCTACAACAACCCGCAACGGTATGTCAACATCTCATCCAGTCCGACTCTATCGCGTGTCTAATCCCTTAAACGTTGACATCACAGCATCGCTCAGATCTTTCCAATGAACCAGGCCCGCCGAATGCTCCTACATCCATCACTGACCAAGGTACATGTCGAGTGTCGATATTTGTTTCTGTTTTTTTATAATGCTAATCCCAAATTGGCTTTGTTAGGCACATCCTCTATCACACCGTTGCCAACCCCACCTACCAACAATCCTTTGCACACGCTTTCCGATAGCAAGAAACTACGCCTCCACAACTTCGGTGTTCTCTTGAAAAACCGCACCAAGGTCTATCATTGCCCATCTTGCAAAGAACGTTGGCCGAACATGGCTATCCGCCTAGAGACTGGAATGTTTCGTCGCTGCCATGGGAAATACAAGAGCAATGTTGTCCCTAAGTTCTCCGCCGCCAACAACATGGATCCCGTGCCTGTGACTGCTGAACTTGACGGACTTACCTATGTCGTGTCAATGCTAATCGCTAGGGTCCATCCCATTATCGGGTGTCACATCTTAAAAGGGGGTAGGTTTGAAAGCTTTTGACAATTGATCTGTCATTTACTGATGCATTTCGCCTATAATCCAGGTCAGTATGGTTATACAGGTCATGTCATCAACTTCCCGCAAAATGTGTCACCAATTGCCCAATAACTTCCCTGACTTGTGTCATCCATCGAAACGCTTATCATCCGGTCCGAGCACCCTGACAACAACGATTATACAGACTTTCGTGTTCGCCGCCAGAAAGTCCAAGATTCCGTGTTGTGGATGATTCAAAACAGTCGGTACGTTAACTAGTTAATCTTTCACGTTTTCATGGGGGAAGGTGAAACTGACTTCATATCTCTCAATCATAGGTACTACGCCCATCTATTCATCAATGAGGACAATTTGAACTCCCTCCCGTCTGATGGCAACGTCGCCCACCTCTTACCCACAACAACCGCCCCAAATTCACCCTCCCGCAATGACCAAGGCCCTCCACAAGAAGATGATGCGCTTGAGGATGAGGATGCAATCATGGGTAGCAGTTTCGTACCTTCACGCGCACAAGAGCACACGGAGACCGAACACTTCGTTCAAGCTGTTCGAGAAATCGTCAATCGAAATGCCAACAACACCGATGAAGACACCGAGCACCTACTCAACTGTACCACCACCTCCGACACTCCCATCAACGAGTTCCAGACGGAGGACAACATCTCCCAGGCCTTTCCGCATCTATTTCCCACCGTTGCCGCCGACTTCCTTGCTCCTCGCCTCGTCAAAGTCAAGCCTGCGGAATACTTCAAACACCTTATGAAGTATGATGATGGCCGTTTCGGCCGAGACCCGCGTTTTCGGTACTTCGCCCTCAATGCCTGTATGAGGTGAAAAGTGTGGTGGAGTCAAGTTCAAAATCGAACACCGTAGTGTCGAGAACCTGACCACCATCGTGCCCATC
>CM047582.1:20104467-20173757 GCA_026184515.1 Peronosclerospora sorghi | reverse complement strand
GATGGGCACGATGGTGGTCAGGTTCTCGACACTACGGTGTTCGATTTGAACTTGACTCCACCACAATTGTGCGCGTGCCCGGATCACTTGGTGATCGTGGATATCACCAAGATGATATCTCGCGAAAAATCGATTATAACGAATTAAATGTGGAATCGTTCTGGAGAGGACATAGGGAACGGCTATCGCCTTATGTTCTCGTTGTCGATAAGGATGGCGATGTCCGATCTGACCGGGTGGAAGACCAGATCGGGATTAATAAGTTTTTTCCTCCCCATAAGGCTCCCACCGGAGCCTATCGGGACTATAGCAGGTCTTGCTATAGTTCCGAAAGGATCAGGACTTTTGTCCTGATCCTATGCATTTGAATGAATATTTGACAAAAAGAAAATAAAAAGTGAAAACGACTTAGAGGCTGATCGGGACGATCCAGTACACCCTCCCAAGTTCCCAAGCAGAGGCTCAGAATGCCGTCCGAGGAAGACGACTTGGAAGAAAAGTCGCAGGTCGGGGATGGGGTCATCAAAGAAGAACACCTGACCAGGATGTATTACATCCACGAGTTGAAGAGATTTATTCGCGAAGACCAGCTCATGCGGATTATAGACCCCCAGATCCCCGATCGCCTTCTCGGACCCACCACCGAGCCGATCCAAAGCGATCGGCCGTTGCTATTGGTGAAGAACCTGCTGGCGATGTTGGCCGAGGTCGGCATGAAAGTGAGAAACCTCGCCAACGTGCAGAAACCGTTCGGTCTGGATACTTGGAGGCTGTAGATGTCGATGTTGACCCTCCATGACCATTTGGTGCTGTGGTGGAGCGGCTGATCGAAGTTTTTCAGACTTGATCAGGCGGTACCACGGCGCCCAGACTGCCGACTAACGAAGGGGGTCCTCCGGATGTCTTCGACTGCTTGTGTTCTTGCTCACCTTGTGTACCCGACGGCTAGGCGTGGGTCGCTCCTCAGGTGGCGGGGACAGCGCACAGCGAACTCTTGGTGCAAGATTGAATTGACTAACTTGTGACGATACAACCGATGCGATCAGGCGTGATCACGTGCGATCAGGTGCTTAAATCACGTCAAATAGCCGCGATCAGGCTTGATCAAGTTTGGGCTGATGCTAATAACCGACGATCAGCAGTATTCCGTCTTGATCGCAAGTGCGATCAGGCGGCAGTCCGATGCGATCAGGCGCTGAAACGAAGCCAATCGGTCGTGATCAGGCGTGATCAGGCTTTGGCTGACGTTAATAACCATCGATCAACAATATCCTGTCTTGATCGCAGATGCGATCAGGTGTCTTGATCGCAAGTGCGATCAGGTACTGAAAGGCTCGATCAGGGGCTAAAAGCTGCTGCCCAGTCGTAATATACCTTGATCAGACTTGATCAAGCACCGGAAGTCGTTCAAGTAGCAGTTGGCGCGATTTGCGATCAGAGATCACGATCACGATTCGCAGAAAGAGTCGATCATGTGTTGATCAGTAGGGGGGGGGGGGTACTTGATCAGGCAGCGGAAGTCTTCACTGCCTGATCGCGGAGCCTCTAAGCCGTCAAACAGCTAAGGAACGCCCAAATCAATGCGCTCCTAGCCTAGACTATATGAGGAATAGGTATTTATATTAAAATCCACCTAGAGTTCCCGTGGGGCGCTTAAAACAGCCGAACTCTAGGGGCTAAACGTTAATTCCACGGGGAAGAGGTGAGAGCACTGCTCGATCACGTTCCCAAAACCAAAAACCTTTAAACGAAGAACCGCAGACACTGCGGGCGGAGTTTCGGGGTGAGTTCTCACACTCTACGCCAACCGGTGGGCCAAAAACGCACTTAGTGCTCCCGCCCGGGACGTAGAGGTTTCAATAAGGTGGGGGCGCAAAGGTGCCTTCCCAAAGAACGATCAGCGCGATCGTACGCAAAAGGAGAACCTTATTAGCAATTAAACCCTTAGATCTACCCTGTTCCTACTTTCAACCAGTCCGCATCGTCCATTCGGAACGCGTTCCGTCCATCAGTCGATATGATTTTTCCGCTTGTTCCTTGTTTGTTCGCTGGTGTTCGCCGCGTACCTGTAAGTAATTAGCACATCTTCCGTGTCCCTTCTATATCCTGTCTACGAACACCACGGTGGTACGTACTACTGTACCCACCGTGGTACACATGGCGGTACCTAATTATGTACTACTGTATCCACTATCTGCGTCCACTATCAGGCCCCTAATTTAGGTCCTAATATTAGTCATAATATTAGGCCCCCTATGGGCCTAATAAAATGTCCAACATTAGGCCCTATTTTGGCCTAATAAAAAGTCCGCTTTACGTCCTGAGTCTCGTCCTAGCCGTACAGCGGTTGGGGCGAGGGTCGATCATGCCACCGTTAGCCGTATTGCCTTCAACCATTACATGATGGCATCCTTGATCAGGTGATCAACACCCATCACCTTTCCCTTTCTCCCATCGCTTGGTCACAATCGATCAGGTAGTTACCGTTGGGTGGTACACACCACGATCGGGCGCTATTCTCCTCCAACCGTGACATCGGCGATCAGGCCTCCTTGATCAAGCATCTCCACATTTCCTTCATGCGAGCGACAACGGACGGCGCCCCAGCCAATGCTGCTGACACTTCTGCCCCTGATCGTGCTGCGGCTGATCAGGTGATCGCCGCGATCGACCAATCGCATATCCTGCGGGAGGCACTTCGTGCACGTGATGATGAAGTCGCCACGCTATCCAACTCGCTCTCTATGAGTGAAGACACCGTCGCGATGCTTTGACAGCAGCTCGCCAGCGCCAGCCGTATCCCCACGGACTATAGTGTCGAGATGGAGAATGTCTCCCTTCGCCAACTTGGGCCACTACGTGACGTCGTCAACTCCGCGCTAAATGATTCCAAGTACCGATTAACTGCTGCCCAAGCTACCATCGCTGTCAAGAAAACTCCTTGGAGAACCAGCGCATCAAGATCCGTGATCTGGATAACAGCCTTGACAAGGAGCGCTACTCGCGAGCAGTATTGGAAGATACAGTCGCTGATCAAGCAGCTGAACTGTCCCAGGTTCGACAGCGCTTGGACGAGCTTCAAGCCAGCATGATCAGACCGTCTCCAGGAACAGCCATTTGGTCACGAAAGCGTTGAAACTTAACGCGAAAGCCGAGAGATACCAAGAAAAACATGATCGCCTCCGGAAGGAGAACAAGTCATACCGCTTGCAGTTGGACGACCTTGCTGCCGTTGCGGCCCAGGCACAAGAGATAGCTGATCGTGTCGAGGGGGGATCGCAGCTCAATTCCAAGCTGGGGGGTGAACTTGCCGTCACTCAGTGTCAACTCGATCAAGTCTCCGCTGATCGCGATACATTACGTGATAAGCTGCAGAAGGCACAAGTTGAGATCGAGCGATTGCGAAAATACCGCTCTGGCCTTCAAACTCATTTGGAGGGCCTGTCGCTCCAGATGCAGAGCGTCCCAGCTGCCGACATTGCGTTTACAAGTGCCGATAAGGCTACATCGTCTGCCGGCCAAGATGATTCTCCAGACGGCACGATCAGCCGCGTGGCTTCTTCGCCTAAGCGCCGCAGCAACATTCAAGATCTTCATCTCCACCCAAGCGTCCACGTAGTCGGCTGATCATTTCTCTTCGATCAATAAACACTCTTGATTATACCACTTCCAGCTGTTGCCTCGTCACTTTTTCATGCTTCATATAAATCGGTCTTCTGTCGGTTCATCTGCTGTTACTCCATCACCTTAATTCACAATATCCATCGCTATAACACCATTTCCAGTCAATCATCACTTCGTCATCCATTGGGGGCTTCGTCGATCACGATTTCCCTGATCAATCAGCTGATCACACATTAGTGGGACTCTTCATCCACTTGCATTACATCAAAACCGATGTCGGTTGATCAACCTTCTCTCAAAGTCCTTGATCAGGGCATCACAGTTCAAGTCCGCCTCGTCTACCCGTGACGGCTCGGTATGACCCTTCCAGTAGACTTGATACTCACGCAACGTCATTCCATATCTAGTCTTTCGACCAGATCGAACATCAGTGACGCGATCAACTTCAAATTCGTCTGGATCTAGAGTCCTTTCCCAGCTGTCCTCGGGTAGAAAAGCTTCGTCAAAGTCGAACCGCTCTTCAATCCCAGCTGTTAACACTGCGGTAGGGCGATATGGAAACTCCTTAACCAATTTTAACTTGGATAGGTGCACCACGGGGAACATGCGATAGTCCGTGCCAGCTGTAACCAATCTTGCTGCATGATCACCGATCACCTCATCGACCCTGAAGGGTCCATACCACATGTGCGCCAGTTTCTTTGCATACCCTTCTGTAACGCGATCAAGGTATAGCCAGACCCTTGATCCAGCCTCGATCTTGTTTGGCGTCACCTGATCGTTGTGCTTTTCAGCTCGATCAGCCATCGCTTGGTGTAATCGAGCGTTCACCTGATCACGAGCGAGGCGATAATCTTTCTGCAACTTGTAACTCCATCGGCGAGCATCACGGTCCTTGCGTCGAATTCCACCTAATTTCAATGTCGATTCCAGCGATGATCGTGGATCCCACCCATACGCCAAGTAAAAGGGCGTTTCTCCACGAATGCGATCAGGGGTTGAATCAACGCAAAAACCAGTCGCTCTGCGTATGCACTCCAATCCTTCTGGCCGACATCTGACACATACATCTTGATGGCCCTCGTAATCGTCTGCACCGTTCTTTCTGCCTTGCCATTTGCCTGCGGACGATACGCCATAGTGGCACTCTGCCGTTGTCCCACGATCTTGTTAAACGCACGAAATACTTCCGACATAAAGCCAGGCTCTCGGTCGAGCCTGATCACCTCACTTGCACCAAATCGTCGGAACACGCACTCTTCGTAATTTTCCGCGACTTTCTGCGCTGTGCGAGATGATCCAGCTTTCGCGATCACCATACCCGTGAACAGATCAACCCAAATCAGCAGTTCCGTATGTCCATCCGTTGATCGGAGCAGCGATGGGATATGATCCATGGCTCTCACTTGGAATGGGTACTTTGCCTCGATATTTCCCGGCGACATGCCCTTGATCGTAGGCTGGCCCTTCCCTGTTTCGCAATCCACGCATTGCCCGACAAATCTTTGTACGCTTCGGAATAGACCACGCCAATGGAAATCCGTCTGATCCGCTGATATGTACGCCCTATGCCTTGGTGTACTCCTTCCAAACTCACGTGATAGTGGTGAAGGACATCTGCGTGCAAGGTCTCGGGTAGTACCAGCTTAATTGACGATCGGCGATCATCTTGATCATCCTGATCATCCCCGGTTTTCCTTTTGGCCGCATTTCCACAGTAAATCAGTAATCCTTGTTCGTCAACATCATAGTTGTCGGCAATTTTCGCACACTCCTTCACCTCGTCTGCGCTCAATTGGATAACGTCACCGTACAGATAACACCGCAAATCGTGGATCAATTTCTCTTCATCCTGTGCCTTTTTCACCCGTTCCATTCTTATTCCGGCTACTGGTACATCGGTCCATGTTGACGGTCGTGGTTGCCGGTGGTTACGTGATCGGGTCGTCACTAGCACTTGCGGGGCGGATTGATCTTCGTTCCATGTGATTACTTCGTGTAGACGGTTGAGATCAACTAATCCTTCCAGCTGTTTCTCATCTTCGATCTCAAATCTTGTTCCACCCTGCATATCCATGGTGGTAATGTGATCTGCACTCCTATTCCACTCTCTCTTGACATGTACCAAATCATGATCACTCCACTCGCGTAGGAGGGTAAATGCACGCTGCTGTAGCACTTGTAATCGCGGAGCTTTTCATTCCATTTCTCCTCTCATTTGCCGGATCACCAAATTAGAGTCCCCACACACGATCACCCTTCCTTTGTGATATCGTGCCAACAAGTCCAGACTTAAAAGCAACCCGTGGTATTCTGCTTCATTCACCGTGATATCCGGTGCATGATTGGCGATCGCGATCATAATCTTCCATTCCGGTAACTTCCACACAATGGCACCAAATGCACCCACACGTCGCTTGACACTTGCCGATCCATCAAAACTGATCACGTAAAGTTCTTCACCTTTTTTAACCGTGGGAGGTGGTACTTCGATCATCTGCCGCGGTTGCTTTTTCGGTGCGATCGCGAACAACGCTTCATCAATTTCGGTGCGAGGGGTGATGCTTGCGGCTAACGCCCCTATCACCTCCTCTTCTCCATGCACACATCTCTTGATCTCGAGGTCCTACTGTGATAGGATCGCAGCCCATCTACCTAATCGTCCGTCCAACCCATTGGATGTTAGTAACCACTTCAATGTCGATAGACGTGATAAAACGGTGATCGTCTTTCCGACCAGCATCGTGAAATAAACATCCAAAATTCGTAAAAGCGCCAGAACTTCCTTTTCGACGGGGCTGTAATTCAGCTCACCGCTTTTCAACGTTCAGCTAGCGAATGCGACGGGATGATACACTTGATTATATTCTTGTACTAGAGCGGCAGATACTGCCCATTTTCTAGCGTAAACCACGATCACCGGCGTCTTGTACTGGTCAAAGTGTCGCAGGGTTGGAGCTGATGCAATCTTCGCCTTCAGCATGCTGAATGCCACTTTTTCTCTAATTAGTCGATCATCCTCGTGATTTGATTCCGCCTCACTATTTGATCGTTTCTTCAACTCTTGATAATCTATCTCCCTCAATTCGTAAAGCACGGCAGCGTAGATTGCGAAATCTTCAATAAATCGACGATAGTAATTTAGGCTTCCCAAGAACGATTGCATAGCACGTAAGGTGCCAGGGAAAGGCAAATTGATGAGATCGTCCAGGTTCTTTGGATTTGTTTCTAACCCGCGGCAAGAGAAGTGATGTGCTAAATAGGGCACTTCGCTTCGCCCCCAGTACGATTTAGTCACGCTGATCGACAAATTCCATTGATCGCACCTTTCCAGCAAGTGCCGCACCTTATCGCATAGGGTGGACCAAGTAGGTGCAGGGATTAATATATCATCGATATATGATCGCCGTTGCAGCACAGACGGGACCGGCGTTTGGCCAGGTTCTCCTGCTGTAAATACATCAGCTGATTCATCTGCACCGTCTTTGACCCTAAGATATCCATATAGTGCATTGTCGATCAACCGCTGATAAATTTGCGGAGCATTCTTGATGCCAAAGGGCATCCTATTCCACTCAAACAATCCAAATGGAGTGACAAACGCCGAAATTTGACGTGCTCGATCGGTCATAGATACGACCACTCGCCATATCCAAAGAGCAAAACCACAACGCTTTATCCAAATCTTCGAGTAGATCGGTGATCAGGGGCATTGGGTACACCATAAAACGCGTGAGTTGATTCACCGCGCGATAATCGATACATAGACGTATATCGACCCCATTCTTTTTCACGATGATCACTATAGGCGATGCCCAGGGTGACGTTGACGGCTGAATGATCTTAGTTGCTAGCAACCCCTTGATCAGGGCCGACAACTTCTCGCGAAATTGTGGGGCCACTTTCCGGCACTTTTGGGCGATCGGGCGCGCATTACCCACATCGATATCACCAACAACTCCTCGTGCAGCGGGGGGTAGAGCGTTTCCCTTCCCGATCAACAGATGTGTTTTCGCCCAAATTATTTCGCGAAGTTGATCTATCTCCTCCACTGTGTTGACTGTGGGATCTCCGACTAGCAAATCATCTTTGGTTACTTCTTCGGTGCTTGCAGACACTTCGGGTAACGTAGCAAGCTTCTTCTCCAATTCTTCCACATACAAATCTCCACCTTCGTGATAACAAACCTGATCGTCAATAGGTGTCACGTCGAATTCGCTGGGGCTAACTGAGACAGGGTGATCACACCCATCTTGAGTAGGTGTATCGCTTGAAACAGGCTGTTCAACTCCTTGATTGAGGGTCGGACCTTTCCCTTCCGGCCCCTGATCGCACCGCTCTTGCACCCTTGCACCTTTTGCGCCCCTTCGGTTACCAACGCTACAGATGCGACGATCGTGTCCGTGGGACGTACTAAGATACTTCGAGGAGTTGGATACTCCTTCTTCTCAACTAATGGACCCTGATCGACACTTTCTTGATCGTCAGATACCAGATCGGTGGAGGCTTGATATGCCAGATTTTGCCACACTTTGTAACGGTTGGACCCGATCGAAACAAATCCGGGGCGGCGGGGCACATCATCTTTGTTCATCCAAATACCTAAAATAGTCTCTTCTTGAACAATGATGGGGTGATCGACGATGTTCGTAACACGTAAATACCTCAAATTGCCCGCGCCCTAGCGATAGTGGGGACCCAATCTCTTCCACGAGTAATCCACAACTTGCGAGATCGCTGATCGTAAATTCGTACTTCGGCTGATCGACCTACTGGGATCTGTTCATACTGGTCGAACTTCATATAATTACCGCTCGACCCATACAACTGTCGACGTCCTTCCAGTGGGATGATCACTTCGTCAGGTAAACTTAGTGAGCCATGAGCGATATCTAATCGAACACCAGCTGGTATCATGAAATCCATACCCAATATGGCATCTTGACCAACAAGTTTGCCCACCCATGCCTGGAAATAATAAACCAATGAGCCCGCTAGCGTGATCTTGATTTTTGCACGTCCTTCTGTTTGGTATGCACTTTATCCATGCCGACACATTCTTGTGTTTGACTCGTGTCAATCCAACAACCCACCTTACGAGCAAAGGTTGAGTCGATGATCGACACTTCGGCACCAGAATCAAATAATATCATAGCTCGCTCGTTATTGATTTTTCCACTCGCCTTGGCTTGCTTGAACCATTTCTTTGGCGAGTGATATTTCCAATATCCACGTGATTCGCCTGGAAGTAATTCGACTTCCATGATCACAGGTGATCGAGAAAACTCATCAACATGGAAATTAGCCAAACGTGGTAAATCAAGCTGATCGCGTTTTTCCTTATCTCTTGTTGCTACTCGATCAGCCTTCTTCTTATCCACAAATGCAAAAATACACAAACTAGAACGCTCGTCTCGTACCAGATTCCAACCTGGCGAGCGTCCTAGTTTAACAAATCTTCGGCTTCCTTGGGCAACAGTCCTTCATGCTTGGTAGGGTTATACCACTGGCGGATGCGGTTGTAAAATTCTTCCATAGGGCACTTCCCCGCATCGTGAATCTCGCCGCATGCTCGTCAGGTACAGGCATTGATCGGTGGGGTGTCCTTTCTTGCCACACTTCAGGCAAGTCAGGCGCTTCCAGCAACGTAAGTTGTCGTGTCTGATCGATCCACAATGACTGCACTTCTTTATCGCCCCTTGATCGACTGCGTTGGAGTCGCTTTGTTTGCCTGATCGTGACTCGCCAGGCTGATCGTGCGCCCCTGATTTATCGCGCATAGTAGCAATCATATAGCGCCGCTGATCGCCATCACTTCCACTATCATCAGCACTTGATTCTTCGCTCCCCGACGTTACCGTGATCGCACGTACGCCCCTAGGCTTTCGCGTCGCGGCTGGTGCTCGATCGTCGCCGGATTTTGGGCGGAATCTGCTGGTGCCTACTGCCGCTGTTGGCTGATACCACTTGTTGCGTGCGTATGCCCGCAACGTTTCTTCCAAGTCCGAAGCACGATCCAAGCGTAGGAGAGCCAGCTGATCGGCGAGTTCGCGATTGGCCAGAGTGTCCAGAAAATGTTGGACATGTACGCGCAGATTTTCGGGCGGTCCATCTCTGATCGGTAACTTAGCTCGCAGTCCCGCCACATTTAGTCGGTGCAAATATTCGATAGGACTTTCGTCTGATCGCTGCTTCATATAATAATACTGGCGGGATACCGATTGACCAGTTCCACAGTATTGTACTTCGAATTCATCCACGAGACTTTTCCAACTTGATCGGGTGGTTCTACTCAACTGTCGATGCCAGTTGCGCGCTGTTCCCTTCAGTAAATCGCCCAGGATAGACACTTTTCAGGATCAGAAGCTTGATCGCGCATAAATGCTGACTTGAGACGACTGATCCAGTTCCTCGCTTGATCTTCATCCCCTTCTTTTCCCGAAAATTCTTTCAAATCGCTGATCGCAGACATCCGAATTCTGGCAATTGGATGCTGATCAGGTGTCCCAGTATACGCGGATGCCACTGTGGCTCGCCGTGGCAGTGTGATCGGTTCATCAGGGTCGACGTAGTCAATTTGAGACCGTTGATCGTGAAACGAGTGCACGGATTCCATCTCCACATCTTTTACCGTCGTCGACCTATCTGGTTTCGACTGCTGACCACGCAACGAGTGTACGGACTCCATATCGACATCCTTGATTGACGCAGCTCTTCCTTGATTTGGCTGGCGGATTTTGGCACCAACGACTCCAGGTGCCCACTTACTGCTCTCTTCAGCTAGAAACTTCTTCATGGCTTTGTCAAAAAACATCTGCCACTGTGGCCCTTGATCGTTTCTGTCTTGATAGACTGACGTTCCGTCTTGACAACCGTCAATTTGGAGTTGTCCTTTTGGCAAATTTCCATTCTGGTTATCTTGGGCTCCATCCTCCCAGCGCTACTTGACTCAATTCCCTGATCGTCACCCTCTGAAGGGGCAGATTCGTAGCACGATGACCCCGAATGTCCCGCTACGTTGATTGACGGACTTGCCTCAATATTCAACGGGGATTGTGGTGGTGAACTGGGGAAATCTTCATCGTCTGCTTCGCCCACGATGGGTATCAACAGGGAATACAACAGCTGGGTGGCCTCTGCCAGATCTTCGGAGTCCTGATCGAATACTTCCTCGTCATCGTAGGCGCCTGTTATCAGACCAGCCTGCTTGATCAGGCGTATTAGCCTTAGCACAATCGTTAGCTTATCTTTTACCTTCGTGATTGGCTGGTTGACCGGTCTACTCAGCTTCCCGCTGATAGTGACCCCGAGACGGCTCATGATCGAGTTCGTCATCAGGTAATCTTCCAGGTGCTCTCGGTAAATCTTTTGGTAAAACGTCTTTACCATATCGGCTTCCGTTGGCGGCGTAAATGATCGGCTTTTGTCGCTCTCCGACCCAGGCGCTTTGATCAACATCTTCGGTTGGTAGGTCTTGTAATACTTCTCCATCGGATCCCAATCTGGATCATTATATACACGTATTTTTGGCGGATCATAACGCAAGTTATGATCCGCATGGGCTCCCGAAGGAGCCTCGGGAGATGATTGAGGCTTCTCCTCCTTTACGTCATCTGGATTCCTCCCCAGGTCCTGATAATCGGCATTTCCTTTCTTCTTCAGGTATGACGACGGCGAACTTGCCTTCCGTTGTCACAACCACCTCCTCCTTTTCCACCTTGATTTTCACCTCCGCTTCCGCTTCCGTTTTCACTTTCACATCCGCGCTATCTTGCGTAGAATCGCGGTGATATCCCGCGTCGCCCAAAGATCCGGGCACGCGCACCATTGTGGTGGAGCGGCTGATCGAAGTTTTTGAGACTTGATCAGGAGGTACCACGGCGCCCAGACTGCCGACTAACGAAGGGGGCCCTCCGGATGTCTTCGACTGCTTGTGTTCTTGCTCACATTGTGTCCCCGACGGCTAGGCGTGGGTAGCTCCTCAGGTGGCGGGGACAGCGCACAGCGAATTCTTGGTGCAAGATTGAATTAACTAACTTGTGACGATACAACCGATGCGATCAGGCGCGATCACGTGCGATCAGGTGCTTAAACCACGTCAATTAGCCGCGATCAGGCTTGATCAAGTTTGGGCCGATGCTAATAACCGACGATCACCAATATTCCGTCTTGATCGCAAGTGCGATCAGGCGGAAGTCCGACGCGATCAGGCGCTGAAACGATGTAGATCAGTGGTAATCAGGCGTGATCAGGCTTTGGCTGACGTTAATAACCGTCGATCAACAATATTCTGTCTTGATCGCAGATGCGATCAGGTGTCTTGATCGCAAGTGAGATCCGGTACTGAAAGGCTCGATCAGGGGATAAAAACTGCTGCCCAGTCGTAATATACCTTGATCAGACTTGATCAAGCACCGTAAGTCGTTCAAGTAGCAGTTGGCGCGATTTGCGAGCAGCGATCACGATCAAGATTCGCAAAAAGTGTCGATCAGGTGTTGATCGGTAGGGGGGGGGTACTTGATCAGGCAGCGGAAGTCTTCACTGCCTGATCGCGGAGCCTCTAAGCCGTCAAACAGCTAAGGAACGACCAAATCAATGCGCTCCTAGCCTAGACTATATGAGAAAAAGGTATTTATATTAAAATCCACCTAGAGTTCCCGTGGGGGCGCTTAAAGCAGCCGAACTCTAGGGGCCAAACGTTAATTTCACGGGGAAGAGGTGAGAGCACTGCTCGATCACGTTCCCAAAACCAAAAACCTTTAAACGAAGAACCGCAGACACTGCGGGCGGAGTTGCGGGGTGAGTTCTCACACTCTACGCCAACCGGTGGTCCAAAAACGCACTTAGTGCTCACGCCCGGGACGTAGAGGTTTCAATAAGGTGGGGGCGCAAAGGTGCCTTCCCAAAAAACGATCAGCGCGATCGTACGCAAAAGGAGAATTTTATTAGCAATTAAACCCTTAGATCTACCCTGTTCCTACTTTCAACCAATCCGCATCGTCCATTTGAAACGCCTTCCGTCCATCACTCGACCTGATTTTTCCTCTTGTTCCTTGTTTGTTCGCTGGTGTCCGCCGCGTACCTGTAAGTGATCAGCACATCTGTCGTGTCCCTTCTATATCCTGTCTATGTACACCACGGTGGTACGTACTACTGTACCCACCGTGGTACACATGGCGGTACCTAATTATGTACTACTGTATCCACTATCTGCGTCCACTATCAGGCCCCTAATTTAGGTCCTAATATTAGTCATAATATTAGGCCCCCTATGGGCCTAATAAAATGTCCAACATTAGGCCCTATTTTAGCCTAATAAAAAAGTCCGCTTTACGACACCTGTTTCTTGTCAGATGCCGCCTTAGCAGCATCTGTGGTCGAAGACGGTACGTCTTCCGACCTTTGCGTAGTTGACGCTGCTAATGCAGCGTCACCGTTGTCACTCAACACCTCAGCACCTAATGCTGAGGCGGAGGAAGAAGCTCCTTCATTGTTTTCAGCAGCGCTCTTTAGAGCGCCGCCGTGTGCTTTGACCATCGAGTCGATGGTCAATCAGTTGGTGAATGAGAAATTCCGACCAACAAGTGCCACCCATGATTGGCCAAAATAAGAGCTATTATTGGCCAACCACCTTAAGTGGGGGGTGATGTAATGGGGTGCCATTATATAATTGATATTCAAGTTAGAATATCACAGTTTAATTTCAGACGCGTTGTCTGAAATTTAAATAAGAGATTATAAGTTATTATAATCTAAGAAGGAAAAGTCGATTCGGTATAAATACCGAATCTTGCAGGTTAACTAATAGTACAGTTAGTTAAAGACTTGATATTATTATATTAATTAGTTAGTTACTATACTATTAGCCTCTAAACCACCCATTAAATAAACACTCTTAATTTTGCGTTCTAACAGATAAGTGAATATTAATATATTTACTTTTATTATAGGATTAGTTGTTACCAACTAATCCTGTCCTAATTGTATTGCGCGCTTCCTCGCAAGATACAGTGTAAGCCAGTAACAGGATCAGTCCTGTTACAAAAAATCTATATACATAATAAAATTCGATCCGTCTTTTGGTGTACGTAGCTCTCATTTTGATTGGCTGAAATCGACTGACTTACGTAGAAAAGCATCCAGCCTGTTAGGTACACCAACTTACATATATTCATACACGAGCAACAACGTCTCCCGCACACATAAAAGTGCTATTACCTGCTGAGAACAGAGCTGGCGTGCACGTCATGCGAAACGTTATATGTGAAGAGACGCTCAATTAGATAAAATATAGAATATAGTGTATATCTATTTGCCGTGACTTCGCATTTTTCTCAGGTCAACCCCAATTTACATTCAGCAGTGTTACAAATATTAGATTAATTGCCCCGTTGGTATAACGGGGGCTATGCTAGTTAATATAAATACAAATATGTGATGACTTGACTGATTTGATTATGAAATTAAATATCTCTGGGTTCGTTAAGTCAATCGAATAAGTTACCAATGGAGTATAGCAATTTATAATCCTTTTCGGAACAACCTAAGTATCCCGTGATCTTTCAACTTAAATATCATTGGTTCTTTTGAAATGGATTCCATTACAACCTTCCTCACATCTTCAGGCTCGAGCAGCTACGATTGCTTGATTTCCTTCTGTCTTTCCTCCTAGAGATGCCAGCCACTACCACTTTGGGCGTCGACGATTTGGCAGCTACCCGCACCCGCATATACACTACATGCTACAGTTGCTATGCTGATTCAGCCCTCCTTTTTGTCGACCATCGCTGTAGCCATCCAAAAATTAAGCTATTGTAGTTGCCATGTTACTCGGTTAGATTTTCCACCAATCATATTGTACGTTCAGCATTTGAACCAATTCATCACGGGGAAGCAATCAGCCAATCGTAACTTCCTCTTGGTTTCTGTTAGAGACTTGAAACTGCTTAAAATAGTAAGTAATTTGAACAATGGGACTGCACAGCTAGTGAAAACTTTACGGATCGACCTAGAAAGTCACTGGTGTTCCAGAATTCTCGAAGCTGGTTTCTGGATTGTCCACGTGCGTTTGTTGTAGGGTTAGCTGTCGCATGAACAGCTGGGACATACGCAATCCATCGATGACACAGGCCTTCGCCGTCGTTCAGTTTACTAAAATCAATTCATTTGCTTCATAGACGCTGTAAATAACATGGTAATGGGATGATCACTCGTAAACGACAACTCTAGCATTCAGCATTGACACGTTAGTAATATCAAACTCGAACTATCATGGTCTTTCATATGCAGAGATAATTGGTATAACACGCTTAAAGCGCACCAGCTCTCAGAACCTAAGATCAACTCACCTTTTATGTGCAAGTATAAATTCGCCGAATCAAAATATGGAATGCTATCACATTTGAGAGGGCAAGTGAAAGCGCGCACAAAGTCATGTGCTGACTGCGGTAAAACCAACGGTAGTAAGTGCCACGTAACATCGTGCGTGATTAAGTGTTGGAAGTCGACGCATGAAGAGAAGAGATAAAAAATCTCATGCCCGAATGTAAGGAAGAGCAATATCGAAGCATAGCAACCATCTGTTAGCAATTCCGGTGATAGCGTGCGATGGCACCGCAATGTCTCCACAGTATTCGTTGGCTTCAGACAGTGCGGACCGCATAGAGTGACACCTACACAATAGTCCAGCAGTGACGGCCTGTCGCACGGATTGCGCCAATAATTCGGCGCTTCTTTTGGCTACATCAAGTTGCAAAACGTGTTTAGAATAAAGAAGCAACTGTTGGTTCGCAAAGTAAACATATCCCAAGCCATGCTTCGAAATCGTCTCACACTAATTAGGCTTATATTGCTCAGGGAGCTAACAATACATACCCACTACTTTAAACATGTGCTTGATCACAAATACACCACCACTAGGACAGTACCCCGTCACTCCACTATTCTGTTGCTTAGCCTTAAATTTATACCGACAGGTACTCGATTAGAAAGTCTAGTGACTCGCTCACGGTGGGAATGTAGACTGGTTCCAGGTTAATACAATCGCTCAAATCCGTCGCCGCTAATGGCGAGAAGCTGTCGAAAACATCACTGCTGCGTGGGCTGATATCAAAATATTCTCGCTTGATGGCACTGGTGTTTTCTAGTGGTGTTAGTAGCTTGCTAGCAGCACCTCCTTCAGACGACATTTTGCTTGCTCGCACAACTTTTTTTTTCGAAGAACAGTCTATCAGCTTACACAGCGTCATTGTATCCTCGTCGATTCGGTGCTCTGGACGCGCAAGGTTTTTCTTGGATTTCCTAAGGCCACGCAATCGGCGCGACACCTTTTCCTGGTACTTTTGTGCATGGGTTTGTACTTGTCTCACTGATCGCGTAATAACGTGGTCTGCAATGGACTTCCACGGCCCCTTGGGATATAGTTTCATCGCCTCCAAAAAGCGGTCGTGCTCCTCTTGAGACCAGACCCCCTTGACATTGAGTTTTGTCATGACCGACGAGTTTCTGGATGCAGACATCCTAAAAGTGATACTAGTTGCGGCTAATAGTCAGATTTCCAGTTGATCTGGATTCGGTATGGTTAATTTAGGAATGAGAAGCCATTAATCCAATGGTGGTGTCGATGCGAGCTTCTGTACAATATCTTCGGCCCGGTTCTACGACTTACGATCACCTTATTGGCGTCAGTATAACTTTTGAATTCTTGGAGATCACAATGAATCGGTAGGTAGGTATGTACCTGTAGTACTCATGCATAATAGTCTGGCAGCCGCGCATTGCTTGGCTATGTGCCATTTTAGCGCCCTGGCTGCTAATCGAAATAACTTTTTTGGTGTACTGACAAGACACACCTTGGTCCTCCATTCCCGAGCTCATGCATGGGTGCTCGCCATACATTACCGAATTTGTATGCGGTGGGCAGATCTCGTGAGACAGTCCATAAGCACAACAAAATATTCTGGCCAATCTCATGATAAGAGTATCAAGTTGGACCGTTCTCATAGTTTGTCCGTAGACATAGCGTCAGGAATACATCCACCTTTTATTCCTAGTTAAGGGTATTCCTGTACTGGGGTTTACCCGTACGAAGACATTCATAAACCTTAACTTCCATGTTGTAGGCCCATCTCACGACAAGCGCTGCGATCCATCTTCTCTACTCATTAGCTCCCAGGCGTTCCTTGAGGTGTATCTGAGTTCGCGTGACCCATCTAGAGCGCTTGAAGATCTGCCGCTCGACGTCCGTAACTGAAGCGGATAGACCCATGGGCTTCTGTTTTACCGATCAATGAGATTAATGAGAAGGGATAAGGAAATGTAGATATTTACGCGTAAGAAGTAAATTCCAGTAGAAAATCCACAATTAAGGAGGAAGTATTGTGGATGAGAAGGAAAATTTACTGGAAACCACATCAGAGCTGGTATTCCAATATGGGAGATATTACGAAAGGATAGTCTGTACCATCACATTTTTCCTCGTCGCGTGTAATCAATCATCTGTACAGTCAGTTCAATCACTACCCTAATTAACATTCCTCCTAAAGCTATAAACTAAAGAGACATTTTTAGCAAGTTAAGTTAAATCGATGCTCACATGTAATCAAGTCTCCATGAATATTCATGTGCCAGCGTACAAATTTCGGTAGGGTAAAGTAAAACACGTTGGTTCGAAGAGACTCACACTACCTACAATTGCAATACTGTATATATCGAATTAGAGTACCACTGCTAATGAGAAGCATTGTGGTAATACAATTTGACCGTACTGCTTTACGTGTTAATCATTTAACAGTCATTGTGGGTGATGCATTCCTAAGAAGTAAAAGTGTAGGAGATTCCTCGCACGAGAATTTCATAAGCACAAAAAAATATGCCAGTGAGATTTAGTTACACACAGTTTGGACCACAAAATACGCCTTTAATGTATGGTAGGACAAGTCAACCGTCTTGCATGCCGTGGGGCCAAGAATTCAACGAGCAATTAATAATTTATCATTTTTGAAGTTTTATCTTATTACATTACGGTTGGACGGTTTTTAGAACCAGTACACTCGTAAAAAGTTGCTTTCCAAAACAATGAATATACATAACTTGTCGGTGCGATATTAACAAGGGAGGTGGATTCAGAACGTTCTTAGTTCACCAGAGGGCACTGCATATGTAAAAACCGAGGAAAATATCCGATCAGCTCTTGGCGTCTTACATGCTACACCTATGTAGTCGTAGTTACACCAAATGTATGATACGCGCTAGCGGTTTCGTTGGATCGTACGAAATGGACTCGAACTTGGCCCGTGGCGGATATCCATGATTTACGGTGATACACATAAATTGCTTTCCACGTCAGCAGGAGTCGCACCAACCGCCATCAATCTTATCAAGTGCGGAGCCACAGCATTTCTTGTACAGCCAAAATCATAAACTGCTTTTGCAGATGAAAGTCCACGGTTAGCTCTTGTAAGTTACCGGAGGACCAGTAAGTTTAATTATATTTCGTCACAGAATGCCACAATATTGCATAATCCTTCGTTAGGACGCCGATTGATGCCTACCTTTCGAAGAGCAAAGAACTAGAATTCCGGCACACCAGTGCTTATCTTGCGGCTTCTCAAGGAATCGTGGTAGTACTTCAAGTGTGCGACGCAAATATCAGTGGGAGTAGAGTTTGCAACATACAAAAGTGAACCGATTAATTTACGATATGGATTTACTTCCGATATAATTGATTGCAGTTCCTGATTGGAATACGAACAAGAAAGCGTCATTCTGTCAAAACGTTTCAACTATGCGCTCAAAAAAATGTTTTGAGCCCCTTTGTTTTGTCATAATACCCAAGACATAGCAAATATCTCCTAGTGATTTCTCGATAAATTTTGGCAACTTTTTGGCAAGCGTTCGCATCCCACCATAGGAAGTTAAGATTGGCTAAAAGTGATACGATTGGTCAATATCCTTCCCAGCGATATGATTGGTCGAAAGGCTGGTTGAGCAAAAGGGCAGCTCGAATATCGCTGTTTTGCGGGATGACTGCGACAAGACGAGCTAATCATCTTAGCAACTATGGTTAGTGTACATAAGTGGGCGTGGGCGTCGCCAAAGCGCTGCCATCCAGAGTGGAGGGCGAGTTTAGAAGACTAAATTAAAAATTAACAGTCTCCCTGGTCAAGGAAAGAGGTCAAGTGGTGTTACTGGAAGTTCAACTGGCAGGTGAGGAGCGCTTGTTAGCAGAGTTTGTCTCAAGTCGGCCAGTGTTAGAAACCGGATATGGTTTATCCGTTTCACGTGCATCCTATATTCGAAGTGGCCCGGGCGGGGGTTTCATCCCGAAGGGTCACCCGGTGGCCCTGTATATGATGAAGGAGCTAGAGAGAGGTAAGAGAACTTTGCTCCTAATACATTTAGTTCCTATTCTACCACGTGGCCCTCATTTACGCTTTCTAACAGGGTTACGAGCCCAAAAGTGTCGTGAAAGATGTCGAACGTCCCATTACCGCCGTCGCCGTCGCCTCCATCGACACCGACGCACGGCCACAAACTACGCCAGACGATCAGCGCTCGCGAGAAGCGGCTAATCGACGAGTACAAGGAGGCGGGAGAGATCAAGACCGAAGGTCTGCTCGCTAACTGGGACGGAAAGGACTTCCGGAATACAATTGGACCATGCTCACGGTCATGCGCGAGCACGGCCTGGATGATATTGCTCTTCAGAAGCTCACACGTGAAGAACTCATCTGCGAGGAGGGCAGGCTTGCCTTCGAGATAAGGCAGTTCACGATCATGCGATTGATCGGGACGACATTCCCGACGGACAAGTTCCAGCAGGTCGACCATCTCGAGTCTGGATCGGACATGTGGGCTAAGACGTGCGAGATCTACTAGAAGCGCTCTGATCCGACTATCCTCGAAAGCATCATCGTGACGAAGACGGATGAGATGCGTTCCCTAAGGTGTGTGACCACGGAGGATGTCGAAGCGTACTTGACTAAGATGTTCCGACTACGTACCGAATTGGCAAGCTACAAATACATTGTCAACGACATCATCATGAAGTAGATGTTGCTCAATGGGCTCCCAGATCTGTATGAATTTGAACAACTCCGAGGAGTCACTAAGTACGGCGGGAATGGTGGCCAATTGCAACCTGAGGGCCTGTGGACTCTTATCGAGCAAGCCTCTGAGCGACAATCGAAACGACCAAGGAACGGTGGCCACAACTCCAGCGGAAACATGTCCGGGAGGAACGGCCGACGTGGTGGTGGGAATAACGGTGGTCGAGGGCAACAGCAGCAAGGTAATGGTGGCGGTGGTCGAGGCCACCGCGGAAATGCCGAATATGGCCAGCAGAATGATGGTCAGACGACCGAGAAGATTTGCTACAAGTGCAAAAATCTTGGGCACCTGCGGGCCAATTGTCCGGAAAAGGACAAAGGCAATGGCAATGGAAGTGGAGGGAGGCGTCAACATCGCGCCAAATTCACGTGCAACGACGGAATGCGGCGCGAGCATCAGGATGGTGACTCAGGAGCGACCGTGATCGTTGAAGAGGAGCCTGGGGTTGCTACTGGTGTGGCAGTCGAGTCGTCTCCACCGGCGGTGAGCGACACCGCGGAAGATCAAGACTGTGCAGTGGAGATCACGGCCGGGACGTCTTGGTGGTGTTTTGACACTGGGCAAACAGTCACATTGTTGGGGACAAGAGCCTCTTTGTCCACATGGAAGATATTGACCCGGATAGTGTCGGTGCAATTGTGTACGGAGTTTCAAGTAAAATGCTTGCGAAGGCATCGGGCATCGGTACGGTGAGAATTGTCACACAAGTGGGTGACAAGGAGATCGAATTGTTTGTGGACGACGTTCTCTACGTCGAGAATGCCGACCACGGGCTGTTTTCCATGCAACAGGCTATCGAACAGGGACTCGAGATTGATTTTGAGCGAGAAACATGCATATTCATCGTGAGGATGCGCGGCCAGGAAGCGATCCGTGCCGTGGTGGTGCAGGGCATTTGGATGTTCAAGGCTGAAGGCGCGAATGATGCGTCTCCACCAGGCCATGGTGGCCGTATCATTTCCAACTACACAGTGACCGACGGCGTTGAGACTATGGATGATTGGCACAAGCGACTACTTCACACAAACCACCAGTATCTGAATTTGATGGTGGACAAGGCCTTGGTGAAAGGAATGATGCTCAGCCGACGTGAACAAAAGGCTTGTGATGAATGTAACGTCAGGAAGCAGAAACGCAAACGGCTACAGAAGAAACTCGATCGTGGAGTGACGGGACCCAACCAACTGATCTACGCAGACCTATTGTTTCCTCCAAAGAACAATGCAACGGATTACACGGGAATTCTCGGTTTAATGGATGCGTGGAGTCGTTACGTGAGGCTGAAACCACTGAAGGATAAGTCTGCTGCAACAGTGAACAAGCACACCCACCAATACGTGGTATGGGCGGAGCGACAGGCTGGTCGCGGCATCAAGAAGATCGTACAGCGTGAGTTTCAGATGGCCGAGAACACGCGGTTACCCGTCCTCCAGATCCTCACGGACAAGGGCAGTGAACTTGTGAACAAGAAAATGGCTGCATGGTACGCGGCGCATGGCATAGAGCATGTGAAAGTGGGACCGAAAAGTTTACACCTGAAGGCGTGTGAACGCACACACCAAACTCTCGTGGATATGATGAAGTCTGGCATGTACTCAGCAGGATTTCCAAAGTCATTCTGGATTTACGCGTTGCTGAACGCCGCGTACATTAAGAACCGTATCTATTGCAAGGCAATAGAGGAGATCCCGTATCAGCGAAATGTTCGGTGTGGTCCCGGACATACACCACATCAGGCCATTTGGGTGCCTCGTGTATGTGCAAGTTCCAGTGTCACCGGAAAAGTACAAGAATGATCCAAATGCTGTGATTGCTTTCCTACTTGGATATCGAGGACACAGTTGGATGTCTTGTGTACATTCCCTGCGAGAACACGGTGAAGTTCGTTGCTGAAGTTCGCGTACGTGAGGATATCACGTATGGTGATCGTCACAATATTGATCCTGCCGATGGTGGCGTCGGATAGTGGCTGCATCTATCAAGCGAGCCACCCGAGAATGTTGACGAAGCGGTTTCAACGGTCACAAAGTCCCCAAGCCAAGATGACCATATGAGCACGGCTGAGGATGACGAGGAGGACAAGGACGGCGTCACTGCATCTGTTCTATTTGAGGTCAACACAGTCGTCCTCGACCCAGGCGACGACTACCAGGTCAACGACAATGCAGAGGACGAGAATGGCGTCGATGATGACCACAGTACAAGTGAACATGAGAAAGCTACTGGCGAGGAAGATGAAGACGTATCCGTGTCTGCTCACTATGGATCTGAGATAGAACATGTGGGAAATGATGGTCATGTTGACCGCTCGGACTTATCGGTCGATGGTTCGGCCGAGGGGGGCGGAGAGATAACAGAATCAGCACCGACAGAACGAGCTGACGAGCGGCGTGAAGAGACAACAGAAGCAGCACCAACAGAGCGTGCTGAAGAGCGGCGCGAGGCCGCAGCAACTGCAGAGGACGCAGGCGAGTTAGCATCACGAAGCAGCGACTCCGGCTCGTCACAATATCCTGAGACTGCGGTGATCCCACCAGGACTTCGTAAGCGCGTCGCTCGCAGCGAAACTTCATCCGAATTGGAGAGGAACAGAGTTGGTATCGACACGAAGGTTCGTCGTACGGGACTTCGTGAATGGTCAAAGATCCGTTCCCCGACGAGATATGATGACTTTGTTCGACTTGCTAATATGGCTACACGAATTATCGGAAAGAATGGCAAGGAGATCAACGCTAAGAGTCTTAGGATCCCAAAGAACAGACGTGCAGCTATGCGTTCCAAGTATGCGGATTTCTGGCGACAAGCAGAATGGCTGGAGATGGACGCGTTAAAAGACAAAGGTGTTCTCGTAGAAATTGACGCAAAGATGATGCCCAAAGGATCACGAACTGTCGGAACGACATGGGTGTATGCGCTGAAAACGGACGCCCACGGGTACATAATCAGGTTCAAGGCGCGTCTCGTCGCCCTCGGTAACTGGCAGAGACCAGGTATTGATTTTAAGGAGACATTCTCTCCGGTGGCGAGGATGTCGTCGTTCCGCGACTTAGTTGGGATTTCGGTGAAGAAAAGACTCGTATGTACGGCGGCGACATCAACACAGCCTATTTGAATGAGACTCTGGAGATCGAGCAATACATCCACTCCATCAAGGGATTCCCATGCAGTGAACCCGGGCATGTCTACGCTGTGAAGAAGGCACTGTATGGCCTCCGACAATCCGGAAGGGAATGGAACAATGAAATTAACGGATGGCTGCTTGAACGTGGATTTGTGAGATGCGCTACCGAACCCTGCCTATATTACCTCTTCGAAGGTGAGACGATCATGTATTTGCTCGTGTACGTCGACGACGTTGTATGCGCAACGAGCGATGAGCAGTTCAAGTGTGAAATCTGTGCGGATCTCAATCGCGAGTATGGTCTAAAGGATCAAGGCTTACTGACGGAATATCTCGGTGTGGAGATTGTTCAGAACGATCACGGTGTGTTTATTTGCCAGCAGAAGTATGCTCGAGAAATTATGCACAAGTTTGGTATGACGGTGCAAAGAAGTGTGGAAACCCAATGGAGACGAATGCACGACTTAGACCCAGTGATATGGACGAGGATGTGGACACTAGTTTCGATTACCGTGGTGCTCTGGGTATGATGATGTACCTAGCAACGGGCACCAGGACAGATCTTGCCTACGTGCTCGGCCAGATAAGTCGATTCGTCTCGCGACCGACGGTAAAGCACGTTGGGGCTCTAAAGAGAGTCCTCCGGTACCTGGCTGGTACCAGCACGCACGGGATTTGGTACAAGAACGATGCCCTAGGCTACAAGGATGATGCAGTTCATCTCGTGGGATATTGCGATAGTGACTGGGCAGTGACAGTGAGACCAGGAAGAGCACGAGCGGCTTCGTGTTCACCATCGCGGGTGGAGCGGTCTCGTGGATGTCTCGACGCCAACCCATTGTTGCCCAGTCTACTGCTGAGGCCGAATACGTGGCGGCCTGTGAGGCGAGCATGGAGGCGATGGATCAAGCCAACATTCTGTAGGAGATCATGCCTGGATCAAAGATCCGACCGGTGATCAACATCGACAACAGTGCTGCTATCGTCATGGCAACGAACCCTACGTACTCGAAACGCACTCGGCACATCGAGTTGCGATGGCACTACGTTCGCTACCAGGTCCAGCGTGTACCGATCGAGCTTGTGAAGGTTAAAGGTGAGAAGAATCCAGCGGACGCATTCACGAAGTCGCTCGATAAGGCGCGACTAGAGACTCTGTGAAAGATGATGGGGGTCTCGACAATGGAGTGAGGATCGAAGCGTTCGGCTTCGAGGAGGGCGTGTTAGAAACCGGATATGTTTTATCCGTTTCACGTGCATTCTGTATTCGAAGTGGCCCGGGCGGGGGTTTCATCCTGAAGGGTCGCCCGGTGGCCCTGTATATGATGAAGGAGCGTGAGAGAGGTAAGAGAACTTGGCTCCTAGTACATTTAGTTCCAATTCTACCACGTGGCCCTCATTTACGCTTTCTAACAGCCAGTACTTGAGTCTTCGAGGTGCCTAGTAAGCAGCGCTCTATCGATGACTGGTTAGAGTCGTTACTAATAGGGTAAAAAGAAGTGTATTAACATAAAATTAAGAATTTAAATTTCTTAGTCAGAAATTTAATCTTAAATCTATCTATCTATCTACATATATAATAGAATTCGATTCCAAATGTGTTTGGTGAGACAAAAATATATACAAATTCGGAGTGTGTTGGTGAGGCAAAAATATTTACAAATATGCTCTACTTCTATAATATAAGACCGTCTAATAATTATCTACTTATATAATAGAATTCGAAGTGTGTTTGGTGAAGCAAAAATATTTACAAATATGCTCTACTTCTATAATATAAAATAGGGGGTGTCAATCTTATTAGTCCTAAGCTAAGTCGAACAGTATTATCGATTTCTTTTGATTGGTTACAAATAGCGCTTTTACAGTTAAGTAAAAAAATATTCGACTTTATCATTGGTTAGAAATAGCAGCTTTATACCCCGACATTGATAGTGGTTGCACGCCGTTACTGCAAGCAGTAACGGCGTGCGACCCAAGGATTGTGATCACATTAGTATAATGTAGAGTATATTTTTCGCTACCCTAACCCTGGAAATACATGGGGGGCAAGTTTTGTAGACGGACAGACGGTTTTTATGCCCTGCCCCGTCGATACGACGGGTCCCATCCCCTAGTCTTTATATATAAAAGAATTCATGTCACGCTGCTCGACCGTCGGAGCGTTCTGATTGGCCAAATAATAATTAAATAATAAGACACATTTTATTGCGCATTTGGTAAATTTTAATTGAGAATGTGTTAGATTTAATCGAGCATCTGTTAAATTTAAGTCCTTATCTCTTAATTAGATATTCAATATTTTTTAATTAAGAGCATAGTACCTTTCGTCGCTTGCAGTTGCAAGTGTTCAACCTCAAATATGCGGAACTTTAGGCCTATACAACCTGCTAACATTAGGATGCGGCCTGTTTTTCCCGTAAGAGATCCCCAGTGTTTCGTGATCGCGCTGCAGAGAGACGATTGCAAGCGGCCAATGCGGTCAGGCGACATCGCGGTTCGAAACGACAACGTCAAGAAGGTGGAAGGCAGCGTTAAGAAGGTGAAGAGCAGCGGCAGTTGGAGCTACCCAAGGTGAGCAATCTCGGTGCTCCTCCAGAAGTTTTCCAACACTGCAGAGCTGTTCGATGGAGAGAGGAAGGTAAAAACTTTTGCTGTAGAGAGGGCCGGGTGAGTCTGGTGGAGATTGGGGCGCATGATGAAGATACGGGGAGGCAACATCGCGGTGCTAAGCGACAACGTCAAAAAGGTGGACTGCAGCGTCAAGAAGGTGTACAGCAGCGTCAAGAAGGTGGACGGCATCGTCAAGACGTTGGACGGCAGCGTCAAGGTGAACAGCAACGGCAGTTGGAAAAAAGAAATTGATCTTCATCTTCTCAGTGAAAGATGCTCATAGTCCCACGTACACTCTGTGAAAGATGCTCATAGTCCCACCTACACACTACTTTCTCTTTGTTCTCTTCTTCTTGGACTCTAATAGTGTTGTCTGTTTAAGTGGACGTCAAAGTCATACAGAATTCGGTTTGACGCAACCGTGATACAACGGGAAGTTTTTATCAGTGATTATTTATCCATATGCTTCTGTTGATTATTGATGAAGACGATATCTATGGCAAAGAAGGACTAGCGTACGGCGCACAGTCAATGACCAACGAGCGCGCCATGGAAATTTTTGAGGGGTTTTTCCGTTTCGGTGAAGCAATGGACCCAGAAGCCACTAATCGCTCAAAAGGGTTAAAGCGTGCCGCAGGTGGATCTGTATATGCGCCTGCCAAAGGTCTTCTCTACGGTGGCAAGGCCATCGTAGGTGGTATGATCATGGTATCTGTTGCTGCGATTGTGGCAGGACTGGCGCCATGGTCGTTAACGTGGCCTCGGGCATTAAAGAAATGGGCGAGGCTGGAGTCTACGCTGCCCCAAGCGCAAGGAGCATAAACAGATTGGCAACGGTAAATTGGAAGATCCTGCTACGATGGAAACGGATGGCAGTAGTAACAGACCTGCTGACAATGGAACAGCAGCTGAACAGCAAAAGGCAACCATTGAGGTCGCAGATCAAAAAAAACACTCACCTTCATGGGTGGATTAAAGAAGGCGACAATCGGTGCTGCGGCGGCTCCTGTTGCGATACGTTTTTGAATCTTAACTCTTAGTAAGATCGAACTAACGACTCTTTTGTTTCAGGCAATCTCCACGTTGGTACAACGGGGTACTATGCTAGTCTATATATATAAAAGAATGTATGTCACGCTGCTCGACCGTCGGAGCGTTCTGATTGGACAAATTATTAGTCCAACAAATCAGCCGACAATGACAATAATTAGGCGCATTCTAGTGGAGCATCGACGACCTCATGCGATTGTCTAGGTGCTGTCCATTAACTAGCTCACTGAGCTCCAAGAGGACGTGCACACGTACAAAGAGCTGGAAGAAAGTGGGAATGGCAGACGCAATGCCGAATTTTGGTCGCTCATGCGAGTCGTTTTTGACGACCGGATGAGACGCTTACGTTGCGCGCAACGAGAAGGACTAGCGGAGCGAGGAGCGAGTACGTGAATGAGACGATTGAAAGCATGTTCAAGAGAAAGGATCGAGACGAACTCAAGCAAATCGAAGGCGAAGTGAGCCAGACGATCGCCTGTGCGTCCACCGGCGCGACAGGAGTAGATGTGGGTGTTTGGGAAGCCGTGGTGCAGCAGCTTCAAGTGTATCAAGTTCGAGAGTATCAAGTCGAACTGTATTATCGATTTCTTTTGATTTGTTACAAATAGCGCTTTTACAGTTAAGTAAAAAAATATTCGACTTTATCATTGGTTAGAAATAGCAGCTTTATACACCGACATTGATAGTGGTTGCACGCCGTTACTGCAAGCAGTAACGGCGTGAGACCCAAGGATTGTGACCACATTAGTATAATATAGAGTATATTTTTCGCTACCCTAACCCTGGAATTACATGGGGGGCAAGTTTTGTAGACGGAAATACGGTTTTTATGCCCTGCCCCATCGATACGACGGGTCCCATCCCCTAGTCTATATATAATAGAAGTCGATTCGAAGTGTGTTTGGCGAGGCAAAAATATTTACAAATATGATATACTTCTTTTCTGTCTGTCTGAGGCGGTACCTAATCGAATTCCAACTGTACAATAAATCGGACCTAATTTAATTCGACTTTGTAACTAGCGCTTTTACAGTTTATCGGACAAAAAACATAAAATACAATTTTGGCTTAAAAAAACGCACTAATTCGTGGTAGTACAATTGACATGAAGATCAGTATTAAAGCGTAAATAGTTGTTTAGAAATGACGCTTTTTACATCTATTTAAAAATTTTCCTCCCTCTGACGTTCCCGGTCACATAGTTGCTTCTATGACTTTACCTTATAAACCCTCCTCCCCGTCGGTACGACGGGGTGCAGTGGTCGCACGCCGTTACTGATTGCAGTAACGGCGTGTGACCCATAAATTGTGATCATATAAGTATAATGTATAGTATATGTTTTTGCTACCCTAACCCTGGAAATACATGGGGGTAAGTTTGGTAGACGGACAGACGGTTTTTATGCCCTGCCCCGTCGATACGACGGATCCCATCCCCTAGTATCTATGTATATAATGGAATTCGAAGTGTGTTTGGTGAGGCAAAAATATTTACAAATCTACTTCTAGTAGTGTAGTACCCCGTCGTACCGACGGGGCGGAGGGTATATATATAAGGTTAAACTTTAGAAGCAACTATGTGACCGGGAACGTCACAGGGATGGAAACTTTTAAATAAGTAGATGTAAAAGCGCTATTTCTAACCAATTATATAGTATTTAACACTGATCTGCATGTCAGTAGTACTACCACGGATCAGTCTTCAACAGAGCGATGATGTTTGAAGCCAAAATTGTATTTTATGTTTTTTGTCAGTTTTTCACTTCACTGTAAAAGCGCTATTTGTAAAGTCGAATGAAATTAGGTTCGATTTATAGTACAGTTGGAATTCGATTAGGTATGGCCTCAGCAGACGGACAGACCGACGTTTTTATATTATAGAAGTAGAGCATATATGTAAATATTTTTGCCTCACTAAACACACTTCGAATTCTATTATATATATATATACTAGAGTGTAAGCCTATTGAGCGAGCTAAATGACTGCGGGGAGGGTGGTGGGGAGCTTGGGGTGATTGTAGGATATGTAGCGTATATATATATATAGGTATCGCCGTTTTGGCGCCCACCCTCACCTTCCATACCACCAATCATGTGGTAGCACGACCCTGTCAAAAAAAGAGAAAAAAAGCAAAAAACCAGCGAGTTTAAGGCCATTTAGCAATCTAAATGATGACGTCGATCGACTTTTGGGAGCGAAAATGCAGCCAATCACAGTCGAGTTTAAGGCCATTCAGAAAGCTAAATGATGACGTCGATAGACTTTCAATTAGTGTAGTACCCCGTCGTACCGACGGGGAGGAGAGTATATAAGGTTAAAATATAGAAGCAACTACGTGCTGTGGTGAAGAGGACTCAAGAATTTTGGTCGCGTTGTGTCAGCAGCGCACCGATCGGCTTATCGGCGATCGGATTGGTGAAAATCAAGGAGGCTTTTGGGCCAATCGTGTGCGAGAGGTGTCAAGAACACGGATTTTGATAAGTCACATGATATGGCGTGTACTTACATATTTTTATGTTTGTACATATTGGGGACCATAGGGGGATAGTTTTGGTTAGTCGTTAATTTTTAGCCTTTAACACTCTACAAGAAGTCGTTTTTTCGCACTGTACGCTAGTCGCCTCTGCACGTCACAGAGTGTTTGGATGCAGAGGGTCGAGTTATCCCCTTTAGCTTGTTATACCCGGCCGGGACGCGTCACAGACGCACTTGGCCCGCCGGAAGTCCCTCGACGGGAGTACGTATTGGTCGGCTTCGTAAGCGCAAGTTGCACACGTTTGGAACGTGTAATCAAGTTATTGGATTATTTCGTGGAGATATAGTTCGTGGAGTTTATCATGTCTCATTGGATCTCTATATTGGAGTATTGGACTTTTATTCTCGTACTGGTTGGGCTCTACGATCGATTGAGCGATCTGCCCTTTGAAGTTTATTTACTTGGAGTATAACTGGTCTTCCCGTACCTAGGGTGAAGAGTTCCACCCAGGGTACACTACCCAGCACGGTATCACGTTTTTAGGCCTCAAGTCGATTCCTAGAACCGATCCACCGAAGGTGAAACCAGCCCATTCCATCGGGTACACAAGGTGAGATGACGAAAGAATCGGACCAGGCGTCATGTGCTGATGATCGGTCGTCTGCTAGCAGCGGACGATCAGATCGGATCGTAGGCGAAGGTTCGCGGGGTACCCCCCCGTAAGTTGGAAGGATGGGCACGATGGTTGTCAGGTTCTCGACACTACGGTGTTCGATTTTGAACTTGACTCCACCACAATGGTGCGCGTGCCCGGATCACTTGGTGATCGTGGATATCACCAAGATGATATCTCGCGAAGAATCGATTATAACGAGTTAAATGTGGAATCGTTCTGGAGAGGACATAGGGAACGGCTATCGCCTTATGTTCTCGTTGTCGATAAGGATGGCGATGTCCGATCTGGCCGGGTGGAGGACCAGATCGGGATTAATAAGTTTTTTCCTCCCCATAAGGCTCCCACCGGAGCCGATCGGGACTATAGCAGGTCTTGCTATAGTTCCGAAAGGATCAGGTCAAAAGTCCTGATCCTATGCATTTGAATGAATATTTTGACAAAAAGAAAATAAAAAGTGAAAATGACTTAGAGGCTGATTGGGACGATCCAGTCCACCCTCCCAAGGTTCCCAAGCAGAGGATCAGAATGCCGTCCGAGGAAGACGACTTGGAAGAAAAGTCGCAGGTCGGGGATGGGGTCATCAAAGAAGAAGACCTGACCAGGATGTATTACATCCACGAGTTGAAGCGATTTATTCGTGAAGACCAGGTCATGCGGATTATAGACCCCCTGATCCCCGATCGCCTTCTCGGACCCACCACCGAGCCGATCCAAAGCGATCGGCCGTTGCTATTGGTGAAGAACCTTCTGGCGATGTTGGCTGAGGTCGGCATGAAAGTGAGAAACCTCTCCAACGTGCAGAAACTGTTCGATCTTGACACTTGGAAGCTGGGGATGTCGATGTCGACCCTCCATGATCATTTGGTGCCGTTGGTGGTGGCGGTTCGCCGCCCAACTCCCACCGTGGCATTGAAGGCCGCTGAGGCCACGGCGGCATACGACGATGTGTGCTCCGATGATAAGTCGTTGTATCAGTCTCCACCTGCCTCTAATAGATCATCAGAGTTGGAGGTCGGTGTTGAGCGGATGACCATGGGGGCGGATCGTACCCCATGAGATCATAAAAAGGACGTGCGGCAGCAAGGGGCTGCATGCCGGTCGGGGCCCCAGGAGCCCCCACGGGTTTCAGTACCTCCAAAGGAGGATACCAACACGCTAACCATGACCCAAGCTAACGTACAAGCCATGTTTGAGGCAATGATGGAGCGTTTCTTGGGAGATCGATGCCGATCGCCTCCGCGCCTGCATGCCCAGGACCGATCTGCCCGGCAAAATGTCAATATTTTCCGGGACGTGGATATGGAGTCAGTGGCATCAACGGATCAGGCTATCCGAGGTGGCAAACCAGTTGGCAGAGGAATCCGCAAGCCGCAGCCAGCCCGACCGCGACGATCAAGCAAAAACAGCGATTTCGACATGGAGTCGATCGGCGATCCGGATAACCACTATGGGTCAGACGGTGAAGGGGCGGGCAGAACGCGCAGGTCTAACATAGCCTCTACGACCGCCTTTGATTTTGGATCTAATGCGATCCCACGCATTCGCATGGCTGCGACCACTGATCTCAAGGATTTCACTGGCAAGGACGCCGACGAGGAGCAAGCCAGATCGTGGTTTGGTCGGGTCAAGTCTGCTTTCTTACGGGATCAGACACCAAAAAAGGAACGGTGTCAGATCTTCAGGGATCTGCTGAAAGGACCGGCTGCGAACTGGATCCAACAGTTGGGTCGGGATGTCCGATCTGACTGGGATCTGCTATTTCAGAAGTTGAGGGGAAGTACTGCAACTCCGGATTCTCTACCGCCCGCAAATACCATCATATGCAGAAGTGGGGCGACGAGACGCCGATCGAGTACTTGCACCGCTTGAACTTGGCTGCAATTCGCGCCGGGATAGTGATCAAGGAAGGCAACCCGCCGACCGGTGCCGCTATGGAGCACGTGGGTCCTTATATTAGTACCCTTGATGACCAAGAGCTGGCAGATCAGCTCACTCTACTGCGCCTTAAGGATGTGACGGAAGTGGAGCAGACGTTGCGGACGCTGCAACACTCACGCAGCATGAGGGCGAAGGTCGCCGTTGGATCGGGTCGCTACAGATCGAAGACCCAGACCGACCCTGTGAAGAGGCCCTTAACCAGATCGGCCCGTGCTGTCAAGGCGATTGTGACTGAAGACACCACTGGGTCGGAAGAGGAAAGTAGCGGCCTGTCCAGTCGGGAGTCGGATGAGGACCATTGTCGCCATGTTTTCATCACGGAACCTGCCCCAAGAACCAGATCGACGCCTAACCAGGAAGATCGGAAGTGCAGGAGTGGGAACAAGTCCGACCCGGACTGACCTCGCAAGAAGTGTTCTCACTGCGGGTCAAGCAAGCATGACGGTGGGGACTGCTGGAAGAAGTTAACATGCAAGAAGTGAGAAAGGCTCGGCCACTCCACCGATCACTGCCTCTTCGTGTGCAAGTCATGTGGAGAGATCCACGAGGCCGGCCAGTGCAAGATTGAAGAGTTTTTCAATCTGATGCGCAAGTGGTATGTGCCGGGTAAGAACGCGGGGATGCTTCCACCGGACGTGGAGAAGATGTTAAACTAGAACGCTCGCCAGGTTGGAATCTGGATCGAGCAAAGTGATCTACGTTTGGCATCTATGCATATGTCGGCAAGGAGAATAAAACCGACAATACATGTTCTATTCTCAATTGCGTCGATCGGGATCATCCGGTCTACAATCTCACGACCGATGAATATTCTAGATCGAAGGTGGTCATGCAGTTGGATCTGCTGCCTGGGGAGTCTCGCGGATACTGGAAGTATCATGCGCCCGACAAATGGTTTAAGCAGGCGAAAGCCTGTGGTAAGATCAACAACCAGAAAGCGACGATGTTATTCGACTCTGGGGCCAAAGTCTCGATTATCTACTCCGCCTTTGCTCGTAAGCTCGGATGTCGTATAGAGGATACCCAGATTCAAGAATGCGTTGGAATTGGGGAAAATTCTTACATGACCGAAGGAAGGACGCGCTTGAAGATCACCCTATCGGGTTCGTTTGTTTACTTCTTCCGCGCTTGGGTTGGCAAGCTGGCTGGTCAGGATGCCCTATTAGGCATGGATTTCATGGTGCAGGCAGGTATTCGCCTTGATCTGTCTCATGGAGTGCTTACACTCCCGGATGAGGTCCAGATCCAGTTAGCTGGTAGGCGGCCCCTATACGGATCGCATACCGATCTGGTCAGGTGGGATCAAGATGTCACCATTCCAGTCGGCCAATCCGCTGACACCCCGGTCGATAAAGGTTTTCGATCAAGGAAGTTATGGGTGACCAGGGGCGACCGGTGGGTGCCGACCTTTGTGAAGAGCGCCGGCCGGTTTGATTACGTGCGACTCACTAATATCGATGACAAGCCGCTTACGCCAGACAACAATACTATTGTTGGCATGTGGCTAGCGTAAGGGAAGGTGCCAAGAAAGGCGGGGTTCGTCTCGATCGGATCGAGACGGTATGTCGAGTGGCAGAACTTGGCATCCCAAGCGACCACCGATCTGGTCAGCGATGATGTACCGGTGGAAGAAGATACCTCACCTATGGTGGAACGGCCTAGCTATGTAACCCCAAAGAAGATGTTAGTTCGAAGAAAGGAACCGCAGTCGCCGGACACGGTAGACCATCAAGCAGATGAGCCAAGGTTCTTCAACGTGGTGGCGACACAAGAACAGGTGACAGCGGAGCCAGGAATAGAAAAAGGGAAACATGGCACTGCTGGGGCAGACCACGATGGCGCGTCTAAGCAGATCGACGTCGTCAAGGAGCAGCCCGCCGATCGGGAACAGCAGTGTACAACCTACCAGGACGGTTTGGATGATATTGCCCCAGAAGACGATCAAGTTTGCATACATGAGGGCGGGGATCAGTACATTCAGGAGCTGGAGAGCCAGATGGAAGTCCTCCCTGAAGTGTATGCCGATCCTCCCGAAGTCACCTTGGACGATCTACAAGTGGGAGATCGGGATTTCAACAGTCCCGATCAGATCGATCAGCATAAGAAGATCATCTGGAAGAAGAAGCATCTGCTGATCGGGAAAGGCAATGCCTTACCCCCTGATTCTCGCGGAGCAATCTGTGACATCGATGTTGGTGATGCCAAGCCGATCTCCCAGCGATGCCGACGTGTGGCGCCACAGTACCGTGAGAAATTGTCTGATCTGATTAAAGGACTGTTGGCTACCAAGATTATCAAACCGTCGACCTCGCCTTGGGCCTCGCCGATCGTGATTGTAATCAAGAAGAACGGCGTCGACATCAGGTTGTGCATCGACTATCGGTTGATAAATCGGCTGACCAAGCTTATGGTGTACCCGATGCCGCTGATCAGCGATCTGCTGGAAGATCTTGACAATACCCTATGGTATTGCTCGCTGGATGTGGCAAGTGGATTTTGGGTGGTTTCGATGACCGATCGGGATCGCGAGATTTCCGCATTTGTTACGCCGTTCGGTCTGTTCGAGTGGAACCGTATGCCGTTCGGTTTGAAGAACGCACCCCATATCTACCAGAGGCTGATCGACAACGCACTGTATGGACACTTCAAGGTCAGTACCGATCGGGACCCCACCGAAAACCATGATGTATTTACAGAGGGTGAACCCGATCGGGAAAGGAGACCGTCCGTTCTGGGGAGGCGATCGTATATCGACGACATCATGATTCCTGCCTTTTCATGGAGCGATCTGTGCGAAAAGGTCGAACGGTTGTTGGAAACATGCGATCGCTGGAACCTGTAGATCAGTGCTGTGAAGAGTTTTTGGGGCATGTCCAAGGTCGCCTATTTGGGTCATATGGTGTCAATCAGTGGGCTGGAGGCTAATCCTAAGGATCTGGAGTCACTGAGCAACCTCCCGTTTCCCAGATCTCTGAAGGCAATGCAGTCCTTCCTAGGGAGCCTGAATTACTACAGCCGCTTCATTGAAAACTTCGCGGTCTACGCGGCCGTGCTGTACGAGCTCCGGGAAGTCGACTACCATATGTTGCGCGAAGGAGATCGGGCAACTTTACGAGAGGGCTGCGACTCCGATCTGCCTGCAGATTTTCCGCCGGTGGAGGCAGATTACTACATGAAGCGTGCACAGGTTGCTTTCGGTATGTTGAAGGCTAAGATGGCGACGGCACCGATTCTCAGGCACTTCGATCCGGAAAAAATGCCGATCGTCATTGTGTATGCTAGTAAGTGGGCCATTTCGGCCACTCTAGCGCAAGAACATGATGGAGTTTACCACCCGGTCACTTTTACGAGCCGGACGTTGAAGCCGAACGAGGTCAACTATGGGATCGTCGAGAAGAAAGTTCTGGCTTTACTACGGATTTTGGATGTGTGATATAACCTGCTGGTCGGCCGACCTGTAAAGGTCCTATCAAGAAAGTCGACATTGGCCTTGCTGTTATCAGCCAATGGGATGGATGATCGGCTCGGCAGATGGTCAGCGATCCTGTCACAGTGGTCCCTTGAGGTCGTCAAGTGCACCAAGGGAGAGGAAGAGATACTGGGCACACTGGCTGCCAGTATCACCCCTCGGTATGAAGTGGATGAAGCTATGATGGCGATTGCCCCAAAGAAGCAACCTCGACAGTCAATCTCACGGCCGCCACCGATCGTCGTTCGGGATGAGGAACTCCTGGTTTTGAGTTTCGACGGATCGTATAGCGTGAAGAAGAAGGTCGGCTACTATAGTGCCATACTGTGGAAGTTATCACAATGGTCTATAGTAGCAGCCGCCGCTGATTTCACGTCTGACATAACGGTCAATGAGGCAGAATATCGGGGGCTCCTTCTATGTCTCGATCTGCTGTCATCACAAAAGAAAGGGCGGATCATCATATTTGGTGACTCCAACCTAGTGATAAGGCAGATCACCGGGGAGATCGACTGTAAGGCGCCACGGCGAAGTTGCTGAATGATCGGGTGATAAAGGCACTGAAAGACTATCCCAACCACGAGCTATTGCACGTGAAACGGGATTGTAACAGAAGCGCCGATCACCTCGCGAACCAAGCTATGCGGGACCAGATCGGGGCGACGATCACCGAGGAGGACGTTCTACATGAACTTATGAACATAAACAGGATCCCGGAGTTGATCAAGACCAAGGATAGCCCTGATCCGGTGCATGTGATGGCGGCGACTAGATCGCGAACTCAGAAGTCTCGCCGATCGTTCCCGAAGGAAAGGCTGAGAGAGTACGTTGTACAACAGCTAAGGGAGGAACGGATACTCAAGGCGCAGGACGAAGAAGAGTGGATCGTCAACTTGAAGGCCTATCTGCGCGGTGAACTGTCCAAGTTAACGAATGATCAGGCGAAAGAGTGTACCAAGATCGCGGACAGTTATGATGTGGACGACAATGGATTACTGTATTACTGCCGTGACATTGATCAAGACAGTGCCGATCGAGATCGACTAGCGAAACTGGTGATCCTTGAGTTGCTACAGCCGGATGTCCTTCATCACTACCATGTGAGTCTAGAAGGGGGACATCAAGGCATAGGCAAGACATACCACAAGATTAGGGCTCACTTTCACTGGAGAGGTCTTTTTCGGAGCGTGCAGAAATATGTGGGCTGTTGCACAGATTGCGATACCGGAAAGTGCACACCGATAATCAAGGGCCGATCGCCCGGAAATATCGAGGCTACCTACCCTTTCCAGGTGATAGCAATGGATCACATACCGTCGCTGCCCAGATCGACACGCGGCAACACTGAGCTGCTGATCTGGATCGACCTATTCACTGGTATGGTGATAGCAAAGGATAGTGCATCCCGATCTGCGGAGCAGATCGCCCAGAGTTACGAGTAATGCTTGTTTAGAAGGTTAGGCGCCAGCGAAGTTTATCAGACACGATCGGGAACCCGGGTTTTATGGCCGAGGTTTTCCGATCTTTCAATAACATGCTAGGCCAGAAGCAGAGCGCGACGATGGCATATCGCCCGCAAGCAAACGGATCGGCTGAACGCATGGTGCAGACAATCACAAGGGCGATCAAGATGTATGTGGGCGATCCGGACCAACGTGACTGGGACGAGTATGCAGAGAGACTGTTATTCGCACTCAACTATTCAACCGATCGGGTACGAGGAGAAACGCCTTATCTGGCGTATGGATGGGACCCTCGATCGACACTTGAAGCGGCGATACCGATCGCCTGCACTCGAACCCGCGATCGCGATGCCCGTCGTTGGCGCATGCAGGTCCAGAAGCATTATCAGCATGCGAAAGAAGTCGTCAATGAAAAGTTGCGCCAGGCCACGCAAGATCGAGCAGATTGGAATAACGATCAGGTCCGTCCTCATGGTATTGAACCAGGGGAGAGGGTATGGTTATACCTCGATAGTGTCAAGGAAGGCTATGCAAAGAAGTTGGCTCATATGTGGCACGGTCCTTTCCGTGTAGCAGAGCTGATCGGTGAGCATGCTGCCCGTCTGATCACGATCGGCACGGATTATAAAGTTTTTCCGATCGTGCATGTGTTCAAACTGAAGCTGGTCAGAGAGTTCCCCGATCGGCCTAAAATACCCTGTCTGGTGGACGAAGCGGAGAGATTCGATTTTGACGAAGCTCTGCTGCCAGAAGACAGTTGGGAAAGGCCATTGGAAGAGGACGAATTCGAGGTGGAAAAGGTGCTAGATGTCCGATCGGTCAAGAAGACACGTTTCGGTCGCACCCACCGAGAATATCTGGTCCGCTGGAAGGTTCATGACGAAGCAACTTGGATCGACGAACTCGATTTAAATTGTGGAGCACTGCTACGATAGTTCGAGCGAGAAAGAGTCAGTCGGAATCGCTTCGCAGTGATGCAGACTCATGAAGATGAAGATCAGGACACGCAGTAGCACCGATCAGTATATCGATCGGTGTGAATATGTGCAAGTTCTGAATTATTGTGAATTAGTGCGATGAACTGTGATGAACTGGAGTAGTGGAGTGACAAACCTGGTGATAATTTTCGTGATGTGGATGGAAACTGTGTGTGATAACGTGTTGGTAAAAGTTTGGAGAAAGTGATGAAATTTGGTCAAGTGATCAGGTGATCAGAAATTTGGAAATAATGATGACATGTATTATGGATTATCTGGTCAGATAACTTCCGCATCAAGATTCGCAGTCACCCCACAGACGTCCGATAGTCAATGCCGGATGGTCTTCGATCTGGTTCTGATGCTGATTGCTCCAGGGCTCCTTCCGATCGATCTGGATCAAGGCGTCTTTCAGGTCTGCGATCGGCTCGTCACAATGGAGACCGGGATACCAGATGTCGTCCTCAGTCAACGCCCCGGGGCTCTCAACGCGACGCTTGGCCATATGAAGAAACACCGGATACAGAAAGATGTCGATGTCGCACTCGCGGTTCAGCATCCCTTCCAGAATAAACTGGCATAGGGTCAGCCAGGCTTCGCCCGCCCGACTCCGGCGCTGTTTCGGCGCTTCTGAAACAGGATAAGGTCTTGGTCACGTAGATTCCGACCCGCGGGAAGGATAAGATAATGGGTGAACTCCCAGATTGCCTGGCAATGGGCTGTATTAAAAGCCCGAAGTCGACCCAGACGCGAATCGATCCAAGGAGTCGACGCGAATATGGAATCCAACTTTGCGCTGAGTAGCACTGCCCATGGTCTTTCTGCATACATACGGGAGATATGCGGTCCTGTGACTAGATCCTCCCGCCATGCAGATGGGTCAGGGGTTTTCAAAGCTGGCGGGAAGAGCCAGAAATCTGTTCGGGACATCGACCGGGCAAGATCTTGCTTGGTCAGGGCTGATCGGTGCAAGCTACCGATCTGCCACGGTGACCATGGCAAAGTGGCATCTGAAGTCAACGACGGAAGAGATCGATCTCCGATCGACACCCCTTTCAATCGGGCGTGATGGTGCAGCCCAGATGTGCCGGGCTGGAAGGAAGGCGCCTATTCGGCTAACTCACGCGTTCGTGCAACCCCATAACCCTGAGAGCTGATCACCTGATCATCCCCCGATGCAGGCTTCGCTGTAACATGACCTCGGCGTTGATCCGATCGGGACTTGGACAAAGCAGTGAACAAGAACTCAGAATCTCCCGATTCGTTCCCCGAGTCTTTTCCGGAGGAGATCTCCATATGCTTGGTGTGAGCAGCGCGGGGGCGTAAGGGCGCATGCGATTTGACGATGATGGATGTGTTGGATGCGTCCGATCTTGGGCTTGGAAGATGCGCCTGCGTCATGGCTTTCATTTGCGGCACCGCTCGCTTTTCCTCGAGTTCGGAGTCGCGCGCTACGCCCCGCTCCCTTGAGATCTTCGACACGTCCTTGCGCTTCTTGGAGGTTTTTGGAATTTCGGGTTGCTTACTTTTGGCCAATGAGTGGCGTCGTGTCCGATCGTGATGCAGACGACCGATGCAGATCGGTCAACGCTAGATCCTGCAGCCGGACGCAGGTACAACAAGTCGTTCAACTGTTGGTAGCACCGATCTACGGCCGCCCAATGACGGTTTGACGCCTGGGTCCAGGCGTCCGATCAGCTCTGCAAGGACTTGACCTTCCCGATTTGGTCCCTGACCACGACCTGCAACTCGCCGATCTGCCTCTCCAGGTCACCATGTTGGGTGCGGAGCAAAGTCCGGTCGGACTGATCCTCCAACCTCTGCCGGTTGACCAGCGCGAGCTGTTCCCGGAGGTGTGACCTGTAGGCCTCCAAACGATACAGATCATGCCGTGCGCCGATCAGCCGCGAGTAAAGCGTCAAACGCTTTGGTGATGTCAGTGGGCAGCCGATCTGCACGCGAAGGAAGGTTAGAGGATATCCAAGACGAAAAACAGACCGATCAGCTTACCTCGCGTTGTTTGTTGGGCGATCTGGGCCCGGAGATGCGCGTTTTCAGCGATCACCTCCTGCAACTTCGTGGACACGGGGATCAAAGTATCCACTTCCTTCCGCAGTTGCAGGAGTGATGTATTCTTGACGTTCAACTGCGACTGAAGCTCCCGGACTGTTTTCCGGAGCTGATCGACCCCGATCTGATGCCCATCCGGTGTGTCGGAATCTGGAGTGTCGCGAGGGCTGTCAGATCGCGCCGATCGGGGAGGCGAATTGACATGGGGCGATTGGGAACACAGGTCACCTGATGAAACGAGCGTCAAGAGAGGTTACAAGATGATCAGGTTCACACGGACAAATACCTAGCGAGAGCGGATTCGAATATCTGTCCATCGGTGAGGAAGTCTGCTATTGGGAAGATCTGGGATGCCAACTGGTGGTGAGATCGGGTCGCTACCGTTGTGCGGCTGCGACCAGACTCAGGGGTGGATGTGGAAAAGTGGATTCAAGATTGGTGGAAAACAAGGGGGACTTTTAAGCCTATCGTGTGCAAGAAGTGTCAAGAACACAGATTTTGGTAAGTCACATGATATTGCGTGTACTTACATATTCCATGTTTGTACATATTGGGGACCGTAGGGAGATAGGATTGGTTAGTTTTGTTTTTTACTGCTAAGAGTCTTTTGGTTTTACCTTTTTTGGTTTTGTGGTCGTTAACACCTAAACAAGGAAGTCGTTCGCATCTTTGCCAAGTACATCAGTCGCCTCCGCACGCCGCGGAGGGTTTGGGAGCAGAGAGTCGAGTAATCCCCTCTAGCTCATTATACCCGGCCGGGACGCGTTACAGACGCACTTGGCCCGCCGGAAGTCCCTCGACGGGAGTACGCATTGGTCGGCTTCTCAAGCCCAAGTTACACACGTTTGGAACGTGTAAACAAGTTTTTGGATTATTACGTGGATATATCGTTCGTGGAGTTTGTCACGTTCTCTTTGGATATCCACATTGGAATATTGGTCTTTTCTTCTCACATTGGTTGGGCTCTACGATCGATTAAGCGATCTGCCCTTTGGAGTATACTTACGTTAAGTATAACCGGTTTGCCCGTACCCAGGGTGAAGAGTTTCGCCCACGGTACACCACCCAGCACGGTCTCGCATTTAATACCCGAATCGATTTACAACGACGATCCACCAATTGTGTAACCAGCTCATTCCATCGGGTACACAAGGTGAGATGAAGACGCAGAAATCGGACCATGCGTCCTATGCTGATGATCGGTCGTCTGCTAGCAGCGGACGATCAGATCGGATCGTAGGCGAAAGTTCGCGGGGTACCCCCCCCGTCAGTTGGAAGGCTGGGCACGATGGTGGTAAGGTTCTCGACACTTCGGTGTTCGATTTTGAACTTGACTCTACCACACTTGATTTCAAAGTGTTCAAACCAAACACTGGTATGGAGCAGCGTACCAAGTACTTGGTCGATGACTTGGTTACCCTCAAGTGTTTGACTCTATTAACTACTTGATGTAGATTAGCGGAAGTAAATAACTTAATATTTAAATATATAATTTGTTATGTTTATATTTTTCATTCAGGGGGAGTATCATTTCTGAACAAATTAATAGAACAAGGGCTAAATCTCAGCAGATCGTAGTAAAAGTCTACTTTCATGCTTACGGCCGGTTCCCCAGACCTTTTTGGAAGCGTTTGAGCGACACACTTCCGCTCGAATCAAAATTAGTGCTTTCAGTATAACTAGTATTTTCTGCGTTAAGCACTTTAATCTAAACGTGTCACGTCGTCTGGTACTGCGTAACCCAAGTATAACGGAACTACGTTTGAACAAAGGGGAACACATAAAATGTGTGGGAACTCCGCAAGCTACTCTGCTTCGGCACGGACACACTGGATCCATTCGAATCTGCCTGAAACGAATGTTTCAAGAAGGATTTTTGCAACGTGCAATCTTGCGCAAGTAATATTTTGGACTTTTGTTGTAACCATCTACAACATCATTCTATGACTGACTTAGAGAATCTTTATCTTCCCTTTTCTTTCGTGGTGATTTAAGGTCGACAAACTAGCGAGTATGGAATAATATATCGATGAAGTATCGACATCTATCATCGGTACCTGCATTAAAGTAATGCTCCAGAAGATCTTCACAGTTATCCAAGACATCGACATCGAATAACGTATGTCGATAATTATTAGCACCACTTCCAGGTGTTTTGATCCTAGGAAGGGGTCCAATAACCCACCTTGTGCTTAGCAGACGGTCCAACACAACCATCTCTTTCGAAACATGCATGTGGTTCCGCAGAGTGAAGCATAAGTGGCTAGAGAAGCATTATGTTGGCAGACACTTGGTGCAAAGTCGTTACTCAGACTTCTCGAACGTTTAGAGATAGTAGCATTTAAGTCACTTCTCCCTCTTCGAACTCGGTGATTAAATCGTGGTGCATTACTCTTGCTATAGTCGGCAAGCTATCTGTCATCCTCATAGGATTTGTTCGATCTGCTACGAGCAGATCTTGATTTTCTGGATTTTGCCTTCACAACATCTGTAGCAGGTGTCGCACTGACCCTGATTTGAAAATTTAAGATGCTTCAGCATCATCTGGGTTACCCTTGAGATTTCGGATCGTGTCCTAGAGTAAGCCGCTAAGTAGATTAACTTCGGTTAGACTATTGCCTCGGAGACGACTCCGTTATTGCCGCTCGTTCTGACAACAGATAGAGCGTTATGTAATCTTAGTTTTGAGAAATTCCCAACATGTGCCAACTCCAATTGACCAATAATACTATTGGCCGATCACATTAAGTACGGGGAGATGTAATCGGACTCCGTTACATAGCATTAAAAATTAAAATATCATTGTTCTAGCTAGAATATTTAGGTTGCTCCAAAAAGAAGTTTGGGTTATATATTCTAGCACTTTACCACCCACATTTCTTGATTGGAATTGTTGCCTTCATGTGATGAGCGCTTTAGCACCACCCTGTCCTTGGTGATAGGAGATTGACCCGTCTGGACCTATACATCTCACATAGCAAGTGGAACAAGCCTTCGAGTAGGCTCACCGCCTGTAACCGGGTTACATGTGGTTACATTAGTGTAAGTAAGTACAGCATGGTTAAGGTCAGATATTGACCAGTCCGAAAGGTTCGGACTTATTGGTTGTTTTAACCAATCAGGGCAGGAGCCCTTTGTGAAGGCGCGGCAGCCTTCCACGTGTTAGTACACAGGTGGTGTACACTACATTTCAGCTAGGTACGACTTGAATAATCTCTACTTAGTATTACATATAGTTTACATTAGTTTAATTAATTTGGCTAATTACATATATTAAATATAGGAAAACGGTATTTGCCCCCCCCCGTTTTGGCTATTTGCCCCCCTAAAATTATTTCCATGGATATGCCAATCAATTTTTACTCCGATCCACTCACTCCTGTCATGGATGCAAAGTCAAAATATCCAACATGGGGAGGGGCAAATAGCGCTTTAACCAATTATGTAAAATTACTTTTTGTATGATACATACACACTGATGGATTTATTGCTGTGAAGAAGAATAAAGTGAGCCGGGCAAGTCCATTGCTTCTTGCAGCATTTGTTCTTCAGATGTAAGAGACGTATTACCACCACTTAGCTGCTGTTGACGTTGGTCGTACACAGCCTTCCTGATTGCACCCTGTGTGCCTTCGTCGTATTCGTGAATGTCTCTTCGAGAATCTACTTGGCATGTATCAATCTTTGGGTCTCCTTTTAGTGGCATGCCCACCAAGTAGGTTTGGTCTTTTCAAGCGAATTATGGAGCACGTAATTGCTCTCCAGTGACCATATACTTTCATCCGCACGAATCTTTCCAGGGAATTCTCCAGCTAGAAGTAGCTTTGTCTGGCCACTCTTCAAGGTTAGAATAAGCCTAGTGGATTCAATCTGACATTCCAAGTCTTTTGCTTGGGTGTGATTCCTTAATACCATTTGAATCTACTGAGAAAAGTGCAAAACATTGTCGGATTTCGAACAAAATTCAACAAAAAGTTCACATGTTATAAAACGACCAACCGAAATGTCCTCTAGAGTCTGCGTCCACGAGTAATTATCTGCTACTCCACCGTTACCAACTGGGAATACATTACAAACACAACTAGCATGTTATGGGATATAACTCGTTATAGTTCAATATGAACATAAAATCTGTACGCTGTTTGCCCTCCGCTGTGAGCTTTGGCACCTCAGCTATAGCAATGGGAACTTTCAATCGTCTTGTGACTGAGGAGGCCTGATCTATTGTCGTAGCCTTCACCTTTCCCTTTCTATCTCTGTTGGTCTTGTTTCCATCAAGATTTTTCATTGGATGTTTTTGAAAAGCTGTGAGCACGTTCTCCTGTGCCTCACCAGGTAAGAAGCCCATCTTGTGCTTCATTGGGTCGCTTGAAATGACGTAGAAGTCGGTTTTACGGTACAAAAAGTTAAAGAACGAGTCCAAAGCGACTCTACGCTGCCATGTTGTTTTGATAGTTAGGTCAAAGGCGCGTCAAAACGTCCTGGGGATGCGCTCATAGCGTCCGTCATGGTCTTGTTCGCGAACAAAAATGTTTTATGATTGGTAGACATCCTGGAAATAATTTTGGGGGGGGCAAATAGCCAAAATGGGGGGGGGCAAATAGCGCTTTCCTAAATATAAATCAGTTTACATTTCACTCAAAGACTACAGAACGCTCGACCTCGACCGGTCGCGCGCGTAGTGAGTGTAGTAGCGTAAGGGAAGTTCTTCCCTTAGCTACCCCCTTATTAAGGGAGCCTTGTGTTAAGGCGTTAGCTTGTGCTAACTAGTAAACCAAAGTGGAATCTTGGCCCCGAGTAAGAGAGTTCTGTAATGGGGTGCCATTACATACTTGATATTCAAGTTAGAATATCACAGTTTAATTTCAGACGCGTTGTCTGAAATTTAAATAAGAGATTATAAGTTATTATAATCTACGAAGGAAAAGTCGATTCGGTATAAATACCGAATCTTGCAGGTCAACTAATAGTTCAGTTAGTTGAATACTTGATATTATTATATTAATTAGGTAGTTACTATACTATTAGCCTCTAAACCACCCATTAAATAAACACTCTTAATTTTGCGTTCTTAAGACAAAGTGAATATTTATATTTACTTTTTGTATAGGATTAGTTGTCATCAACTAATCCTGCCCTAATTGTATTGCGCGCTTCCTCGCAATTACAGTGTAAGCCTGTAACAGGATCAGTCCTGTTACACCTGGTATCACTTTGTGGTCCGTCTTAACGACCACAGTTCCGTTCCGCTAGTTAACTAGCGCAGCGAAGATTAAGAGCCGCTCGGCATCATGTCGCGAGACATGACGCCTGCCGAGTGAGAGAGAACGCTGGAAGTGGTGACGAAACACTTCCCTCACATCACGTCGCGTAGTAAAGACGCGACGGTGGAAATGGTTCGGTCCATGGGGACCGACATCATTACCTTTCTCCAGGGTAAGTCCCCGGAGGAAGTGATAGAGGTGGTGAATAGCTTTAGGCGAAACCACCTAGAAAAGCCGGCACGGCCCGCGCAAGAGGCAGCGCGGACCGCACCTGCACCTGCAACACATAGCTTTGAAGTGGTAAATGCGCGAGTACCACCCTTTACCGGTGAAGGGGGCGAGCCCCTTCGTAGATGGTTCGCAGAGGTGGAAGATGCCATCTTTGCGCAAAATATTGTTGACGAACATCAACAGGCGTACTTCGCCACAATATGTATGGGCGACAGAGCCAGGGCATGGGCGATGAGTCGCAGAGCCACTGATGACTCTGCGTTCCTTACTTATAAGGAATTAAAAGCTGAGCTAAAGCTCAACTTTGAAGCTCCAGAAATGGAGCTAAGTAGTCGGCAGGAGTTCATGGAACTCCGGCAAGGTAAGCTTGACCTTCAAGCTTACGCTCAGAAGACGCAATATTTGCTGTCAAATATTGTGTATGAGCCGGTGCCCCCTGCTATGCAGGTTACTGGCTTCATGAAGGGACTCAATGATGGTCCCGTCAAACAGAGTCTCTACCAGCACCCGCCAGAGACTCTAAAGGATGCCATTGATATGAGCATACGTGAGGAGTTCAGCATGCGATCAGCGTCATCGCATGCTGGGTACAGCCGAAGGGCTCAACAGCCCTTCGCTTTTGACATGCCACAACGGCATGTCAACAAGCAGCAGTCAGGCAGACGAAGTTCACACTTCGTCTCAAGAAACAGCCACCCGCGCCAGAGCATGGGCGGTGGAGATCCAGAGCCGATGGACCTATTGGTTGCGGTTGCTTCGTGTTCGAAGCAACCGAAATTTAAGAAGAATATTCGCTGCAATAGATGCGCGAAAATGGGACATTTTGCCCATGAGTGTATGGCGCCGCGTCCGGTGCCACGCAGTCAGCGGAAGGAACCGTCCGCTGCACGGCGACACCAGCAGGGACATCACCCTGTTGGTGCAAAAAACGTATAACACCAGTAGGGGCGGGCGCCCTACTGGGAATGTTATCCCACATGCCGACATAGGGCATGTGAGGGTAATAGCCCCAGACGGGACTATGTCCTGTCAAAAGGTGCAGTGTGATGGTAAGCCTCTTATCACCCTGGAGGTTAAGCCGCACGAGAGCGATGTCCCCATGCGAGCTTTGTTTGACACAGGAGCGTCAAACAATTTCGTTAGAACTCAGAGTCTAACGCTGTTGAGCTTCGTGGAGGTAGAAACCCCAAGAAGTATGTTGTCAGTCCGGTTAGCAACAGGTGCAACCGTGACTATTCCAAAGCGTGTGATTAAAACACGCTTCGAGTTGAATGAACTGTCATTCGAGGATGAATTCATCGTCCTCGATTTAGATGACAAGTTCGATGTGATACTTGGAATCCCATGGATGTCCAAGTTAAACCTTCGATCGACTGGGTTAACCTATCGATCGACTGCGGCGGACTCACAGGATCTGATCACCCTGTGTGTAATCCGGCTGTATCAGAGGATACAATCGCAGCGTCAGACAGTCTGGTGGATAGCGATATCACCACCAGGTCTGTTCTGGCACGATCAGCGGAAGATACCTCCGCTGGTGAGAGTCCAGAGGGACTACCACACGCAACAGAAGAGTCGTTGCGTGTTGGAGAGAAACATTCCACGGGTGATAAAGACCACCGTGAAAATGAAGTTATATCTACGGTGGGAAACACCCACCGTGAGAATGAAGTGATATGCACGGTGGACACACCCACCGTGAGAATGAAATAGTATCCACAGTGGGAAACACCCACTGTGCGACCGAAGGTTCCAACACGATGAAAGAATTCCGTGTTGATGAGAGTGAACTCACGATCGAGTGCAATCGTGAGCACAACTCCGTGGTGGCCAGTGCCCACCACGTTGCGCTATCCATGCGCACGGGTGATAAAGACCACCGTGTCTCAGAAAAGGCGGCCGATGAGACGAGCACATCTGATCGCCAAAATTCCATGGTTGACAGTGGCCACCATGATGATGAGTATTCGCACAAGGTGAATCGTAATCACCGTGTAGCAGTCAATCAGACGAGTGCGTCTGATTGCATGGGCAGCTCCGTCGAGACGATCAACGTCTTGACGCAAACGGAGACCGGATTAGCTACCCAGTCTCTGTTGATGGAACACCCTCCGAAAGAAGGTTCGAAGGTGACAGCTCCTCCAGCGCTAAGCTGGAAGAAGTTAATGAGAAACTTGCACGACGATCTGATCGAACAGATCTGTATTATCGTAGCAACAGATGATGTAGTGGATATTCGTGAACGAATATACACATTACAAGTGCAAAACATTGGGAAAGAGGTTCCCAATGATCAAACCAGAGTTCAGCGCTTTGAAGCGCAGAGCTGGGAGTCGCTTAAAGCGAACTCCCCATTTTATGAGGTACTTCGGGAATACGCTGACGTATTCCCAGAAGAAGTACAGAGCGAGCTCCCTAAGGATAAGGGAACTCGTCATGAGATTGACCTCGTGCCAGGCACGAAGTATTGTGTCACGCGGCAATGGCCTTTGCCGCGTGATAAAGTAAAAGCGATCGACGAGTTTTTCGAAGCTCGTCGTAAAGAAGGCCAAGTGCGGGAGTCTATCTCACCGCACTCTACCCCCACCTTTTGTGTGAAAAAGCCCACAGGTGGGTGGAGAATCATTCACGCTTACAACAAGCTGAACGCAGCGACGGTACCGGCGCAGACGCCGATACCGCGAAAAGATGTCATCATTGATGGCATGTGCGGGAGCAACATCTTTAGTGCCCTCGATCTAAGAGATGGATTTTATCAAATCCTAATGCGTGAGAAGGATATCCCTCTCACGGCGGTAAGCACCCCAAGCGGCATGCTTTGGGAGTGGCTTGTTATGCCGCAGGGGCTTCAAAATGCCCCTGCTACGTTTAACAGATGCGTAACGCATCTATTACGCCCCGTGCGAGAATTCGCACCGAGTTATTTCGATGACGTGTTCATCCATAGTAAGGGTGAACACGATAAAAGCGATGTATATGTCCATAGGGAACATCTACGTCGAGTGTTAGAGCTTATGCGTAAACATAAGCTCTATGCAAATCTAAAGAAGTGCACCTTTGGTGCACCTGAGATACCCGTTCTTGGATGTTTTGTGGACAAGAACGGGGTGCGCTCTGATCCAGAAAAGATCAGGGTGATCGTTGAATGGCCTACGCCAAACAACGTTAAGGAACTTCGAAAGTTCCTTGGGTTGGAAACATATTTGCACAAGTATTCGTGCAACTATGCTGGGTTAATACGACCTCTTTCTCAATTACTTAATAAAGATGTCGAATGGCATTGGGATACCCAATGCCAAGATGCTTTTTATGCAGTCAAGCAAAGCTTGACTGAAGCGCCTGTATTGGCTATAGCCGATAACGAGCGTCCGTTCCACGTCGTTTGCGACGCGAGCGATTTCGCTATCGGCTGTGCTTTGATGCAGCGTGATCACGATGATCGTGATCGCGTAATATGCTATCATCCGCGTCAGTTGCGCCCAGCCGATCGCACTATCTAGTGAATGACAAGGAACTCCTTGCCATGAAGTATGCACTGGCCAAGTTTCGGATCTATCTCTTGGGAGATAGACCGTTTGTGGTTTACACGGACCATGCGTCACTACGCACGGCCGTGAATTCACCACACATTTCTCAAAGAACGGATCGATGGCTGTCATTCTTTGCTGAATACAACTTTACGGTTGAATACAAACCCGGAAAGTTGAACGTGATAGCGGATGCGCTATCACGAAGGCCCGATTATGAGACGAAACCGTCCGTAACCGAAGGTGCCAGTGCAAACACGATCCGTTGCACTGCTTTGTCTTCGTCAATTATACGACAAGTACGCGAGGCGTACAAAACAGACGAGGAGACACGTATTGATTGATTACTTAAGTAATCAATCAAGTGAGAAGCGCGACGAACTCCCAGAGTTCTTCCGCGCTTGCGTGCATCGATATCGACTGCACGATGGTCTGCTGCTTTACAGCACAGACTAAAAAGATGAAAGTCGCATCGTCGTTCCAAACGACGATGATCTCAACATCAAATTATGTTTGGTTATCATGATGCACCGATTTCGGGGCATCAAGGTCGAGAGAAGACATACGCGTCTCTCACACTTGACTTTACTGGCGAAACCAGTAAAAGTGGGTACGGAAATACGTACGCGCTTGCGAGATTTGCCAGCGCGTTAAGCCTGAGCAGTCTGCACAGGCTCCGCTGCAATCTCTGCCGGTTCCGACAGAGTGTTGGAAGTCCATTTCAATGGACTTCGTATTCGGTCTTCCACCCGACAATAGTCGGAAGACCGGAATAGTGGTCTTTGTAGACCGTTTCAGTAAGATGGTACATCTTACTGCAGTATCAGCGAACGTAACCGCCGCTCAAACAGCGCGGATATTCGTTGATACGGTATTCCGTTTGCACGGAATGCCGGAAGACATTGTCTCGGATCGAGATCCGAGATTTACAGGACGTTTCTGGCAAGAAACGTTCTCATTGTTGGGAACCCAGTTGAAGATGTCAACTGCGGACCATCCGGAAACGGATGGGCAGACGGAACGGGTTAACCGCGTTCTCAGAGACATGTTGCGATCATACGCACATGCCTTTGAACAGTGGAGTGACTATCTGCCACTCACTGAATTCGCGATTAACAATTCGGTGCATGCTTCAACTAAGCATACACCTTTCTACGTGAATGCCTTAAGACATCCACGAACCCCATCTTTACTTGGCGGTACGCCAAATCTAAGTGAGGGAGGGACCCGCTCAAATTTTGAGCGAGTCAATTCGCAAGTTGCAACTGCAACTTGTGAACAAAACGATGTCCCAGTAGAAGTGTAAGCAGCTTCAAATGAAACTGAAGCTGCATATGATGAATATATGTATGCAACAATGTCTGCAGACAATGAGGGCAACGCACCTACTGCTGATAAAGCAGTAGATGAATTCGTATTACAGCGCCAAGCTGTAATACGCTATATAAAAGATGCACTTGCCTCTGCTTTTGATAAGCAGAAGCAAAATGCAGACAAACAAGGAAGGAAGAACAAAAACTCCTTTCTGAAAGGTGAATTGGTATTATTAAGTACTACCAACTTGCCTACACATGCAATAAGCAACTTCCCTACACAGAAGTTGCTTCCTAAGTACATTGGACCTTTCAAGGTCCAAGAGATTCGGGGGAATGCCTATACCTTAGACATTCCCACAGCAATGCGGCTTCACCTAACATTCTATGTTGGGCGGCTCAAGTCTTATCACTCGTCTTCGTCTTACGACGAGACACAGAACCACGGAAGATACCGTGCTTCTCCAAGTCTCCCAAGAGAGACTTGTAATCGGCTTCCAGCCGTTGGTGAGCAGAGCGGAGAGTCGTTACCTCCGCCTTCGACTGCTCAAGATCAGCCGTGCGCCGATCGAGCTCTCCTTTATAGCGGGAAAGCTCGATGTACAGAAAATCATTCTTCTGCTGAAGGGCAATGTGCGCCCCGAGGATGTCGAGGACATTTTCGCGAATAGACCGATATGTCTTCACAGAGTGAGACATATCGCTGCTCAAGGAGGAATAACACTCCTCGAGTTTGCGGAGCAAAGAAACATGCTCCGCAACAACAACGGCGAGGGAATTCTCAACCTCCGCCACCCCTGATCGATAATCAGGGGAATAAGCGATACATTCTCGAGCGCTTGATCTCGAAGCGCTCGGTGCCTTCGAAGAAGGGGCAGCGTACCGAGTACTTGGTACGCTGGCTGGGATATCCCCTAGAGTTCGACTCTTGGGAGCCGATTGAGGTTCTGAGGGCCGACGCCCCAGACCTTTTGACTGAGTTTGAGAAGAAGTCTCAAACTCATAATGCGAAGTAGCATCAACAGTAGGTGTTGATGCATTCAGGGTATCAATTAAACCCTGAATTTCGGCGGGTACGGAAAAAACCACCGTACCCCCGCAACTCCTCCTCTGACAGACGAGGAGCTCCCTGCGTACACCGCGGGCAAACGAGGTGAGAAGGGACACCACACTTTAACCCTTCTTTAATGCAAGCATAATGGATGTATTCCATTTTTCCTGTTCGTGAGTGCTTTAAAAAGCGCTCGCGCATTACGTGAACTTTATTCACGTAATCATATGGGATTTTGTTGTAGTTGTCAACAAAAGTATTCCAACTCTGAGTCAGGGCGTCTTTATCGTCCCTGTTCCTCCTTAACCCTTTCCGGCTCGAATAATATCGAACCTGGAAAAAGAGGTCAATAAAGTACAGACGTCTATCGTCTGTACTTCGATCGAATCGACGTGACTGGATGTCTTCGCAGTAATCCAGCACGTTGATATCGAACAACGCATACTGGCAGTCCCGCTTACGGTGACCGCCACTGTTGGGGGCAATAGCCCAGCCAGGGGTCCAAAACCCCACTTTGTACGGAACATGTGGTTCCGTACGATAATACGCTTCAGAAGCGGCAGGCGCCGCTTCTGTTCGAGCTCTATTAGCAGGCGGAACACCGCCTGTTTCAACACCACGCGCCGGGGTTAAACCACCCCGACGTGGAGACGTACTTGGTCCAGGTGGGGCTCTGCGTTCCCGCAACCAACTGTGATAATCATTGTCGCTGTCAGCTATGACAGCGACACCAGAGTCATCATCGCTGTTACGCGATGAGCACCTAGCGAGTTTCGACTCGCTAGATCCTTTCGTGGGGACAGATGTGCCCCGATCACTTTGTTCGGAGTCAGAACTGTCTCCGAATATGGAAGAACCCTTCCTGGAAACACACCATTCGGGGATTGTCATCGTGCGAGATGTTGCATTAGCAACATCTCCCTGTTTCTTGCCAGATGCCGCCTTAGCAGCATCTGTGGTCGAAGACGGTACGTCTTCCGACCTTTGCGTAGTTGACGCTGCTAATGCAGCGTCACTGTTGTCACTCAACACCTCAGCACCTAGTGCTGAGGCGGAGGAAGAAGCTCCTTCGACGTTTTCAGCAGCGCTCTTTAGAGCGCCGCCGCCGTGTGTCTTGACCATCGAGTCGATGGTCAATCAGTTGGTGAATGAGAAATTCTGACCAACAAGTGCCACCTATGATTGGCCAAAATAAGAATAATTATTGGCCAACCACCTTAAGTGGGGGGTGATGTAATGGGGTGCCATTACATACTTGATATTCAAGTTAGAATATCACAGTTTAATTTCAGACGCGTTGTCTGAAATTTAAATAAGAGATTATAAATTATTATAATCTTCAAAGGAAAAGTCGATTCGGTATAAATACCGAATCTTGCAGGTTAACTAATAGTACAGTTAGTTGAATACTTGATATTATTATATTAATTAGGTAGTTACTATACTATTAGCCTCTAAACCAACCATTAAATAAACACTCTTAATTTTGCGTTCTTAAGACAAAGTGAATATTTATATTTACTTTTTGTATAGGATTAGTTGTTATCAACTAATCCTGCCCTAATTGTATTGCGCGCTTCCTCGCAATTACAGTGTAAGCCTGTAACAGGATCAGTCCTGTTACAGTTCTCTCTTACTATGCCCTTTTATAAGGGCGTATCGGCTAAGTAGTGGCACATCGCCGCTTTAGGAAAGTCTTCCTCTGTGCGCTAGCCGCACCGTGCGTGTACGCACCGGCTACACCGCCCCTACTGGTTGTTCACATTTCTAACAAGAAAAGGTCGTGGTTACCAGCGGAATTACCTGTCCGCTGATTGCGTAGCGCTGAAGGAGGTACCGTGCACAAATGGACAAGTGACCCACCTTCGTGTATATATTGCAGTGAACGTTCTTTAATATTCTTGATTCTTAAGTTATCGTAGCAACGCAACCGATATGTCCATCGGCTCTGGATCCCCACCCCCACTATGTCGCGGTTGCGGTACGTCTTACACGATAGGAACTGGTGGAAGTGACTATATAAGTACTTACGCAACTGCGACATGTATGTAATGAAGCATTGATCAAAACCTTTCTGAATTTGATGTGTCACACACGGCGCCCAGACTGCAGACTAAGGAAGGGGTCCTCTGTAATCTGCTTCTTTCTATACGTTTGATTCATACGCTCATCTTGTGTATCCGTCGGCCTACAAGGGTTGCTCTTGCTGATGAACACAAATGCGATCAAGATCCATCTTGATCAGGCGTAAAAGTGGGGTCTTGGTGCCTTACGCTTGTGGCCCAAACGGAAATCTTCGCTCAGCGTAACGTAGGTAAGGCAGGGGCTGACCGAGTAGGCACTTCTCAATATCACTTACCAAAGTATAGCCAATGTTATTCCTAAGTCTTTCAAGCGTAATTACTGTATTTCTTCCCCTATTTACGTTCTTAACAAATTTAAAATCATTGGCGGTGGTATAACAGGTACCGTATAAGTAAACATGGATGGCAAAGGGCACAAGAAGGATTAATATTGGCGGGAGGGACGCCCAGGTAACCTGACTATTTTCTTATCTCAACGCAACTTCCAGGAGCAGGTTGCTCGTCAAGGGAAAGACATCTGGAAATAATTAGAATACAATTGGATTATATTGGACTACTGTTGTGCTGCTATGTGAGATCTATCTTAATATCAATCAATCCTATATTTTAAATGGGGGATATTGCCAATAAAAGGAGGGACCACTTGTCAGGCTTTTCTATTTGAATTCAAATGGGTAACTTAGACCTACAACTACTCCTAGCCACTAAAGTCGTTAGACCTAACACTGGATCGAATAAATGCCCAATTGGAGGGTTATCAGCTACCGTAGATGTCCAACCGTATCCACTGCCGCATTATTATTACATAAATTTCCCGATATCTCACCACAACCACCCCTGAGCCTTGTCACAGTCCAACACATACTTCATCGTTTACCAATATCTCAACCATGTCTAGCTTAAGTAGCCACAACTCTCCAGTTACTATTATCTCTCCTGACTTACGTTATCACCCTCGACCACATGTCCCACCCATCCCATCCATCGCTTCACCCGATACACTTCCTTCTTATGAAAGCGTTGCATTTCCACTTACCGGTCAGTCTAAGTTCTCACTGGTCTTGCGAATTCTCAATTGTCTTTACACATATAGCCCTTCCTTTCCTATGCCTGGTCGAGTGCCAACCAGGATCAACATATGACCAACTTTTCTTTCTTTCTGATCTCTGATTGTCTTTCAATATGGCCACACGTCCGTTGATTACGTGGAATGTCATCTTCCATCACGACGGGGTACTCTCTGCAATTCACGTACTTAGTCGAGAACCACTACTAACAATACGGGTCGCATGCATCAGCAAGATGATCATCGTGCAATTGATCTCGCCCAAGAGAAGAACCTGATTATCTCACTTACTGACTTTACTGGGGCAATAATAACCGGATGGTTGACCCGCTTAGCGATTCAGGCGGTTCTTCATCTTAACAAGCAGAGGAACAGGAGACAGATCACCAGACTAGAATCTGCCCCACTCCACTACTCATCCTTTCGATACGTATGCTCAAGCTCGAGCCGGAATCGCGTCAGATGATATGCCAGCGATATGCTCATCTACACATGATCGGTCACAAGACTTAAAAATCCTCCAAGACCAAAATACCGAGCTGATCAAGTCCATCAAATGTTCTCGGCAGAAGATAACGGTCTCGAGATCAAAATCGTCGGCACGCGTTTATCAAGTGCTGCAAAAACAGAGCGTAGTCAGCCGGAAGTGCCGCTGACAGGAATCAAGCTCCACCTTTAGGCGAGTTCCGCCATCTTGAACGGCCAATGTGACTGCCGAGCGTCGGGAGTCAATTTATCAGGATAGGACTCCGCCCAATCTTTTAATCATTCGCCGCAATCGGAAGTGTTAGCCCACTTTCCACTGGACTCATCCAAGAAGGCGGAGAAGACGCCACGTTACTTGGAATATCTCATTAGGAAATCAACTCTATCAATTGAAGCTACTCGCCATAACCAAACCTAACCAGCTTTTTCGCCAAAAGTATGGACCCTGTTGACCTCTGGTTTGTTACAACTGTTTATTGCCAGCTCTTCTTGGACTTCGTGATATTTGACCAAGTGACCTCCGGCGTCTCCCTAAGCTGGTTGGGCTGCTAAGATTACCAGGTCAATTTCTTCCAATCAGTCTCCACAGCTGTTAGATCTAATCGCCAGCGATTTGGGCTCTGAAGACTAGGTAGGATATGGTAGGCACCGAGGACACCGACATGGTAAGTCTGCGGCCAATCCGGTCGAGATCAGCTCAACTGATTATCTATGGCCAAGGATCGTTCACGGTTATCTTTCACCCGTGACGCCGTTCCATTCCCTGATTAAGGTCATTACCATGATTCCCCATCCATTCGAAGCGTGCCTGCTGATTCTTCTAGCTACAATGACGACGCTCAGACAGCCCTGAACAACGATAATACTGATGAGGGTGAATATCCAGGTGGAAATAAACCTTCTTGAATTTGCCCAGGTGACTAGGGTATGTCAGCGGTTTCTTTTTGTTTTGGGGGACCTTGATCCCTGGTCGTTTGGTTTGCTTGGAAAAGCGATGGCTGATTCACCTTTTGCTGTGTCAGCCCTGTCGCTGAGCTTTGTTTCCTCCTAGAGGATGATTTTCCCTCTCTTCTCACTCCTTCCCTTAATCAGTGATCTTCTCACCTGATCACTTGGACCACAGGTACAAGAACGGATGAAATCTTGGTCTTGGAAGGCGCTGGTCGTCAAGGTAAGTCTAATCAGCTTCCCCGAGAATCATACCTGTTTCCACGGATGCCCCTCTCTGTGACCCAAATATCCATGCCTTTCTCGTCGTGCGGTTTAGCCGGCGCAGGTGACGCCGGCTAAGAAACGACTGAGTTCCTTTGAAATCTATCTATGATTTCACTCTGCTTTCCCGGGGTTTGGCCTCGATCATTTTTTCATGTCAGGGCCTACATTATTTTCCTGATCATGTGCACCAGAGCGCTGAACTAGCACGTTGAAAGATTGGAAATATCCACGTGAGTAACCCCATATAGGCGCTCGGACATTGCGCTCTGCTAGGTCCTACCCATATTTCCCAATCCGTCCTGAGCTGAGAGGAAATGAAGACAGTCTGAAAGTTACTACCCATCCCGTTAGATCTGCCTGTCGCAGTCTTTGCAACTTCGTCTAGGAAGGGGATAGCCCATGGGGAATGCGTCATGGATTCACTATTAAATACTCTCGTTTTTCGTATCCCCTTCAATCGATCTTCTAGTCGATTTCCTGCTCACAACGAACGGTACATGGTATCCTGGGCACGGTGCGCCGCCTCCCATCTTTTCCCATCGAAACACTTGGCCAAGGTGATCTAGCGGAGTCTTGGCCAATCAATATAGCCAAATTATAGATAATCACCCCAGCTACAGAGTACGTCATCTGGTGGATAAGTTTGCTTATGTTACCTCTATCCACCTTGTTATCCAGATATGTAAAGAAATCGTTCAAATCCGTTAATTCACATGAAAACCAATGTAACGTATCCAATCATGAAATCATCAATCATCAAGCCACCAATAATCCCATACCCAGCTAAAGAGACATGCTGACCGTCGCCTCAGACTTTGTTTACTCCCCACTCACACCCCCAGGCACATTTACTTTGATATTCAGCCTTATAGTCTAGGCCAAGTCATCTTTTTCTTCCTGACTTTGCACGCCACGGTACCGATCTTGCTCGCAGGAGTGCGTTCGAAAAAAAGTAGCGCTCTGTAGTTCAGATCGGCTTAGGGTTGATCATATCCTATCTCGTTGTATTCTTTCGTTTCGCGTCTTTCTTCCCGATTCGACATGGGGGTCTTTTCCACTTCATCGGGTAGTCTCCAGTAGAAATCTCGCTTCATGTAATCCATGACGTCTATAGTTAGGTGTGTAGTCGGCCGATCGAGGAATTCTCTAACAGGCCTCAACTTTGAGAGATGTACTATAAGAAATATAGAAAATTCCGTACCAGAGATGATCGAATTGGCTGTACAGTGATCGATCAGTTCCGCTACTAGGATATGTCCTCGCAACATATGAGCTAACATTGAGTGTATCCAGACTCGAGACTCAACCTCAATCATTTGTGAAGACACCCTGATAATTATATCATCCGCTCTTTCTCTGATCGCGTTTTGGAGACGGCTAAACACACCACTTCTCATGCTGGATGGGTATTGCTTCTGTACTTGGAATTAGCTTCCAGTTTTCATCCTCGAGTGCAACCCACAGGAATAGCTGATTCGAATGCTGATCGTCGTACGCGCATCTAAAACGGTGTGTCTCCTGTAACGCAATCTTGGGACGGATTCAGCGCAAACACCAGTTGTTCTGTCTATTCGCTGATTAGGACCTGTCACGTTCATCTCGGTTGCGTGCAATGGTTTGCACCTATCCGCTTGGCTGTCTCGTTTGATTGAGGGTGATAGGTCACAGTGGCACTCTGGTAATAACCGATCATGCCGTTCAACGCGCGAAAAATATCGGCGACTAAACAATCGTGCGTGATCCCTTCGCTGACACCGACCGTTCGAGACACACTCATCAAAATTCTCGGTGACCTGTTGTGTTGTAATGGAGGATCTAGCTTCCGCGATCACCAGGTCGGTAAAGAGGTTAGCTCAGATCAGAAACTATGTGTACTTTGAACGATTTGGGGAGAACGAAATATGGTTCATTGCAATCACTTGAAAAAATGGTATGTGTACATGGATTCTCCCTTGATCAGCGGTCGCCCCTGTCCCGTTTCCAAATCTATAAATTTTTCAATATAGCCTTGTACACGATACAGACGCCACCAGTGAAATCTTGCCAGATCGCTGATCAAGCTCTTCCAATTCCTTCGTGACCTTTCTCCAGACTAGCAGGTTATGGTGTAGCATGACCTGACTGCAAATTTTCGGGAATAATAAAAGGTAGAACAGATTAACCCTGACATAATCATGTATCCAGTCTTTGATTGCGTCCGAGTTGACCTGTTCTACCTTTCGACAATCAAAAAAGAAGTTTATCTTGTCCACTCCATAACCAGTGGCAACCTTTGCGCAAGCTTTCGCTTCGTTACCAGTTAGCCTTGCTACATCTCCACTCAGATAGAACTTCAGTTGCGCGATCCATTGTTCTTCATTCTGTGCTAGATGGACTCTATCGGCCCTGTAATTTTGTGCCAACGTTTCTTCCATGGCAGAGCTTCTGCCTATCCGCTTACGATGGCTCCTTGTAAGTGCCGTTATAAGCACTTGACTATAATCCTGTTTTTGGACTTGATCAGCTAGAGAATAGGATTAAGAAACGACAGTTGATCAAGCCGATCAGATTCAGATACCTCCCAGCTTCTCTGTTCCTTGAGAGCGGAACTCGTCAAGAGATCGGCGCTTTTATCCACTCTTGTTTTAGGAGCACGAGCTCAAGATCAGTCGATCCTGGATCTTGATGCTTCAAGACTTGTAGCTAGCCGCTTCGCACTTGATCTTTCCTGATCACGAAATTGAAATTGCCGCAGATGATGATGCAAACTGATTCAAGTATTAATAGCTCGTCGATACACTATCGACCCCACTACTTAGCCTCGTTCAGGTACATATTCAGCTGCTACGCTCATAAAATTCCTCAACCTTACTTAGCCTCCGAAGAAGGGCGCTGAACGTCCCCACATCTATTTTCACACTAGCCGGTCGATATGATCAGCTCCTCACAATGGTAGAGCGATCGTGATCCTATACAGAGGCTGATCCTTGGGCATGATTAAGGTTAAGGCTTCATCGATTTTCTCACGGAGCGTTATCTTGGCGGAAACTTCCTCCTAGTATCTTCTCATCGCCCAGGATGCATTTGATCACTTCAATTGACCAGGGTGCTAGTAGAGCAGCCTATTTCCTGAGTTTTATATCGAATCTGGAGGAGTTGTGTAGCAATGCTAGAGTGGATTGCTGAGCCACTGCAAGGATTGATGGTTCCATTGATAGGGTGTTACAGACACAGTAAAGCCAAACCTTCCTTATTATCATCTCCATAATTCACTTTGTTTGGCTAGTGAGGGTCGTATCTGTCGTCTAGCTGCATCAGCGCCGCTGACACTGCCGATTTTATAAGTCTTCACTACTAGTTGCTTTGTTTGATCGAAATGGCGCAATATCGGGGCAGATGTATCTTTGCGTTAAACAATTTGAGCGTCACGCTCTCCTGTTTCAAATGCATACTCTCTTTATCATCCGTCTGATGAGCAAGTTGTGTTGATCAATGGAGTAGAAATCGATCTCTCGGAGTTTGTATAATACTACCGCATTGACTGCGAAGTCGTCGAGGAAGCGGCTGTAATAATTCTGACTCCCCAGTAATGATTGTATCGACTTCAAACTGGTTGGAAACGGTAGATTATTGGGTGCCTTCATGCCCTTCATGCTAGTTTAGGCTGTCCTCTGAGGACGGTGTCCTAGAATAACGACCGTCGCTCGCCCCCAAAAGTTCCTGGCGACACTGATCAAAAGGATTCAACGTCTCTACCTTCACGTAGATAGGATGCTCCAATCAGGATGTCGACAATTTACGAAGTTCTGCCTAGATCATCCTGACTAGGTTTCCCTTCTCCGAAGACATCTTGCACATCGATCGGGTTGGTATCAGCGTTGATACGTTATGTCCGTAGAGCATTCAATCCGTCTTTGATAGATCATGGAAGCCAGACGGCTTCCTGCTTCATTAGAGCTAACCAAACAGTTTAACAAACGCTAAAATCATCCTAGCTGTTCTGTCATTGATACCACTCAAAAAAGCACTGTCCGTATTTAACGATCAAAACCATAGAAAGTTGTCCAAACCATTCCCCCGGTCGCTGATCATAGGCATCAAGAAAAATATTACTCGAGTTAATCGGTTAACCATTTGATAATCGATGCACGGCCAAAAATATATCCCATTCTTTTCCACCACAATAACAATAGGTGAGACCAAGGAGGATGTCGAAGACTGTATAATCTTTGTTGATAGTAATCCCTGATCATAGCGGATAATTTCTCACGATACGGATGCGACGCGACGACAACGCGTGCAATGGGTTCGGCATCTTCAACATCTATTTCCAAAACGAACAAAACGCTGAGGGCGATAACGCCCGTGGCGACGTTCCTAGATGATCTTACGGAATCTATCCATCGCTTCTGCTAAATTAATATTAGGGTCGCCGACTTATAGATCTTCCGCGCAAACTCATCAGTGTTTGGGTACAAGTTTGCTAATTCTTTCTCTGTTCTTCGGCATAGAGGTCGCCCCCTTCGTAAACGCACACTCTTCTTCTTCTTTGTATATATCATGGTTCGCTTCCGATCCCATGTGACCATCGGTTTCTCTTTTTTCCATCTGGTCGAGCGGCTGGGTACACACTGTTTCTTTCTCGTTCACTTGTTGACCAGAAGACTAGTCGTCCACGGACGCGGAGATAATCGGATCATCTTTTTCTGCCCTCCGTCTACTTTAATCTGCGTTAAGAACACGAGTTATCACGTCCCAAAACAAATGTGTATGTATATGTGTCGTCGGGTGGGCGTATTATAGGATGGTCAATTAACCGTAGGCACTTGATGATCTTCTTTGCGAGATCCTTCCCTTCCTTGATCACTGGTACGCCAGAGTCTGACTCACGATATTGGCAGTAACCAATTCAAACAAGCCCGGGCTCCGCGAAATTCCGTCCTTGGATAGCCGCATGCCCACGGCTAAGTAGAGCTGCAAGATCAGTGGTTGATCAGTGATGTTAGGGATAATAAAATATCTGCCCCTTCTGTACTATGGGGACCTAGAGTAAAGCACAGCTTCAATTTATTGAATCTTTTATCCTTATAGACACGTCAGCTCATGGGGCCGTGGGAATCTGTAGATACTGACCAAGACGCACGAGAGTTGATATAGCTCCATAGAGAGGGTGTCACACAGCAAGCTGAATCATAACTTCGTCGGGAAGGCGAAGTGGTCCATGGGATTTATCGTGCCGTGATTCCACGGGGACCATCCCAATATAGCATCTTGGCCGCACAGTTCCAACCCATTCATGAAAATAGTATAACAATGTTCCTGTTGGAAGTGCGCCAGCGGTGTGAAGCACTTCAAGGTATCGACGCCAGAGTAGTAGCCCACGGTAGGGCATATCGAATGCTCTAGAAGGAATAGTTAGTACAGTAGGTGGTAGGAGAGCCAGGTGTAGGGAGTTCTCACTTCGAGATTGATAAAGCCACTGACGAGGCCCCCGGCGGGGGGCCGAAACGCGTCTGGCACGCGCTGAATCAAGAAGTCGCTGCATGTGTTCACTTTCGTGTTTCTACAGGTTATGAGCACAAACGGCTCGGCGTGTGCACTGTTGTGGAAGTCGGAGACGCGCAAGCATGTTCAAGTACGAGCTCCGACGACAGGGGCAGCGGAGCGACAAGCGCCTGACGGACATGTGGTGGAGTGGCTGATCGAAGTTTTTGAAACTTGATCAGGCGGTACCACGGCGCCTAGACTGCCGACTAACGAAGGGGGTCCTCCGGATGTCTTCGACTGCTTCTGTTCTTGCTCACCTTGTGTACCCGACGGCTAGGCGTGGGTCGCTCCTCAGGTGGCGGGGACAGCGCACAGCGAATTCTTGGTGCAAGATTGAATTAACTAACTTGTGACGATACAACCGATGCGATCAGGCTTGATCACGTACGATCAGGTGCTTAAACCACGTCAATTAACCGTGATCAGGCTTGATCAAGTTTGGGCTGATGCTAATAACCGACGATCATCAGTATTCCGTCTTGATCGCAAGTGCGATCAGGCGGCAGTCCGATGCGATCAGGCGCTGAAACGAAGCCAATCGGTCGTGATCAGGCGCGATCAGGCTTTGGCTGACGTTAATAACCGTCGATCAACAATATTCTGTCTTGATCGCAAGTGCGATCAGGTACTGAAAGGCTCGATCAGGGGCTAAAATCTGCTGCCCAGTCGTAATATACCTTGAACAGACTTGATCAAGCACCGGAAGTCGTTCAAGTAGCAGTTGGCGCGATTTGCGATCAGCGATCACGATCACGATTTGCAAAAAAATGTCGATCAGGTGTTGATCGGCCGGGGGGGGGGGGTACTTGATCAGGCAGCGGACGTCTTCACTGCCTGATCGTGGAGCCACTAAGCCGTCAAACAGCTAAGGAACGCCCAAATCAATGCGCTCCTAGCCTAGACTATATGAGGAATAGGTATTTTATATTAAAATCCACCTAGAGTTCCCGTGGGGCGCTTAAAGCAGCCGAACTCTAGGGGCCAAACGTTAATTTCCCGGGGAAGAGGTGAGAGCACTGCTCGATCACGTTCCCAAAACCAAAAAACCTTTACACGAAGAACCGCAGACACTGTGGGCGGAGTTGTGGAGTGAGTTCCCAACACTCTACGTCTGCCGGTGGGCCAAAAAATGCACTAAGTGCTCCCGCCCGGGACGTAGAGGTATATAATAGTGAGGGAGGCGCAAAGGTGCCGTCCCTAAAACGATCCGCTAGATCGAACGCAAAAGGAGAACTTTTATTATTCTAATACCTTATATCCTAAGAACTACCAATTACCTAGATATGCACCAATCAAATACACCCGTTCCCACGTCGTCCGTCGACCAGTCGAGCTGATTAGTCCGTCGCTCGCCGCTGTTCGTTGCGTAACAGTCCCATCTCCCGATGTCCTGTCTATGTCCTGTCCATGTACACCACTGTTGTACATACCACTGTACACAGTGGTACACAGTAGTACACACTACAGTACACGCAATCATACACCCTATAGTACCCGTACTAACGCCCCTAATAATGGCCCAATATAGCGCCCCCTAATAATGGCCCAATTGGTGCCAATTTTTTAGACACGCTTTCCCACAGACACACAGCCGCACTTTACGCCCGCGAAAGGGGCGACCGAGTTCTTCTTCAAGGAGCGAGAGCGGCACATGTGGTGACTGATTGAAGAGGTCAGTCAAGGAAGAGGACGAAGGCAAGCTGGGAAACTACGGTGCAACTAGACAATACGGACGTAGTGCCTGAAAAGGGGGAGCTGGATACCTGCTGTAGTACACGGCAGCGTGAGATGATGACCAGTGAGCGGGGGCACCCGAAGAAGACCTGTAGTGACAAGCCTGGGCACAGAAGCGCGGAGAATTGCGCAGAGGACGCGCAGTGAGGCTATCGCAGGGAGGGCGCAACGGAGCTGTGCAGCAAGGTTGGCTGTGCACACGTGAACAAGACGGATACGACTCATGTCGTCGAGGGGGAGTGTTGGAAGTGCGCCAGCGGTGTGAAGCACTTCAAGGTATCGACGCCAGAGTAGTAGCCCACGGTAGGGCATATCGAATGTTCTAGAAGGAATAGTTAGTACAGTAGGTGGTAGGAGAGCCAGGTGTAGGGAGTTCTCACTTCGAGATTGATAAAGCCACTGACGAGTCCGCCGGCGGGGGGCCGAAACGCGTCTGGCACGCGTTGAATCAAGAAGTCGCTGCATGTGTTCACTTTCGTGTTTCTACAGTTCCATCCAGTACGATCCTCACCTTAGCTCCGCCGCTGTCACGAATGTGCTCTCTCCTATACCCACACGCTCTTGCCGTTGGATCCAATCGACACCCATCTAGAAAACCCATCAATACTAACACTTGCGATCATTGGAGCTTGATTAGAACATACTACACTTGATCTTAGCCAAAGTATGATCATACGAGCCTGACCAATCATCAGATTTTATGTATTGCTCAGGATCTTATCGTTTTTACACTGCCTGACTCTTTCTCAACGTATAAAAAAATGCAGAGTCCAGAAAAATCTGCTCGATCTAAATCCGGCCTGGCAAGCGTCCTAGTTTAACATCTTCTAAGCGTCCGCTAGCAGATTTCCGACATGTCAAATTGGCTTGTACCGCTTAGAACTTTCAATCAGGCATTCTCCAACCTTGTGGACTTCACACAAGCTTGACAAGTGAACCGGTAGCGACCACCAGGGTGATCTCTTCTCCTCGATCGTTATGGTTCCCCGAGCCGAGGAGTATATATCCTTGTTATCGCGAGCCGGTCGACCTGATGGATGTTCCGCTGATCACCCCTCGTGACTCCGACAGTGAACAAATGCCAGTTCGTCTGGACTGCTGACATCCGATGAACCGACCCTGTGGTGGAGTGGTCTAGGCTCCACCACGGGACCGGGAGATCGCGGGTTCAAGTCCCACAAGTGGACAAGAATCTAAGGTCGGGTAGAGTCGGGGTCCAAGTGTAATGAAGAGGTCCTTACAGCACGCTCTTGACATGGCTTACACCTGTCCGATTAAATGGAGATGTTCTCTAATATCACTGCTGACATCCGTGTCAGATATTCACTCCTCTCTTGATTAGACCGGATCGCTTTGACTTCCCCTAGCTGTTAAGACGACGTCGGCGGGTAAGTCTGTACCGCTTTATGTATATCTCTGATCGACCTCATGGATGCTCTGGTAGCCTCTTATCCTCGGAAATGCCTGGAGGGTGCGTCAGTTGATCAGCAAAGCCAGCATCATCCAACGAGTCGGCGACATGTCGACGCCATCCAAGTGACCCGTCTATGGAGGACAATTCAGCACGCATGCCTGTCACGCCTATTGCCACATACGCTTTACCTATTGCCACATACTTTCTGCCTATTGCCACATACAATTTTATATCAGATATGATTTTTGAAACAGCTTTTTCATCAAACTATTGTAAAGGTACAAAATAATCCAGGCAAATCAACAGTCCGGCATGACTGACGCAGCAGTGACATTTACGGCCGAGGATGCCTTCGAATAATGGCAACAACATCCAAAACTAGTCTGTAAGGTCCACATAATCACAGAGGGGTTCTGGCAATTCACGCTTCCATTGATCCAGGAAAGGTTGAAGATAGGTGCACCAGGTATGAACGACTTTAGGGTCAGCGTGATGGCGCCACATAGGACAACCCGGGGGGAGCATCATGCGGTCTGTATTGACCTGCAGTCGCTGAAAGTGGTTTGGATCGTTGAACAGGATGAAAATCGGAGTCGTGACAGGATGTCGGCCATAGTACGGGGGAAATGTGTTGTTTCCAAGCGGATCGGTGGTGTGGAGGATGACAATGGTGCAGCCGAAGGCCGTTGCTGCCAATGGTCCGCTCAATTCACCAGAAAACCAGTGAGAGCTGTAGGCCATACTGGTAAAACAATCGAGCCACCCGCGTGCATTTTCCCTTTGATCAAATCTTTCCTGCCAAATGTCTCTCCTTTATCATCATACGAATTTTTGTTAGGCTACCAGTCTACTGACGCAGATGACCAACAAATGGAGCAGAATGTCCTACCTCTCATCATACGTCTGCATCGCACGACGCCTCACATCCGACCACGTGAAGTCGGTTCCATCGCGCGCGTTGAGGGCAGCGGCAACAGCATGGAATCCGCAATGACCGTCAGAAAGAACGTCGAATGATTCGATGCCTACCTTGCGGACCATCGTGTCCTGGTGTGAAGAAAGCAAGTTCCGCCGGATTGCCAACAGGCGTTAGGATCTTGCAAATTTGCTTTCTTGCGCCTTTAGCTCTTTTGCTGCATATTGTTTTTCGACATCCGTGCTGTCATCCTTCTCCAACTTTACCATAACTTTTTGTTGGCCACTTGATAGTGGACACCGAGTAGAATAACGACGATGACCCTCTTGTTTGCACGCGCTACAAGTAGTCTTACTTCGCTTTGGTTTGCTGCTAGCATCCAAAGAAGCCTCAACAAATTCAAATCCAGATGGATCACGGCGGGTTAAATTGTTTTTTGCTGGACGCCCTTTTGTTGCGCAGACGGGCGGTTCACGGAGGACAGTAGGTGTTTGCTGGGAGAGACATCGAAGTTGATCAACTATTGCGGCTTGTTGGAAGTCCGGAAGCTCAGAAAACGTCTTCGTCAATCGATCAAGAACGTTGGGTAGCTCATCCTTTGCCTTAATATCAGCAGTAGGTTTCAGGGCTGTTTTCTTTGCAAGGTGCCAGTTTTCATAGATGTCACAGAGCTCTATCTTCGCCCCTGTCGCAAGAAGTGTCTGCAGCTTGTGAGAGAAAGGAAGGCCCCAGATCATCGTGAAAGCGCCAGTGCATTGGGTATCTTGGATGCTTGACGGTTGTCGAGCCCTGGTAAGCTTCGTATTTTTTAAAAAAACATGTTTAAAAACAAAAATTAGTCCTGAAGACAACAACCAGTATGGTATTGATGTACATAGCGTAACAAAGAAACCTGATCGTGAATCTTTTGTAGAGCATATCGAGAGGTTTTTCTGTTTATATTTTCAAAGATGCGTCCTAAATTCGGCATAGAAAAATAATTCAGTCAATCAAATTTCCAATGTAAGCGTCAACTCCGTATTCATGGCAAGGCTCTTGCCTTTTGGTGTTGGCTGAGCAAAGTTGCAGATACGCCCCGTTGCTTTTGCACATCGTGCTCTGCAATTTCATTTTTCACAGATAAGCATATTTTCTCACAGCACGTAAGTAGATTGCTCATTGTTGTCGGCATAAATGTTTTCAGCATTCGGTGAGCACTCTCTCCTCGAGATGTAGCAGTGTGTCCTAAGTGTCAGATCTTATCTGTCCATGCTGACACAAAGCTTTCCTTCCAATGTTCGATCCATGTCTTCTGGATATAGCCAACGATATCCGGCATGTAACTTTTGCTGAACCCATGACATGCCTGCCAAAAGCCGTCCTCCATTTTTGGGTACATCACCTTGTACGAGCAATGGAAATCCCAGCACCAAACATTAATTTTCAGACGCAGTTGACAACGAACAAGCATGATGACAAACATTGTTTTTCGACAACTCCGTCCAGTCTGTCATAAATTTTGCCCAGTACCCTTTAGATTTATTGCGAAAGTGCGGTTTACAGTTCTTCACAATGTTTTTTTTTCGATGTGCCACACACATAAGAGCACACTTCCCTGCGGAAACGTTTTTTCGATAGCGGAGATGAGCGCCAACTCGCGGTCGACCACAAAAACCTTTGGGCGGTGCTCACGATGATAAACATCAGAGAGTATGCCGAGAGAAATCGTGTAGGATGTTTCCGATTCGTTTGACATGAAGGAGAATCCAATCGAGAATGTTGTGTACATTGACGAGCAGCAAAAAAATGTAGTAACGGTAATCTCAGTGCGTTCGTCTTTTACGTGGCATTAACTACCAGCACTTGTGGTTGTTTACGGGCGAGTTCCAACGATCAAGCGCTGCAAAGAACATATTAGATGCATGTACAGCGTCATCCACCGTCGGCTCAACTGTAAAGTTGGCTGAGAGAAACTTTTGTACCAACGTATCCATTGGCGTGCTTCCCTCGCGTTTTTCGTATTGTGCCCGCTGCCAAACATTTTGAATTGTTTTTTTTGGCTCACAAAGATCCAGAGTGTTCCGAATGTGCGCTTGTATGTGGCGCTGGTGAACACCAACATCGTGAAGATCCATGACAATGTCCTTGAAATCCGATCGATTATGGCGTAGGTGAGCGGGATGGGCAGAAGTATCGAGGGACGGTGAATAGTTATGATTGCCGTTCATGATTTCAAACGTCCATGAACTTATTGCTTGCTGTGCCACCAATCGAAAGGGACAATCAATAAGCGAACTTGCAGTATTTTGCTTTCGTTTTTCTGCTGTGATCCCGAGACGGTTTCGATAATGAACGCCGCGATCGCATTTGTAGTAGACGCGAAATCTTCCTGTCCGTTGTTGGCACGATGATTTTGTAACAATTGCATGTCCCTGGAGGGCATCAAAACGATTCAATGATCTCTCTAGATCCTTTCGAGTAGAAAGTTTTTGCGTTGAAAGAGTAGTTGGCGGAAGCAGCTTTGCCTCTGAAGCGGGAGGCCAGAAGTTAACACTCGAAAGCGAATGGTCAGAAGCGAATCACCAAAAGTGAGCTGAAGGCAGGCGCTTACCACTCGCTGAAACGTTGATTCGACTCTTGCAACATCTGCTGATTCAACTGTTGCAACGTCCGCTGATTCGTCTGCCGATTCACCCGCTGTTTCATCCACCTATTCGCCCACCAATTTTCCCGCCGATTCGCCCGCTGCTTTGTCCGCCAATTCGTCCGCCGCTTTTCCCGCTGCTTCGTCCGTCATTTCGTCCGTCATTTCGTCCGCCGATTCTCCTGCTGCTTTGTCCACCAATTTGTATGCTGATTCTACTCTTGCCACTTCCGCACTTGCTGATTCGACACCTGCGATGTATGTTTCCTCCTCGCCGCATGCACCGTCCGCTTCCTTCTCGACACGTGTATCGACCGCTTCCGTCTCGACGCGTGCAGGGTCCGCTTCCTCCCCGACGCTTGCAACATCGCCAGAATGCAACTTGTTGGTTTGCTTCAACTCATCATAGGCCAGTACAATCCGAACTGTCGAAAGGTCAGCCTGACAGTAGGTGTCCCGTTGAATAGTGTTCCGCAAAGTCTGTTCAGTTCAGTTAGAGGGTCATAAATCTGATGATGGAAGTCTGTTTGCGGCGATCTGTAGTTCAGTACATCAGCGCGGTACGCTTCCCTTTCTGCAGTGACGCGCACAAGCGCATCCTGTAAGTCTTCAAATTGCTTCCTCAAGTTCTTGTCTGCATTGTGTTTCACTTGAGGTTGAACCTTTCCCAGCATGGGGGGACCAAAACGAGAAAACGATCGGAAACAGCAGAACAGCGGTGGCGTGGTTTTATTTGTGAGGCGTACGTAAAGGGAGAGGAGAAAAGGCTGCGACTCAGAGGTGGTAGAGGCGAGCTGCAAGCAGGGTAGGGGATCGAGTCGAGACAGATCGGAACGGGACGGTAGGACCTATGGGAGATGGGAGAGTGGTTTAGAAGTGGAAGAGTGGCTTAGAAGTTGTGGCAATAGGCAAAACGTATGTGGAAATACGAAAAGCGTATGTGGCAATAGTCATGCTCTTTTTTAATACCATTATTGTCATTTGTGTAAAACCAAGAAATGATAATTGACTCCTAGAAAGAGGTTCAAGAGTCACAAATTGCAATGAAAAAAATTCAAAGCAATAAAACGAGGTCTGACAATCAGCAATTGATATTTAATTATATTAATGATTGGAGGTGCAGACATTCCAACGACGTCTCATTTGCTCTCTACGCGCGTAACATTGGCGGGTACCGACATTCCCCATGACCACAATACAACACTTGTTCGTTGCTGTCGTTCATCCAAACGTCCGTACTGCGTGACACGTG
>CM047582.1:19981008-20104457 GCA_026184515.1 Peronosclerospora sorghi | reverse complement strand
CGTAATCTTATATTCCACAGTCCTTGCGCAACTTAAAGCGTAAAAGCAGCGACCCAAACCAACAAACACGTGATAAGAGAATTTAATGCGCGAAAAAAATTAAACTGCCACTGCAGTATGCAAAAACAACAACATAATAAACCCCAAACAAGCCGCGCACTGTAGCGCGCTTGTTCTCCACTCGAAAAACACACGAAAGTCAATAATCAAATTCAGAAGTAATTATTAGTGTTAAGTGTATACCTAAAACTAATAATATGCAAACACACAATGTTTTGTACCTAACCTAAAGTTATCTACAATACATCACCTTTTCACTGTAAAGTCGCTGAAAAACCAAAATGGCGACGCGAGCTGCAGCGCAAAAAGCGCGCGCTTCTAACACTCCTTCTCGACTTTCCCGTGAAAACCAGCTACTCCATCGCAACCGCCGCCAGTCCAAGACCATCCTGCGCGCGTTTGAACTTCTCAGGATTTAACGGCTTCGTGAAAACATCTGCCAAGTTCTCATCCGTAGGTCGGCAGCTTGGCTTGATGACACCATCCTTAGACTTCGAAAGTAAAAACCTTACTCGAACGTCCATGTGTTTTGTCTTTGATGTTTTACCATCACCTTCCAACATTTTTATTGCCGCCTGGTTGTCACAAAACAACGTCATCGGCAGATCCACCTTCAATCCAACTTCACTTGACATCTCCTTGAAACCGGTCAGCTCATATAGAGACACTTACGCTGCATAAATCTCGGCTTCCATCGTGGAAAGCGAAACACAAGACTGTCGCTTGCACACCCAGTGCACAATGCACCCTTCCACGAAAAAAACACCTCCACTTGTGGACTTCCAGTCTTCCTTAGAACCAGCGAAATCCGCATCACAAAATCCCACGATACTAACTTCATCTTTTTCCTCGGATTTTGCGTTTCCATTCACCTCCAAACGCAATTTCATGTTCGACGTGCCCTTGAGAAATCGTAAGATCTTCTTGGCCGTCATCCAATCCAGCTTCGAAGGCGCATAATCTCTGCGCGTGGCCTTGTGCACTGCGTACGCAATGTCAGGCCTGCAGCAGCGCACGATCCAAGCAAACTTCCGGTCAACGACTGGAAATTCTTGATCGTCGGCGCTCCATCATTTCCACAAGTTTTCAACATATCTTGATCCTTGATGTTTTGGTCCTCGAATTCATCCCCGATCGGTGCCCTCACTTTGTTCGCCTCCTCCATACCATTCAACTTCAGGAGGTCCTTGATCATGACTTCTTGATCGAGAAAATAACCATGACTTTCTTGGTACTCCACCCGCATGCCGAGAAATTTTGACACTTCGCCCAAATTTTTTATTTCCAAATCCTTGAGCTCCTCGAAAAAATTCGCCACATGTACCTGCTTCGTTGCGGTGACCAATAGGTCATCCACATATACACCTACCACGACTGTTTCACCACAAACCTTCTTGAAATACAGACAACCGTCTGTAAAACTTTGTTCATAGCCTTGATTTAGAAGCTTGGAGTGCAAGAGGCGGTTCCATTGCCTCCCCGCCTGCTTCAAACCGCAAAGCGTTTTATTTAACTTTAGAGCCACATCGCTTGAACTTCCAACTTGCAAATCATTGAGTTTTTCTTTCTCAATCTTCATTCCACTGGGGGTGAACATATATATATCATGTTCGTCCTCCAACGCTTTCACATAAGCGTTGGGGATTTCCCCATGCATCGCTCGTAATCTCCATTTCCGAGCAAGCATCAGAATAAGCCGAACATTGGTCATCTCCATGACCGCGGCAAAGGTTAGTTCATAATCGACCCCGAAACGTTGCTCATTTCCGCAGGCCACTAACCTCGCCTTATAGCTCTCCACTTGTCCATTTGCATCGGTTTTTATCTTGAAAACCCATTTTGAATGCAATGGTTTGACATTGCCTGGCTTCTTGACTATATACCAGACTTCGTTGCCTTCCAACGCCTTGATTTCTTGATCCATCGCATCAATCCACTTATCAGCGTCCTGGCGACCCATCGCATCGCGATAATTTCTTGGGTCACCTTCCATTACCATGTTAATCGACGCTTCCTTTTCTTCATCGACACCGTCGTCCTCTTTTTTGCTTTCCGCCTGAGCCATGCGCTCGGCGTACTGGCGCGTGACATGAAGATCCCTCGTCCAACGCGGCTTTCCTATTGTATGCTTTCTCGTGATTTGATCCACGCTTGGAGTCACCACGGCTCCTTCTGACCCTCGGTCACTTGGTGGAGATTCCGCCTTGCAATCTTGGGCTACTCCAATTCTCAGCTGCCGGTTTTGCACGTCCGTAAGTGTTTCTACGTTCTTGACGTGCTGGGTGACGGTCATCTTCCGTTCAGCCTTCAGATATACCTTGAATCCCTTGGTCTCCTCGCTTCGGCAGATAATTACCCCGACCTGCGCACGGTGCGCGAGAGTCTTCTTTCCGGGGTTCCTGTATACGGTACACTGCGAGCCTAAAGTCACAATACCGCCTATATTCGGCTTGTTTCCAGTGAAAACTTCCAGCGGCGAAATTCGCTTGGAATTTGCGCTTTTCGGGGTGCGGTTCAGCACATAGGCTTCATACTCTGCCGCATCCACCAAAATGACAAATTCAATCCACTTCAGAACAGCATGCACCGGGCCATATTCATCACAGTCCGATGCATGCGCTCGGCCTTTCCATTACTGGCTTGATTTCCGGCCTCTCTTATATGCCGAGTGATGCCGGTACTGTGACAAAAGTAGTCAACATTCCTGTATTCCGCTCCTCCGTCAGTCCTTAGGACGTGAATCTTGCATCCAAAGGTTTTTTCGAAGAATGCCAGAAAATGCTCAATTTCTTGGCCGCAGCATCCTTATTCTTCGCCAAGAAAATCCTGGTGTAATTACTCTTGAAATCAATGAAATTCATCAAGTAACGGTTGCCCAAACGATCTTTCGGTGTGATTGGACCTTTAAGGTCGGAAAAAAACACACCACCGATCCGATCAACAGGTGCGTTTTCACCACTGTCTTTCTTCGACTGATTTTTCTTGGATTGCTTGCCTTGCGCGCAGGTAACACAGTGCCTGAGCGTCTCGTATGTGATCCGGATTCCATATTCCGGCTCCTTTGCCAACCTCAGAATTGTATCATAATTGAGGTGGACCATCCGCACATGAAAGTGCATCAGCGATCCACTTTGGAAGTCGTCGTTTGGCGTGTAGTTTTCTTCCGTCGGGTACTGCACCGACATAATCATTTCCTTGTACGCCCTTTTCGGGCGATCCAGTTCACCTTCCACGGTGAACACATTATCCACTGATCGAACATGAGTGATCGGAAGGCGCGTGTCATGCCTGACAAGCGTACTTTCTCCATCCACGTAATCAATGACGAAAGCGCCCTTTTCGAAAACACCATACGAAAAGATGTTTCGGGATGCTCCTTCTACGTAAAAAACATTCTTGATTTTCACGCGAGTTTCCGCGTTCCCATGTACAAAACGAATGTACATCGTGCCCTTCTTAGTGATAACGAAAGTTGTTCCGTCCACTTGATGACACTGTCGGTCTACAGTCTTCACCTGCATCCAACTAGTAAGATCTGCGTCAGGTGCACACTTGCACCGCTGTCGAGAGTCCATGTGTATCGACCAGAAGGCACATCATTTCCCGCGATCATTAATGCGAAATCGGATTACGGCATCTTCTTCTTCTTAGGGAATTCCCTCTTGAAGTGCCACCGCTCGCCACATGCGTAGCAACCGCGATTTTTTACCGCCACAGCCTTTTTAGGCTTTTCCACAATCATATTTACGGATCCTGAGCCATGACCTTTCTGCCGCCGACTGTTAAACTCAACAGCCTGAGCAAACTGACAGATTTCTTCAGCTTGCTGCAGGTGGTCCATCCGTAAGTGATTGTAACGTGACATCAGAATATGCGACATCTCTGGCACGGCATGGTAAATTATATTATCCAACACCATTCAGTCGCAGTTCGATCCGACTGCATCCGCCACTGCCGTGAGATATAGAAAATGGTCTGGCCAACTCCTTCCTGGTGCCTGCGCACACCTCGGTGTTTCATTCCCTCTGCGTGCGTTATACGCACACTGAAAGCTGCATACATCTTATTCATTATATGCCACAACGCTGGTTCTTCTTTCCACCGGGTTTCCGCAAACCGGTCGTAATATGCTTCCGCGGGGACAGACAGATAATGGACCAGCAATTCGACCTTGATGTCTTCCGTCCATCTAAACCCGCAGCATTCTTCTGAGATGGATATCTGTCTGAAAAACTTCGTTCCCCAGCCCCAACAACCAGACCCAAGACCCTTATACGCTTCAGTTCCATTGAACGGCCGGATCTGGAGTTTCTTCTCCTTGGCCGTCGGTGGTCTTGGCATCAGGTATGGCTGCACATGAACATTTCCAGGCGCTACATATGCCTGCTGAACGTTCTCGGGTGCTGCATATGGCTGATGGACATTTCCAGGTGCTGCATACGGCTGCTTGACATTTCCAGGTGATGCATACGGCTGCTTGACATTTCCAGGTGCTGCATACGGCTGCTGGACATTTCCAGGTGCTGCATACTCCTGCTGAAAGTTCCCAGGGGCTGCATATTCCTGCTGGTACTGATTCAATGCTTGTTGTTGCATATATACCTTCGGCGGTTGCACGTAGGCCTTACCGGGGTTAGCACCCCCGCCCCTAGTGAACACGTCCTTGCCAGCTTTGCTAATATTCTTGAAGCACATTTTCCGGCGCTTCCGACGTTTGCCTCGTCTTTTTCTTCATCGCTTCCATCCAGGGAGTCCAAGCTCATCTTGTTCTCTCCCTTTGACTTCGGCACCGCAATTTGTGCCGGTGCCCCTTGTTTAACGATGATTCCAAAACATCGAAGCGATTCATCATATGTGCGAACAATCGCATCATATCCTCCGGTTTGACTGTCTGATTCGACGAGTCACTGGCCTTATTTGGGCTCATAACCTGTTCGTTGCTGTCGTTCATCCAAACGTCCGTACTGCGTGACACGTGTTCCAGTTGTTACGTACTGACGAGTCAAGTTCCACTCCACTTAGATGTTCCGAGCAAGTAGCGAGACAACGGAAAATAAAACAACAAACGTAATCTTATATTCCACAGTCCTTGCGCAACTTAAAGCGTAAAAGCTGCGACCCAAACCAACAAACGCGTGATACGAGAATTTAATGCGCGGAAACAAATTCAACTGCCACTGCAGTATTCCAAATAATCAACGTAATAAACTCCAAACAAGCCGCGCACTGTAGCGCGCTTGTTCTCCACTCGAAAAACACACTAGAGTCAATAATCAAATTCAGAAGTGATTTATTGGGCACCCTTTATAAACGAGTTTTGAAAAAAGTTTTCAAAACGTTTTGAGTTTTGAAAGCCTTTTTAAACCGCTTTTTACGAATTTTTGGGTCGCCCTACCAGCACGCCCCTCCACCCTAGGGGCACCCCCCACGTGACTTTAGACCAATAGAGATGAATATTGCTACTATAATAAAAGTATCAATCATATCTGCCTTAATAAAAGTCGGTATTATGAATACTTTCAACAGTAAATCATAATGTAAGTTAGAGCGCATAATGTAAGTTAGAGCGCCTCCGTTCATAACATCAATTGGCCTTTGTCTAGACTCATGGCGCAACGCACGAGCCTGGACAAGGAAGAGATCCAAATCCGGCAGTTCACGGCACTATGGTGGGCTGGTGTAGGTGACCATTTGGCGTTTCATGTTTAGACCATTGCGGATCCAAAGTCCACAGTTAATTTGCGCGCATAGCACCAAGGAACGCAATGGATATTCCATAATTCCATTTATCAGCCATGCCTTCGTCTGTACAACCGCATGTTGCTCCTCACCCTCAGCTTCACCACGCAGCTGTAGCGCTTTGGTCATAGTGCGTTCAAAAAGCGTGTCCCAGTTCGTGACCCACGGCAATGCGCTTCCAGGAGCAGGGGACGGTCCATAGTAGATGCTTTCAATTAGAAATCTGGCCAATAGACCATGCAATGGAAGGTGAGCGCAACGATTGTGGGGTTTCCGAGATTTTTAATGAAAATGCCGAGGAAACGTTTGGGACCGTCTTCTTTCAAATCGCTTTCTATGAATGCTCTCTTTCCAGGCTCTCAACAAATCTGCATGATACCAATGAGCAGTCACTTGGTCGTGAAGATTTGGCGCATACAATTTTAAAGCAGCTATTTTACTCCGAATGCCACAAGAAGCGAGGGGAGAAGCGGCCGACGGGTTGCGTGGATCAAAAATCGCTGGAAAACGTCAACAGCTAGCCGACTGAGTTCGGACAGCATTCTTGCGTCCTGTCGATTCCTCAAGAAAATAAAACGAGCACACGAACATAACTTTTCTCGCGGTGTTTACATGGCCTTACGTGAAGGAGGAACTGTCCAGCACAGTGATTTGCTTCAGGCACTCTCGAGTTGCATTGAAGTGCCCATGGATGTTGATATTACGCTGCTGTAGCGTGTTATGGAGACGGCGGCATCCCACAAAGCATTTCCACTAAGTCCCGATGCTGCCGTTGTCTCTGCTGGTATTGGACCGGATGTGTTGAAAGACAAACTGACCAAGTCGTTTGAACGGATTCTTTCGAGTGCTTTTGTTCCTATCCCTGGCACCATGTACTATTACTTCACTGGGACGAAAATTTTAGCTACGAAGATCTTTCGTCAAGTGAGTATGACCTGCATGTTCTCATGGAAGACTCGGATGATGGTGAAACAAGCGTTGAAAGCCGGAAAATTGGACAAGAACAACCAAGCAATGATGCTAGTTCCAATAACGAAGACTACTACCACGTGAAACGTTTGAATAGATAAAAGGAGGCGGCGACGTATATTGAAGATGAGCAAACCAACCCGAGCTATGAATAAACATCACTAGTGTCTACCATTAAGTTTTAACGATGAATTAACCGATAGGCTCCAAATTAACGCCTTTAGGTTCAACCAATGAGCGAAGTTATAGATTTATATTAGTATTTCTATTGGTAAAAAGTCACGTGGGGGGTGCCCCTAGGATGCGGGTAGGGCGACCCTTTTTTTTAACTCAAAACCTAATCAAAACCATCCTCAAAACTTTTGTGTTCATAAAAAATATAGAATTGATCGGGCCACACACCCCAACTTGATCGGGCCTCACACCCCTCCCTTTTATGTCCAAATGCGTCAAATATGGGTAAGTTTTGGGCTTCAAAATGAACCTTTAAATTAGGGAATTGATCGGGCCACACACACCCCAAGTGTTTCAAACACAACCAAAATTAGGCCACCGCTAGGGACACACCAAAAACTACTCCGGACACACCGTGTGTCCCTAGCGGTGGCCTTAATTTCCAACTCACTTATACAAACAACTAAGTAATTACTCAAGTATACACTTTCACTCGCTCATCAATCAACTTCACTATAGCTTCACACCCGATAGAGTCGGATCACCTCCCTTATTTGCTGTCAACATACAGGACAAATCCATGTGGCGTCTAGAATCTCTTGCGCGCAATCCATGTAGAGAGCATTGTGGCCACATGGAACGCAGACTGCCTCTTCAGGCGCATCAAAACAGATTATGCACTCATCAAGGCGTAGGGCACGGGCATCTCGCGCAATAATGTTCTCCACCGCTAGGTTCGAAGCTTGCATATGGGGGGAGAGATGTGCCACATCATCCTCGCGAAGGAGTTGCACGATCTCTACCATCGGGACCAATAAGTGTTTGGGATAAAGAAAAAGTTTCAAGCATCGTATCGGAAGGAGGAGGTGCAGATGGCGCTGCCTGGGTTCGAGAGTGCCGTTGTGCTTCCTCCTGTGACATTTTCAGAGCGCGCTCTAGATCGCGTTGTTCCTGCATTACGGCAGCCTCAGTTGGACTGCTTCTTCGAGCAAAACTTGTAACAGGATGGTATGTGTCGTAAAGCGGACTTTTTTATTAGGCTAAAATAGGGCCTAATGTTGGACATTTTATTAGGCCCATAGGGGGCCTAATATTATGACTAATATTAGGACCTAAATTAGGGGCCTGATAGTGGACACAGATAGTGGATACAGTAGTACATAATTAGGTACCGCCATGTGTACCACAGTGAGTACAGTAGTACGTACCACCGTGGTGTACATAGACAGGATATAGAAGGGACACGGAAGATGTGCTGATTACTTACAGGTACGCGGCGAACACCAGCGGACAAACAAGGAACAAGCGGAAATTCAGGTCGACTGGTAGACGGAAGGCGTTGCGAATGGACGATTCGGATTGGTTGAAAGTAGGAACAGTGTAGATCTAAGGGTTTAATTGCTAATATAGTTCTCCTTTTGCCTACGATCGTTTTTGGGAAGGCACCTTTGCGCCCCCACCTTATCGAAACCTCTACGTCCCGGGGGGAAGCACTAAGTGCGTTTTTGGCCCACCGGTTGGCGTAGAGTGTGAGAACTCAACCCGCAACTCCTCCCGCAGTATCTGCGGTTCTTCGCTTAAAGGTTTTTTGGTTTTGGGAACGTGATCGAGCAGTGCTCTCACCTCTTCCCCGTGAAATTAACGTTTGGCCCCTAGAGTTCGGCTGCTTTAAGCGCCCCACGGGAACTCTAGGTGGATTTTAATATAAATACCTATTCCCCGTATAGTCCAGGCTAGGGGCGCATTGATTTGGGCGTTCCTTAGCTGTTTGACGGCTTAGAGGCTCCGCGATCAGGCAGTGAAGATTTCCGCTGCCTGATCAAGTACCCCCCCTACCGATCAACACCTGATCGACAATTTTTGCGAATCGTGATCGTGATCGCTGATCGCAAATCGCGCCAACTGCTACTTGAACGACTTCCGGTGCTTGATCAAGTCTGATCAAGGTATATTACGACTTGGCAGAAGCTTTTAGCCCCTGATCGAGCCTTTCAGTACCTGATCGCACTTGCGATCAAGACACCTGATCGCATCTGCTATCAAGACAGAATATTGTTGATTGACGGTTATTAACGTCAGCCAAAGCCTGATCGCGCCTGATCACGACCGATTGGCTTCGTTTCAGCGCCTGATCGCATCGGACTGCCGCCTGATCGCACTTGCGATCAAGACGGAATACTGCTGATCGTCGGTTATTAGCATCAGCCCAAACTTGATCAAGCCTGATCGCGGTTAATTGACGTGGTTTAAGCACCTGATCGCACGTGATCAAGCCTGATCGCATCGGTTGTATCGTCGCAAGTTAGTTAATTCAATCTTGCACCAATAATTCGCTGTGCGCTGTCCCCGCCACCTGAGGAGCGACCCACGCCTAGCCGTCGGGTACACAAGGTGAGCAAGAACACAAGCAGTCGAAGACATCCGGAGGACCCCCTTCGTTATTCGGCAGTCTGGGCGCCGTGGTACCGCCTGATCAAGTCTCAAAAACTTCGATCAGCCGCTCCACACAATGGTGCGCGTGCCCGGATCTTTCGGCGACGCGGGATATCACCGCGATTCTACGCAAGATAGCGCGGATGTGAAAGTGAAAACGGAAGCTGAAGCAGAGGTGAAAATCAAGGTGGAAAAGGAGGAGGTGGTTGTGACGACGGAAGGCAGTTCGCCTTCGTCATGCCTGAAGAAGAAAGGAAATGCCGATCATCAAGACCTGGGGAGGAATCCAGATGACGTAAAGGAGGAGAAGCCTCAACCACCTCCCGAGGCTCCTTCGGGATCCCATGCGGATCATAACGCAAGTTATGATCCGCCAAAAATACGTGTATATAATGATCCAGATTGGAATACGATGGAGAAGTATTACAAGACCGACCAACCGAAGATGTTGATCAAAGCGCCTGGGTCGGAGAGCGACGAAAGCCGATCAAGTACGCCGCCAACGGAAGCTCATCTGGTAAAGACGTTTTACCAAAAGATTTACCGAGAGCACCTGGAAGATTACCTGATGACGAACTCGATCATGAGCTTGCTCGGGGTCACGATCAGCGGGAAGCTGAGTAGACCGGTCAACCATCCAATCACGAAGGGAAAAGATAAGCTAACGATTGTGCTAAGGCTAATACGCCTGATCAAGCAGGCTGGTATGATAACAGGCGCCTACGATGACGAGGAAGTATTCGATCAGGACTCCGAAGATCTGGCAGAGGCCACCCAGCTGTTGTATTCCCTGTTGATACCCATCGTGGGCGAAGCAGACGATAAAGATTTCCCCAGTTCACCACCACAATCCCCGTTGAAGATTGAGGCAAGTCTGTCAATGAACGTAGCGGGACATTCGGGGTCATCGTGCTACGAATCTGCCCCTTCAGAGGGTGACGATCAGGGCATTGAGTCAAGTAGCGCTGGGAGTATAGAGCCCAAGATAACCAGAATGGAAGTTTTCTAAAAGGACAACTCCAAATTGCCGGTTGTCAAGACGGAACCTCAGTCGATCAAGACAGAAAACGATCAAGGACCACAGTGGCAGATGTTTTTTGACAAAGCCATGAAGAAGTTTCTAGCTGAAGAGAGCGGTAAGTGGGCACCTGGAGTCGTTGGTGCCAAAATCCGCCAGCCAAATAAAGGAAGAGCTGCGTCGATCAAGGATGTCGATATGGAGTCTGTACACTCGTTGCGTGGTCAGAAGTCGAAACCAGATAGGTCGCTGACGGTAAAAGATGTGGATATGGAATCCGTGCACTCGTTTCACTATCAACGGTCTCAAATTGACTACGTCGACCCTGATGAACCGATCACACTGCCACGGCGAGCCACAGTGGCATCCGCGTATACTGGGACACCTGATCAGCAGCCAATTGCCAGAATTCGGATGTCTGCGATCAGCGATTTGAAAGAATTTTCGGGAAAAGAAGGGGATGAAGATCAAGCGAGGAACTGGATCAGTCGTCTCAAGTCAGCATTTATGCGCGATCAAGCTTCTGATCCTGAAAAGTGTCTAATCCTGGGCGATTTACTGAAGGGACCAGCGCGCAACTGGCATCGACAGTTGAGTAGAACCACCCGATAAAGTTGGAAAAGTCTCGTGGATGAATTCGAAGTACAATACTGTGGAACTGGTCAATCGGTATCCCGCCAGTATTATTATATGAAGCAGCGATCAGACGAAAGTCCTATCGAATATTTGCACCGACTGAATGTGGCGGGACTGCGAGCTAAGTTACCGATCAGATATGAACCGCCCGAAAGTCTGCGCGAACATGTCCAACATTTTCTGGACACTCTGGCCAATCGCGAACTCGCCGATCAGCTGGCTCTCCTACGCTTGGATCGTGCTTCGGACTTGGAAGAAACGTTGCGGGCATACGCACGCAACAAGTGGTATCAGCCAACAGCGGCAGTAGGCACCAGCAGGTTCCGCTCAAAATCTGGCGACGATCGAGCACCGGCCGCAACGCGAAAGCCTAGGGGCGTACGTACGATCAAGGTAACGTCGGGAGCGAAGAATCAAGTGCTGATGATAGTGGAAGTGATGGCGATCAGCGGCGCTATATGATTGCTACTATGCGCGATCAACCAGGGGCGCACGATAAGCCTGGCGAGTCACGATCAGGCAAACGAAGCGACTCCAACGCAGTCGATAAAGGGGCGATAAAGAAGTGCAGTCATTGTGGATCGATCAGACACGACAACTTACGTTGCTGGAAGCGCCTGACTTGCCTGAAGTGTGGCAAGAAAGGACACCCCACCGATCAATGACTGTACGTCTGCCGATCATGCGGCGAGATTCACGATGCGGGGAAGTGCCCTATGGAAGAATTTTACAAACGCATCCGCCAGTGGTATAACCCTACCAAGCATGCAGGACTGTTGCCCAAGGAAGCCGAAGATTTGTTAAACTAGGACGCTCGCCAGGTTGGAATCTGGTACGAGACGAGCGTTCTAGTTTGTTTATTTTTGCATTTGTGGATAAGAAGAAGGCTGATCGAGTAGCAACAAGAGATAAGGAAAAACGCGATCAGCTTGATTTACCACGTTTGGCTAATTTCCATGTTGATGAGTTTTCTCGATCACCTGTGATCATGGAAGTCGAATTACTTCCAGGAGAATCACGTGGATATTGGAAATATCACTCGCCAAAGAAATGGTTCAAGCAAGCCAAGGCGAGTGGAAAAATCAATAACGAGCGAGCTATGATATTATTTGATTCTGGTGCCGAAGTGTCGATCATCAACTCAACCTTTGCTCGTAAGGTGGGTAGTTGGATTGACACGAGTCAAACACAAGAATGTGTTGGCATTGGAGAAAGTGCATACCAAACAGAAGGACGTGCAAAAATCAAGATCACGCTAGCGGGCTCATTGGTTTATTATTTCCAGGCATGGGTGGGCAAACTTGTTGGTCAAGATGCCATATTGGGTATGGATTTCATGATACCAGCTGGTGTTCGATTAGATATCGCTCATGGCGCACTAAGTTTACCTGACGAAATGATCATCCCACTGGAAGGACGTCGACAGTTGTATGGGTCGAGCGGTAATTATATGAAGTTCGACCAGTATGAACAGATCCCATTAGGTCGATCAGCCGAAGTACGAATTTACGATCAGCGATCTCGCAAGTTGTGGATTACTCGTGGAAGAGATTGGGTCCCCACTATCGCTAGGGGCGCGGGAAATTTGAGGTATTTACGTGTTACGAACATCGTCGATCACCCCATCATTGTTCAAGAAGAGACTATTTTAGGTATTTGGATGAACAAAGATGATGTGCCCCGCCGCCCCGGATTTGTTTCGATCGGGTCCAACCGTTACAAAGAGTGGCAAAATCTGGCATATCAAGCCTCCACCGATCTGGTATCTGACGATCAAGAAAGTGTCGATCAGGGTCCATTAGCCGAGAAGAAGGAGTATCCAACTCCTCGAAGTATCTTAGTACGTCCCACGGACACGATCGTCGCATCTGTAGCGTTGGTAACCGAAGGGGCGCAAAAGGTGCAAGGGTGCAAGAGCGGTGCGATCAGGGGCCGGAAGTGAAAGGTCCGACCCTCAATCAAGGAGTTGAACAGCCTGTTTCAAGCGATACACCTACTCAAGATGCGTGTGATCACCCTGTCTCAGTTAGCCCCAGCGAATTCGACGTGACACTTATTGACGATCAGGTTTGTTATCACGAAGGTGGAGATTTGTATGTGGAAGAATTGGAGAAGAAGCTTGCTACGTTACCCGAAGTGTCTGCAAGCACCGAAGAAGTAACCAAAGTTGATTTGCTAGTCGGAGATCCCACAGTCAACACAGTGGAGGAGATAGATCAACTTCGCGAAATAATTTGGGCGAAAAAACATCTGTTGATCGGGAAGGGAAACGCTCTACCCCACGCTGCACGAGGAGTTGTTTGTGATATCGATGTGGGTAATGCGCGCCCGATCGCCCAAAAGTGCCGGAAAGTGGCCCCACAATTTCGCGAGAAGTTGTCGGCCCTGATCAAGGGGTTGCTAGCAACTAAGATCATTCAGCCGTCAACGTCACCCTGGGCATCTCCTATAGTGATCATCGTGAAAAAGAATGGGGTCGATATACGTCTATGCATCGATTATCGCGCGGTGAATCAACTCACGCGTTTGATGGTGTACCCAATGCCCCTGATCACCGATCTACTCGAAGATTTGGATAAAGCGTTGTGGTTTTGCTCTTTGGATATGGCGAGTGGTCGTGTCTATGACCGATCGAGCACGTCAAATTTTGGCGTTTGTCACTCCATTTGGATTGTTTTAGTGGAATAGGATGCCCTTTGGCCTCAATAATGCTCCGCAAATTTATCAGCGGTTGATCGACAATGCACTATATGGATATCTTAGGGTCAAAGACGGTGCAGATGAATCAGCTGATGTATTTACAGCAGGATAACCCGACCAAACGCCGGGCCCGTCTGTGCTGCAACGGCGATCATATATCGATGATATATTAATCCCTGCACCTACTTGGTCCACCCTATGCGATAAGGTGCGGCACTTGCTGGAAAAGTGCGATCAATGGAATTTGTCGATCAGCGTGGCTAAATCTTACTGGGGGCGAAGCGAAGTGCCCTATTTAGGACATCACGTCTCTTGCCGCGGGTTAGAAACAAATCCAAAGAACCTGGACGATCTGATCAATTTGCCTTTCCCTGGCACCTTACGTGCTATGCAATCGTTCTTTGGGAAGCCTAAATTACTATCGTCGATTTATTGAAGATTTCGCAATCTACGCTGCCGTGCTTTACAAATTGAGGGAGATAGATTATCAAGAGTTGAAGAAACTATCACATAGTGAGGCGGAATCAAATTACGAGGATGATCGACTAATTAGAGCAAAAGTGGCCTTCAGCATGCTGAAGGCGAAGATTGCATCAGCTCCAACCCTGCGACACTTTGACCAGGACAAGACGCCGGTGATCGTGGTTTACGCTAGCAAATGGGCAGTATCTGCCGCTCTAGTACAAGAATACGATCAAGTGTATCATCCCGTTGCATTCGCTAGCCGAACGTTGAAAAGCGGTGAGCTGAATTACAGCCCCGTCGAAAAGGAAGTTCTGGCGCTTTTACGAATTTTGGATGTTTATTTCACGATGCTGGTCGGAAAGACGATCACCGTTTTATCACGTCTATCTACATTGAAGTGGTTACTAACATCCAATGGGTTGGACGGACGATTAGGTAGATGGGCTGCGATCCTATCACAATGGGACCTCGAGATCAAGAAATATGTGCATGGAAAAGAGGAGGTGCTAGGGGCGTTAGCCGCAAGCATCACCCCTCGCACCGAAATTGATGAAGCGTTGATCGCGATCGAACCGAAAAAGCAACCGCGGCAGATGATCGAAGTACCACCTCCCACGGTTAAAAAGGATGAAGAACTTTACGTGATCAGTTTGATGGATCGGCAAGTGTCAAGCGACGTGTGGGTGCATTTGGTGCCATTGTGTGGAAGTTACCGGAATGGAAGATTATGATGGCGATCGCCGATTATGCACCGGATATCACGGTGAATGAAACAGAATACCACGGGTTAGTTTTAAGTCTGGACTTGTTGGCACGATATCCCAAAGGAAGGGTGTTCGTGTGTGGGGACTCTAATTTGGTGATCCGGCAAATGCGAGGAGAAATGAAATGCAAAGCTCCGCGATTACAAGTGCTACAGCAGCGTGGATTTAACCTCCTACGCGAGTGGAGTGATCATGATTTAGTACATGTCAAGAGAGAGTGGAATAGGAGTGCAGATCACATTACCACCATGGCTATGCAGGGTGGAACAAGAGTTGAGATCGAAGATGAGAAACAGCTGGAAGGATTAGTTGATCTCAACCGTCTACCCGAAGTAATCACATGGAACGAAGATCAATCCGCCCTGCAAGTGCTAGTGACGACCCGATCACGTTACAACCGGCAACCACGACCGTCAACATGGACCGATGTACCAGTAGCCGGAATAAGAATGGAACGGGTGAAAAAGGCACAGGATGAAGAGAAATAGATCCAAGGTTTGTGGTGTTATCTGTACGGTGAAGTTATCCAATTGAGCGCAGACGAGGTGAAGGAGTGTGCGAAAATTGCTGACAACTATGATGTTGACGAACAAGGATTACTGATTTACTGTGGAAATGCGGCCAAAAGGAAAACCGGGGATGATCAGGATGATCAAGATGATCGCCGATCGTCAATTAAGCTGGTACTACCCGAGACCTTGCACGCAGATGTCCTCCACCACTATCACGTGAGTTTGGAAGGAGGACACCAAGGCATAGGGCGTACATATCAGCGGATCAGACGGTATTTCCATTGGCGTGGTCTATTCCGAAGCGTACAAAGATTTGTCGGGCAATGCGTGGATTGCGAAACAGGGAAGGGCCAGCCTACGATCAAGGGCATGTCACCGGGAAATATTGAGGCGACGTACCCATTCCAAGTGATAGTCATGGATCATATCCCATCGATGCCCCGATCAACGGATGGACATACGGAACTGCTGATTTGGACAGATTTGTTCACGGGTATGGTGATCGCGAAAGCTGGATCGTCCCGTACCGCGCAAGCAATCACCGAAAATTATGAAGAATGCGTGTTCCGACGGTTTGGGGCTAGTGAGGTGATCAGGCATGATCGAGAACCTGGTTTTATGTCGGAAGTATTTCGCGCGTTCAACAAAATCGTGGGACAACGTCAGAGTGCCACTATGGCATATCGACCACAGGCGAACGGCAAGGCGGAAAGGACGGTGCAGACGATTACGCGAGCGATCAAGATGTATGTGTCGGATATTGGACAAAAAGATTGGAGTTTGTATGCAAAACGCCTGGTATTCGCACTAAACTCAACCTCTGATCGCATCCGCGGGGAAACCCCATTATTTTTAGCGTATGGGTGGGACCCACGATCGTCGTTGGAATCAACGTTACAAATGGGCGGGATTCGACGTAAAGATCGAGACGCTCGTCGGTGGAGATATAAGTTGCAAAAATACTACCGATATGCCCGCGATCAAGTGTGCACTCGATTGCACCAAGCGATGGTTGATCGGGCTGAGAAACACAACGATAAGGTGACGCCGCACAAGATCGAGGCTGGATCAAAGGTCTGCTTGTACCTTGATCGGGAGAAAGAAGGGTTCGCGAAGAAACTGGCGCATATGTGGCATGGACCCTTCCGAGTTGAGGAGGTGATCGGCGATCATGCAGCGATATTGGTCGCCGCCGACACCGATTATCGTATGTTCCCAGTGGTACACCTGTCCAAGTTGAAATTAGTCAGGGAATTTCCTGAACGTCCCACTACTGTGCTAGCAGCTGGAATAGAAGATCGTTTCGACTTCGACGAAGCTTTGCTACCTGAAGATAGCTGGGAAAGGACGCTAGATCCCGATGAATTTGAAGTTGATCGTATTACCGATGTGCGATCGGGTCGAAAGACTAGATATGGAAGGACGTTACGAGAATATCAAGTCTACTGGAAGGGGTATTCCGATCCGTCGTGGGTAGACGAGGCAGATTTGAATTGTGATGCCTTGATCAAGGATTTCGAAAGGAAGATGGTGAACAGACATCGTTTCGACGTCATGCAAGTGGATGAAGAGTCCAACTAGCGCGCGATCGACGTACCGATCAGGAATCACGATCGAAAAAATCTCTGATCGCAGAAATGGTTGATGAAACTCACGATTAATGGAGGTACAATGAATGACTTGAAGTGGTATGATTACGATGGATGTTGCGAGGTATGGTGATTGGATACGGCAGATGAGCCGACGGACTACCAATTTATATTATGCATTTAAGGACAAAGGACAACAGTGAAATGACATGATCGAAAGAATATATTGATTGAAGAAAGGTGATCGACCGACTATTCAGACCCATAGACTTACCGCCCGTTGGACCAAGCGCACATTGCGGGAAGTAACCTGATCGCGATCGTGCTGCAACGTGGATATACGCTGCTCGAGTTGCTACAATTCCTTCGTTCGGTATGCAATTGTGTCGTCACGCGTTGATCGTAGGTAACGTTCACGGTCGTTGCGACACTCCAGCTCCCGGATCTGGACACCCTGATCGTATATGGTCTGCTCTTGATCGGCGATAGTGCTTTTGGCGTCTTTTAACTGGTTTTCGAGCTTCTTGACCGCAGCCTTGATAAAATCGCGCAGCGGCTCCAGTTTTTTAAGGCTTCCCTCGATGTCCTTCTTCCGGTCCGCCGCGTCACGTTGGGTACGAGTGAGCCGCCGACGAAGCATCGCAACCGTATCTTCACTCATGGCGAGTGATCCAGACAACAAGGCGACCTGCTCGTTGCTGGCACGGAGAGCCTCTTGCAGATCGCAGGCCTGCTTGATCGCGGCGATCGCCTGATCAGCCAGCTGCGGCCTTATCCAAGGCAGGAACGTTGGTGATGTGGGGTGACAAGCTGTCCGTTGAAGATGGCATAGCAGACTGTGAATGCATGATCGAGACAGCCTGATCGCAGTTGTCACGGTTGGCCACAGTCGAGTGTTAGATCGCAGTGGACAACCCCAACGGTAACCGCCTGATGGAATTGGACCTGATTGATGGGAGAAGGGGCAGATGATGGGTGATGATCGACAGTTGGATGGTGACCTGATCGATGTGCAACGACAAATTCTCCAACAGCAGTATGATTCCCAGAATCAACGGCATGGTCTACCCTCTCCCCAACCGCTGTACGGCTGGGACGAGACTCTGGGGCGGTTGTCGTAAAGCGGACTTTTTTATTAGGCTAAAATAGGGCCTAATGTTGGACATTTTATTAGGCCCATAGGGGGCCTAATATTATGACTAATATTAGGACCTAAATTAGGGGCCTGATAGTGGACGCAGATAGTGGATACAGTAGTACATAATTAGGTACCGCCATGTGTACCACGGTGGGTACAGTAGTACTTACCACCGTGGTGTACATAGACATGATATAGAAGGGACACGGAAGATGTGCTGATCACTTACAGGTACGCGGCGGACACCAGCGAACAAACAAGGAACAAGCGGAAAAATCAGGTCGGCTGATGGACGGAAGGCGTTTCAAATGGACGATGCGGATTGGTTGAAAGTAGGAACAGGGTAGATCTAAGGGTTTAATTGCTAATATAGTTCTCCTTTTGCCTACGATCGCGCTGATCGTTCTTTGGGAAGGCACCTTTGCGCCCCCACCTTATTGAAACCTCTACGTCCTGGGCTGGAGCACTAAGTGCGTTTTTGGCCCACCGGTTGGCGTAGAATGTGAGAACTCACCCCGAAACTCCGCCCGCAGTGTCTGCGGTTCTTCGCTTAAAGGTTTTTTGGTTTTGGGAACGTGATCGAGCAGTGCTCTCACCTCTTCCCCGTGAAATTAACGTTTGGCCCCTAGAGTTCGGCTGCTTTAAGCGCCCCACGGGAACTCTAGGTGGATTTTGATATAAATACCTATTCCTCATATAGTCTAGGCTAGGAGCGCATTGATTTGGGCGTTCCTTAGCTGTTTGACGGCTTAGAGGCTCCGCGATCAGGCAGTGAAGACTTCCGCTGCCTGATCAAGTACCCCCCCCTACCGATCAACACCTGATCGACACTTTTTGCGAATCGTGATCGTGATCGATGATCGCAAATCGCGCCAACTTCTACTTGAACGACTTCTGGTGCTTGATCGAGTCTGATCAAGGTATATTACGACTGGGCAGCAGTTTTTAGCCCCTGATCGAGCCTTTCAGTACCGGATCGCACTTGCGATCAAGACACCTGATCGCATCTGCGATCAAGACAGAATATTGTTGATCGACGGTTATTAACGTCAGCCAAAGCCTGATCAAGCCTGATTACCACTGATCTACATCGTTTCAGCGCCTGATCGCGTCGGACTGCCGCCTGATCGCACTTGCGATCAAGACGGAATATTGGTGATCGTCGGTTATTAGCATCGGCCCAAACTTGATCAAGCCTGATCGCGGCTAATTGACGTGGTTTAAGCACCTGATCGCACGTGATCACTCCTGATCGCATCGGTTGTATCGTCACAAGTTAGTTAATTCAATCTTGCACCAATAATTCGCTGTGCGCTGTCCCCGCCACCTGAGGAGCGACCCACGCCTAGCCGTCGGGTACACAAGGTGAGCAAGAACACAAGCAGTCGAAGACATCCGGAGGACCCCCTCCGTTAGTCGGCAGTCTGGGCGCCGTGGTACCGCCTGATCAAGTCTCAAAAACTTCGATCAGCCGCTCCACCACATATGACTGGGTAATTAGACCGCCATTATTATGTCCAGAAGCGCTTTTAATTGAGCTTTCTGGAGCATTGACCTAATAAAACACAACCGGATCAGAATTTACCCATCAGCATTCGCATGTTCAAGGAAACATACCAGCAAGGTCGTTAAAAATGTCTTCCACGCGGCGAGCTCAGCCTGACTCGAACAAGCGAAATCCATCGATCGAACGGAAGACGCAAGGCTGGAACCCTGCTTCCTTGACACCAAGGACAACCGATAATCCTTTCGAGTAAGCCATGTAGGTTCATCTCTTTGTTAAATTCCATCGCTCGGTTTGTACACAAGCTCCGAACTAAGGGATAGCACATAGTATCTTAACGATGTCCACTAATAAATTACAACTGAAAAACGTACCTTGGAACTGGTCGCCGCTCACCAGGCTTCATTGGGAATAGGTCAATCTCAGCGACATCTCGTGCAGCAGTTCTCAGCACCATTGCATACCTACCAGTAATATCATGTTGCATTGCTTTCACGACGTTTATATAAAATTATCATACCGTTTCTTCCACGAATCCAAGCCAGAAATCCCTGATGCAATCGACAGAATGTTGTCCGTTCTTTCGTATAACCAACCCGAGTAGAGACAAAATTTGTGTATCGTCATAAGCGAGATATACAGCCAAAAAAATCAAGTAAACGCTTGCAGACACCTCACCACGTTGTATTTACCTTCTCAATCTGCTCTACACATTAAATATACTTAAGCCATCGTCCATCTGAATTCCTAAACTGTTCACGCGCTATATCTAGAGCTTTTTGCGCCTTGGTTAGCGTCTTGGAAAAATAGTCCACACCTGGCGACTCTAAAAGTAGTCGCACCACCTCAGATTTTCCATAATACGTACCATTATGCAACGCAGTATTTCCCTGTGAGTCTCGGACGTTGCAGTCTACACCGTGCGCAATGAGTTCTTGGGCACAGAGCAAATGGCCCTGTGAGCATGCATTGGCCAGCGGCGAGTAGCCGTACAAAGGTTCTCGCCACTCGGCGTAAGAGCGCGTCTCGGGCGTAAGACGTGCCAGACCTTCTCGCAGTGTTGCCAAATCACCGCTCTTTGCTGCTACCCAGAGCACTTGGATGTCAACTTAATAAAGCTAGCATAATTTAAAGGTTCAATTTTGAAACCCAAAACTTACCCATATTTGACGCATTTGGACATAAAAGGGAGGGGTGTGTGGCCCGATCAACATGGGGTGTGTGGCCCGATCAATTCCCAAAAAATAAAACCATTCCGCTCTCTTCGTCCTGCCCGGTGGCTAACCTCAAGTGCCTCGTTGCAGATACTCCTGCTGGCGCTCTAAAAAATTATACAGTGCTTGGAGGACGCAATGATGGTTATGTTCTATCGCAAGACCAACTGACTTTGCAAAGTGCAGCTAGTACCCAAGAGCAACGATTGAAAGTACTTGTGTTGCAGACACACTTTAAATTAAAAAAAAAGAAGTCGCGCCATGTCAACCACTCCAGAGGCACCACAAGAGACGCCGCCACAAGAGCAGGAGAGGGAACAATCGACGGCTGAATCGACCGAAAAACAAACGCAAGACACTGAAACGGAAAAAGTGACAGAGCAAGTTAATACAGAGGAAGAAAAACAGGAGACGATAGAGGAAACAAGGAAAATTAATGCTGACAAGGGTGAAACGCGACGATTCCACCGCAGAACCACCAACGACTCAGTCCTCTAGTAAAAGGATGCTCGACGCTCTTCCTGCTACTAGTGATGAGCAGGAAAAGACGAAAAATGCTCGTAATCTGGAGACAAATACAAAGAAGACGCCTGAAGCTGCGAAAAAAAGGCAAAAAATCAGCGATTTTTCATTTGCACGACCGACGGCATCTTCCGCTCGACGCGCAGCTGCCATAACGGAAAAACAGACACAAGCAAAGCCGGCGCCGCCCACTCGCAAGCCCCTACAGCCTAAATGTTCATCTACCAAGAGTCAACGAGTGACAACGCCAGTTCCAAAGACTCCGACAGTTGCGAGCTCTGCTGAGAAGACCTCGCGTTCTCACTTCAGCTACACGCCGTACACTGGTCCGTTACCACCTCTGACAGTTGAATCCAGCTTTGCACCTAAGGGAGGGCAAGTTTCGGCGACTGAAGTCAGCGTCCCCCACTCAGACAAAAAAAGTGGATCCGCCCGGAAATCTCGTCCTCCAGTAGCAGAGAAAGCGCAATAGCAAAGCAGAACTGGTAAGGAAAATGCTGGTAAGAACGCAAAGCAGACTATAGCTACTGACGTAGCTTCCGACTGCCGAATCTCGGACGAATCAGGGGAAACGGAGTTGACTGAGCAAGAAAAAATCGATCAAGTTAGATGAAAAAGACGATGTAGGCGCAACCCATGTCTAAAAAGACGAATTTTATTTGAATATCCTGCGTAACAAGTTTGCGTTTAAATTGTGGAAACAAGAATACAGCGATGATTTATTGTTTGCCTTAATTGCTTCAGAACAGCTAACGCAGCGTCCTTGCCCTTATGCGAGTAGTCCACCGAGGGGTTTCCGGTACAAAAAAATATACCAAGCATTACAACAAGAGGTGCCACCATGGCAATCCCGTTAGTGATTCTCCACCCTCGCTCGCGATGAGCTGGTTCACGATGTTAGCACACAGCAGCCCTGTGACGACTGTCATGTGCATGAAACCCGAAAGGAAGCCACGCAGTTCCTTCGGCGCGATCTCAGCTCCGTATAGCGGTAGTGAAAACGAAGAGTTACCGACTCCCATGCCCTGCATAAATCGTGCGATAAGCAGCGAGGTGTGGATCTGACTCGGGCAGAAGGTGAGCCACGCCGTGCCGAGACAAAAAAGTGACCCGGCATGAAAAATTGTGAGGCGGCGGCCGAATCTATCAGCGATCCAGCCACCTATTATAGCACCCAACATACAGCCGATGTTGTACGTCATGTTGTACCAAAGCGTGTAGTCTACCCAGCGTTGCGGCAATCGTTCTGTTGCTCGTGAACAGTCCGCCATCATCTGGCCATGCCAGCCCACGCAAAAGTCGTTCAGAAACGACTCCATTACCAGCACCCCCCCCCGTCACTCCCTGGTCGTAACCAAAGAAGAATCCACCCAGAGATGCAAAGATGCACACAATAATGGCGTATGTGCGGTTTTCCTCGGTGGGCGTCATAATCGGCTAAGTGAAATGTTCCACGAGGCAGTCGCTCACGCCCCAGCCTCTAATCGTCCTTGATAACATGGACGCGCTGGTACCTGAGGAGACGAAGTCAGCTGGTGCTGACTAACGAGCAATCGCGGCGTATTGCGGAACTGCTGCTGGTTGCCAGCGTATGCAAAAGACTACAGTTGAGGTGAACAGTAGTGTTGAAAACGGCTCGGCTGAAGCCGATTTAGGTGTGGCTCGAGCCAACTGAGCTCCTGAGCCGAGCCGATGGCTCATTGGTCAAGGAGCGGGTCTCCATGCAACGGAGGTCGAGGGTTCGAGTCTTGGGAGGCGCGCAAATTTGCGGCAAATCGCCCAGAAAAAAGTTTTGAAACTCAAACCCACCTCCTGACCTGAGAAGGGTTTGAGAAGTTTGGAAATCGGAATGCGTTAAAAGTGTATTTACTTTTGAACTCAAAACTGAACTCCAAACTTTTTCAAAACTTTTTTCAAAACTCGTTTATATAGGATGCCTTTGTGTTAAGTGTATACCTAAAACTAATAATATGCAAACACACAATGTTTTGTACCTAACCTAAAGTTATGTACAATACATCACCTTTTCACTGTAAAGTCGCTGAAAAACCAAAATGGCAACACGAGCTGCAGCGCAAAAAGCGCGTGCTTCTAACAAAATTTAGTAGGTATGAATGAGGGATTCTAGAGGAGCATCTAAGCCGATTATCTCAACAAAATTGTCGAACACGACCTGAATCATACCAGTAGATGGCCAAATCTGTAGACATGTTGCGAAAGATTAGGCTAGGGACGACTATTTTGAATATAACCATGCACGGGATCCGTAAATCAGAGCTCACCAGTTCCGGGCGTTACTTCACGTCGTTTAAGTTGTTACCGTTTTAGTAAATAACCAATTGCTCGGACTTGTTGGTGTTCACATGTTCGGCGAGAAGCTTGGCTTTGAAATCTTTTTGGTCACATCAGACCTGAATAGGTGGTGTCCGTGACAAATCAGCCCCGGAGAAACGACGTGCCACAAGAAATTTGACATGGTGAGGTTCGGAAGTTGGGTAATGCGAATGAAATAGTTGTAGAGAGGAACCACCGTGGTGTTCATGTGGTGTGCCAGAGCAACGTAGTTTCCGACGAGATTTATAAGAAGCTGTCCTTCTTGTTGTAGATTCCACCTTCATGGAAGGCATGTCAGTCGAGATCGGCTAACTTATGAGCCGTGGCATTAGTGCCAGAACATCGCCAAAAAGAGTGGTAGAGTTATAGGAATGAAATATGGAATTGCCGGAGTTTGTGGCGCAGAGAGCTTGTCCCAGCAAGATCTGGCAATTCACGTATTTTGTGGAGGTCGACGCTTGTGAGAGACATCGTAGTTAAGAAACGGTTGCAGAGCAGGAAGAATGCAAGATGAAACTCGCTTTCAGATGCCTCTAACAGTGTTATGCGAGAATCTATCCTGCTCATTTCGAATTCTTTTGAGTGCCTCTGTCTAGAGGTCGAAACAAGTTTCGAGCTGTTCCTTTTAGCAGATTGACCAATATTAAGTATTACTCTTGACCAGAGACTTTATCTTGCAGGAAAGCAGATATAAGATGCACTCACCACCCCTTGTGCTTGGTCTTCACTCGTATTTCTTCCGGAAAATTCGTTAAGTAGCTGACGGCGAAAACCCTGATACGAGTGGTGGCTCGTAGATGTGCGGGCAGTGTTGGCGGGTTCTGAGCGATTATTTTCTGATCTTCCCCAAATCGTACAGTCTTACTGATCGATACAACTCGACCCTGATCAGACCGTTCATATCAATATCGCGTATCACCGATTTTGGGTGGTGATGGTCTACATTTGCTTCTGATAAAACATTGCATGACAATGTTGAACGAAGCTTTGAATCTGCTTGATCAACGGGTTGAGGTCCCTGACCTAGTGGGTGATCGGCTTTCTGGAGCTTGCTGCTGCCGCAATGTTGCTTTTTCTTGGGGAGTCATCGTAAGTCGTGTTATCTCCAGGTAGCTGCACCTCGACGATCCGATTAAACCCATTGCCGAAAATGCGGACTTGTATTGTGACGTTCCTCAATATGGCTTCTATCTTGGCTTCACGCTTTGAATCTTTATCGGTCGTGTTTACTACAGAAACCACTGAGTCATGTATACTCCTCGCTGGCTCATTGACTATGCCAAGAGGTAACTCATAAAGCTGAACATCGTCGAATTTACCCGGGGTATCGATGCCTCCTTCATTAGGTTGATCGGGTTCATTACCGCGACGAACACATTCCATGCTGGACTCAGTTTCGTGCTTGAGAGGCCCGTTATCGATCCAAAAACAGCTCTCAGAATGATCATGATCTGATTGGCGACAAATACGCAGTCAACTCGTTTTTGGATAGATACCGGTCTAATCGGCCATTGATTTTGCCCAAGGGCATACTCCAGACCTTGATTACCAATAATCGTGATCTAATTTGTTGGTCATTTAGTTGGCGGTAAACCGCTGTCGCCAATTCACTTAAATCTTCACGTCAATGTGGTCATTTTCTCACGGATCACGATGATCTCCCGTGTGTCTAGAAGATCCGAGCATGCGCACCATTGCGCTGGAGCACCAATCAAAAACTTCCTGAGCTTGATACAGCGTCACAGACGGCGCTTATACTGCAGACTATGGAAGGGGTCCTCCGTTATTCTTTGTTTTGGTTGACTGTCTACGCCTACCTTGCGTAACCGTCGGCCTAGATGGTTAGGCTCTTACATGATCAACACAACTGCGATCAAGGTGGGTCTCGATCAGGGGTCCTGGTGCCTTACCCTTGCGGCCCAAGCGGAAAACCTTTTCCCAACGTAACGTATGCAAGACAGCGGGTGATCAAGGGAGTACTCTATAGCTAAAGTTCTTCTAAGCTAATTTGCTGCGTAGCGGCATTAATCGTAGCCCATGCAACCCGACAGTACTCCAATTATTTCCAATTTTTCCTTCCTTGACGGGAACATGCCCCTGGTAGGTGCGCTGAGTTTAGAAAGTAATCAGGCTCTGCTTAGCTGATGTGGTCGATATGATGTGGACGAATATTAATCAATCGCGCTGGTGCCTGTTGCCGTGAACCGGTTACTTATCAGACATCTTGGTTAGAAGAGTGTGTATCCATTTTGGTGATTTCGTCACATTATACTTTCTGAAACCAACCAACTTGGTTTGGCCCGGGATCGAACCCGGGACCTTCCGGTCCCGCAGTGAGTAGTGAACCACTCGATCACGGTCGGATTTGACAGTGTATCCATTTTGGACTTTGCACTCTTCCGAATGGTGGAATCCCATTGGCTGTCAGGTACGGCATACATTTTATGCATATAATAGCGGTTACAAGATGGGCCAGACTAGGGGCACACCCCACTTTAATAAAATACCGGTTAATAATAAGGCACCCCCCCTAGGGTTAGGGATACTTTGTAAAAAAGGCAAGAACAGCGGCACCATTGACGGCGAGAAATATTTTAGCTGTGCACCAAATCATGGCATCTTCATGCCAGTGGCTTTGGGCTCTCGCTGCAGTGATCTCCTGACTTCTTAGTGACACATTGATGAACTCATTGCAACTGGCCAACTGAGTAGTCACCCAAGCAGTATGTTAATACTCGGTAAGCGTGTTGTTCGCAGGCAGAATAAATACACTAGTGCAATGCATACCAACAAACGGAAATATGGCAAATTCGCCAATGCACAATGGGTGCACATGAAGCCCACAGCCACCATTACATGTGAAAATATCGCCTTTCTTCTTGCATATTACACAGGGTTCTTCCGTTCCACTTAAATTTTTGGGTACGAGCAAAGTATTCGGCATCTGAGAAGTAACTGGAGGAGCAGTGGCCTGTACAGGTTGCTGCTGAGCAGAAATTCCGCTCGATGAATTCGGGACGAAATTATCTCCTTCATTTGTGGCAGTAGGTGCATGAACTTGGGATGGTGGCTGACCAGCAGATGACATCTGGTTAATATGATTTAGCTGACCTAGGGAGCCATCGTGTTCCATCACTGTCGTCATTGGAGTAGCTTGTACTTGTTGAGTATTTTGCCGCGCTAGAACATAAATATAATATAATAACGATACTTACTATATGTTATCATACAGACCTGCTATCGAAGCAGCGTATTGTTGTTGCTGCTGTCGTTGCTGCATTTGCATCTGAATATGCTGAGCCTGTGTCGCTGGGAAACTGGCACTTGGTAACATCATAGACTGCTGTGTTGGTAGTTGAAGTGATTGCTGGACAAGTGGCTGTGCGCTTGTGTAAAAAAGATTATTCTGCTCTTGCGGATTTTGCCCTAGGAGGGTGCCTTATTATTAGCCGGTATTTTATTATAGTGGGGTGTGCCTCTAGCAAAAGTGGGGTGTGCCCCTAGTCTGGCCCTTACAAGATTAAGTTGCATTCTTACTCTTACTGGATAGCTACTTAAGTGACCATACATAATATACTTTACTTTCCTTTTTTGCATTTAAATCAGTGTACGCCCCTACTGAACTCTCTGCGGATGCTACGCGGCGCCTACCTACTTGCATCTTCCGCTGATCCTCCCGTGCTGAAATTTCGTCAGCAGGTGAGTATTGATCGCGGGAGGTGTCCTAAAGCTTTATTTTAAGTTTTTAACAGGTTATGAGCCCAAGTTGCGTCAAGTAATCTCGTGGAGTTTTCTTGGTGCTTGGAGTGTACTCTCGTGGATATTTTTTCGTTGCTACGTTTCGTGGAGCTAGTGGAAAGTCCCCTATCGAAGGGATAGAGGTTGACGGAAGTGACTGAAGTGTTTTTATTCGATTTATGATGTTTAGCTCTGATGGAGATGATTTGCCCTCTGTGGATGAATTTCGGGCGCTGGTACGCAGCTTGAGGGAAGTTGCAAGCGCCCTGAATAACAAAGATACAGGGCAGACCAGACACGCATCTCCTAGGGGATCGCCCAAGTTAAAGAAGGAATGTAGCCGGTGAGAACACGCACGGTGCGGCTAGCGCACAGAGGAAGACTTTCATTAAGCGGCGATGTGCCGCTACTTAGCTGATACGCCCTTATGAAAGGGCTTGCAAGAGGTTGCTCTCTTACTCGGGGCCAAGATTTACCTTGGTTTACTTGTTAGAGTTAACTAACGCCTTGAAACAAGGCTTCCCTTAGAAAGGGAGTAGCTAAAGGAGGTATTTTTTTTGGCTACAAACACTCACAGCACGCGCGACCGGTCGAGGTCGTTCGTCTTGCTGGATTCACGTGTTTTTGTAAACTTAATGTATACTTAATATGTAATTAGCCTAAATTAATTTAAACTAATGTAAACTATATGTAATACTAAGTAGAACTTACTAAATTAGTACCTAGCCAAAATGTAATGTACACCACCTGTGTACTAACACGTGGCAGGCTGCCACGCCTCCACCAAGGGCTCCTGCCCTGAATGGTTAAAATAACCAATAGGTCCTAACCTTTCGGGCCGGTCAATACTGACCCCAACCGTAGTGAACTTACGTACACAACATAACTAAATGCAACCAAAATGTAACCATGTTACAAGGAATCCCCGGTGCGTGTGCCAAACTCTGGGTTTCGGGAGATCCTTCAAAATTACCGTCCTTTCGGTCAGCAGATGTCGTTGAACGACCTGACCGAGGACAAAGGGGTGGAAGCTGGCGCACGGCCACGCCCACCAGTGAATGAAGAGCCCCGCAGGTCGCCGGTTGCGGAATAAGGTGCAGGCGGTGCTGGAGTGCCCGCCGGGCAGGGTAATGTACCGGTGCAACACACCGGGTACAAAATACCTAAGTTGAGTATAGAGAAGTTTTCGGGGAGCGAACTGTATCCCGGCCTGGGTGCAGGCTACCGCCAGTGGGCCTACCTGTTTATGGAGGCAATTGAAATTGGAGAAATAAATTCCGGTTTCCAATGGAGCGAACGCTTGAAGGTCAATAAATTTGGCGAGCATTCGGAAGGCACCGCCGTGGAGTACTATCGTACTAATATTGCATCGTGGTGGCGGGTTCGCCTAACATTGATTTACGTAATGGAGCAGATGTGGTTGGGATTTAAAGTGAATATATCCCACCACCAAGCTGCTGCCTGGTTCGCCATGGAAAAGTATGTGAGGCGCAGCTGGACCGAACACTACTTATACCTAGTATCTCTGGCTCGCTAAAGCGGGTCGAGTGAAAAGTTAATTGTAGAAAACATTGTAAGCTACGCTGCTCCACGACTGAAAGTGATGCTGATAGAGAGGTATGATCTTAGAAGAGAGGTCTACCTCGGCCACGCACATGAATTGATTGCCCGGGCGCAGGAATTTGAAGACGACGCCGTGAAGAGTAAGCCAGCCCTTAAGTTACAGGCGCATACCGCAACATCTGGCAAGGCGCGGCGCGTATGCTACGCGTGCGGTGGCGAGGGTCATATACAAAGGTATTGCCCCGAGAATCGTCGCAAGAGTGGAGGTGATCGCAGCCAAGGGCCAAGTCGTAGCGGAAACTACAAGTCGCCAAAGCGTTTCATGCTTTCGACTATGGATACCACTATAAATGCATATGTTAATGCATGTGGTAATGAAAGTGGCAATGAAAACCTTTGGATTATTGATAGTGGTGCAAGTACACACTTATTCACGAACGCAAATTTGTTGGAAGATGTAAAGGGTTGCGGTTCTGATGACCCTTTTGCATTGCCGGATGGTGGTACCTTGCAGGCTACCAAAGTCGGTCGGCTTACCTTGCGGACGTGCGACAAAAGTGAAACGGTCGTTGTCTTGACCGAAGTATACTTTGCACCGCAACTAGCCAGAAATCTGATTTCACTTGGGCGACTGCGTGGAATGGGTTGCGCCATTGTCGATGATGGCCACAAGCTACGGGTCATGATAAAAGATGAAAAACTTTTCGATGTTAAGACGCATGGATCGGTGTTTATCGCCAAGTTGAAGGCCGAAAGGGCAAGCAATTTTCGAAGGATTTCGGTGACAAGGTTGTCAATAGTGTGCTGGAAGACGTCGGTTCAGACGTGCACACTGGCAGCCTGCACCACTTCCATGTGCGCCTGGGTCACCTGTAACAGGACTGATCCTGTTACGGACTTACACTGTATTTGTGCGAGGAAGCGCGCAATACAAGAGGGGTAGGATTAGCTGATGACAACTAATCCTATACTAAAGTAAATATATAAATATTTACTTGTCTATTAGAACGCAAAATTAAGAGTGTTTATTAAATGGGTGGTTAGCGGCTAATAGTATAGTAATTACCTAACTAATATAATAATATCAAGTCTTAAACTAACTGTACTATTAGTTAACCTGAATGATTCGGTATTTATACCGAATCGAATTTTCCTTCGTAGATTATAATAACTTATATAATCTATTATTTGAATTTCAGACAACGCGTCTGAAATTCAACTGTGATATTCTAACTTGAATATCAATTATGTAATGACACCCCATTACATCACCTGGCCTATGATACCATCGAAAAAAAGGTTGGCCAGGGACCCCAGATCTGGTATCACCTTAACGGACACAAATAGGCCAAATTTCCTTACGTGTGCCGAGGGAAAGGCAACCAGGAAGGCGCAGTCAAAGATGGATTCGGGTAGCAACGCCCCGATAGATCGCATCGGAGGAGTGATCTGCAGTGACCTCAAGGGTCCGATCACTCCCCGGGATAGGCAAGGCAATCGATATTTGGTCGTTTTTGTGGACCATTATTCGAACTATGTAAGGGTTTTCGCAGCGCGAACAAAGAACAAGGCGGCAAGAATCTTCGGGAACTTCATTGCCTGGTTTGAAACGAGTTTTAGTGTATAGTACACGTGTTGCGCACAGATGGCGGCGGAGAGTATCGGAACGTCGATCTGTTTTGCAAACAGACCGGTATCCGCCGCCAAGTAACTGAACCGGGGAATCCTGCCTCGAATGGCAAGGCGGAACGTATGAACCGGACCATTTTCAACATGGTCCGGTGCATGATATTCGGGTTTGGTGTACCCTTGACGTATTGGTCGGAGGCGGCTAAGTATGCTGCATACATACTCAACCGTACTCCGACAAGGTCGAATATTGGGCGAATTTCGCCGCTAGAAGTACTGACCGGCAAGCGGCCGGCAGTGAATGACATTGTGATTTTCGGGTCCCCGTGCATGGTTTGGCGGGACCCGAAGAAGAAAACATTGGCGAAGCACGCCGAACGCGCCATTATCCTAGGGAAAAGCGATGAAATGAAAGGTTTCAAGGTGTTACTGTTGAAGGACAGGGTGGTTGTGGTGACGAGGCACGTCGCCGCGATCGAAAAGCTCAGCCCTGAAACGAGCGATAAAGTAAACAAGGTGTTAGAAGGTGAACGCAACCAAGAACTTGAAGAATTGGCTGAATCGCATTCGATAAACAACGATGCAAATACGCCGAGTTCAAGGCGTGTAAGTGACGGAATACCGGAGCCTGCAACTACGCCGGGACGCATCGAAAACACTGAACAAGGCACTAGGAAGACGCGCAGAAAGCCAAAGAAGACGGCCAAAGGACAGGAGTATGAAGCATAGAGGACCAAAAAGACCGCTTTAAGTGATGACATTCCGATAATAATGTGGTGGAGTCAAGTTCGAAATCGAATACATTTGTATCGACAACCTGACCACCACCATCGTGCCCAGCCTTCCAACTTACGGGGGGGTACCCCGCGGACCTCCATTCGAAATCTGGTCCGATCGTCCGCTGCTGGCAGACGACCGGTCATCATCTAAAGACAATTGGTCCGATTCACTTAAGTTCATCTCACCTTGTGTACCCGATGGAATGGGCTAGTTACACACTCGGTGGATCGGGATCGCAGATCGATCTGATTCGGTCTTGAATATGAGACCGTTCTGGCTAGGTGTACCTAGGGCGGAACTCTTCACCCCAGGTACGTACAGACCAGAAACACTTCCAAAAGATAAATTCCAATAGGTCGATCGTCCAAACGATCTAGACCTGACCAATACAAAATAATAGAGGGTAGACCAATCAACCGGTCTAGCCCCTGACCAATATGAGAGAAGACCAAAACCGGTGTAAACTCCAACCAATGTTACAATATGCCAATATGTCCACGTAAAGACCCAATATGCCGGTGAAACTCCACAAACTATATCTCCACGTAAAGACCAATCCAGTGAATAGCACGTTCCAAACGTACTTGAGTCAAAGTGTCGAGATCGCCAAATCGTACTCCCGTCGAGGGACTTCCGGTGGCCAAAGTGCGCGTGCGGCGCGTCCAGACCGGGTATAATAGGCGAGAGGGGATAATTCAACCCTCTGCCCCCAAACACTCCGCGGCGGGTGGAGGCGACTAGTGTACGTGAAAAGAATAACGGCGACCCCTTGCTGCGGTGTAGACCAAGACCAGAAGAGGTTTTTGCCACTTATTTCTAGACCAAAAGAATTTTACTTGGAAAATCCGCAACCAAAAGACTCTTACTTGGAAAATCCGCAACTAACCAATCATACTACCTCCCTATGGTCCCTAATGTACCCACACAAAATTATGTAAAACACCCAATGTCAGGTGACTCACCCAAGACCTGCGTTCTTGATACTCCTTGAATCTGATAGGCTAAGAAGACCCCCTTGTTTAGACCAATCCGAAACTCGACCAACTGCCTTGACCAAAAGTGACCAAATTTGTGGTACACTTCACCACAGCCGCCCCTGAGTCCGACCGTGTCGCACAACGATAACGGTCTGACTCACCCATCACTCGACCAACTGGACCTTGTTCACTCACACTTCTTCCCCATGGATCAAACATCTTCGACACCTGCGTCAGGTACTGCCTTTACTGCACTTTATCTTCTTATGCTTCCCTTTGACGCTTGTTCTTGTTGTTCTTGCAGAAACTCTATGCGCCGAGTCGCCCCACCTTGCTTCGCCTGTCCGGTCGTCTCGGTCTGACAGCCCACGTAACTCCCGTGCACTTCAAACATCGGAAGGGCGTCAGGCTGAATCCGACACGCAGATGCAGGATATGCTTGCAGAAAACATGCGTCTCAGGACCCAGGTGGCCCACCAGGCAACACGAGGTGCGCATCTTTGGTCTTCGTCTTGTACTTGTCTTGGCCCTCGTTTGTCTTCAGCTCTCATCCCTCCCAGCGTCGTCAAGGCAATAGGTGCCTTGCTTGATGCCGATAGGCAGTCCGACGATCATGTTGACCAGCTGGTAAGCGCGCGTCATGAGTTGTCCCGTCTGGAGGCTCATCAGTCCCATCTCCGGGATCAACTTGCACTTGTTCGCCGGCAGCAGCTGGACGGACAGTTTGACGCGACCTCACTGCGCATGCAGGGCGACGACTTCGCTCGACGCATTGCCGAGCTTCATATTTCAATTCAAGACCAGACCGGGAAGGTCCGGTCTTATCAAGACAAGTCAGACGCTTGGACGCTAGAGTCGGGTCGTCGTCAGGTGGCACTAGACCAGTGCCGCCAGCGCTTGATGAACTTGCTGCATACGTGTTCGGCTGCTTCATCCAGCATAGATTGGTCTGCGTCGGCAACCTTAGTCGCCTCGGAGCAAGACCAAGACCGCTTGCAGCAGGACCAAGACCGACATCGTTCATTGGCTGATATTCAGCAGCCCGAAATTGCACAAAAATCGAAGAAGCGCGCGGACGCGCCGGGTAGCTCGAGGGCGCGGGGCACTGCGCGCGGACCCAGACTCGGGGGGAAGCGTGCAGCTCCTCATAAGCGAGCCAAGACACAGGCGCTTCTTATGGACTCGGACTCGGACACGGACGAAATCTACAGCCCCTCGGAAAGTTGAGCGCCCTCGCGCCGTACTGCAAATCGCACCAAGCACAGGGGCTCGTCCGAGGAGGACTCCAGCGAAGGGCCTGCGATTCCGAGTTTATGGTCTCCATCCAGTCCAAGTCACAAACGAATTTACGTGAAAGTTTCATCCAACTGGCGTCGACATTGGGGTCAGAACAGAAGACGGGTATGCCAAGTGACGCCAAATCAGTATCGACATCAGCGAAGCCGGCGCCTTCGGTTCTCCCCGGTACATCCGGGCTTCACAAGTACGCTCTACTGAAGAACATGGCGGTTGACACCAGCTCCCTTCCGCCGCGGACGTTTGAAATCACTTTGCCGTGGTCGTCGGGGCAAATCGGCTGTTTGCGCCGGTCTACCCTGACCAAGCAGCTTCTGGCCCGGTCTTTCTCTCGCCCGGACCCCTGGCTTTTTCCACCGGCCAAGAAAACCCCTGCCGCGTCTGCATGGAGGGCGGACTTGATTACGTCGACGCAGATCTCCGCCTATACGGCGATGAACCATGGAAATTTTTCGAACACCCCAAGATAGGACTTGTTCCAATTGACTCCGTGGATCGGCACTTTGCAAGGCCGGGTGAAGAATTTCAACAAGATCCACGGCCAAGCAATTTGGGAAGCGTCCCACTACTTGATGCTTCCCCCCGACCGGGTGCGACAAGATCCAGGCCTGGAGACGTTCCAGAGCAAGCGCAAGAACGTCGAATTCGGGCGGGCGAGGCTTGGCAGTCCCTGTGCCAGTACATTTTGGACGGGATGCGAGCCCGCGAGTGTGACGTCGACGTATTCTTGTACCCGGTGTTCATCCACATGCCGAGGCGTCGCGTTGAGAAGACAATACTGCTGGCCGACGACGGCATATGGTACCCCTGTCTTGATTGCGCTGAGCCGGTCGCGGACCTCAAGGATGCTTTGGTCCATATTGACTGGAAGGACCCCTGTCGTAACCAGTTTCAGGATCAAGTGAAAAATCATCCGTCGATGGTCATCGTCCGTCTGTGGGGCGATAGCAAGTGAAGTCGCAGGTAGTCGACCAGATAACTCGTAATACATGTCATCATTTCTTTTTCATATGTCCGATCGTCAAATCACTTGAACTAATTTTACCACTCTCTCCATAGTTGCACCGAACACGTTATTGTAAACGGTTCCACCCCCATCACGAAAAATAGTCATCACATTCGTCATTCCGCTACTCCAATTCGTCACAGTTCATCACAATTTCACATCAACTCCGGACCTTCCACATCTTCACACCGGTCTAGACCGACCGATGCTACTGCGTGTCTTGGTCTTGGTCTTCATGAGTCTGCATCACTGCGAAGCGATTACGACTGACTCGTTCTCGTTCGAACTCTCGTAGAAGAGCCCCACAATTCAAGTCGAGCTCGTCGACCCAAGTTGATTCATCATGGTCCTTCCATCGGACCAGGTACTCTCGGTGAGTCCGACCGAACCTGGTCTTCTTGGTCGACCGAACATCTAAGACCTTCTCCACTTAAAACTCGTCTTCCTCTAATGGTCGTTCCCAACTGTCCTCCGGCAGTAACGCTTCATCGAAATCAAATCTTTTTTCTTCGTCTACCAGACAGGGAGTTTTGGGTCGATCAAGAAATTCTCGGACCAGCTTCAACTTGGACACACGCACGATCGGGAAGACCTTGTAATCTGTACCAGTTGTTACTAGACGGGTAGCGTGCTCACCGATCAGCTCGGCAACACGGAAAGGGCCGTGCCACATGTGATCCAGCTTCTTCGCATAGCCCTCTTTCACTCGGTCTAGGTATAGCCATACCCTCGCCCCTGGTTCTATACCGTGGGGTCGGACCTGGTCATTGGTCCGGTCTGCCCGGTCTTGTGTGGCCTGACGCAGCTTTTCGTTGAAGACTTCTTTTGCATGCTGGTAGTGTTTCTGGACCTGCATGCGCCAGCGTCGAGCATCGCGATCGCGGGTCCGGGTGCAACCGATAGGTATCGCAGCTTCCAGTGTAGACCGAGGGTCCCATCCATATGTCAGATAAAAAGGCGTTTCGCCTCGGACCCGATCGGTCGACGAGTTGAGTGCGAACACCAGCCTTTCTGCATACTCGTCCCAATCTCGCTGGTCTGGGTCAGCAACGTACATCTTGATCGCCCTCGTTAATAGTCTGCACCATGCGTTCCGCCGATCCATTTGCTTGCGGACGATATGCCATCATCGCACTCTGTTTCTGGTCCAGCATGTTATTGAACGACCGGAACACCTCGGCCATAAAACCGGGTTCCTGATCGTGCCTGATGACCTCGCTGGCGCCGAATCTTCGGAACACACATTCTTCGTAGCTCTGGGCGATCTGCTCCGCATACCGAGATGCACTTGCCTTCGCGATAACTAGACCAGTGAACAGGTCTACCCAGATCAGCAGCTCAGTGTTGCCGCGCGTAGATCTAGGCCATGACGGTATGTGGTCCATCGCTATGACCTGGAAAGGGTAGGTAGCTTCGATATTTCCGGGCGATCGCCCCTTGATTACCGGTCTACCCTTTCCGGTCTCGCAATCCGTGCAACAGCCCACATATTTCTGCACACTGCGGAAAAGACCCCTCCAGTGGAAGTGGGACCTGATCTTGTGATAGGTCCTGCCTATGCCCTGATGTCCCCCTTCTAGACTCACGTGATAGTGATGAAGGACATCCGGCTGCAGCAACTCGGGAATCACTAATTTCGCCAGTCGGTCCCGGTCTGCACTGTCTCGGTCGGCATCGCGGCAGTAATACAATAATCCATTATCATCCACTTCGTAGCTATCCGCGATCTTGATGCACTCTTTCGCTTGATCGTTCGTCAACTTGGACAGTTCACCACGCAGGTAGGTCTTCAGGTTCATAATCCATTCTTCTTCGTCCTGCGCCTTGAGGATACGTTCCATCCTTAACTGTTGCACTGCATATTCGTTCAAACTTTCCTTCGGGAACGGTCGGCGAGACTTCTGAGCTTTCGATCTAGTCGCGACCATCACATGCACCTGGACTGGGGCGTTCTTGGGTCCGATCACCTCTGGGAGACTGTTTATATTCACCAATTCATCCAGAACGGCCTTCTAGGTGATCGTATCCCCGGTCTGGTCTTGCATGGCCTTGGTCGCGAGGTAGTCGGCGCTTCTGTTCCAGTCCCGTTTCACGTGCAATAGCTCGTGGTTGGGGTGGTCCTTCAATGCCTTCATTACTCGATCATTTAGCGTCCTTAGTCGTGGAGCCTTGCAGTCGATCTCTCCGGTGATCTGCCTGATTACTAGGTTGGAGTCACGACATATGATAGCTCGCCCCTTCTCTTGCGACGATAGCAGGTCCAGACATAGAAGTAGAACTCGGTACTCCGCCTCGTTAACAGTAATATCCGGCGTGAAATCGGCGGCGGCTGCAACTATAGACCATTGTGGCAACTTCCACAATATGGCACTATAGGCGCCGACCTTCTTCTTCACGCTTGCCGATCCGTCAAAACTTAAGACCAAGAGCTCTTCATCATGGTCGACGGTCGGTGGCGGTCTCGAAACTGACTGCCGAGGTTGCTTCCTCGGGGCAATCGCTATCAATGCCTCGTCCACTTCAGACCGAGGGGTGATACTGGTAGCTAATGTGCCCAATATCTCTTCCTCTCCCCCGGTGCATTTAACGACCTCGAGGGTCCACTGCGACAAGACCGCCGACCATCTGCCTAGACGTCCGTCCATCCCATTGGCTGATAATAGACAGGCCAAAGTAGACCGTCTTGACAGGACCTTTATAGGTCGGCCGACCAGCAGGTTGTAACACACATCCAGAATTCGTAGCAACGCCAGAACTTCTTTCTCGACAATTGCATAGTTCACTTCATTTGGTTTTAGAGTACGGCTCGTAAGCGTGACTGGATGATACACACCATCGTGATTTTGCACTAAAGTGGCCGAGATAGCCCACTCACTGGCATATACAATAATGGTCGGCACTTTTTCGGGAGCGAAATGCTTGAGAATCGGTGCCGTCGCCATCTTAACCTTCAACATACCAAAGGCAAACTGTGCACGCTTCATATGATCTTCGGCCTCCACTTGCGGACAAACTGCAGCAAGACCAGAGTCGGCGCCCTCCTGTAAAGTTGCCCGATCTCCTTCGCGCAACATATGATAGTCAACTTCCCGGAGCTCGTACAGCACAGCCGCGTAGATAGCAAAGTCTTGAATGAATCGGCTATAATAATTCAAGCTTCCCAGGAAGGACTGCATTGCCTTCAATGATCTGGGGAACGGGAGGTTACTCAGCGAATCCAGGTCCTTGGGATTAGCCTCCAGACCATTGTTCGAGACCATATGGCCTAAATAGGCGACCTTGGACATACCCCAAAAACTTTTCACGGCACTGATAGACAGGTTCCAGCGGTCGCATGTCTCCAACAATCGTTCAACCTTCTCGCACAGATCGTTCCATGACGAGGCAGGTATCAGAATGTCGTCGATGTACGACCGCCTCCCTAGAACGGACGGTCCTCTTTCCCGATCGGGTTCATCCTCTCTAAACACATCATAATTTTCAACAGGGCCCCGATCGGTCTTGATCTTGAAGTGTCCGTACAATGCGTTGTCTATCAGCCTTTGATAGATCTGGGGCGCGTTCTTCAGCCCGAACGGCATACGATTCCACTCGAAAAGACCAAACGGCGTCACAAATGCGGAAATCTCACGGGCTCGATCAGTCATCGAGACCACCCAAAATCCACTTGCCATATCTAGCGAACAATACCACAATGTCTTGTCGAGGTCTTCCAACAGATAATTAATCAGCGGCATCGGGTACACCATGAGTTTAGTCAACCGATTTACCAGCCGATAGTCGATGCAAAGTCTAATGTCAACGCCGTTATTCTTGATAACAATTACGATCGGCGATGCCCATGGCGAGGTCGACGGTCTAATAATCTTGGTGACCAACAGTCCTTTAATGAGATCAGAAAGCTTTTCACGGTACTGGGGCGCCACGCGTCGACACCGCTGAGCAATCGGCTTGGCATCTCCAACGTCAATATCGCAAAATCGCACCACGGGCTGCAGGTGGTAAGGCGTTGCCCTTTACGATCAGCAGATGTCTTTTCTTCCATATGATATTCTTCAACTGCTAGATCTGGTCTGTACTGTTAAGGTCTTGATCACCCACTTGTAAATCATCCGTTGTAACTTCGGTCGAGTCGGCAGACACTTCAGGGAGGACTGCCATTTGGCTTTCCAGCTCCTGAATATACTATTCCCCGCCTTCATGTATACAGACTTGTTCATCTTCTGGGGCGATATCACCTAGACCATCTGGACCGGCTGAACGCCCCTGGTCTTGATCGACGGGCTGTCCTTCACTGATATCGGTCTGATTAGGAATACCGTCATGGTCCGACCTAGCAATTTCGTGTTCCCCTTCTTCCGTTTCTTGCTCCGCTGTCGCCTGGTCTTGTGCTGACACCACGTTGACTAACCTTGGCTCGTCTACTTGATGGTCCACCGTTCCTGGTGACTGCGGCGCCTTTCTTCGGACCAACATCTTTTTTGGGGTGACATAACTTGGTCTTTCCACTAAAGGTGAGGTATCCTCTTCCAGAGACTCATCATCGCTGATAAGATCGGTGGTCGATTGGTACGCCAGGTTTTGCCACTCGACATACCGCCTCGATCCAATCGAGACGAACCCCATCTTCCTTGGTACCTTCCCTTCTGCTAGCCACATACCGACAATAGTGTTATTGTCCAGTGTCAGCGGCTTGTCACCGATATTGGTAACACGGACAAAATCACGTCGACCAGCACTCCTTACGAAGGTCGGGACCCACCGATCGCCCTAGGTCAACCATAACTTCCTCGAACGAAAACCTTTCTCGACCGGGGGTATCAGCAGACCGACCGACTGGGATAGTGAGGTCTTGGTCCCACCGGACCAGATCGGTATACGAACCATACAGTGGTCTTCGACCAGCCAACTGGACCTGGACCTCATCCGGGAGCGTAAGCACTCCATGTGACAGGTCTAGGCGAATACCAGCTGGGACCATGAAATACAGACCTAGTAAAGCGTCCTGTCCAGCCAACTTGCCAACCCAAGCGCTGAAAAAGTAGACCAGCGATCCCGACAAAGTAATTTTCACACGCGTTCTTCCTTCGGTCATATAAGAGTTTTCACCGATCCCGACGCATTCTTGTCTCTGGGTATTGTCTATACGACATCCGACCTTACGAGAAAAGGCGGAGTGATTATCGAGACTTCAGCTCCATAGTCGAACAACATCGTCGCCTTATGGTTATTAATCTTGCCACAGGCTTTCGCCTGCTTGAACCATTTATCAGGCGCGTGATACTTCCAGTATCCGCGGGATTATCCAGGCAGCAAGTCCAACTACATAACCACCTTGGTCCGGGAGTACTCATCAGTCTTCAGACTGTAGACCAGATGGTCTCGGTCGACGCAATTTGGAATAGAACGTGTATTGTCGGTCTTATCCTCCTTGCCGACATATGCATAGATGTGAACCGTAGAACGCTCGGCTCGATCCAGATTCCAACCTGGCGAGCGTTCTAGCTTAACACCTTTTCCGCGTCCGGCGGCAGAATCCCCGGTGCTTGTCCGGCACGTACCACTTGCGTATCATGTTAAAAAATTCTTCAATCTTGCAGTGGCCGGCCTCGTGGATCTCTCCACATGACTTGTACACGAAAAGGCAGTGGTCAGTCGGATGGCCGCGTCTCTCGCACTTCTTGCACACCATCTTCTTCCAGAAGTTTGGACCATCATATTTTCTCGACCCACAGTGGGAGCACTTCTGACGAGGTCGGTCCGGATCTGACTTGCTTCCGTTCCTTCCCTTCCGGTCTACCTGGTCGGACTTCGACCTGGTCTTCGGGGCAGGTCCCGCAACATAGACGTAACGATACTGGTCTTCATCCGATGACTCCTGGATGGATTGACTTCCACTTTCCCCTTCCGATCCCGTGCTGTCTTCGGCTACTATCGCCTTGACCGCTCGGGTCGGTCTGGTCCAGGGTCTCTTGACCGGATCGGTCTGGGGATGGGTCTTGGATCGGTAGCGACCTGATCCACCAGCACTCTTCGCCCTCATGCTACGCGACTGCTGTAGCGTCCGTAGAGTCTGTTCAAATTCACCCGCGTCCCTAAGACGCAGCAGAGTAAGCTGGTCCGCCAGTTCTTGATCGTCCAGGGTACTAATGTAGTGACCCACATGTTCCAGAACAGCACCGTTCGGCGGGTTATTCTCTTTAATTGTTATGCCGGCACGAAGTGCAGCCACGTTCAACCGATGCAAATACTCGATCGGTGTCTCGTCGCACCGCTTCTGCATATGGTGATACTTGCGGGAACTCGAAAATCCGGAGTTACAATATTGCCCTTCAAACTCTGCACATAGCTGGTCCCAGTCAGACCGGACATCCCGACCTAACTGTTGGATCCAGTTGGCAGCCGGTCCTTTCAACATATCTCAGAAGATCAGACACTTTTCACTTTTCGGGGTCTGGTATCGCAGGAACGCAGACTTGACCCGACCGAACCAAGACCGGGCCTGGTCTTCATCAGCATCCTTGCCAGTGAAGTCCTTGAAGTCGGTCGTCGCGGCCATACGGATGCGCGGAATCGCAGCAGATCCAAATTCGTAAGCAATAGTGGAGGCTAGGTTAGCCTTGCGTGGCTTGCCAGCGCCCGTACCGTCTGACCCACAGTGGTCGTAAAGACCGCCGACCGACTCCATGTCACAGTCACTTGTCTTGCTTGGTCTACGCGGTCTGGCCGGTTGCGGCTTGCGCTTCCCTTTGCCGACTTGCTTATCACTTCGAGTGGGCTTGTCCACAGATGTTACCGATTCCATATCCACATCTCGGCAAACATTGACACTTTGCTGGGTAGACCGGTCTTGGACATGTGGGCGCAGAGGTGGTCTAACCCGGTCTTCCATGAAACGCTCCATCATCGTCTCAAACATGGCTTGGACGTTAGCTGGAGTCATGGGAAACGTGTTGATACCCTCCTTTTTCGGAACTGAGGCCTGTGGGGGTCTCTGGAGCCCCGACTGGCAAGCAGCCCTTTGCTGCCGCACGTCCTTTTTTTGTTCCGGCTGGGCATGGTCCGCCCCCATTGTCATCCGCCCGACGCCAGTCTCCAACTCTGATGAGCTGTTTGAGGCCAGTGGAGATTGATAAACCGATTCGTCATCAGAACCAATGTCAACAAGCGCTGTGGAGACTTCAGAGACCTTCACTGCTGCGGTGGGAGTTGGGCGGCGAACCGCCCCCACCAGTGGGACAAAATGGTCGTGGAAGGTCGACATCGACGATTTCATCCTCCAAGTCTCAAATTCAAATAGTTTTTGGACATCGGCGGGGTTCTGCATTTTAATGCCAACCTCCGCCAACATCGCCACCAAGTTCTTCACCAACAGTAATGGGCGATCACTCTGGATCGGCTCGGTAGTGGGACCGAGAAGATGGTCGGGGATCTGGAGGTTCAACACCCGAAAGACCACGTCAAAGCGAACAAATCGTTTCAGCTCAAAAATGTAATACATCTTGTTGAGGTCTTCTTCAGTGATGCCTCCATCTCCGACCTGCGACTTTTCTTCGATGTCGTCTTCGTCGGCTGGCATTCCCAACCCTTTCTTGGGAATCTTGGGGACCTTGGGGAGGTTGGTCTGATCGTTCTGATCAGCCTCCAAGTATTTTTCGTATTTTAATTTTCAATCAACTCTTTTATGCACATACAAAGGATCAGGACCAAGGTCCTGATCCTTTCCGGGACTATAGCAGGACTTGCTATAGTCCCGATCGGCTCCGGTGGGAGCCTTTTGGGGAGGAAAAAAATTATTAATCCCGATCTGGTCCTCCACCAGGCCAGACCGGACATCGCCATCTTTATCGAGAACGAAGACGTAAGGTGATAACCTTTCCTTACGCCCTCTCCAGAACGATTCCAAATTCAAATCTTCAGATTCAATCTTTGATGACACCTCGCGGTGATATCCACGATCACCAAGTGATCCGGGCACGCGCACCATTGTGGTGGAGTCACGTTCGAAATCGAATACATTTGTATCGACAACCTGACCACCACCATCGTGCCCAGCCTTCCAACTTACGGGGGGGTACCCCGCGGACCTCCATTCGAAATCTGGTCCGATCGTCCGCTGCTGGCAGACGACCGGTCATCATCTAAAGACAATTGGTCCGATTCACTTAAGTTCATCTCACCTTGTGTACCCGATGGAATGGGCTAGTTACACACTCGGTGGATCGGGATCGCAGATCGATCTGATTCGGTCTTGAATATGAGACCGTGCTGGCTAGGTGTACCTAGGGCGGAACTCTACACCCCAGGTACGTACAGACTAGAAACACTTCCAAAAGATAAATTCCAATAGGTCGATCGTCCAAACGATCTAGACCTGAACAATACGAAATAATAGAGGGTAGACCAAAAATCAACCGGTCTAGCCCCTGACCAATATGAGAGAAGACCAAAACCGGTCTAAACTCCAACCAATGTTACAATATGCCAATATGTCCACGTAAAGACCCAATATGCCCGTGAAACTCCACAAACTATATCTCCACGTAAAGACCAATCCAGTGAATAGCACGTTCCAAACGTACTTGAGTCAAAGTGTCGAGATCGCCAAATCTTACTCCCGTCGAGGGACTTCCGGTGGCCAAAGTGCGCGTGCGGCGCGTCCAGACGGGGTATAATAGGCGAGAGGGGATAATTCAACCCTCTGCCCCCAAACACTCCGCGGCGGGCGGAGGCGACTAGTGTACGTGAAAAGAATAACGGCGACCCCTTGCTGCGATGTAGACCAAGACCAGAAGAGGTTTTTGCCACTTATTCCTAGACCAAAAGACTTTTACTTGGAAAATCCGCAACCAAAAGACTCTTACTTGGAAAATCCGCAACTAACCAATCATACTACCTCCCTATGGTCCCTAATGTACCTACACCAAATTATGTAAAATACCCAATGTCAGGTGACTCACCCAAGACCTGCGTTCTTTTTACTCCTTGAATCTGATAGGCTAAGAAGACCCCCTTGTTTAGACCAATCGGAAACTCGACCAACTGCCTTGACCAAAAGTGACCAAATTTGTGGTACACTTCACCACAATAATTGCCGAAAACGGTGGAAATACGGAAAGCGCTTTATGTGTTTACGCGTTTTGCGAGCCAGGTTCCGAACCGTCAAGTGGATCAATGATGCAACCGGGTCCGAAGAATTATCGTGAGGCGCATGGCGGCCCGCGAACGAAATGTGGAAGCAAGCGGAAATGGAGGAGCTCAAGGCTCTTCAGGACCTCGAAACATGGGACGTCGTTCGCCGCTCTGAGGGAAAGGTACCTCTCCCGACCAAATGGGTGTAAGAGACGAAAGTCAGTGCAAACGGGTCGGTTGAGAAGTACAAGGCGAGGTTTGCCGCCAGAGGCGATAAGCAAGTTTTCGGCGCTGATTATTTTTTCAAGTTTTCAACCGTTATGGAGTTGAATAACGTAAAGTTGCTCCTTGTGTTGGCGCAAGTGTGGGGGGTAGCGGCACGCCACGGCGATGTGCCATGTGCTTAACCCAAGGCCAAGTCCGAAGATGACGTGGAAATATATTTGCAGGTGCCGCAAGTCATGGATATTACGATGGATAAATTACGTGATTTCGGTGTGAAATCACCAAAGGAGCTCGCGCTCAAATTAAAGCGCAACCTGTATGGTTTGAAGCAGGCTGGGCGCCTGTGGCACCAGTGTCTGTGCGAGACATTAATGAAGTTTGGATTTACGCAGTGTGTTACAGACACATGCATTTTCGTCAAGCACGAAAAAGGTGAAACGGTTGTGGTCGGCGCGTATGTTGAAAACCTCCTGGTTACTGGAACCAGTGAGAGGATCGTGCAAGAGTTTTTTGCGAACATGCAAGTATTGGAACTAGAAGACTTGGTTACCAAGTTTCTTGGCATCCGGATTCATAGTGATCCGAGGAATGGTTACGTGCTGGACCAAGAAAGCACGATCAAAGAGATATTGAGTGTGAACAAGCTGGAAAAGATGAATCCAGATCGGACTCCAGTGCTGACACTGGCTGAAGACAAGTAGTTTCTGGAACTCCTGTTAATGGAACCGAAAGAGAACATGACGATTATCAAGCAATTCAGTCGCTTTGTGGGCAGTCTGCTATTGGTCGCCCGGTGCACGCGTCCTCACATTTCGTTCGCCGTGCACCGCGCCACACGTAAGACCCATGCACCCACGCTGGGCGATTACAAGGTTGCTGAAAGGATCCTGAAGCACCTTAAGGGAACGAGTGATCTCAAGTTGACATTGAAACATGATGAAGATCTACCTATGCCACTCCGCATTATGGTATATAGCGATGCAGATTTCGCCGCCGACAAGTCGGACCGGAAAAACGTTTCGGCAATGGTTGTGTTCATAAATGGAGTTCTCGTAAATTGGGCTTGCAAGAAGCAGACGGTGGTTGAATTGTCGACCGCTGAAGCGGAATTTGTTGCAGCAGCCATGGCCGGAAAGGAGGCGCTAGGACTGCGGGAGCTGGTCGCTGAAATTGGTATGCATGCCAAGACACCGCTCATGTTCAAGATGGACAACCAAGCTGCCATAAGACAATTGGAAGATGAAGCAAGTGCATCAAGTTCGAAGCACGTGGACATCAAGTTGAAGTTTTTAAAGGACTATACCAGGAAGTGCATTGTTTCGGCAAGCCACGTGCCGAGTGAATAAATGTTAGCCTACCTACTGACCAAGGACTTGGGAGCGCAGAGGATTCAAGTGTTGCGTGCAGCGCTAGGGCTGCAATGATCATGGCACAGCCTCCGGTTCTCCAGGAAGAGTGTTGGAAGAGTGTGTATCCATTTTGGACTTTGCACTCTTCCGAATGGTGGAATCCCATTGGCTGTAAGGTACGGCATACATTTTATGCATATAATAGCGGTTACAAGATTAAGTTGCATTCTTACTGGATAGCTACTTAAGTAACCATACATAATATATTTTACTTTCCTTTTTTGCATTTAAATCAGTGTACGCCCCTACTGAACTCTCTGCGGCTGCTACGCGGCGCCTACCTATTTGCATCTTCCGCTGATCCTCCCGTGCTGAAACTTCGTCAGCAGGTGAGTACTGATCGCGGGAAGTGTCCTAAAGCTTTATTATAAGTTTTTAACAATCTTATCTACCATAGCCAATTTATTATGTCGTTAAAAGAGAGACAAATGGGTTTGCTCTTAATATCAACAATGAGATATCTGAATGGAGTACGATACTGCCAATAAAAGGAGGGAGAATGAAGAAAACACGTGTACGATTGAATTCAAAACTAAGACTGAGTATAAACCCGACATAGATACTCCTGCCATTTTAACTATACTCAAATCTCGCCATACCTAATACTTGATCGAATATTTCGCCCAATTTCCAGATCAGGTACTGGTACTGGATGTAGCCAACCCTAATCAGCTGTCCACTTACTTATTCCAGAACAGGCTTTGCGTGTTGTGAACTTTTCAGATAACTTCACAACAGTAAAGCCTATGAAATATCGCATAAATCTCTGCAGCTCTACAGAGTGTGACAGTGCATTTGAGTGGATTTTGTTTTGATCTGTCGTACGACAAAAGTCGGAAAAAGGTATTTGGTCTTTGTGGACCGATTGAATAAGATCGTATATCTTACTGCAGTGTCGGTAAATATCACCGCTGCAAAAACAGCGAGGATATTTCTCTACACCGTATCTTTCGCACGAAATGTCAGTGTTGAAAGTTGTAGTTGTCCATCGTAGCGTAGATACGTAGGAAAATCGAGTCGTAATAGTCGTATAGTGAAGTCAAATATACCAAATCGTCTCGTGTCTGTATCTCGACAACCAACTACAGCTAGGTTGCGAGAGTGACACCCTTTGAGAGATTGTTGAACGTCCGACGAATTGAATTCAATTAGACGTTTATCCAATTCAAAGTTTATTGAGAAGTGATTAGCTAGCCTAACATGTATATGCATGAGCTGTTGCTGGTATACTATACCGCTAACAGCTGTTGTGTTACCTACATACCTTATCAGTACAAAAATAGGCAGTACTCAGAACAGAGTACAGCTGCCTTATTTTTAGCACCTAAAAGATAAGAAATACAGATTTCTAACTAAAAAAAATGGTCCTACCTAATTATAATAATTAAGTATACAGACTATTTTTAACACTCCTCCTCAATCTGTATTTCGAAAATCACACATGTTGAAGGCAGAGCGCGGCGCGTAGCTCTTCGAACCTTGATGCAGGCAGTGCCTTGGTAAGTCCATCAGCAAGCATATCATGAGTTGAAACGTAGGTAGCTTCGATAAGTCCATCCGATAACTTTGAAACAATAAATTTGACTCGAATGTCAACATGCTTCATCTTGGTACTTGTTTTGTCGCCCTTGAAAATGTTGATTGCTGCTTGGTTGTCCATACAAAGTTGCATGGGCAGCTTCATCTTGACTTGAACTTCCTCTATGAGCTCCTTGAATCCAAAAGAATCACTACGTTCGTCGAAGCCGCATAAAATTCCGCTTCCATAGTCGATAACGAGACGGCACCTTGTTTCTTGCAAAGCCAAGCCACCAAAACGCCATACAAAAAAATGAGTCCACCGGAGGTTGACTTCCTATCGCTCTTGTAACCTCCGTAATCCGCGTCGCTATACGCCTTGATGCTCAACTCGTTGCTCACCACCTCACCACGCCCTATACAAAACTTAATATATTTGGTACCTTTGAGAAAACGCAAAAACTTCTTGGCAAACTGCCATCCAGCGATGGTGGGGGAATGAGTACGTCGAGTCGCCTTATGAACGGCGTATACAATGTCGGGTCTGGTACAGCGAGCAATCCAGAGCAAGCTGCCGACCAAAGACTGGAAATCCTTGATAGTGATTGAACCATCACTACTGAGAGGTTCACTTGGTTGAAGCGAGGTATCTTCAAAGTCGGTGCCGATCGGTGTTCGGACTGCGTTTGCATCTTGCATCTTGAAGTCCTTGATGATTGCATCGATCGTCAATTCTTGATCCAACTTGTATCCCGAGCTAGTGTCAAAAACCACTCGCATACCAAGGAATTTTGATACCATGCCGAGATTTTTAATCTCGAGGCATTTGATATCATCAAAGAATTGCCCCACGAGATCCTCCTTTGTACCAGTTAATAGTAGGTCATCAACATAGATGCCCACTATAATGGTTTCGCCGTCCAAGTGCTTGACGTATAGACACATGTACGTCAAGCACTGCGTAAAATCCAGTTCCAAAAGCTTTCCGTGAATCAGCTTATTCCACAGTCTTCCATCCTGTTTGAGGACGTAAAGCGTCTTCCTGAGCTTGAGTAATTTTTCAGTTTGACCATCTTGAGTGCATGAATCGTTTTTTAAATGCATACCTTGGGGGATGAACAGAAAAATATCGTGTTCATTTTCCTCAGCCTTAACATAGGCGTTTGGAATATCCCCGTGCCTCGCAGGCACCTGCCACTTGGTCGCCAACGCCAGAACCAACTTTACTGTATTCATATCGATAACGGCGGCAAACGTTAAGGTGTAATCAATACCAAAACGTTGCTCGTTGCAACATGCAACGAGTCTAGCCTTAAACCGTTCGATTTCACCATCTTGGTCCAGATTTGTCATGAAAACCCATTTCGTGTGGAGAGGTCGACAATCTTGAGGTTTATCGACGACGCTCCAAAATTCGTTACGTTCGAGATCATTAAGCTCCTCCTCAACAGCAATCGTCCACTTATTCTTTTTCGCCGACTTCATTGCTTGAGCAAAACTCTTCGGGTCCATTTCACTAACGAAATGTATGGACCCGCCATCTTCAACTGCACTTGGAGTTTCAGTTGTAACTTCGTCAGTAGTAGTCGGATCTTCAAGCTTGGACTTGGAAATACTTTGCGTGACGCAGGGCTCGCGTTGCCAACGTTTTTTGTTGCGAGCCTTCGTCTTCTTGGTGGTCGGAGAGGTAGTCGTTTCCCCCCTGATTGTCGATCTTCCACCATACTTTGTTGAAGTGTACGGTTCTGGTCGGGGGTCAAGGTTTCAACATTTTTTATGTGTTGCGTCACAACAACCTTGCTTTCACCCTTTAGGTAAACCTTATACCCCTTGACCTCTTCGCTTTTCCCAACCACAACCTCAACCTGGGCACGATGTGCTAGTGAATCCTTTCCAGGATTTCTATACACATTGCAAATCGAGCCGAAAGCAACGATTTCACCGAGGTTCGGTTGTTTGTTTGCCATTACCTCCAAAGGTTACTGACGGCGAGAATTCGAATCGCTTGGGCTGCGGTTCAATATATACGCAGCGTATTGAACCACATCGCCCCAAAAAGTGAGAGGTAGTCCACTTGCGAAAAGCATGAACCTAGCCATGTTCATGACTGTTCGGTGCATGCGCTCTGCTTTTACATTTCTAGACTGATTGTTGGCCTCACTGATTTGGCGTTCAACACCAGTCTGCATGCAGAAACCATCGAGATTCTTGAACTCGTACCCTCTATCGGTACGTAAAAAATAGCTGCACCATCTGATAAAGGTACATACTACCATGTACTACCATTACAGTAGGTTCTATTTTCAGGCTAGATTTTTTAGTGATTGATTTTATTAAAGTATTATCAATGCAATTAGATTAAGTGGAGCGCAAGATGTTCATCCTGGTTATGGTTTTCTGGCGGAAAATTCTCAATTTGCTAAAGGATTTGATTTTGAGAGGTAATGCGTTTATTGCTTCTAGGGTGGATAATATCAGCATCATCAATTTTTTCGGCGTTATGGGATCTTAGCTGAATATAGCTTATTCGGACCTTGCAGTTAAACTGACTTTCAAAAAATGCCATGAAGTGTTCGAACTTCTTCGCGGCAACATCTTTCGTTTTCGCCAAAAAAAACGCGCACGTAGTTAGACTTATGATCAACAAAGTTGATCATATATCTGTTGCCTAGGCGGTCTTTTGGGGTGATTGGACCTTTTAGGTACAAACATATGACACCACCGATACGATCAATCGGTGAGCTGGTGCCACTGTCTTTGACGGACCTCGAATTTTTCGTTTGCTTGCCCTGGGCGCAGGTCAAACAATTCATCCGTTTATGGTCCGTCAAGACAATCCCGCTAGACTTATCCTTGGCCAAACGTTCAATGACATCGTGATTCAGATGTCCGAGTCGTGCATGAAAATGCATTAACGACCCTTTATGGACATCTGAATGTCGGGCCAAACGGTGTCGTTCTCATCGATAATGGCCATCATGGCCGGAAAATGAGTTTCATTGTCGACGATGACTGAAACGTTTACTGTTAAGACCTTGTTGGTCTTCTGGATGTCGATTTGAGATCGGGTGGACTTGTGTAATAACACACGATTGCCTTTGACGTAGGCCATCTCGCACCCTTTCTCCTCCAAAAGACCATACGACAAGATGTTCTTGGCGAGATTATCCACGTAAAATACGTTCTCCACACGAACGGTCTTTGGTTTACCACTGGCATGGACCTTCAACAAGATCCAGCCTTTATATGTAATTTCCAGCTGTTTTCCATCATCCTGGAAACACGTGCCGTCAACTGGTTCGGCATCTCGCAGATACTCCCGCTGATTAACCAAGTGCGTACTAGCACCGGAATCGAGTATCCAAGTGTTTGCAACCGATTTCGGCGCAAAATTCGTAACAGCGAGCGAGAAATCGATTTTTTTGTCAGGCTTATTAGGGCATTTCGGTCTAATATGACCTACTTTACCACAACCATGACACTTGATGACCTTCTTCTTGTCTTCAACCAAATTCACTGCTTCGTGAGTGTGCGACTTGACAGCCCTTGATTCGCCCTCGACAGCCTGTGCAAAGTGTGTCAACTCTTCAGCATGTCGAAGGTAGTCCGTCCGCGTATGATCGTACTTAGCCATTAACACCTTCCTCAATTCCGGCGAGGCATGATGGACCACATTGTCCAGTACGAGCGGCTCACTGTTGAAAACAGCTTCGGAAATCTGTACCAGGTAAAGGAAATGATCATTCCATGAGATCTTGGGGTTCTTCCTGCTGGTGAAGAGTTTCATCGTCTGTGCAGAGGCGATGGTCGTATGAAATGCACTAAGCATATTATTCCTCACATGCACGAGAGTGGGAGTTTCGGTCCACCATGTGTCGACCCGTCTGTTGTAGTACTTCTCGGCAGTACCACCCAGGTAATGACCGAGCAAATCGACCTTGAAATCTTCGCTCCAGTAATATCCGCAAGCGGATTCCGCGATAGAGATTTGTCGAATAAATCTTGTACCCCAGTCCTTGAATCCATCTCCAAGCCCTCGGTATTGCTCGGTACCATCAAATACTTTGATGGAAAGCTTGCAGTCTTTCGCTGGGGGGGTCTTGAAAGCTGGGGGACGTTGTTGCATAGGTGCACCCATACCAAAGTTATTTTGGTGTACATTTGGTGGTACAGTTGGGGGCACCTGCGGTTGCCTCTCCGGAGTGCTTTCAAGCGACTTCATGCGCATGCGAGTCCCTAGGCGCATCGAATTGTTGAATCCAAAGTTGTTCATGTCCGGTTGGACCTTGGAAGCCTCATGCTTGTCCATGCGGTCACATAATTTCTTGAACATCTCCAAAATCTGCATCCCTTCGGCTCCGAACGGGACCGGCTTCTCTTCAAGGGATCCGTCGTCACTTGATACGGCTTGACCCTTTGGGCTCATAACCTGTTGAAAGTTTTTGTTGTCCATCGTAGCGTAGATACGTAGGAAACTCGAGTCGTAATAGTCGTATAGTGAAGTCAAATATACCAAATCGTCTCGTGTCTGTATCTCGACAACCAACTACAGCTAGGTTGCGAGAGTGACACCCTTTGAGAGATTGTTGAACGTCCGACGAATTGAATTCAATTAGACGTTTATCCAATTCAAAGTTTATTGAGAAGTGATTAGCTAGCCTAACATGTATATGCATGAGCTGTTGCTGGTATACTATACCGCTAACAGCTGTTGTGTTACCTACATACCTTATCAGTACAAAAATAGGCAGTACTCAGAACAGAGTACAGATGCCTTATTTTTAGCACCTAAAAGATAAGAAATACAGATTGCTAACTAAAAACAAATGGTCCTACCTAATTATAATAATTAAGTATACAGACTATTTTTAACAGTCAGAACTGGGACAGTAGTTTCCTTACTCATTGAGTTTAAGCTAACAGTCAGAACAGGACGTCTTACCTGCCGTTCATTTAGCGATCATTACTATTCTTATAATTTTGTGGCTAACGGTAGGTGTACACCATTTCCAGGCGCGCTACCTCAAATATTTAATACATGTGATGGGTTCACCCGCCAAAAAAGTAAAATGGATCGCGAGAGGATTGTCCCCAAGCGCGCCCCGTGCTGAGGAAGCGCCTTTTTTCCTCTAAGCAACCTTTTGAATACTATAAATCTAGAAGAAGGAAGAAGAGAACGCGTGTTGAAGCGCAGCCGGATCGGTCCGCCATTTCACCCTCTTGGAGTCGTGTCGACCACACTTATCGACTTAGAAGAGGTTATCCAATATGGTCGGTAGTATTTGCTGCAAAAAAACTGGTGCTTAAGTGGAAATTGAACCACGTAACAATCTCATGAGTACTTAGTGGTTTGATATCATCACGCGTGTGCGGAGGCAGATGGTTGAAATGTACCCAGTTGTCCAACTCGTGTCACTTTAAGATGAGTTGGTAATAAAAGTGACATTTTTTTCTGTTAAGCGTCAAGACATCCGACTTACGAAAGATGAAGGATGTGTCAATATCGAGCTTGCTGACTACTGAGCGACAATAATAGGAGTAGCTCTGAGACATTTTATTGTTCAAAAATGAGATGTAAAAGCTTTAGAGGTACTCAAAAGGCACGCGACGCTAATACAGAAGTACTTATCAACACACATTATCTATATGATCCGACCAAACTCGTGCCCCTTCCGGTTGAAAACGTAGCTCAGACAAGCATGAGCTTACTACATGAACAGTACATACAAGAAATAGTGAAGTCTGTATAATGTAAATTGAGATTTTAGAGCTTCAAAAATAATGTAGGTGTTAACAAACAATGAGCTATCGTATCGTCACACACATGCATTTTCAGAAACGCGTGACGTTAAGTGTTGTGCTTGAAAAACCGGTCTTATCACTGATACACTTATATTGAGCACTACCTTAAATTTGGGATTTTACGATCACACTAGTCATAGAATGTCACGTGTTGAAAGAAAACGTATTATGATATTAACTCTTCTCTTTAAGGGACTTCAAGTAGGGTACGAGTATGCCACTATGGCACAATAATTTAGGCAAGGAGCAGGTCAATGGATTCCTGTACGTCTTGTCGGTAGGCGTCATCTGCCAATACGTCATCGTAGGATACTCCTGATGTAAATGGCAGCGGGTCCACTTGGTTCTGCACACTATCCGTGTCCAATTTACCCTCCATATCCAGGCTAGAGGAGCTAGCACTTGAGCAACTACCCGCGTCGCTTCCGACTGGGCTGCAGTCATCTATCAAATACTGTCCAAACATGCCGCTGAACGGAGACATAGGACCTATCGGAAACGCTGAAGGAGAACGTGGTGATCCCTGCACGCTCATGTTCTTGACGCGTTGGATGCAACCAGTGGCGTGAGCATCTACCCGGTGCTCGGGACGAACAAATTTCTTCTTTTGTTTACGAAGACCACGACGTCGGCGGTTAATCTTCTGCTGATACTTTTGAGCATGAGTCTGCACTTGCTTGATGGATCGCGTACCGATAAAGGCAGCAATGGAACGCCATGGACCCGAGGGAAATATTTTCATAGCGTGCAAGAACTGTTCATGCTCCTGCTCAGACCAAAGGCCTCGAGTGACCGGCGTTGAAGGCTCAGGCGCGACTCCAACACTGCTTTCATAAGCACTGATTGGCATAATAAAAGTTGGTGTTATGGTAATTTTAAGCTTGGCTGCGGCGTGCGCGGCTCGAGTAAAATTGAGAAATGGAACTAGATTGATGTGATCAATTTTCGGCTTCATCTTGACACGCACTTATTGTGCGAAAAGAAGGATGGGCTCTTTCGCGAGCGAGTAGGGGTAATTTATGGCTCAGAGCGAATTCGACGAAAAGATTGACCAATCGCAGCTGGAAATGCCACCGGCTCGTCTGTTTAATGATTGCGGGATCTCAATAAAACATGAGCTAGAATTACCATGAATTGTGCGATTATGCGAGGCGTGCTCTGAGATACTGAATATCCAGCCTGAGGGTGGAGCATTCGCAAACCGTTAGTCTATTACGCTTCAATCCACGACCTTGTGGTGGACTGCTTAGCTCAATCCTCGTTTCAACTGCCGTCCGTTGAGGTACCAACACGCCGCGGAAACTGCTGATGACGATGTCAGTGCCACTTCAGCTCATTCTCCGCTCGAACAAGTAGTAACTGGTCAAGATCGCAATAATCGAAATAGCTTAGCATTATGTAAAGGATCGAGTGGTCTATTTTCATGTTGGAACGCGCCTTTTTGCCTAAGATCCAACGCATTTGGTATTAGATCATAACAATTCCTTGCGACCGAGTTGTAGCAGTTGCGACACATTTTTTGCAAGAAAAATAAATTACTTCGAGAACCGTCTCTGTCCTATCTGTGACACAAAGGCTTAAGGTTGCCCTATCCTCCAGAAAAAGATCTTTTGGTCGGAGTCTCCGCGTGCTGAAACTGAAGGTCGCAGGCGTTGAAGTTTATTCTTCCTTAACAGCGCCAAACTAACGGCGTGTAACGCTTCAATTTGGATACAGTACTGCAGCAGGCCGCTCGACATGCGACCGTGGCGTTGCGATGGTCCTTCGGGCGGCTTCCTTTCCCCGTTTCTTCTTTTTTCCTCCTTTCGCTGAGCCTGGCTCGCAAGCTTATGGCTAATGTTTAGTCAACAGTTGTATCCTCTATGCATCATACTCGGCTTGTTAAGCTTGTTGTGTGTGAGACACTGTCGCCGCTTCCACTCTGCACGTTGCATCCTTTCCACGGCCGGGGCACCTTGGCGGCCGCTCAGAGATAACTCATAGCGGGATTCTAGAAGGTTTTTTGGGATAGATTTATTCCTCTTTCATAGATTGCTTTGGTAAAGTCGATATCAAATGCAATCAATGCCAGCGCCATAATTTGACAACTTCTTACAGCCCCTAATTCTCCTTGCTCGACGTTTACTCGAGTGCTGTCAAACGCCAAGGGTTAGGTAATTGGGCGACCGTCGAGACTTGTCTCCGGGTATGAGTCTTATCGAACTTTCGTTGGTGTTCATCATTACAGGAATATTTACAGTAAATCTGTCGTCCCCCTGCATATTACCTGCTTGGGAACAATTTTTTTCTGTCCGCCTTTTCGCAGATGTGATACATGTGTATCCGACTCGGATATAAGTTTGGTTGCAGGCATCTAAAAATACACTTCGATTTCAATTTGGCCTCGACATGTGACGACACTATTATCATTAACATGGGCGATCGAGCTGAAGGTAATGGTGAAGCCTAATGTTACCAATATGATTAATACGCCGCTGCCATTGGACTATGAGATTATATTTCACGCTATCACGCTCCTTGCATTAGTACCGATAATGTATTAAAACTGAACACGTAGGAGGGCAACCGGTTGCCGTTTCAGCCGCGCCATCGGACGCTGAGCTGGTCGGATGCAGCTGAACTGATGCTGACCACCTAACCATTTTTAAAAAAATGCTATGAACGGATTGTGGGTAGAAACTGTAATTAGAGAGCGCGGCCACGTCGGCCGACTGGACTTTAACCTCCGCTTGCCAACTGAAGTTAAAACTCACTCACATATCACTTTTGAAACAGAAAAAAGTGAACCAGCGTCTTTATTCTTACAGCTTAACAGAAGTTTCGTTCTCATACAGCCGCCGACTCTCGCCGCTGCTTACGGGTCGGCTGTCTCATGTCCTCCTCGCTTTTCAATTTGTTCTCGGTCGGCTCCACCTGCTGCCTTTCCTGCCACACCTCTTCTGACGCCACAGCCATACTTTTTCTTTTCATGTTTCTTCGAGCTGAGACTCTTTTATCAATTTCAAACTCGAAGCCAACCGGAGTCGTCAGCTTCCGACGACGAACTGCCGGTACGCCCACACCTCCACTGGCCGTGAAAGATCTAGAGAACTGATCATTTTTTCCCATCCCTGCTCCAAAAGTCGTAGCATCATGGTACTTTTTTGTTTTGCGTTTCTGGGCCTCAACTCGCTTGCGGATAGCAGCAATCTCTAACAACTCTCGCGACGTTCGGGTTAGCGTATCGGCTCGAGAGCGAATAGTTACCTTTTTCATCGTACAAAACTTGGGTGACCTTGGAATTGTTAAACGTCCGTTTTCTTTAGCCTTTCGATCTAATTGACGCCGTTTTCTTGTCTGTTCGCGTGCTTCAGCTAGTTCTTTTTCTTTTCCGGTCAAAGCTTTCCTTCTCGAGGCTGCAAGGGACGCTTGCGTTGGCTTCAAGAGACGGTCTGTCGACGAAATCGCACGCACTTTAGGAACGGGGGCGGGGGCGCCACGGTACAAAGCGTTCGGGTCTTCGTCATTCTTGGATCGTGTTGTCGACGCCATTGCTTCGATGCTTCTGATTGCTTTTCCTTCAACAAGCCAATTATAAGTCAAAATATCCCAATTATTAACTAATCAGATATTGCTTCATTTCCAACCAATCACAACTCAGACTTCGACGTGCAACGTATGTCGTGGAATGAATGTTCGATTTTTCTGATACCGGACAACTATTCTAAATAGAGCAATTTTGGTACACCAGAGTTACAGGTGCAAGGGCATCACGAACAACCGCGATTCACTTGAAACAAATCCGGCGATACCCGCAGATCGTGAAATGAGTAAATCCCACAGAGACGTTGCAGTGCACCATTAGAATGTTCTAGCTCTTGAACATAGAGGGTTCAATCTCGTTGACTGTACTTGTGAACTTCTATGTACATTGTAAGATATATACAAACTATTTCTTTCAGCTGCAACTCTGGTTGCAGGTTACGCGGATAGATGAAAGTGAACAAGTGTATTAATATAGAAAATATAAATCCTGTACTTGAGGATCGTCCGTAAAAGCTGTCGGCGCGATTTTCAACCCGCCGGCACAGACGTCGGCTTTGCGGGAAAGCTAAACCTCCTTTTATAATTCCTCTCTCACGAGCGTCTCATGCAGTCCGATCTTCCCTCACACCTCCTCAATCCTTGGTCCAACCAGCACATTGGTCATCAAACCACTGGCATCTCTTTGGATTGCAAGTACTCCGTCTTGATTTTTCCATCCTTCATCCATAACAAATTTTATCTTGACATCCGCATGTTTTGCTTTAGCTGAAGTCCTTTCGCCGTCCAGTTGTTTAATTGCCGCTTGATTTCCACGATAAAAGTACCACCAGCATCTTGATCTTTACTTTTATCTCCCTCAAAAGTCCCAAAAAATCTGAGCAATTCTCTCACCATAAAGGACGCCGCCCTATACTTGGCTTCCATAGTAAATAAAAAACCACGCGTATTCTTGTTTCATGCACGACCCAATATTAGTAATTCCATCGAGACTGACGAGTCCCCCCGACACTACTTTTATATGTATCTTCGGTAGGAAAATCATCATACTCTACTACCATGCCTATGAAATTGCGAGCGACTCCTCAGTCCTTATTCAATAGCAATTTGTAGCTCTCCAAAAAAATATCCACGCCTCCTTATGTGTAAGTTACAGTGACCAGGATATCGTCTGAGAAACCAACAGCGAGCACATTGTCTTTTGCGTTCCTAACATACTCGCACATATAGTTAGACTCTGCTGGACACCAATCAATTTCAACTCCGAGTGTAGCAGCTGGTTCCATAGTCTGCCAGCCTGCTTCAGGTCATAGAGAGAGCTTTTTTCAACTCTACGTAGTACATTTGTTCTTCACTTCGTCCATCCAGCTTTGCCTTCTTCTCTCGCGAGATATCCGCTCCTTATGGAATATGCAGATAATGTTCATCTCTTCCTCCTTGTTATTTGTTTACGCACGTGTTTCGCAGGTTTCGATGCTACGCTGGTACACTCCAACGCTAGCAAGCGCCATAATCATTTTCACACTCTGTATCCATAACATTCGCAAAGTTACACCCAGAAATTTTTCCGTTTCCACGCGCCACGAGCTTTGCCTCAATCGCTCCACATGTCGATCCGCATCAATTTTCGTTCCGATAACCCACTTGGTATGTAACGTGCTCGACACGCTTGAGACTTTAACGAATCGCCACACGCCATTATCCTTCAGCGTATCCAGTCTTGCGTAATCGCCAGTTGTTACCCTTCTTGCTGTGATTTTCTAGCTGCCTTTCGGTGCGTCCCAAACACAGTTTCGGCCGAAACAGATGCAGATGCAGATGCATCAGCGCGCAGAAGATGAAGAAGCGGGCACACCTAATCAGTATTTTACAGTACCAAGTAGGCCTCCTATTTGAATCTCTTAATCATGAATCAAGCCTGCTTCATGATTCAGATTCATGAATCATGGATCACCATATATCTAGTAAATCACGCATTTACAGGCTTTTAGCATAACAAAGACACCCCCAAATCATGACAGAAAAACAGATTGTGTATTCAGAAACCATAAACTCTATAATAAATTCAGCCAATTCAACAGCCTCACTCTATCTGAAGGAAACCCTTTTTTCTATAGAAGTCTTTGAGGCACACCAAGAGGGGACACACAATGTAATGTTTCTAGGTTTCAAGGGACTTAATGTTTATCTTAACACGTCTGCCCTGCTATTTACACTTTTCTAAGAGCTAACTTCGACGACTACGACTACAGAATTAACCGACGGAATGAAAAGAAATTTAAGAAGCAATGACCAATAAGATTAAGGAATAACGAAGTGACAAGCGTGTCATTATTAATGAAAACAGTTATTAAAGTTATAGTGGCAACCAATCAATCGGAAGAGCGGAGCTAAGAATAGGCCCAGCTGACCTGTATTCATTACACACAACAAATGGTATTGGCATATATGTGTCTGCTAGCAGTTGTGCATATTGGCTCACTGTAATTAGCGGTGTAGGGTTAGGATGATTCATAAATCAGATTCATGAATCACGGATCTGAATAGGGGGCCTAGTACCAAGTTATGTATAGCTTTGCACGTTTTTAATTGGCTGAAATAAGACTGTTAAAAAAGCTTCGAAGTCATTGGTTAAAATATGTCGCGGCAGCATATATGCACCATGTTCGCTAAAAAGAGGCTCATAGTATGGTAACGCACTCCACAACAAAATGTAACTTCGGATTTTGCTCAGCAAATCAAGGAAACTTGGCTATAGTCTTACCGTCCGTCCATTCATCAACGCGACGACGCGGTGCTTTACTTCGTAAGCTGCTCCCAAACCTTTTCCACGTCTCCGCGCGAGTTGGCGGCAATATTGCGGCCATCCACGGTGATGAGTTTGTTTTCCCCGTCAACAAATACTAGCATAGGAATACCCGTGACGCCGAACTTGGTGCTAAGAGCTTTGTTAATCTCGCGCTCATCAAACGGAAGCGCTAAGAACGTCATTTCCTTGTAGTATTCGTCATACTGCGACGGGTCGCGATCCGATGAGACGTAGATTATCTCGAAATCCGGATGTTGCTCAACAATATCTTCGTACAGGGCGCTCAAGTAGGGCGTGAACTGGCGGCATGGCGGGCACCAGTGCGCGCTGAAATAGAAACCCACGACCTTTTTACCTGCGAGTTTGCTATCCGTGTCTTGTAGACCATCCTTAGTCTGGAGCTTCGGGCCAAGCTGTTCCGACCACTTCATACTGTTTGGACTTGAGGGGGCGATTGGAAGGTGAAAGATTCAATGACGAATGATAGGGAAAAATTATTCGCCACGTGTTGCGACATTCCGCAATTTATACTTTTGTCACATTTTGACGCATTTCTAACGTAATAGATTATTGACAGAATAGCTACCTTGTTGCTATTTTCCCAACATAAAACTACAAATGGTGTACACGGCCAAACCAACACACGACTGCGAACCACATGTAGTGATATAATTTAGTAACTGTCAGATTCAGCCATCATGTGTGTGTGTGAAGGCAACGTGCTTGATTGTGTGACAGACACTCGGTGGACGGTGACGCCTGGCCTCGAAAGTTCGATCGTATGGAGCGAACGACTCTGCGACACTAACGGACCTTCGCAAAAGGTAAAATTTGGGGCACACGTGCGTGGGGCATCGACATTTTATCAGACACCCGACAGCAATCCAGCCCTACGTTAGGTCTTCTGGCGACCATTGACGCGCCTGACGTAACGACCTGTCAAACTCTGTCGCCTTTATTTATGTCGAGCGTACACAACTCGCACCAAAGAACTTCAACCCCCGGCATTGTCGGAGCGACTTAGTGGTCAGACACACTTGCAAAGTTGATCAGGCAGCGCAGAAGCCCCAGGCATTCAGAGAGCGCGGCGAGCTACCACAATGCGTGCCCATTGATTGGTTTATTGTATCCTTGCTCCTCACTTTTGAATCCGCCATGGCCACGACGGGCGGGACCTATTATCAGGCAGCTCCTTCCCCCATGACGAATAGTTACGTCAGCAGTAGTCGAGGCAGTAGCCGCAGCTGCGGTTTCCAAAGCAGTGCTGCGTCCTCGACGTCCACCCACCGAGCTCTTTTATCCATCTCGTCCATCTACTCGCTTGTGCCTACCCGCGATCTCTTTGCCATCGCGGCAAGTGTTGTGCCGAAACTCCGAGCAGTAGTTGACGATCGCATGGAAAAAACACGGACCCGTAGTAGCGTGTACCAATCCAAGCAATCCCTGTCGTGTTGGGTTGAGAAAACAAAGCACCATGGCGCACTGATCCACGAATTTGATCGGGCCAAGCTCCCTTCAATGACTCACTTGAATGGGCTCGACAGTTCGAATACCCCATTTCACATTAGCCATACAGTAATTGAATCGCGTGGATCACCTCTCCATACGCGCGATGCTCTCGTACGAGATTTTACCTCAGCAGTCGAGACGAGGAAACTACTGCACTGGCCACGCCATGATCCAAATGTCACCTATGCTGTATCCACTCAAGTGACCATAAACTGTCGACTTGAAGAAGCCCTGACCATGTTGTTCAGTCGCGACACGCTCCAGTTTGATGCGAGCATGAGTGCGCTCTTTGGTGCGAGGAAGTACAAGCGAGGGAAGCTACTCGTTTCGCACGAATTCCACAATCAGCTAGCGGGGGACAGTGACGAACGCGACGCGACGGACGGAGACGACCAAGAGGTGAATGGTCTGTCCCAGCCTCACTGGCTCGCGCTGCAGTCCGTCGTGCTTCGTTCTCGTCGGTCCCTGAACCCCATGATAGCAGCAAGACGTACGAGTCGACGCCAGAGACTTTGCTTTGCAGTCTACTCGCAACACTGTCCAAGCACGAATGAAGCTTTTTACACAATGAGGACAGTGCCCAAACCCATTCACCACCAATTCACGGGCATGACCGATCCACGGTCGTCCTCCGGTCAGGCTATTCGACATGACGTGGATCATCTTGCTGTTGGGTACCACCTCACAAGTTCCTACAGCGATTTAAATGGGTATCAGACAAGCATCGTCATGACTGCTTATGTCTGCAACGCGCCCGCGTCGAGAACGACGGATGTCTCGAAAATGCGCTCGACACTCTGGCCCAAAAGCCAGTCACCTGACGGCTCCGTCTCTAGTCGACGACCTGCAGTCGCTAATGCCGAGGCAAAATACGTCGTGAATCTACTGGCGAAAGCGACCGCGTCGTTTGAGCGACTTGTGCATCGACGACGACTGGGATCTCAACCATTCATCTACGTGCCCACTAGCCGTGAGCCAGCCCCTAGCCACTCGTGTACCATGTGTCGAGGAATCTTCGGCCTCTTACGTCCCCAACGAGCATGCCATCTCTGTGCCCAACGTGTGTGTCGGGAATGCTCGCGAAAGTTTGACGTCGAGCCCATGCCACGAAGAGTGCGTCGCAATCGAATTTGCTTTACATGCGTCGCCAAGGTCGATGCCAGCGTGTTTCAATCGGAGAATCCGCTTTTAAACACTTCGTTGCCGCCCGATTATTCAGCAACAACGCAAATGTATAGAGCTTCAACTACTTCCTGGGACGGATCAGGAAGGACCATTAGCAGAGGGAAAGCCGATATCTCGACTGCTTTCGTCGATGACGTGGTCGATTCCTACGAGATCGATCGGCAGCCTCAATTGCCTCGAACGGCAAAAGCAGCAGCACCATCCCAGGGACAAATGCATTGGAATCGGAGTAATAGCGCCGCCACGAGTACGACCTCGTTCTCGTCGACGAATGGGCGACAACTCGCGGATGCTTTATGTTCTACTAACGTATCAACTAGAGCTCGTGCGCTCGAAGTTCTACGCCACGTGGTCAAGCACGTGACATCGAATCCGGCTGGAGCGACGAGCACAAGGTCGACGTCCCCATCCTCTTCATCAAACAATCCGTCGACGGCCACGTTCCAATCTCAGCCAGACAGCCAACTCGTAGACAAGTACTTGGAAGCCCGTCGACATTTAACAAGCATCTCCCTTACCAGTGATCGTACCATGGCAGCAAGCAGTCATCACATTAGCAATCGCCACTCGTTCTCTAGCTATCAAGACGAGATCGATCGTCGACGATACAATACATCGAACGATCAGTGCTTCGCGTCTTCCGTGATAAGCACACGATCTTCGTTCGTGTCGCGTCCGTGGGCCTACACAACTGCCAACATCGCGACCGAGTTGGATTCCGACGAAGCGCTCGACTCGGCAGCTTTGGATTCCATCTCAGAGGTCGCTGCGCTCCGCATGCGATGTTCCATCGCCTACATTGTAGCGCTCAATGGAACGCACAGCTCGCACGCTCAGCGCGTCGTCGGGATGTTTGGTGCCACACGTTCGTGGACAGAGAATAGGAACATGTGCCCTCAGTCCTTGATGTCCACTGGCAAGCCATTCGTCGTGCGAGACGCACGACTTGACGCACAATTTCAACCTCTGCGACTTGTCCAAGAGATTGGCGTGCGCTTTTTTGTTGGCTTCCCCATCAAATCGCCCGACAACACCGTGGTCGCGTGTCTATGTGCTGTAAGTGCCCAAGCTCGAGATAACGTCTCACTGGAAGATCTCAGGGCAATGCACGCACTCGCGAAGCTCGCATCCGATCTGTTCGAGGAGGAAGTGAACCCATACACCCCGCGGACAGGATGAATGTTACTTTATGTATCCCCCCCCCCTTTAACATGATGTATACATGTATACATGTATTCTCTTACTTAAACACCATGTTACTTCCCGCGTACTTGGAGTTACTTTTAGACGTCTCAAGTGACGATGCCGAGATTGCGCTTCACGCGCGCGTCTCTACGCATCAAGTTACCCTCCAGCTCGAGAGATGAAGTTCTACCGTTTTGTTGGAAGCATGGAAAGTTGCCTGAGAGCAATGGGATAGCGAAAGTGGGACTTGTAGCCACTGCAGCAGCAGTAGGAATCGCTTCGTTCATGTCTCGAGACTGCGCACTCGAGTGTTCATCAAGTAGCGACGCATGGAAAGCGAGCTCGAATATGGAGCAGCAGGGACACTATATGCTGCTGAAAGAGCTAGGTCGAGGAGGTTAGTGAGAGTTATTTGTACACGTGCTGCTGAAATTTCGAGTCAGCTGTTCTGTTTATTCTATTGGCTTAGGGTTTTCGACTGTTCGTCTCGCTATCGACATGGATACTCAAAAGGTAAGGTTAACGACCTGGGGAAATGAAAGACTATGTTTAACTTCGTCGTAGATGCTGGCAGCAAAGATATTTGACCCGAACAATTCTTCAATGGAAACAATACAAGCCGAGGTGATTATTAGATTACTAGATGAAATAAAGTGCTTGGACTAATCTTAAAACAATGGCTCTTTTTGGTTTTCAGGTTGACATTCTGAAGCATCTTGGTAAACATCGAAACATTGTGTCGCTTCATGATGTACTGTATCTTGAGAACAAGACGATAATGTTGACCGATTTGGTCGATGGAGGTGAATTGTTTGATTACATCGTTCAGATGGTGGGGAGAACATATCAATCGGTTGTTTTCCTATTTTCGAATGTGCTGACGAAACATGATAGGGATCTTTGTCTGAAAAAGATGCTGCTGGTCTACTTTACGATGTGTGTTTGGCGCTTGAATACATTCATTCTCGTGGCGTTTGGTAACTTGAACACTAAGGGAGACTGCTCTTTTCAATATTATTGAAGCTTGTTTTCTTGAATCATTAGTCACCGTGATTTGAAGCCTGAAAATGTCTTGCTGTCCGACCATTCCGCCCAGGCGAACGTAAAAGTAGCGGTAAGAGCGCTCTCATTGCTTCGTCTGGATCGTTATTTACGAATTATTATTTTTTGGCTCTATGAGGACTTCGGGATAAGTCGGAGACAACGACCAGGAGAGAAAACGATTGAGAACTGTCCATCCGGAACAATGTAACTATAGCTATCAAACTGAGTTAACCGAGGCTGACATTATATACTACTGCAGAGCGTATTCGGCTCCCGAAATCATCAAGCGTCAACCTCAGGATTTCAGTGTCGACATGTGGGCGTTCGGAGTGCTGGTACGATTAAAAATGCTTTATTTTTACCGTTTGATTCAAACATACTTTGCATAATATTGAAACGGATTCGCCCAAGGCTTATATTGCGCTCACAGGAGTGCACCCGTTTGACCCAAGAGGTGATAAATCGGATGCTGATATTGTAAAGGAAATTGCTAAAGGAAACTACGACGGTGAGTCTCCCCCCTTGCTTGCAAAAGTGCATTATGTAAACAATTTGCGTTTGCAGTTGAGAACAAATGGTACAATAATCTCTCAGCCGAAGCAAAGGATTTTCTAGCGCGCCTCTTAGAATCGAATCCAGCCAAGCGCTTAACTGCACCGCAAGCGCTACAACATCCATGGCTCTGTGGCATCTCAACCTCTACCAAGCCTTTCGATAGTGAACATTGTCAGCGTCTACACTCGTATCAGCGTCTACAGCGTCTACGTGCCAATATCTTGGCTGTCATCCTGGGTGTCCAACACGCGAAACTAGGGGAAACTCTTGGTGGCAACACGGATCAAACTGCGTCATCCGGCACGACAACAGTGAACATGGACATGTTCAAGGAGACCTTTGCTCTCTTTGATAAAGACGAGAATGGCTGCATTGATCGAGATGAGCTCAAGAACATGCTCTTGATGCTTGGACAGCAACTTTCCAGGTTTGCTCGCTCTCAAGTGCCTTTCTAAACCGCTACTGTATATAATGTTAGCTGTGTGTCCCATTTTATAAGCTCGGAAGTTGACAAGATCATGCAACAAGCAGATACGGATGGGGATGGCAAGATTTCCTTCCTCGAGTTTGTAACTATGATGAATCAACGCCTTTTTCGTCGGTATAAAGGTTTATTTTGTAGTGTGTCCCACATACGTATTCGACTAAAAATTGATGTTGTTTTGGAATTTTAGCGGACAATTGACGAGTGGCGATCTTAAAGCAGGTTTTGATGTACGCATTTCTTCGTACTTTGGTGGGTGGGCCGTGTCGTTTTTAGAGCTTACGCACGCCACTGGGGCTGTCTCTCTGGTGTTCAGATGTTCGACATGAATCATGATGGTTACATTTCCAGCTGTGAGCTGGAGCATATTCTGAATGTTTTGAGCCACAAGCGCATCGGGAACGAAGAAAGTCGCAAGATGATTGAAACGGTTGACAAAAATCACGACGGCAAGATCGACTTTGACGAGTTTTGTGCGTTAATGCGGCAACAAACAAAGGACTGATGGGGTTTCCTACCACGTGACTACTCGCCTAGACGTTCTGGCGACTACTGGAAGAACACGTGCATGAGGAAAAGACGCGATCGATCGCGACTGTTTCATCCCGCATGGATTCAATGAAACTCTGCCGGTACCTCGTTTAAGAAAGTATAGTACTCTCGCATCCTTTGTGCTACTCAAAGTGCCAAGCCGGTACAACAGGACATGGCACCTCGAGTGGTACTTTATAATGTGACTCATTCAACCTACCGAGTCGATACCCCTCCCTTTTACGTTCTCCTATGTACAGTAGAAACGGTATAAAACGTGAGCCATTTCTATAGTAGATGTTCAGACAGAAAATCGACTTTTACGAGTTTTCGATTGACAACGGACCTCTTTGCTCGCACATTCGGTTACGTCACTGCGTTGGCAGAAGAGATGGAAGCGTCAAGTGTCGCGGAGAGCGTCTCGCGCATAGAAATTACGCCCACAGAGAATGAGGTAGGCGAGATCGAGGCGGAGAAGATTCCCGTCGCGGCCCAGCAAACGTTACAGAAGCACACGTCCCACGAAGACGGCGAGTCCGATAAAGTTCATACGGACACGAGCGATGAAGAAGAAGTAGAGCAACTGAAGCAACAAAGGTCGCAAGTGGCATTCACGTCAGTAGAGATGATGAACAAGTCTGTGGTCGAAAACGAGTCCGAGGCGATGGCACGTTTCGAGCAGTCTTCGGAACCCGTTGGGACTCGAAGTCTAAGTGAAAAGCGAGTGGACAAGGAAGGGAACGGACAGGCCGAGAACTCGCAAGGGCAGGAAGAGGAGAATTTGGTTCGAGAGACTCAGTCGCCATCTTCGTCCCCAGGGGGAAATCATATCGCTGGAGAAGAGAATTCTGTGGAAAAGCAGGGGGTGGAAATACAATTGAACGACCAGGACGAAGAGGAAATCGATGACGAAAATGTGGTTGGGGTCCAGGAACACGAAGTCGAGTTAGTACTACCGTCTCCAAAGCGTCCAACTCCATTGAGTCTCGTACATCACGATGATAATGATGAAGCGGAGGACAATGACGTGAATACACCAGAGGATGCTAATGAAGATGAAGACGGGAGTGTGGAGCTAGGGACACCACTAGGTTGCAACGGGAGTGCTGACTTTGGCGAGGGCCACGACGAATTTGCGTCGCATCGGTTTCTCGGTCCAAGTGTTGCCTCCAATCCATCGTCAGTTCGGGCGCTGCATAGCGTACGTCGTGTCGCGCTGCATGATAAGCCCCCTCGGTTCGTTAGCGAAGCATCTGTGGTTGCCTCCAGCTCTGGCAGCGTGACGAGCAGCGGAGAATCGTCTGGGCGGAATTCGTCCATTGCTAGTGTAACTCAAGCGTACGATGTTAAGTTCGGACTCCGATCGCAATCTGAAGCCGATTTTGTAGAGAATTCGCTCAACACGTACACGTTGACGTTTACGGAGCCCGTGTTGGGCTTTAACACCAACGTCGTCATGTCATTGGAGAACGAACTGGTCGTCGAAGTCTGGAGCGTCGAGAAAGATAGTCCAGCGCATCGTGGGGGTGTCGTCGTGGGCGATTATCTCATAAGCGTCAATGGACAGCACATTGAGCCGCATATGACGAAAGAGCAGGTGCTCGAGATAATTGAGACCTCAACTGTTCCTCGCACGCTAGTATTTCAGCGCGATTTGCAAGGGAAGGATGTCACACAGTGCAGGAGTTTACCTGACATGAAGCACTTACCTGCCAAGCCTTTAATCGGACGGCTGGGTGCCGCTGTAAGTCAGAAAGCCTCCATGTTTGGGTCCAAATGGAAGCGGAAGAAACTCATTGTCCACCCAAATTCGTTTTGCGACGGCTGCGGTCTCGACCCCATCACAGGCGCCTTATGGACATGTAGTGTGTGCTCGAATTACAACCTGTGCAGTGATTGTTACGACGTGGGGACGCATGGTATGGAAAATTCGGAGCAGATGCAAGCACTGAGCGAAGCCATTGTGCAGTATAAATTACAGAAAAAGTGTAAACAGTTTACACCCGAGTTTTTGCAGTCGCTGCGTCGGGATATCTGCAAAGGACGACCGGACAAATTTGAATACTTGGGGGAATGGATTGCGAATATTGTCGTGGGTACACCTGCTGCCAAAATTACCGTACGAGGAATTGAGATTCCGTCGCTTTTAGCTGCTTCTCGCCAGCGATTTGTGTCGTACCTGATGCCACTCGTCTCGAATCGAGTGGACATTGAAGTGCATATTGAGTGGCTCGCGGATGAAGCGGATCCGATCAATGCTGCTTGTCGCGCGAGTGTGGACCGAATGAGTGTCGATTGTTTTACTATGGAAGAGGAGAATCCGGCCGAGAATTTAGAGAAGCTGCGCATTTGGATCTCGGATAAAAAGATGCGCACCATGTCACCCTTTGCGTGAAAAGCGAAAGTAGTTTGCATGTTTAGTGACGTGGGAAAGCAGAGACACCATATATTAAGTCCGCAATATTTTGCAGTATACGTATACTCATTTTGGATGTTGCCCACACCAACTTGTATACATTTAAGCAGTGGTAGTCAAAAGGTCTCCACGATGTTGGCGTCGTTGCGCTCACAGATGAGCGTGTTAACCCTCCGCTCCGCCCCTGGCAATGTTTTAGTACGAGGTTTTCCTCGGAAAGCGCTTTCCACCATTGCTGTGGAGGGTCTAAATGGTGCGGAGAACGACGATACCGCTGCGTTCCTGAACGCTACATCTGCTGCTGAACCACGTACCGTAAAGACTGTGAAGCGTTTGATTCGTGCGAGTCCTCGCAAGCTCACGTATTTGGCACAGCAAATCCGTGGTTTATCGGCCAAGGAAGCCATTCTACAGATGAAATTCTCGCCAAAGCGCAAGGCTGAAATTTTTCGGAAAACAGTGCAGAACGCTCTTAACCTGGCTGATATCAACTACCAGATTGAGCCAGAGAATCTCATGGTGGCTGAGTGCTTTGTGAATAAAGGCCCTTGTCTTAAACGGCTTCGTATGATGGGCAGAGGTACGCGGACTGAGGATAGTCTTCGTGGCGAAGGAAAGAGATGAGATTATTGTGCTGTATTTTGTGTTTGTAGGTCGTTCGGGAATAACGCACCGTCCGTTTACGCATTTGACGGTGGTATTGCGAGAATTTGATCCGTCAAAGAAGCCGCTGAATCGTCATTTGACCAAGAAGCTGGCACGCAAGAAACAATTGGAGCAGCAAGAGCCCAGTGTGGAGCAATAGATAAAGGGAGAGCGGTCTATTCTGGACAGGGTGTCCAATGGGTGCGCGAATAGTAAACGTGAATCTACTTGTGAGTAAATTCCATGATGTAATTGTGCCGCCATGATGATCCTAATACATGAACGACAACTGGGATATTGTGGGTACAAATATTGGCTGATTGTGATACTCTCCAAAATAGTTTCGCACAATTACTCGATAATAGATATGCAAATATCCGGGTGTCACGGATAAAATTAACAATGATTAGAGCATCTCCACCGCGCAGTGTATATGGTAGTGTAAACTCCGGATACATTACGCAATTATTTGGGCGTCCATCCACCGCGCCGTTTTATACAGGAAATCGCCATATTTTTTACATATTGGGTATCAATAAATATCCCATAGTGCGAATATACATTCCCGGATAGACACTGTGTAAAACCTGCGCAGCTACCCATTTTACTGAAAATGAGCCAGGAAGACGAACGTGTTGCAACTGCTTCGACCCCACAGCGGGCGCGAGGCAAGAACTTTCATCCCGATGAAAGCGCCTTGCTGGCAACATGTTGGTTGCGGATATCAGTAGACCCCATCGCCGGCTGCGACCAGCAGTCGTCGACGTTCTGGGAGAAAATAACTGCTGAGTTCAGCAGCAGCAAAGATGAAAGTTCGCCAGAGCGAACTTTGGCAGCCCTACAGTGTGGTGAAGTGTACCACAAATTTGGTCACTTTTGGTGAAGGCAGTTGGTCGAGTTTCCGATTGGTCTAAACAAGGGGGGCTTTTTAGCCTATCAGATTCAAGGAGTATCAAGAACGCAGGTCATGGGTGAGTCACCTGACCTTGGGTATTTTACATAATTTTGTGTGGGTACATTAGGGACCATAGGGATGTAGTATTATTGGTTAGTTGCGGATTTTCCAAGTAAAAGTCTTTTGGTCTAGGAATAAGTGGCAAAAACCTCTTCTGGTCTTGGTCTACACCGCAGCAAGGGGTCGCCGTTATTCTTTTCACGTACACTAGTCGCCTCCGCCCGCCGCGGAGTGTTTGGGGGCAGAGGGTTGAATTATCCCCTCTTGCCTATTATACCCGGTCTGGACGCGCTGCACGCGCACTTTGGCCACCGGAAGTCCCTCGACGGGAGTACGATTTGGCGATCTCGACACTTTGACTCAAGTACGTTTGGAACGTGCTATTCACTGGATTGGTCTTTACGTGGAGATATCGTTTGTGGAGTTCCATAGGCATATTGGGTCTTTACGTGGACATATTGGCACCATTTTAACATTGGTTGGAGTTTAGACCGGTTTTGGTCTTCTCTCATATTGGTCAGAGGCTAGACCGGTTGATTGGTCTACCCTCTGTTATTTCGTATTGGTCAGGTCTAGATCGTTTGGACGATCGACCTATTGGAATTTATCTTTTGGAAGTGTTTCTGGTCTGTACGTACCTGGGGTGAAGAGCTCCGCCCTAGGTACACCTAGCCAGCACGGTTTCATATTCAAGACCGAATCAGATCGATCTGCGATCCCGATCCACCCAGTGTGTAACTAGCCCATTCCATCGGGTACACAAGGTGAGATGAACTTAAGTGAATCGGAACAAGTGTCTTTGGATGATGACCGGTCGTCTGCCAGCAGCGGACGATCGGACCATATTTCGAATGGAGGTCCGCGGGGTACCCCCCCCGTAAGTTGGAAGGCTGGGCACGATGGTGGTGGTCAGGTTGTCGATACAGATGTATTCGATTTCGAACTTGACTCCACCGCAATGGTGCGCGTGCCCGGATCACTTGGTGATCGTGGATATCACCGCGAGGTGTCATCAAAGATTGAATTTGAAGATTTGAATTTGGAATCGTTCTGGAGAGGGCGTAAGGAAAGGCTATCACCTTACGTCTTCGTTCTCGATAAATATGGCGATGTCCGGTCTGGCCTGGTGGAGGACCAGATCGGGATTAATAATTTTTTTTCCTCCCCAAAAGGCTCCCACCGGAGCCAATCGGGACTATAGCAAGTCCTGCTATAGTCCCGGAAAGGATCAGGACCTTGGTCCTGATCCTATGTATGTGCATAAAAGAGTTGATTGAAAATTAAAATACGAAAAATACTTGGAGGCTGATCAGAACGATCAGACCAACCTCCCCAAGGTCCCCAAGGTCCCCAAGATTCCCAAGAAAGGGTTGGGAATGCCAGCCGACGAAGACGACATCGAAAAAAAGTCGCAGGTCGGAGATGGAGGCATCACTGAAGAAGACCTCAACAAGATGTATTACATTTTTGAGCTGAAACGATTTGTTCGCTTTGACGTGGTCTTTCGGGTGTTGAACCTCCAGATCCCCGACCATCTTCTCGGTCCCACTACCGAGCCGATCCAGAGTGATTGCCCATTACTGTTGGTGAAGAACTTGGTGGCGATGTTGGCGGAGGTTGGCATTAAAATGCAGAACCCCGCCGATGTCCAAAAACTATTTGAATTTGAAACTTGGAGGCTGAAATCGTCGATGTCGACCTTCCACGACCATTTGGTCCCACTGGTGGGGGCGGTTCGCCGCCCAACTCCCACCGCAGCAGTGAAGGTCGCTGAAGTCTCCACAGCGCTTGTTGACATTGGTTCTGATGACGAATCGGTTTATCAATCTCCACCGGCCTCGAACAGCTCATCAGAGTTGGAGACTGGCGTCGGGCGGATGACAATGGGGGCGGACCATGCCCAGCCGGAACAAAAAAAGGACGTACAGCAGCAAAGGGCTGCTTGCCAGTCGGGGCTCCAGAGACCCCCACAGGCCTCAGTTCCGAAAAAGGAGGGTATCAACACGTTGCCCATGACTCCAGCTAACGTCCAAGCCATGTTGGAGACGATGATGGAGCGTTTCATGGAAGACCGGGTTAGACCACCTCTGCGCCCACATGTCCAAGACCGGTCTACCCAGCAAAGTGTCAATGTTTGCCGAGATGTGGATATGGAATCGGTAACATCTGTGGACAAGCCCACTCGAAGTGATAAGCAAGTCGGCAAAGGGAAGCGCAAGCCGCAACCGGCCAGACCGCGTAGACCAAGCAAGACAAGTGACTGTGACATGGAGTCGGTCGGCGGTCTTGACGACCACTGTGGGTCAGACGGTACGGGCGCTGGCAAGCCACGCAAGGCTAACCTAGCCTCCACTATTGCTTACGACTTTGGATCTGCTGCGATTCCGCGCATCCGTATGGCCGCTACGACCGACCTCAAGGACTTCACTGGCAAGGATGCTGATGAAGACCAGGCCCGGTCTTGGTTCGGTCGGGTCAAGTCTGCGTTCCTGCGATACCAGACCCCGAAAAGTGAAAAGTGTCTGATATTCTGAGATATGTTGAAAGGACCGGCTGCCAACTGGATCCAACAGTTAGGTCGGGATGTCCGGTCTGACTGGGACCAGCTATGTGCAGAGTTTGAAGGGCAATATTGTAACTCCGGATTTTCGAGTTCCCGCAAGTATCACCATATGCAGAAGCGGAGCGACGAGACACCGATCGAGTATTTGCATCGGTTGAACGTGGCTGCACTTCGTGCCGGCATAACAATTAAATAGAATAACCCGCCGAACGGTGCTGCTCTGGAACATGTGGGTCACTACATTAGTACCCTGGACGATCAAGAACTGGCGGACCAGCTTACTCTGCTGCGTCTTAGGGACTCGGGTGAATTTGAACAGACTCTACGGACGCTACAGCAGTCGCGTAGCATGAGGGCGAAGAGTGCTGGTGGATCAGGTCGCTACCGATCCAAGACCCAGCCCCAGACCGATCCGGTCAAGAGACCCTGGACCAGACCGACCCGAGCGGTCAAGGCGATAGTAGCCGAAGACAGCACGGGATCGGAAGGGGAAAGTGGAAGTCAATCCATCCAGGAGTCATCGGATGAAGACCAGTATCGTTACGTCTATGTTGCGGGACCTGCCCCGAAGACCAGGTCGAAGTCCGACCAGGTAGACCGGAAGGGAAGGAACGGAAGCAAGTCAGATCCGGACCGACCTCGTCAGAAGTGCTCCCACTGTGGGTCGAGAAAATATTATGGTCCAAACTTCTGGAAGAAGATGGTGTGCAAGAAGTGCGAGAGACGCGGCCATCCGACTGACCACTGCCTTTTCGTGTACAAGTCATGTGGAGAGATCCACGAGTCCGGCCACTGCAAGATTGAAGAATTTTTTAACATGATACGCAAGTGGTACGTGCCGGACAAGCACCGGGGATTCTGCCGCCGGACGCGGAAAAGATGTTAAGCTAGAACGCTCGCCAGGTTGGAATCTGGATAGAGCCGAGCGTTCTACGGTTCACATCTATGCATATGTCGGCAAGGAGGATAAGACCGACAATACACGTTCTATTCCAAATTGCGTCGACCGAGACCATCTGGTCTACAGTCTGAAGACTGATGAGTACTCCCGGACCAAGGTGGTTATGTAGTTGGACTTGGTGCCTGGATAATCCCGCGGATACTGGAAGTATCAATCGCCTGATAAATGGTTCAAGCAGGCGAAAGCCTGTGGCAAGATTAATAACCAGAAAGCGACGATGTTGTTCGACTCTGGAGATGAAGTCTCGATAATCGACTCCGCCTTTGCTCGTAAGGTCTGATGTCGTATAGACGATACCCAGAGACAAGAATGCGTCGAGATCGGTGAAAACTCTTATATGACCGAAGGATGAGCGCGTGTGAAAATTACTTTGACGGGATCGCTGGTCTACTTTTTCAGCGCTTGGCTTGGCAAGTTGGCTGGTCAGGACGCTTTACTAGGTATGGATTTCATGGGCCCAGCTGGTATTCGCCTAGACCTGTCACATGGAGTGCTTACGCTCCCGGATGAGGTACAGGTCCAGTTGGCTGGTCGAAGACCACTGTATGGTTCGTATACCGATCTGGTCCGGTGGGACCAAGACCTCACTATCCCAGTCGGTCGGTCTGCCGATACCCCGGTCGAGAAAGGTTTTCGTTCGAGGAAGTTATGGTTGACCAGGGGCGATCGGTGGGTCCCGAACTTCGTAAAGAGTGCTGGTCGACGTGATTTTGTCCGTGTTACCAATATCTGTGACAAGCCGCTGACACTGGACAATAACACTATTGTCGGTATGTGGTTAGCAGAAGGGAAGGTACCAAGGAAGATGGGGTTCGTCTCGATTGGATCGAGGCGGTATGTCGAGTGGCAAAACCTGGCGTACCAATCGACCACCGATCTTATCAGCGATGATGAGTCTCTGGAAGAGGATACCTCACCTTTAGTGGAAAGACCAAGTTATGTCACCCCAAAAAAGATGTTGGTCCGAAGAAAGGCGCCGCAGTCACCAGGAACGGTGGACCATCAAGTAGACGAGCCAAGGTTAGTCAACGTGGTGTCAGCACAAGACCAGGCGACAGCGGAGCAAGAAACGGAAGAAGGGGAACATGAAATTGCTAGGTCGGACCATGACGGTATTCCTAATCAGACCGATATCAGTGAAGGACAGCCCGTCGATCAAGACCAGGGGCGTTCAGCCGGTCCAGATGGTCTAGGTGATATCGCCCCAGAAGATGAACAAGTCTGTATACATGAAGGCGGGGAATAGTATATTCAGGAGCTGGAAAGCCAAATGGCAGTCCTCCCTGAAGTGTCTGCCGACTCGACCGAAGTTACAACGGATGATTTACAAGTGGGTGATCAAGACCTTAACAGTACAGACCAGATCTAGCAGTTGAAGAATATCATATGGAAGAAAAGACATCTGCTGATCGTAAAGGGCAACGCCTTACCACCTGCAGCCCGTGGTGCGATTTTGCGATATTGACGTTGGAGATGCCAAGCCGATTGCTCAGCGGTGTCGACGCGTGGCGCCCCAGTACCGTGAAAAGCTTTCTGATCTCATTAAAGGACTGTTGGTCACCAAGATTATTAGACCGTCGACCTCGCCATGGGCATCGCCGATCGTAATTGTTATCAAGAATAACGGCGTTGACATTAGACTTTGCATCGACTATCGGCTGGTAAATCGGTTGACTAAACTCATGGTGTACCCGATGCCGCTGATTAATTATCTGTTGGAATACCTCGACAAGACATTGTGGTATTGTTCGCTAGATATGGCAAGTGGATTTTGGGTGGTCTCGATGACTGATCGAGCCCGTGAGATTTCCGCATTTGTGACGCCGTTTGGTCTTTTCGAGTGGAATCGTATGCCGTTCGGTCTGAAGAACGCGCCCCAGATCTATCAAAGGATGATAGACAACGCATTGTACGGACACTTCAAGATCAAGACCGATCGGGACCCTGTTGAAAATGTTTAGAGAGGGTGAACCCGATCGGGAAAGAGAACCGTCCGTTCTAGGGAGGCGATCGTACATCGACGACATTCTGATACCTGCCTCGTCATGGAACGATCTGTGCGAGAATGTTGAACGATTGTTGGAGACATGCGATCGCTGGAACCTGTCTATCAGTGCCGTGAAAAGTTTTTGGGATATGTCCAAGGTTGCCTATTTAGGCCATATGGTCTCGAACAATGGTCTAGAGGCTAATCCCAAGGACCTGGATTCGCTGAGTAACCTTCCGTTCCCCAGATCGCTGAAGGCAATGCAGTCCTTCCTGGGAAGCTTGAATTATTATAGCCGATTCATTGAAGACTTTGCTATCTACGCGGCTGTGCTGTACGAGCTCCGGGAAGTTGACTATCATATGTTGCCCGAAGGAGATCGGGCAACTTTACAGGAGGGTGCCGACTCTGGTCTTGCTGCAGTTTTTCCGCAAGTGGAGGCCGAAGATCATATGAAGCGTGCACAGTTTGCCTTTGGTATGTTGAAGGTTAAGATGGCGACGGCACCGATTCTCAAGCATTTCGCTCCCGAAAAAGTGCCGACCATTATTGTATATGCCAGTAAGTGGGCTATCTCGGCCACTTTAGTGCAATATCACGATGGTGTGTATCATCCAGTCACGTTTACGAGCCGTACGCTAAAACCAAATGAAGTGAACTATGGAATTGTCGAGAAAGAAGTTATGGCGTTGCTACGAATTCTGGATGTGTGTTACAACCTGATGGTCGGCCGACCTATAAAGGTCCTGTCAAGACGGTCTACTTTGGACTGTCTATTATCAGCTAATGTGATGGACGGACGTCTAGGCAGATGGTCGGCGGTCTTGTCGCAGTGGACCCTCGTAGGTCGTTAAATGCACCGGGGGAGAGGAAGAGATATTGGGCACATTAGCTGCCAGTATCACCCCTCGGTCTGAAGTGGACGAGGCATTGATAGCGATTGCCCCGAGGAAGCAACCTAGGCAGTCAGTTTCAAGACCGCCACCGACCGTCGACCATGATGAAGAGCTCTTGGTCTTAAGTTTTGACGGATCGGCAAGAGTGAAGAAGAAGGTCGGCGCCTATAGTGCCATATTGTGGAAGTTGCCACAATGGTCTATAGTTGCAGCCGCTGCCGATTTCACGCCGGATATTACTGTTAACGAGGCGAAGTACCGAGGTCTACTTCTATGTCTGGACCTGCTGTCGTCGCAATAGAAGGGACGAGTCATCATATGTGGTGACTCCAACCTAGTGATCAGGCAGATCACCGGAGAGATCGACTGCAAGGCTCCACGACTAAGGACGCTAAATGATCGAGTAATGAAGGAATTGAAGGACAACCCCAACCACGAGCTATTGCACGTGAAACGGGACTGGAACAGAAGCGCCGACTACCTCGCGACCAAGGCCATGCAAGACCAGACCGGGGCTACGATCACCGAGAAGGCCGTTCTGGATGAATTGGTGAATATAAACAGGCTCCCAGAGGTGATCGGACCCAAGAACGCCCCAGTCCAGGTGCATGTGATGGTCCCGACTAGATCGAAAGCTCAGAAGTCTCTCCGACTGTTCCCGAAGGAAAGTTTGAACGAATACGCAGTGCAACAGTTAAGGATGGAACGGATCCTCAAGGCGCAGGACGAAGAAGAATGGATTACGAACCTTAAGAAATACCTGCGTGGTGAAATGTCCAAGTTGACGAACGATCAAGCGAAGGAGTGCATCAAGATCGCGGATAGCTACGAAGTGGATGATAATGGATTATTGTATTACTGCCGCGATGCCGACCAAGACAGTGCATACCGGGACCGACTGGCGAAATTAGTGATCCCCGAGTTGCTGCAGCCGGATGTCCTTCATCACTATCACGTGAGTCTAGAATGGGGACATCAGGGCATAGGCAGGACCTATCACAAGATCAGGTCCCACTTCCACTGGAGAGGTCTTTTCCTCAGTGTGCAGAAATATGTGGGCTGTTGCACGGATTGCGAGACCGGAAAGGGTAGACCGGTAATCAAGGGGCGATCGCCCGGAAATATCGAAGCTACCTACCCTTTCCAGGTCATAGCGATGGACCAAATACCGTCACTGCCTAGATCGACGCGCGGCAACACTGAGCTGCTGATCTGGGTAGACCTGTTCACTGGTCTAGTTATCGAGAAGGCAAGTGCATCTCGGTATGGGGGGCAGATCGCCCAGAGCTACGAAGAATGTGTGTTCCAAAGATTCGGCGCCAGCGAGGTCATCAGGCACGATCGAGAACCCGGTTTTATGGCCGAGGTTTTCCGGTCGTTCAATAACATGCTGGGCCAGAAACAGAGTGCGACGATGGCATATCGTCCGCAAGCAAATGGATCGGCGGAACGCATGGTGAAAACCATAACGAGGGCGATCAAGATGTACGTTGCTGACCCAGACCAGCGAGATTGGGACGAGTATGCAGAAAGGCTAGTGTTTGCACTCAACTCGTCGACAGATCGGGTCCGAGGAGAAACGCCTTTTTATCTGAAATATGGATGGGACCCTCGGTCGACACTGGAAGCTGCGATACCTATCGGTTGCACCCGGACCCGCGATCGCGATGCTCGACGCTGGCGCATGCAGCTCCAGAAACACTACCAGCATGCAAAAGAAGTCGTCAACGAAAAGCTGCGTCAGGATACACAAGACCGGGCAGACCGGACCAATGACCAGGTCCGACCCCACGGTATAGAACCAGGGGCGAGGGTATGGCTATACCTAGACCGAGTGAAAGAGGGCTATGCGAAGAAGCTGGCTCACATGTGGCACGGCTCTTTCCGTGTTGCCGAGCTGATCGGTGAGCACGCTGCCCGTCTAGTAACAACTGGTACAGATTACAAGGTCTTCCCGATCGTGCATGTGTCCAAGTTGAAGCTGGTCCGAGAATTTCCTGATCGACCCAAAACTCCCTGTCTGGTAGATGAAGAAAAAAGATTTGATTTCGATGAAGCGTTACTACCGGAGGACAGTTGGGAACGACCATTAGAGGAAGACGAGTTTGAAGTGGAGAAGGTCTTAGATGTTCGGTCGACCAAGAAGACCAGGTTCGGTCGGACTCACCGAGAGTACCTGGTCCGATGGAAGGACCATGATGAATCAACTTGGTTCGACGATCTCGATTTGAATTGTGGGGCTCTTCTACGAGAATTTGAACGAGAACTAGTCAGTCGTAATCGCTTCTCAGTGATGCAGACTCATGAAGACCAAGACCAAGACACGCAGTAGCATCGGTCGGTCTAGACCGGTGTGAAGATGTGGAAGGTCCGGAGTTGGTGTGGAATTGTGATGAACTGTGACGAATTGGATTAGCGGAATGACGAATGTGATGACTATTTTTCGTGATGGAGGTGGAACTGTTTACGATAACGTGTTCGGTGCAACTATGGAGAGAGTGGTAAAATTAGTTCAAGTTATTTGACGATCGGACATACGAAAAAGAAATGATGACATGTATTACGAGTTATCTGGTCGACTACCTGCGACTTCACTTGCTATCTCCCCACAGACGGCCGATGACCATCGACGGATGATTTTTCACTTGATCCTGAAACTGGTTACGCCAGGGGTCCTTCCGGTCAAGCTGGACCAAGCATCCTTGAGGTCCGCGACCGGCTCAGCGCAATCAAGACCGGGGTACCATATGCCGTCGGCGGCCAGCAGTCTGGTCTTCTCAACGCGACGCCTCGGCATGTGGAGGAACACCGGGTACAAGAATACGTCGACGTCACACTCGCGGGCTCGCATCCCGTCCAAAATGTACTGGCACAGGGACTGCCAAGCCTCTCCCGACCGAATTCGACGTCGCTTGAGCTTGCTCTGGAACGTCGCCAGGCCCGGATCTTGTCGCACCCGGTCGGGGGGAAGCATCAAGTAGTGGGACGCTTCCCAAATTTCTTGGCCGTGGATCTTGTTGAAATTCTTCACCCGGCCTAGCAAAGTGCCGATCCACGGAGTCAAGTGGAACACAAGTCCTATCTTGGGGTGTTCGAAAATTTTCCATGGTTCATCGCCGTATAGGCGGAAGATCTGCGCCGATGTAATCAAGTCCGCCCTCCATGCAGACGCGGCAGGGGTTTTCTTGGCCTGTTGAAAAAGCCAGGGGTCCGGGCGAGAGAAATACCGGGCCAGAAGCTGCTTGGTCAGGGTAGACCGGCGCAAACAGCCGATTTGCCCCGACGACCACGGCAATGTGATTTCAAACGTCCGCGGCGGAAGGGAGCTGGTGTCAACCGCCATGTTCTTCAGTAGAGAGTACTTGTGAAGCTCTGATGTCCCGGGTAGAACCGAAGGCGCCGGCTTCGCTGATGTCGATACTGATGTGGCGTCACTTGGCAAACCGGTCTTCTGTTCTGACCCCAATGTCGACGCCACTTGGATGAAACTTTCACGTAAATTCGTTCGTGACTTGGACTGGATGGAGACGATAAACTCGGAATCGCAGGACCCTTTGCTGGAGTCCTCCTCAGACGAGACCCCTGTGTGCTGGATGTGACTTGAAGTACGGCGCGAGGGCGCTCGACTTTCCGAGGAGCTGTAGATTTCGCCCGTGTCCGATTCCGAGTCCATAAGAAGCGCCTGTGTCTTGGCTCGCTTATGAGGCACTGCACGCTTCCCCTCGAGCCTGGGTTCGCGCGCAGTGCCCCGCGCCCTCGAGCTACCCGGCGCGTCTGCACGCTTCTTCGATTTTTGTGCAATTTAGGGCTGCTGAATATCAGCCAATGAACGATGTCGGTCTTGGTCCTGTTGCAAGCGGTCTTGGTCCTGATGCAAGCGGTCTTGGTCCTGCTGCAAGCGGTCTTGGTCCTGCTGCAAGCGGTCTTGGTCTTGCTCCGAGGCGACTAAGGTTGCCGATGCTGACCAATATACGCTGGAGGAAGCAGTCGAACACGGAGGTAGCAAGTTCATCAAGCGCTGGCGGCACTGGTCTAGTGCCACCTGACGACGACCCGACTCTTGCGTCCAAGCGTCTGACTTGTCTTGATAAGACCGGACCTTCCCGGTCTGGTCTTGAATTGAAATCTGAAGCTCGGCAATGCGTCACGCAAAGTCGTCGCCTTGCATGCGCAGTGAGGTCGCGTCAAACTGTCCGTCCACCTGCTGCCGGCGAACAAGTGCAAGTTGATCCTGGAGATGGGACTGATGAGCCTCCAGACGGGACAGCTCATGACGCGCGCTTACCAGCTCCTCTAAAATTGGTCGAAGCTGGTCAACATGATCGTCGGACTGCCTATCGGCATCAAGCAAGACACCTATTGTCTTGACGACGCTGGGAGGAATGAGAGCTGAAGACAAACGAGGGCCAAGACAAATACAAGACGAAGACCAAAGATGCGCACCTCGTGTTGCCTGGTGGGTCACCTGGGTCCTGAGACGCATGTTTTCTGCAAGCATATCCTGCATCTGCGTGTCGGCTTCAGTCTGACACCCTTCCGATGTTTGAAGTGCACGAGAGTTACGTGGGCTGTCAGACCGAGCCGACCGGACAGGCGAAGCAAGGTGGGGCGACTCGGCGCATAGAGTTTCTGCAAGAACAACAAGAACAAGCGTCAAAGGGAAGCATAAGAATATCAAGTGCAGTAAAGGCAGTACTGACGCAGATGTCGAAGATTTTTGATCCATGGGGAAGAAGTGTGAGTGACCAAGGTCCAGTTGGTCGAGTGATGGGTGAGTCAGACCGTTATCGTTGTGCGACACGGTCGGAATCAGGGGCGGCTGTGGTGAAGTGTACCACAAATTTGGTCACTTTTGGTCAAGGCAGTTGGTCGAGTTTCCGATTGGTCTAAACATGGGGGGGGGTCTTAGCCTATCAGATTCAAGGAGTATCAAGAACGCAGGTCTTGGGTGAGTCACCTGACATTGGGTGTTTTACATAATTTTGTGTGGGTACATTAGGGACCATAGGGAGGTAGTATGATTGGTTAGTTGCGGATTTTCCAATTAAGAGTCTTTTGGTTGCGGATTTTCCAAGTAAGAGTCTTTTGGTTGCGGATTTTCCAAGTAAAAGTATTTTGGTCTAGGAATAAGTGGCAAAAACCTCTTCTGGTCTTGGTCTAGACCGCAGCAAGGGGTCGCCGTTATTCTTTTCACGTACACTAGTTGCCTCCGCCAGCCGCGGAGTGTTTGGGGGCAGAGGGTTGAATTATCCCCTCTTGCCTATTATACCCGGTCTGGACGCGCTGCATGCGCACTTTGGTCACCGGAAGTCCCTCGACGGGAGTACGATTTGGCGATCTCGACACTTTGACTCAAGTACGTTTGGAACGTGCTATTCACTGGATTGGTCTTTACGTGGAGATATCGTTATTGGAGTTTCACGGGCATATTGGGTCTTTACGTGGACATATTGGCTTATTGTAACATTGGTTGGAGTTTAGACCGGTTTTGGTCTTCTCTCATATTGGTCAGGGGTTAGACCGGTTGATTGGTCTACCCTCTATTATTTCGTATTGGTCAGGTCTAGATCGTTTGGACGATCGACCTATTAAAATTTATCTTTTGGAAGTGTTTCTGGTCTGTACGTACATGGGGTGAAGAGTTCCGCCCCAGGTACACCTAGCCAGCACGGTTTCATATTCAAGACCGAATCAGATCGATCTGCGATCCCGATCCACCGAGTGTATAACTAGCCCATTCCATCGTGTACACAAGGTGAGATGAACTTAAGTTAATCGGAACAAGTGTCTTTTGATGATGACCGGTCGTCTTCCAGCAGCGGACGATCGGACCATATTTCGAATGGAGGTCCGCGGGGTACCCCCCCCCCCGTAAGTTGGAAGGCTGGGCACGATGGTGGTGGTCAGTTTGTAGATACAAATGTATTCTATTTCGAACTTGACTCCAACACAACAGTGTCACTGGACTACCGTGTCCAGGGCTGTCTCGATCGTCTGCGGTATATTCAATCGCCTCTTACGGGACCTACCTTCAGGGTGGAACGAGGCGATGGCCCCGGAGGAAACCTTGAGGCGGTTTCAAGACCAATCAAAGAAGACCTTCAAATTCCTGAAAGCGTTCCACGTTTTGAAAGACGCACCAAAATTCAAAATGATTGGAGCTGCTGTTCCCGCGGTGACTGACAGTCCAGCGGGATTGCTGGATGATGATTCCGGTGAGCGCCCGCCCTGAAATAAACGGGCGAAACGAAGTTCGTCGGCAGAAGAAGATCGAGAAGATCGTCGGCGACAGCTCGTCCAAGCGGCACGTGACCTCGTGCGAATCGCCGAGGAGAAAAAATGCGTTGTCGAAGAGCTCAAACAAATAGCTGGAGATGAATACGCATTGAAGCTATTCGGCAGTGATCCAGACTCGGAGGATTACAAAGAATTTATTAAGCTGAAACGGCAAGAGTACTTAGCCAAGTTCAAGTGTAGACTCGAGCAATTATAAACAGAGAAGTTACAGCTCCATCTCGTCGCCGAAGTTTTGCCAGATATGTTCAATAAGATCTTGCTGTAGCTGTTTGGACAAGTCAGAATTGTGTAGATATCGTAGGTTTATTCGCTGTATCTCCATTTCAGCAGGAATCTGAGGAGCCGGTCTTATCAGAGGACGCTCAAAGTCTTCGTCAACAGATACTCATGAGGCTTGTAAGTATGACGTTCGTCTTCCACTATCATGTTATGCAGGATGATACAAGCAACGATGATATCCTTCATACTGGAAGCACTCCACAGCTTACATGGAGTGTTCAGTATGCGAAATCGTGCCTGAAGCACACCGAAGGCTCGTTCCACATCTTTCCTTACAGCCTCCTGTTGTCGTGCAAAGAGCTTCTGTTTTTTGTTTAAAGGATTGGGTACGGTCTTGAAAAAGGTTGACCAGTTCGGGTAAAAAGCATCAGCAAGCAAGTATGTGGACCTATAGGTATTACCGTTGACACGAAACTCTGCTATAGGAGATTTACCGTTGACAAAATCCTGGAACAATTTCGACCGTTGTAAGACATTGATATCATTGTTGTATCCTGGCATTCCAAAGAAGGCATGCCAAATCCACAAATCTGACGTTGCCACTGCTTCCAAAATGACAGTGGGCTGTTTGTATCTACCTTTATACATTCCCGCCCACGCTTTAGGGCAGTTTTGCCATTCCCAGTGCATGCAGTCCACAGACCCAAGCATACCAGGAAATTCTCGAGCGGTATTGGTTTCCAAAATAGACGCTATGTCTGCCTCGTTAGCGGCACGTAAATACTCCTTTCAAAAACCTCAACAACAGCGCAAAAAAACCGTTTCAGACTTTCAAGAGCTGTGCTCTCGGAAAGCCTGATATTCTCATCTAATGAATCTACAGGAGCTGCATAGACAAGCATTCTCAAGGCAGCGGTGATTTTCTGATGAGCAGAGAGCCCAAATCTACCCAGTGCATCCGCCTTTTGTACGAAGTATTCTTCATGGTGAACGATGTCATCAAGAATGCGATTGAACACTGTCTTCGACATTCGATATCGTCTTCGAAATTGTTCGTCGTTGTATATCGGTCTTGCAGAAAAATAATCATTCCACAATCTCTCATGTGCATGCAAATGATTACGATTGACATTAGGCATTCGTCCTGGCCTTGATCCTCCGCGTCGGTTTTGGCGTTCTTCCTCCTCTTCCTCAGAATCCATTTGATCCCATTGCATCATAATTAATGCAAACTGGTTCAGTTCTTCATCAGAATCTGACATTTGAGTCGGCTGTTACGGTCGAGAGAGGTCAAGAATGTTTTTCTACAGAACGGTGCACCAAAAGTGAGAACAGTTTGATCCTCGTAGCCGAATTCTAGAATAAACTGATCAGAACTGAAGAAGCACAGATGATCCCAACGTCGTTGGTGACTCACGTTACAGTCTTGTACAATGAAAGTGAGCTTTATTTGGTCTCTATGTGAGCCTGTTCTAATACTGCAATAAACTGTGATGCTATAACGCCCCAGTTTTAGAGAAAGGAGGAAGCATTCAGCTGCATGTAACCGGATAAACCGTCATTTAGCGAGTGACGCGGTGCCGCTTACAGAACAAACTATTTATATTTTGCGACACTTTTTCCCCGTCGGTGCTTTTTACACTATCATATACACTGCGCGGTGGAGATGCTCTTACAGAGCATTGTTAACAACGAAGTTAAAAGGTAGTTGAGCAGTACAAAAATGTTTTTATTAGAAAAAAAATGTTAATTCGCAGTCGGTGAATTAAATGTAAAAGTGATAAAGTGAATGGGCCGTTTATTGTGCATGACTAATCGGCAAGAGGCTGTATGAAGACATCAAGGCATTTAAAGTTGGACATCTTCGCACAAGACCAAAAAATAGGTATACTCATTTTTTGTGTATTTGTGTCAGACTATAATTTAGTTATAGTCAATATATTACTTTTGCATTTTCTTTCTCTTTGCGACAAGGCGCTTTCTCTTACCGTTGATTCTTGGCACCACGCATCCTCGCACATACAGTGTGCTAATTACCTGTCTACCTAATATCGAATTAACGTACAAGACTGTGTTTGTGGCGACTGCTGGATTTCTTGTGGAAGTTATTGATTATATTGACTTTATCACGTGGAAGAACGATTAACTAAGTGGAAATTTACGTTTGGAGTGAAAGGACGTTTAACTGAGTGGAAGTTTACGTATTAAGTGGTCGATTATCGTTTATTGGTATGGTAAATCACACCGACGAACAAAGGTTATGAGCCCAAGTGTTGACAGCGACTCTTTGGAGAGGAAGGCCTCAATCATTAATGGCAATGCAGGGTAGACCGACATCTTAACGGTCCTCCGGGGAATAGCAGAGCACCTGCAAAAGCTCGAAAATTATCGTGGGGAAGTATCTGATGGGGGATAACGTTTATCATACCCCCAAAGGAGCATGGCTTCCGGATGGGAGCCATGAGGACAGGGCGACGTTTAATGTTGGAAACCCTGGAATGATAAGTTTCAAGAGTTTAAGTAAGGCTGGGGCGAGTATTTTTGTGAGGCGGAAGATAATGCCGAGCAAGTCAGAGCGCATCCGGGAGCACAAGTTACCATGTATATACACAAGAGGTCAGGCATGAACAGAATCTGGGAGGGGAAATGCCTATATCAAGAACGCTATCGCCGAAACAATGTCGGCTACAGATACGTACGTTCGACGGAACAGAGATCTATCGTGGATTGGGTTCAGGATTTCACTCTTGGGGAAAGTATTTTTTGCGTCAAGTTGGAATATATGAAGCAGCTTGCGGTTTCCCATGGACTGAGGATGTGAAGGTGGACCTAATTGGCCACTAACTCACGGGAACCGCGGAGAGCTATTACAATCGTCAAGTGGGTAAGTAGTGTACTGAGACTCCCGCGTTATGGTATGTCATTGACAAACTTCTATCGACGTTTCACATGAAGTTAACTTCATTGCAGACAATGAGTTTGTTCTCGGCACGGAATAGTCCCGCACGGACTTTGCCGGAACATTGTTTATACTTGCTGGCTGTGGCTGAGGCTGCGGGGGACGTGCCGACTCCTTGGTGCTTGACGCCATGATTTATCACGCAGCACCGGAGTTGAAACATGTCATGATGCCCAAGTATGATCACACGCGCGTCGACTATTTGAGACAAACTGGAGAACTATGCCAGTTTTCACAAGCAGTAGAGCACGACGGATGCAAGGCGAAAGCGTCGACACATGGAGTCGTAAATGTTGAGGCCGACAGTAAGGCCAAGCCGCGGAAGTATTTCGTATGTGGTGAAACTGGTCATTTTAAGTGGAAGTGTCCCACGAAGGACAAGAAAAACGTGGATTTACGCTCACGATTACTGAAGACTACGGAAGCGTGTCGAAAGAATAATTGATACTCGATAGTGGGGAGAGTATGCACCTCACGAATGATGCGAGATTCCTGCGAAACACCGAGCGAGTATCGGGTGTGCTTCCAAGCAGATGGTAAGCAGATGGAAATTGCAATGAAGGGAGATTTGCAGTTTTACGTCAAGTGTGGAGATGTTGAACGTTTAATTAATGTGGAGAGTGTGTATTACGTTGAGAACCTGTCACGAAATATACTCTTATATGGTCTACTGGAAGAAAAGGGACGTGGACTGTCATATGAAGGTGAAAGAAGAGTTATCAAGCACCAGGCAAGTGGTGAAAGCACTTTAGACGTGGAGAAAATAAAAAAGGTACTGACCGTGAGCGTACGGGTGGACATACCAAGAGATAATCTCAAGAACATCGTTACAAAAAAGAATATAATGGAAGAAGTGTCGAAGTAAAAGGTTACAAGATTTTTCTACAAAAGGAGAGAAAATTTGTGGTTACACAACATATCAAGAATATCGAAACGTTGGACCAGACACAGAACAATTACGCAAGTTGTTTCTGGATGGAAGCAGTCAAGATTCAGAAGTATTCGAAGAACTTAGTGATTGCGCAGCAGAAGGAGTGAATAACTAGCGCAAAATGGAATATCGAAGAAGAAGAGGAAGAAGAAGGCGTGGACGAGACAGCGTTACGGAACCCGGAATTACATTAAAAAAACGTGAAGAAGACCGAAGATCCCGAAAAGAATAAAAAAACAAGGAGATGAAGACAATGGCATCGTTAACATGGTAACGGGGCTCGAATAGAATAAAAAACAAAGAGATGAAGAAAATGGTATTGTGGTGGAGTCCATTTCGAAATCGAACACCGAAGTGTCCGGAACTTGACCACCATCGCGCCCAGCCGACCAACTTACGGTGGGGGGTACCCTGCGAACCTTCGCCTGTGAGCTGATCGGGCGACCGATCAGCACTGCGGGACGCCGAGTCCGATTTGTCTTCAATCATCTCACCTTGTGTACCCATTGGTGTGGGTGGTTACACACTCGGTGGACCGTCGCTTAGTAGGGATATTGGTATGTGCCAATATGGGTGTACCGCTTCTGGGGTACTTGTACCGATAACCAACGATAGATAATCCAAATGAAATCGATCTGCAAATGGAGCGGAAATCGTCACTCCAAATGCGGGGGAAAATCTGGGGCTGACTGCAGATCGCAGTGGGGGGACCCAGCCAATAGAAATTCTGGGGCAGACCTGCGGAACGGGGCGTTGGCCCAACCAATAATCTGCGGCAGATCCCAGATCTCGATGCGGTGACACAACAAATACGAGAAAGAATAACACGTTCCAAACGTGTGGGGATGGAAGGGTGAGTGAACGTAGTTAGTGCTTCCCGTAGTGGGACTTCTGATGTCAGTGCAACTCTGCGCGAATTTTAATTCCAGTAGCTTGTTGTGCAGTAAAAGGTTCCTTAGGCGTCATGCCTGCTTCAATCCATACAATTTCTTCTTAAGTTTCAACATCAATTCGTCAATAATCTTCACCCCGTGCTTCTTCAGATTTCCATCACTAATCTTCATTCCCTGGAGTATGAACAAAAATATTTCATGTCCCTCCTCCAACGCTTTAACAAACGCGTTCGGTATGTCGCCGTGCTTGGCCTTGACTTTCCACTTCCTAGCTAACGATAAAATAATTTTCATCGTGCTCATATCCATAACCGCGGCGAACGTCAATACATAGTCAATACCAAAACGCTGTTCATTTTCACACGCCACTAAACGCGCTTTATACCTCTCGATGTTGCCGTTTGCATCGGTTTTCATCTTGAACACCCACTTTGTGCGTAACGGTGTGCAACAATCCTGTCTTTTTTCTACATTCCACACATCATTTAATTCCAGTGCCGATAATTCCTCCTTATAACCATAAGCCAATCATCCTTACGTTCACTCTTCATGGATTTGCTATAATTTCTTGGGTCCTGTCCCGTTATCACATTAAAATACCATTGTCTTCAACTTCTTGTTCTTTAATTTCTTCGAGTTTTTCGGTCTTCTTTACGTTTTTCTTGACGTAATTCCGCGTGCCGTGACGATCCCTCGTCCACGTCTTCTTCTTCTTTTTTTTTGCCAGTCCATTTTTCTTAGTGCGCTGGTTAGCCGCTCCTTATACCACGTCATCAATAACTTCTTCGGCTCCTTCTGAATCTTTACTGCTTCCATTCAAAACAACTTGCGTAATTGCTTGTTCTGTGTCTGGTCCAACGTCTTAACGTTCTTGATGTGCTGTGTAACCACAACTTTTCAGTCTTTTTGTAGAAAAATCTTATAACCTTTTACCTCGTCACATTTTTTCAATTATTAGTCCAATCTGTGCTTGGTAGGCCAACGAATCCTTTCCAGCGTTCCGGTACACTGTCCACGAAGACCCAAACCTGACGCTTTCACCTAAGTGTGGTTTTTCGCAGTGATCATCTCCAAATGGCGTCATTCGCTTGGGTTTTGCGCTAGTAGGACTTCTGTTGAGAATGTAGGTCGCATAATCGACTGCGTCACCCCAAAAATATAGGTTAAGTTCACATGCAAAATGGTACGTTGCATCCATTCCGCCTTTCCGTTACTCGTTTGATTCCCGGCTTCACTAATTTGCCGACCTATCACTGTGCTTCGACAAAAATCATCCATGTTTTTGTATTCCGCGCCGCCATCTCTCCGCAAGATGTGTACTTTACATTCAAACTTTCTTTCGAAAAAGTCAATAAAGTGATCAAACTTTTTCTCTGCCATATCCTTCGTTTCCGCCAAGAAAACACGAACGTAATTCGTTTTATGTCCACAAAATCTACCATGTAACGGTTTCCGAGTCTGTCCCTGGGTGCAATCGGCCCCTTCAGATCCGAACATTTTACGCCCCCAATCATATCGATAGGAGAATGCTCGCCACTATCTTTCTTGGAGTGCTTACACTTGGACTGCTTACCCTGTGCACAGGTAAGGCAGTTCATTCTTCGGTTGTCTGTTAGTTCAATACCAAATCCTGGGTCCTTCGCTAACTTCTCGATAACATCAAAGTTTAGATGTACCATGCGTGCGTGAAAAAAAAGAATTAGGGATCCACGCTGAACATCATTTTTTTCTCAAATTCCTTTTCGTTATCGTTGATCACCGCCATAACGGTATCTCCGAAGTTTTTCCTTGGTATGTCCACCCGTACCCTCACGGACAATACTTTGTTTATCTTCTCCACGTCGAAAACTCTCTCACCACTTTCCTGGTGCTTGATGACTCTTCTCTCTCCTTCATACGATAATCCACATCCCTTTTCTTCTAGTAGACGATATGATAGTAAATCTCGTGCCAGGTTTCCAACGTAATACACACTCTCCACCTTAATCAGACGTTCAACATCTCCACACTTGACGTAAAACTGCAAATCTACCTTCATTGCAATTTCCATCTGCTTACCATCTGCTTGGAAGCACACACTCGATACTCGCTCGGTGTTTCGCAAGAAGCTCGCATCATTCGTGAGGTGCATACTCTCCCCACTATCGAGTATCCATTATTCTTTCGACACGCTTCCGTAGTCTTCAGTAATCTCGAGCGTAAAATCCACGTTTTTCTTGTCCTTCTTGGGACACTTCCACTTAAAATGACCAGTTTCATCACATACGAAATACTTCCGCGGCTTGGCCTTATTGTCGGCCTCAACATTTACGACTCCATGTGTCGACGCTTTCGCCTTGCATCCGTCGTGCTCTACTGCCTGCGCAAACTGGCATAGTTCTCCAGTTTGTCTCAATTAGTCGACGCGCGTGTGGTCATACTTGGACATCATGACATGTTTCAACTCCGGTGCTGCGTGATAAATCATGCCGTCAAGCACCAAGGAGTCGGCACGTCCCCCGCAGCCTCTGCCACAGCCATCAAGTATCAATAATTTTCTGACCACGTCCCTGTCCCTGGGGTACTCTTGAGGACCGAGAACGAGTTCATTGACTGTGATGAAGTCAACTGCGTGTGGAAAATCGATAGTAGCTTGTCCATGACATACAATTACGCGGGAGTCTCACTCAACCACGTATCTACTTGCCATTTATAATAACTCTCCGTGGTTCCCATCATATATTGGCCAAGTAGGTCCACCTTCGCATCCTCAGTCCATGGGAAACCGAAATCTGCTTCAGCTATTCCAACTTGACGTAAAAACTTTTTTCCCCAAGAATGAAATCCAGAACCCAATCCACGATATAATACTGTTCCGTCGAACGTACGTATTTGTAGTCTGTACTGCTTCCGCGATGGAGTTATCATTATGGTCATTGCCCTGCCTGGCTTTGGTCTCGCCTGACCTCTTGATGTTTGTATACGGGCACTTGTGCTCCCGGCTGTGCTCTGACTCTCTCGGTGTTATCTGCCACCCCGCGGTCGAAAATTCTCGCGCCAGCCTTACTTAAGTGTTTAAAACTTAACATCCCAGGGTTTCCAACTTTAAACGTCGCCCTGTCCTCATGGCTCCCATCCAGGGAGGCCATGTTTGTATCGCCCTTGGGGGTATGGTAAACGTTACCCCCCATCAGATACTTCTCCACGAGAATCTTCGAGCGTCTGCAAGCGCTATGCCGTTCACCGGAGGACCGTTAAGTTGTCGGCCTACCCTTATTTATCATCTATAATCGCAGCTTCCCCTCAATAGAGACGTTTTCATCACATGGGCTCATAACCTGTTGAGCGCTAGGGTGCCTTACCATACCAATAAGGATAGTTAACCACTTGATAAGTAAACTTCCACTTAGTTAAACGTCGTTTCACTCCAAACATAAACTTCCACTTAGTCAATCGTTCTTCCACGTGATAAAGTCAATATAATCAATAATATCCAGACAGCTATTTAGCAGTCGTCACAACCACAGTATTGTAAGTAAATGCGATATTAGGAAATCGGGTATGTTGTACACTGTATGCGCGAGAATGAGAGATGCCAAGAAACAACGGTAAGAAAAGCGCCTTGTCGCAAAGAGAAAGAAAATGCAAAAGTAATATATCTGACTATAACTAAATTATAGTCTGCCACAGATACACAAAAAATTAGTATACCTATTTTTTGGTCTTGTGCGAAGATGTCCAACTTTAAATGCCTTGATGTCTTCATACATCGCTGCATTTTAACACTATCTACTTCTCGTTGCCACACCTCGTAACTTAAAGATTTTGGCACATGCCCCATGAAACGCTATTGTTAAATGAGTGCTTCTCTTGGTATTCAAGAAAAGTCTTGGCTACACTGTACTTTATGATCGATAGAGATTGAGAGGGATACACACTGGACACCGCCATGTCAATTGTATGTATCCTTGTCCATCTCTAATCTGTTTATTTGTCCAATCTATCCTTCAAAAGTTTAACAGCAATTTTTCGCATGTGGAAATCAATACAGCGAAAGGGTCTTACACGTAGAGACAACAAGTACCTTTTATTTCTCTTTTATAAATTTTTCAGGGAGGTGTACAGTCTCTGTGAAAAAGTGTCCGTTTCTGTGAAATTAAAAAAGCGTCCTATTCTGTGAAATACTGCCAAAAAGTGTCCTATTCGGTGAAATTAAAAAAAGCGTCATATTCTGTGAAATACTGCCAAAAAGTATCCTATTATATAAAATTTGTCTAATATAATTGAATCTTTCACCCATATTACCCATATCAAGAAATGAATTGTATGAAATGGTTGGCCTTAACCTTCAGACTGAAGTTCTTGCGAGCCTTGCCGCTACTTCGGTCTACTTGGGCACCTGCGAAGATGTTGAGCAATATCCGAATATCAAGATAATTTACGTCTAATCGAATCGGCGATGGCAGAACGACGAATACCTCAAAGAAATGGAGATTTAGCGGTGGCCTCCCATTACATGCGAAAAGTGGCGCAATGTGAAACGACGCGTGACAATGTGCTGCAAATGAACGTGGCATACTCGAAACAAGTGTTTGATCGCGTGTCGGCGGCAGTGCTAGCATCAGAGGAAGCGCCAGCCGTTCAGCAAGCGCTTGAGGGTCCGGGGGCGATGATTGGTCCAAGCGAAGTGTTTTCCGGCCTATTTTGCTGGCTCTAAGACGAGGAGAAATTTGTTTCTAAGGGCAGAGACTGACGCAGTGAATAAAGTGGATCACTAACTTTTTTTTACTCAATTGTTTCCTTAGAAAAGTCAGATTCCCAATACGTAACATAGACAATTGGAACCAATGATATTTAACTTAAAATATCATTGTTATAATTGGAACTTTTAGGTTGTTTGAAAAGGAATTTTGGATTATATAATCCATTCCCGTAGGGCATAATTAGTAGATATATTTTGTGTAGACTAAATGTACGATAAAGGTACAGTTTAATTTATTCTATACAAGATTTTTGAGTTTGAAACAACTTCGCATTTGTTTCTACCTATATTTTTCTCTCTCAACGCAATGATTACAGTGCAAACACCCTAGATACACCTGGCAGAACTATGTGGTCGGTCTTAACGACCACTGGTGCAATCTGATAGTTGTCCAACAGAGAGTAGGGTCCTTGGTTCGGATGGTCTCTCACCCACAAGGGGTTTCACTATCTGTCAACACGCCAGTTCAGCGCTGATAGGTTCTGACATGAAAGCTATGTTCGAGGCTAAATGCCCCGACGAGGAAATTAAAATCATAAACAGATTTGGAAGAAATTCAGTCGCTTCTTGGACTCCACCAGCGCCCGCGTTATCGCCTTTTAGGCATAAATCCACGTGTACGATGAACGGAGAAACCAGGCTACTCAGAATAGAGACAGCCATCGAGTAACGCAATATAAATGTACTCAGGTTACACGTACACTTTGCCCTTACATGTCTCGGCGGTCGCGCCAAGACATAAACAGACATCGTTTGAAACGCTACATGCATGTAAGGAAAAGTTAAAGCTCGCCTTTGAGCCTCCTCAAAACAAATTTAGATGTCGATCTGAAATCCTGGATCGGCGTCATCGTAAGCTTGGCACACTAGCTTAGCTCAATATTTGTTATCAAATCTTATCAGACACAGCTACTTGAGTAGCTGTGTATATGAAGAAACTGAACAACGGTTTGTCAAGCAATAACTCTACCGGAATCATACAAAGCGTTAGCATGACGCTATATTCCAAAGCATCCAGGAAGATTTCATTATACGGACTCCACCAAATATACTTTTAGCAGTCGACGCATTTGACTCTAACGGAACTACCCACGGTAGGCGAACCTGCATCACCGTTGCGAATACAGAAATTGTGGATATAGACATACTAATATACACGTTAGAAGCACTCGAAACCGGGGAAGAGCGCATTCCCGATGATAAAACCAATGTTCAGCGCTTTGAAGCGCAGAGCTGGGTGTCGCTTGAAGCGACATCCCCTTTATTTTGTTACGCTTTGGAAATACGCTGACAAATTCCCAGAAGAAGCTCTATGCGATCTCCAAATAGGCAAAAGGATTCGATATGAGATAGACCACGTGCCAGGCACGAAGTATTGTGTCGTGCGGTAATGGCCTTTACCGCGTATCAGGTGGAAGCAATCGAAGAGTTCTTTTAAGCTTGCGGTAAAGCAGGCCATGTTTGGGAGTGAAGCCTGCCTCATGTGGTGAAGTGTACCACAAATTTTGTCACTTTTGGTCAAGGCAGTTGGTCAAATTTCGGATTGGTCCAAACAAGGGGAGCTTTTTAGCCTATCAAATTCAAGGAGTATCAAGAACGCTGGTCTTGGGTGAGTCACCTGACATTGGGTATTTTACATAATTTTGTGTGGGTACATTAGGGACCATAGGGAGGTAGTATTATTGGTTAGTTACGGTTTTTCCAAGTAGGAGTCTTTTGGTTGCGGATTTTTCTAAGTAGAAGTCCTTTGGTCTTGGTCTATACCACAGCAAGGGGTCGCCGTTTTTCTTTGCACGTACACTAGTCGCCTCCGCCCGCCGCGGAGTGTTTGGGGGCAGAGGGTTGAATTATCCCCTCTCGCCTATTATACCCGGTCTGGACGCGCCGCACGCGCACTTTGGCCACCGGAAGTCCCTCGACGGGAGTACGATTTGGCGATCTCGACACTTTAAGTCAAGTACGTTTGGAACGTGCTATTCACTGGATTGGTCTTTACGTGGAGATATCGTTTGTGGAGTTTCACGGGCATATTGGGTCTTTACGTGGACATATTGGCACCATTTTAACATTGGTTGGAGTTTAGACCGGTTTTGGTCTTCTCTCATATTGGTCAGGGGTTAGACCGGTTGATTGGTCTACCCTCTATTATTTCGTATTGGTCAGGTCTAGATCGTTTGGACGATCGACCTATTGGAATTTATCTTTCGGAAGTGTTTCTGGTCTGTACGTACCTGGGGTGAAGAGTTCCGCCCTAGGTACACTTAGCCAGCACGGTCTCATATTCAAGACCGAATCAAATCGATCTGCGATCCCGATCCACCGAGTGTGTAACTAGCCCACTCCAATAGGTACACAAGGTGAGATGGTCTTAAGTGAATCGGACCAAGTGTCTCTGGATGATGACCGGTCGTCTGCCAGCAGCGGACGATCGGACCAGATTTCGAATGGAGGTCCGCGGTACCCCCCCGTAAGTTGGAAGGCTGGGCACGATGGTGGTGGTGAGGTTGTCGATACAAATGAATTCGATTTCGAACTTGACTCTACCACACTGGTCAAGTGATATGTCCGTGTTACCAATATCTGTGACAAGCCGCTGACACTGGACAATAACACTATTGTCGGTATGTGGTTAGCAGAAGGGAAGGTACCAATGAATATGGAGTTCGTCTCGATTGGATCGAGGCGGTACGTCGAGTGGCAAAACCTGTCGTACCAATCGACCACCGATCTTATCAGCGATGATGGGTCGGTGGAAGAGGATACCTCACCTTTAGTGGAAAGACCAAGTTATGTCACCCCAAAAATGATGTTGGTCCGAAGAAAGGCGCCGCAGTCACCAGGAACGGTGGACCATCAAGTAGACGAGCCAAGGTTAGTCAACGTGGTGTCAGCACAAGACCAGGAGACAGCGGAGCAAGAAACGGAAGAAGGGGAACATGAAATTGCTAGGTCGGACCATGACGGTATTCCTAATCAAACCGGTATCAGTGAAGGACAGCCCGTCGATCAAGACCAGGGGCGTTCAGCCGGTCCAGATGGTCTAGGTGATATCGCCCCAGAAGATGAACAAGTCTGTATACATGAAGGCGGGGAACAGTACATTCAAGAGCTGGAAAGCCAAATGGCAGTCCTCCCTGAAGTGTCTGCCGACTCGCCCGAAGTTACAACGGATGATTTACAAGTGGGTGATCAAGACCTTAACAGTCCAGACCAGATCGAGCAGTTGACGAATATCAAATGGAAGAAAAGACATTTGCTGATCGGAAAGGGCAACGCCTTACCACCTGCAGCCAGTGGTGCGATTTGAGATATTGACGTTGGAGATGCCAAGCCGATTGCCCAGCGATGTGGACGCGTGGCGCCACAGTACCGTAAAAAGCATTCTGATCTCATTAAAGGACTGTTGGTCGCCAATATTATTAGACCGTCGACCTCGCCATGGGCCTCGCTGATCGTAATTGTTATCAAGAAGAACGGCGTTGACATTAGACTGTGCATCGACTATCGGCTGGTAAATCGGTTGACTAAACTCATGGTGTACCCGATGCCGCTGATTAATGATCTGTTGGAAAAACTCGACAAGACCTTGTGGTATTGTTCGATAGATATGGCAAGTGGATTTTGGGTGGTCTCGATGACTGATCGAGCCCGTGAGATTTCCGCATTTGTGACACCGTTTGGTCTTTTCGAGTGGAATCGTATGCCGTTCGGTCTGAGGAACGCGCCCCAGATCTATCAAAGGATGATAGACAACGCATTGTACAGACACTTCAAGATCAAGACCGATCGGGACCCTGTTGAAAATTATGATGTGTTTAGAGAGGGTGAACCCGATCGGGAAAGAGGACCGTCCGTTCTAGGGAGGCGGTCGTACATCGACGACATTCTGATACCTGCCTCGTCATGGAACGATCTGTGCGAGAAGGTTGAATGATTGTTGGAGACATGTGACCGCTGGAACCTATCTGTCAGTGCCGTGAAAAGTTTTTGGGGTATGTCCAAGGTCGCCTATTTAGGCCATATGGTCTCGAACAATGGTCTAGAGGCTAATCCCAAGGACCTGGATTCGCTGAGTAACCTCTTGTTCCCCAGGTCGCTGAAGGCAATGCAGTCCTTCCTGGGAAGCTTGAATTATTATAGCCGATTCATTGAAGACTTTGCTATCTACGCGGCTGTGCTGTACGAGCTCCGGGAAGTTGACTATCATATGTTGCCCGAAGGAGATCGGGCAACTTTACAGGAGGGTGCCGACTCTGGTCTTGCTGCAGTTTTTCCGCAAGTGGAGGCCGAAGATCATATGAAGCGTGCACAGTTTGCCTTTGGTATGTTGAAGGTTAAGATGGCGACGGCACCGATTCTCAAGCATTTCGCTCCCGAAAAAGTGCCGACCATTATTGTATATGCCAGTAAGTGGGCTATCTCGGCCACTTTAGTGCAATATCACGATGGTGTGTATCATCCAGTCACGTTTACGAGCCGTACGCTAAAACCAAATGAAGTGAACTATGGAATTGTCGAGAAAGAAGTTATGGCGTTGCTACGAATTCTGGATGTGTGTTACAACCTGATGGTCGGCCGACCTATAAAGGTCCTGTCAAGACGGTCTACTTTGGACTGTCTATTATCAGCTAATGTGATGGACGGACGTCTAGGCAGATGGTCGGCGGTCTTGTCGCAGTGGACCCTCGTAGGTCGTTAAATGCACCGGGGGAGAGGAAGAGATATTGGGCACATTAGCTGCCAGTATCACCCCTCGGTCTGAAGTGGACGAGGCATTGATAGCTATTGCCCCGAGGAAGCAACATCGGCAGTAAGTTTCAAGACCGCCACCGACCGTCGACCATGACGAAGAGCTCTTGGTCTTAAGTTTTGACGGATCGGCAAGCGTGAAGAAGAAGGTCGGCGCCTATAGTGCCATATTGTGGAAGTTGCCACAATGGTCTATAGTTGCAGCCTCTGCCGATTTCACGCCGGATATTACTGTTAACGAGGCGGAGTACCGAGGTCTACTTCTATGTCTGGACCTGCTGTCGTAGCAAGAGAAGGGGCGAGTCATCATTTGTGGTGACTCTATCCTAGTGATCAGGCAGATCACCGGAGAGATCGACTGCAAGGCTCCACGACTAAGGACGCTAAACGATCGAGTAATGAAGGCATTGAAGGACCACCCCAACCACGAGCTATTGCACGTGAAACGGGACTGGAACAGAAGCGCCGACTACCTAGCGACCAAGGCCATGCAAGACCAGACCGGGGATACGATCACCGAGAAGGCCGTTCTGGATGAATTGATGAATATAAACAGGCTCCCAGAAGTGATCGGACCCAAGAACGCCCCAGTCCAGGTGCATGTGATGGTCGCGACTAGATCGAAAGCTCAGAAGTCTCGCCGACCGTTCCCGAAGGAAAGTTTGAACTAATACGCAGTGCAACAGTTAAGGATGGAACGGATCCTCAAGGCGCAGGACGAAGAAGAATGGATTATGAACCTGAAGACCTACCTGCGTGGTGAACTGTCCAAGTTGACGAACGATCAAGCGAAAGAGTGCATCAAGATCGCGGATAGCTACGAAGTGGATGATAATGGATTATTGTATTACTGCCGCGATGCCGACCAATACAGTGCAGACCGGGACCGACTGGCGAAATTAGTGATTCCCGAGTTGCTGCAGCCGGATGTCTTTCATCACTATCACGTGAGTCTAGAAGGGGAACATCAGGGCATAGGCAGGACCTATCACAAGATCAGGTCCCACTTCCACTGGAGAGGTCTTTTCCGCAGTGTGCAGAAATATGTGGGCTGTTGCACGGATTGCGAGACCGGAAAGGGTATACCGGTAATCAAGGGGCGATCGCCCGGAAATATCGAAGCTACCTACCCTTTCCAGGTCATAGCGATGGACCAAATACCGTCACTGCCTAGATCGACGCGCGGCAACACTGAGCTGCTGATCTGGGTAGACCTGTTCACTGGTCTAGTTATCGAGAAGGCAAGTGCATCTCGGTCTTCGGAGCAGGTCGCCCAGAGCTACGAAGAATGTGCGTTCCAAAGATTCGGCGCCAGCGAGGTCATCAGGCACGATCGAGAACCCGGTTTTATGGCCGAGGTGTTCCGGTCGTTCAATAACATGCTGGGCCAGAAACAGAGTGCGACGATGGCATATCGTCCACAAGCAAATGGATCGGCGGAACGCATGGTGCAGACCATAACGAGGGCGATCAAGATGTACGTTGCTGATCCAGACCAGCGATATTGGGACGAGTATGCAGAAAGGCTGGTGTTTGCACTCAACTCGTCGACCGATCGGGTCCGAGGAGAAACGCCTTTTTATCTGGCATATGGATGGGACCCTCGGTCGACATTGGAAGCTGAAATACCTATCGGTTGCACCCGGACCCGCGATCGCGATGCTCGACGCTGGCGCATGCAGGTCCAGAAACACTACCAGCATGCAAAAGAAGTCGTCAACGAAAAGCTTCGTCAGGCCACACAAGACCGGGAAGACCGGGCCAATGACCAGGTCCGACCCCACGGTATAGAACAAGGGGCGAGGGTATGGATATACCTAGACCATGTGAAAGAGGGCTATGCGAAGAAGCTGGCTCACATGTGGCACTGCCCTTTCCGTGTTGCCGAGCTGATCGGTGAGCACTCTGCCCGTCTAGTAACAACTGGTACAGATTACAAGATCTTTCCGATCGTGCATGTGTCCAAGTTGAAGCTGGTCCGAGAATTTCCTGATCGACCCAAAACTCCCTGTCTGGTAGACGAAGAAAAAAGATTTGATTTCGATGAAGCGTTACTGCCGGAGGACAGTTGGGAACGACCATTAGAGGAAGAAGAGTTTGAAGTGGAGAATGTCTTAGATGTTCGGTCGACCAAGAAGACCAGGTTCGGTCGGAAACACCTAGAGTACCTGGTCCGATGGAAGGACCATGATGAATCAACTTGGGTCGACGAGCTCCACTTGAATTGTGGGGCTCTTCTACGAGAGTTCGAACGAGAACGAGTCAGTCGTAATCGCTTCGCAGTGATGCAGACTCATGAAGACCAAGACCAAGACACGCAGTAGCATCGGTCGGTCTAGACCGGTGTGAAGATGTGGAAGGTCCGGAGTTGATGTGAAATTGTGATGAACTGTGACGGATTGGAATAGCGGAATGATGAATGTGATGACTATTTTTCGTGATGGAGGTGGAACTGTTTACGATAACGTGTTCGGTGCAACTATGGAGAGAGTGGTAAAATTAGCTCAAGTGATTTGACGATTGGACATATGAAAAAGAAATGATGACATGTATTGCGAGTTATCGGGTCGACTACCTGCGACTTCACTTGATATCGCCCCACAGACGGCCGATGACCATCGACGGATGATGTTGCACTTGATCCTGAAACTGGTTACGCCAGGGGCCCTTCCGGTAAAGCTGGACCAAAGCATCCTTGATGTCCGCGACCGGCTCAGCGCAATCAAGACCGGGGTACCATGTGCCGTCGTAGGCCAGCAGTCTGGTCTTCTCAACTCGACGCTTTGGCATGTCCGCGGTGGAAGGGCGCTGGTATCAACCACCATGTTCTTCAATAAGGCGTACTTGTGAAGCCCGGATGTCCCGGGGAGAGCCGAAGGCGCCGGCGTCGCGGATGCTGATACTGGTGAAGCGTCACTTGGCAGACCGGTCTTCTGCTCTGACCCCACTGTCGACGCCACTTGTACGAAACTGTCACGCAAATTCGTTTGTGTTTTGGACTGGATGGGGATCATGAACTCGGAATCGCCGGACCCTTCGCTGGAGTCCTCCTCAGACGAGACCCCTGTGTGCTGGATGCGACTTGCAGTACGGCGTGAGGGCGCTCGACTTTCCGAGGAGCTGTAGATTTCGCCCGTGTCCGAGTCCGAGTCCATAAGAAGCGCCTGTGTCTTGGCTCGCTTATGAGGCACTGCACGCTTCCCCTCGAGCCTGGGTTCGCGCGCAGTGCCCCGCGCCCTCGAGCTACCCGGCGCGTCTGCACGCTTCTTCGATTTTTGTGCAATTTCGGGCTGATGAATATCAGCCAATGAACGATGTCGGTCTTGGTCCTGCTGCAAGCGGTCTTGGTCTTGATCCGAGGCGACTAAGGTTGCCGATGCGGACCAATCTACGCTGGAGGAAGCAGTCGAACACGGAGGTAGAAAGTTCATCAAGCGCTGGCGGCACTGGTCTAGTGCCACCTGACGACGACCCGACTCTTGCGTCCAAGCGTCGATCCTGTCTTGACAGGACCGGACCTTCCCGATCTGGTCTTGAATCGCAATTTGCAACTCGGCAATGAGTCGCGCGAGGTCGTCGCCTTGCATCCACAGTGAGGTCGCATCAAGCTGCCCGTCCAGCTGCTGCCGTCGAACAAGTGCAAGTTGATCCCGGAGATGGGACTGATGAGCCTCCAGACGGGACAGCTCATGGCGCGCGCTTATCAGCTCCTCCAAAATGTGTCGAAGCTGGTCAGCGTGATCGTCAGACTGCCTATCAGCATAGACCAAGGCACCTATTGCCTGGACTATGTTGGGAGAGATGAGAGCTGAAGACAAACGAGGGTCAAGAAGAGTACAAGATAAAGACCAAAGATGCGCACCTCGTGTTGCCTGGTGGGCCACCTGGGTCCTGAGACGCGTGTTCTCTGCGAGCATATCCTGCATCCGTGTGTCGGCTTCAGTCTGACACCCTTCCGATGTTTGAAGTGCAGGAGAATTATGTGGTCTGCCAGACCGAGCCGACCGGAGAGGTGAAGCAATATGGGGCGACTCGGCACATGGAGTTTCTACAAGAACAAGCGTCAAGAGGAAGCATACGAGGATCGAGTGCAGTGAAGGAACTACCTGACGCAGGTGTCAAAGATGTCTGGTCCATGGTGAAGAAGTGTGAGTGACCAAGGTCCAGTTGGTCAAGTGATGGGTGAGTCAGACCGTTATCGTTGTGCGACACGGCCGGACTCAGGGGCGGCAGTGGTGAAGTGTACCACAAATTTGGTCACTTTTGGTCAAGGCAGTTGGTCGAATTTCGGATTGGTCCAAACAAGGGGAGCTTTTTAGCCTATCAAATTCAAGGAGTATCAAGAACGCTGGTCTTGGGTGAGTCACCTGACATTGGGTATTTTACATAATTTTGTGTGGGTACATTAGGGACCATAGGGAGGTAGTATTATTGGTTAGTTGCGGTTTTTCCAAGTAAGAGTCTTTTGGTTGCGGATTTTTCTAAGTAGAAGTCCTTTGGTCTTGGTCTATACCACAGCAAGGGGTCGCCGTTTTTCTTTGCACGTACACTAGTCGCCTCCGCCCGCCGCGGAGTGTTTGGGGGCAGAGGGTTGAATTATCCCCTCTCGCCTATTATACCCGGTCTGGACGCGCCGCACGCGCACTTTGGCCACCGGAAGTCCCTCGACGGGAGTACGATTTGGCGATCTCGACACTTTAAGTCAAGTACGTTGGAACGTGCTATTCACCGGATTGGTCTTTACGTGGAGATATCGTTGTGGAGTTTCACGGGCATATTGGGTCTTTACGTGGACATATTGGCTTATTGTAACATTGGTTGGAGTTTAGACCGGTTTTGGTCTTCTCTCATATTGGTCAGAGGCTAGACCGGTTGATTGGTCTACCCTCTGTTATTTCGTATTGGTCAGGTCTAGATCGTTTGGATGATCGACCAATTGGAATCTATCTTTCGGAAGTGTTTCTGGTCTGTACGTACCTGGGGTGAAGAGTTCCGCCCTATGTACACTTAGCCAGCACGGTCTCATATTCAAGACCGAATCAAATCGATCTGCGATCCCGATCAACCGAGTGTGTAACTAGCCCACTCCAATAGGTACACAAGGTGAGATGTTCTTAAGTGAATCGGACCAAGTGTCTCTGGATGATGACCGGTCGTCTGCCAGCAGCGGACGATCGGACCAGATTTCGAATGGAGGTCCGCGGGGTACCCCCCCCCGTAAGTTGGAAGGCTGGACACGATGGTGGTGGTCAGGTTGTCGATAAAAATGTATTCGATTTCGAACTTGACTCCAACACACTCACACCTCTGCTGTGAATGCTTTTATAAGATGATCGCGGCTACGGTACCGACTTAAATGCCGATGCCTAGAAGGATCTCATCATTGATGAACACCTTCTTCAGTGTTCTCGATTCGTGAGTTGAATTTTACCATTTCTTAATGCGTAAGAAAATGATATCCCTCTCATGGCAGTAAAAATTTCAATTGGAATGCTTTGAGAATGGCTAGTAATGCCACGGGGTTAAAGAAAGCCCCTGCAACATTCAACAGATGTGTTACTCACTGTTACGCCCGGCACTGGAATTCACACGAAGTTTTATTAATGACGTATTAATCAATAGTACGAGGAACTTGATAAAAGGAACATCGAAACGCATAAACGGCACCTAGCCCAAGTGTTAGATCTCACGTGTAACACTAGCAATATGAAAACGTAATGAAATGCACATTTGGTGAAACTAAGATGGTGCCAGTTCTTGGCTGTTCTGTCGACAGGAACGAAATTCACCCTGATCCAGAAAGAGCTAATGGAAGTTGAACTGCTGAGCCAAACAACATCAACGAACATCGTAATTTCCTCGTCTTATTTATCTTGACATAAATATTCATGCAATTATGCAGGCATCATATGTAATCTTTGGCAAGTGCTTAAGGAGTTAAATGACATTGTGATACCCCATGCTAAGAAGATTTTTTGATGCAGTCAAGCAAACTTAATTGAAGAACCGGTTCTAGTGATAGCCGAAAAAAATCGCCCGTTTCAGGTGCTTTGCGACGCGAACGATTTTGCCATCAATTATACACTAATGCATCGCAATCGCGATAATAATAATCGCGTGATATGATACTAATCGTGTCAGCTGCGTCCATCTGAGCGAGACTATCAGGTGCATTACATGGAACGCCCTTCCAAGAAGTATGCATTGGCTTAATTTAGGATCTATCTAATAGTAGATAGAATATTCGTGGTTTACACCAACCAAGCGTCTTGACGCACCGCCATAAACTCGACACATCTGTCCCAAAGAAGTACAAGCTGGTTGTAACTCTGTGCAGAATGTGTAGTACTACAAGGTTGAATTCAAACCAGGGAGACTTAACGTGGTAGATGATGATACGAAAGCGTCCGTATAGAAGCAACTGATGAAAATACAGTTAATTGCACTGCGCTTGCTTCGCCGGGTAAAAAATGTGAGAAGTTGACACGCGTTGGGGAGCGTGTTGACATTTTGTTAAGCTCAAGCTGGTCAGTGCTTGGTGTCTTATGCGCGTGCAAAAAGGGCGCCCTGAGTGTAAGTTCAGAGCGCCGGGGCTGAGATCTTTAGTGAAGATATAAAGATAAAATGTAACAGGTTACATTCTGGTTACATTTAGTTATGTTTTGTACGTAAGTACACTACGGTTGGGGTTAGTATTGACCGGTCCGAAAGGTTTGGACCTATTGGTTATTTTAACCAATCAGGGCAGGAGCCCTTGGTGGAGGCGTGGCAGCCAGCCACGTGTTAGTACACAGGTGGTGTACACTACATTTTGGCTTGGTACGAATTTAGTAAGTTCTACTTAGTATTACATATAGTTTACTTTAGTTTAAATTAATTTAGCTAATTACATATTAAATATACATTCAGTTTACATTTCACTCAAAAGACTGCAGGACGCATGACCTCGACCGGTCGCGCGCGCAGTGAGTGTTGTAGTGTAAGGGAAGTCCTTCCCTTAGCTACCCCCTTATCAAGGGAGCCTTGGGTTAAGGCGTTAGCTCGTGCTAACTTGTAAACCAAAGGGAAATCTTGGCCCCGAGTAAGAGATTACTCTCTTACTAAGCCTTTTTATAAGGGCGTATCGGCTAAGTAGCGGCACATCGCCGCTTTAGGAAAGTCTTCCTCTGTGCGCTAGCCTCACAGTGCGTGTTCGCACCGGCTACATATGGTATCACTTGTAGTCATTCCAACACCTGTGTTGGTAGGCTACGGCATCCTCTGCAAAGGATGAATCAGGACGATTGGGAAAGGTTAACCCTCGTCCAGCAGGAAGCCTTTAACAGGATCTTATCCTTACTGGGTGACAAGGGCATGCAGCTCCTAGTGGAGCAGGGCCTTGAGGCCTTAAAGGCAAGGGTCAATGCCCTCATCGCCCATGAGGCGAGTTGTAGTGGAAGTCATTCCACGTCCATGGGGGTGCGTCCCCAGTTGTCATTTAAGATAAAGGAATTCACCGGTGAAAAGGGTGATAACCTTTATGTGTCGCTTCGAGAGGTCAAAACGGCCTTCTCCACAGCCAATGTGATCGCAGATCACTTGCAAGTGGGACTTGCATTGACCCATCTTACGGGTAAATCCCGTGCATGGGCGTTTAAGTTCTCGGATTCGGTCATGGGCGTGTTCCCGACCTGGGAAGTCCTTAAGCAAAAGCTTATGGACATGTATGACACGCCTGATATGGATTTCCATAATCAGCTGGCGTTCTTGAGGCGCCGTCAGGGCACTAAGGACTTGGAAACATATATCCAAGAACTTAAGACCCTGTTGGCAGTGATGTACGCGAAAGCGTATTCGGACGATGTGTCCATTCCCGTGTTCATGGGAGGCCTGATAGAAGGGCCAGAACGTTCGGAGTTATTCCGAAGCCGACCCCAATCCCTGGGGGAGGCGTTTAAGATGGCGTTTAACAACGAGAGGAACTTTCGTTCCTCTAAGGTGGGTCCCGAACCCATGGACCTGAGTCAGGTCGAAGCGGAATAGAAAGCTTCTGTTAAGAGTCACGCTGACTCTACTTCACTTTGTTCTGAAGCGGAGATCCAGGCAATGCTGCAGCGGCAGGGGTCGCTGAGATGCTTCCTTTGTGGGAGCATGGATCATCTGAAGAACAGATGTCCGAAAAATCCCCAGAGAGACACTCGCTACAAGGGACCAAGGATGGGGAAAAAGCCCTTGTCCAAGCCGTCTGGAAACGACGGCTCCCAGTAGGTGCGGGGCACCCTACTGGGGGATCCCTCAGTGCTGTTAAACCCCAGGGTAGGGGACGACAGCACAAAGCCCCGAGGAAACGGTGCTTTCTCGCACCGAGTTGGTGTACCAGCCGGGTTTGCTGGTTGTCCTTGCGGACGTGAAAGGCTTTGATAAGCCTTGGAGAGTCTTTATAAACTCTGGAGCGTCTGACAATTATGTCAGACGAGCTTCTGTTGTGAAGAATCGGCTGTATGCCGAGGCACTAGAGGCACGTTCTCGTGACGTTGTCACGGTCCGTCTAGCGACGGGCGTACAGGTTTCTGTACCCAAGGTGTCGGTTGACCTTAGGCTGAAGTTTGAAGACTTCAATATCTCAGAACGTTGCCTAGTCCTGGATTTGGACTCATTCTGGGCATGGAGATGATCAATCCCAATGAGACCAAGGAAGCGTTCCTTGACGAGGGGGATTCGGCGATTAATCCCCACGCCGAGATAGGCGATACTGGTGAGTCGCCAGTGATAGAGGTGGATTCCTCTGAGGTTAAGCGCGTGGCGCTTAGAGAAGAGGCCCGAAATTAGTCTCTTCTGCAGGTCGGAATTGATTCCGACCACACCGTGTTCGGAGAACAAGTTGCGACTCCAGTGGTAGGGGTAGAGACCCCTGTGGTTAAGCGCGACGCGCTTCCAAGCGAAGTGACCCGTAGTTTGTCTCTTTCGCACGTTGGAATTGATTCCGACCACGCCTTATTAGGTGAGACCGGCGATTCACTGGTGGTAGATGTAGAGACATCTGTGGATAAGAGCGAGGCGCTTCCAATAGATGGGGAAATTGACTCCCCCCATCTGGGTCCCGGGATGAGTCCCGAGGCCAGTAGTCATCAGTCCTATCGGATACTGAATAGTGTGACAGGTGCTGTCACAGAAGGCGTAAGCCTGGAACGGTTGCCTGGGGTAGGAGAACTGTTGTCGTTGGAGGAGATGTCCTTCAACGAGTTTGTAACTGCTTTGAAAGCAGGTGAAATCGACGAGGTTGTCGTATTACGTCCGGAAGAGTAGTTGAACTCCTTATCCACGATGGACGAGTCAGTTTTGGTGCAAACCAAACATGCATTGAATTCCCGAAGCGGTCTCAAGATCCTCGCGGATCCTGAGGACCCTTAACATTCCTTACTAAAGGAATTTGGAGATTTTATTAGTAACGACCCGCCGATGGGGTTACCACCGGATCGGGGAGTCCGACATGAAATTGATTTGGTTCCCGTAACCAAATACTGCGTCACTAGGCAGTGGCCTCTCCCCAAGGAGCAATGCGACGTCATCGACGCATTCTTCAAGGGGAAAGAAGAGGCAGGGATGGTACGGGAGAGTAAGTCTCTCTATTCATCCCCCACTTTTTGTGTTCGGAAACCGAACGGAAAGTGGCGCATTGTGCATGCGTACAATAAGCTGAATGCAGCTACGGTACCCATGTGAACTCCGATTACTCGGAAGGATGTCCTCCAGAACAATATGGCAGTCTGTACTGTGTACAGTGCCTTAGATCTGGTGGACGGGTATTATCAGGTGCGCATGCGAGCATCCTATATTCCGCTTACATCGGTCAGCAAGCCTAGTGGAATGCTGTAGGAGTGGCTTGTTATGCCACAAGGGCTTTCGAATGTACCAGCGACTTTTAATCGCTTGGTGACTCAACTCTTCCGCCCTCATAGGAAGTACGCTCAGACGTACTTCGACGATATATTCGTTCATAGTCGTGCGGAAGGCGACTTGTCTGATATTCAGACGCACCTGATACATCTTCGAGCGGCGCTATAATGTATGCGAGAGCATCAGTTATATGCAAACGCATCCAAATGTATCTTTGGTGCTGAGGAAATTCCTTTCCTCGGATGCTTCATCGGTAAGGATGGAGTGCGGGCGGATCCCGCAAAGGTGAAAGCCATTGTGGAGTGGCCTTCGCCTGTAAATCTTAGAGATTTACGGAAGTGGCTTGGATTAGCCAACTATCTCTACAAGTACAGCGAGAACTACGCTGAAGTGGCGAAGCCATTGACCGACCTTCTTAAGAAGGATGTTGATTGGTGTTGGAAAACCGAACACCAAAACGCTTTTGAAGCGGTTAAGGGGAGCTTGTTAAAAGCTCCCGTTCTTTCTCTCCCATATTCTGGGAAACCATTTATTGTCGTCTGCGACGCCTCCGATTTCGCAATCGGATGTGCTTTGTTACAAGCAGACGATGCAGGAAGGGAACGCGTAATTGCGTTTGAGTCGAGGCAGCTTAAAGCTGCGGAACGGAATTATCCCGTTCATAACAAGTATCTACTTGCAATTAAGTATGCTCTAGTCAAATTTAGGGCTCACCTACTCGGCTCAAAGCCGTTCGTGGTTTATACTGACCACGCGTCCTTACGGACAGCTACAAAGTCGCCTCATCTCTCGCAACGGATGGCCCGTTGGCTCTCCTTCTTTGCGGAGTACAACTTTGAGGTTAAGTATAAACCTGGCAAGCAGAACGTGCTTGCAGACGCGTTGTCGCGTCGTCCCGATTACGAGATCGCTCACGCGACATTCGTCACCACGTCTGTGGTGGATCTCATACGCCAGGCGTATGAGAAAGACCCAAAATGTACGGCGCTTATCCGCGCGTTAGGTGGAAAGGGTCTTGGCTAGTCTGAGCCAACCCTGTCAAGTCGAGCTAAAGCTCGTTTACCCCGTTACAGGTACTGTGACGGTTTGCTATATTATAGCACGATCGCGGAGGACACTCCGCGGGTGGTTGTTCCTCATGATGAGGAACTGAAGTATAGAGTCCTCTTTGAGGCACATGACGTCCCTAACGGGGGTCATTAAGGTGGGGATAAGACCTACAGCGCTTTAAGCGCTTTGTATTGGTGGCCCAAAATGTACAAGTGGGTCGGTGCGTATATTCACACCTGTGAGACGTGTCAGAGGGTCAAACCCTCTGCAGATTCAGTAGTGCCTTTGGCAAGCTTGTCCGTTCCGATGGAGTGTTGGAAATCCATCAGTATGGATTTTATCTTCGGTTTTCCGAAGGATAAGGCCGGAAATACCGGCATATTGGTCTTTTTAGACCGTTTGAGCAAGATGGCTCACCTGGCGGCGGTGCCAGAGTCCATTGATGGACAATGAACAGCGAAAGTATTCCTAGACCGTACTTTTCGACAGCATGGTCTACCCGATTCCGTTGTGTCGGATCGGGATCCCCGTTTTACGGGAAAGGTTTGGGGGGAGTTGTTTAAGGTGCTGGGCGCCAAGCTCCTCATGTCCACTGCGGATCATCCGCAGACGGACGGTCAAACGGAACGCGTTATTTGCGTTGTAGAGGATATTCTCCGGAGTTTATGTCCGGATTCTCTAAAGAGTTGGAGTGAGATGCTTCATATGGCCGAATTTGCTATCAACTATTCGGTCCATGCATCTACGGGGTTTACCCCGTTTTACGTAAACGGATTAGTCAATCCGTGGGTTCCGTTGACGCCACGTGTGTGTGGCCCAGGGCTTGAGGGGAGAGTGTGGTGAAGTGGAATCTTTATTTACAACATATAGAAGATGATATGTGGTAGTTATCAATTCACGGTATAATTTTTACTATGCCAAAACTCTACATGCTAGCACAATGTTGCCTTGACTTGATGTAGTGTCTGCAAACATTGAACATCAACAACAAAGATTGTGTTGTACCTTCATCTTATGAACAATGCGAACGATGCGTCCGTATCTAAGTAGTGTTTCTTGCATCCACACGGTGTCTCATTAAAGTCGTGTTGGTTTTAGCATCACGGCAGTAAAGGCTAGGGCGCTAGGACGCATGAAGTAATAAGTTCACCAGACTATGCAAACAAACCATTAGCATCATCAAAAAAGGTCAAGCCATTTGGCGCAACTTACAAGCATAACGTGTTCATTTATGGTGGCAAAGCCAACGACAAGTCATGCGTCCTCAGCTATATTTAATACTCAGTGGCTAGGGACGCTAGGGCACGTGGGATAACAGGTGAACCAGACCACGAAAACAAACTGTCAGCACCACTACAGCAAGCCATGACACAGAAGCATCTTACATGCACAACGGCAGGTTCAATCCTAGCGGTAAATCCAACAAGAAGTCACGTGCCCTCAGCTTCGCAGACTGTCCTGTAGTTGTGGGCGCTAGGGCGCGGGCTGTAGCAGACAAACCAAGTCACGAAAACAAACTGTCAGCACCACTACAGAAATCCAAGACACAGGCGCACCTTATAAGCATAGCGGCAGGTCTGGTTGCGGTGGGAAGCTCCCGGAAAGTCATGCGCCCTCGGCCGCCCAAGTTGGTTAATTGGACATTTTGATTGTCCTCAAGTGGTTTTATTCCATTTTGAAAAAGAATATTTTCAGCCAATCAGAGGCGACCTCGCGACGGCCAACTCGCGACGGCCAACTCGCTCACGGATAATTTGTTTGTGATTGGTATGAATGTGGAAAAATAAATGGAATTTTTGCCCAATAAGGAGTGACATGTGACGGCCACCTCGCGACGGCCAACTCGCGACGGCCAACTTGCGACGGCCAACTCGATCACGGCTAATTTGTTTGTGATTAGTATGGATGTGGAAAAACAAGGGGAATTTTTGACCAATCAGGAGTGACCTCGCGACGGCCAACTCGCGACGGCCAACTCGCGACGGCCAACTCGCTCAATCAGATTACAGAGGGTTTCTGAAGTAACTGTCAAAGATGATCAATCATGTTACAGAGGGAATCAGTGGTAGTTCTCAAGGATGATCAATCAGGTTACAGAGGGCCTCAGCGATAACTGCTACGTATTGAAGTCAGCGCTGAAGTAACCACAAAGTAGTGGGTGAAAAAAGTGATTGACGTTGATGTAGGAGGTAGTAATACTTAATAGAACGAAATTTCCCCTGAACTACGCAGATCTCTGGCGGCCCTCAAAAATCTTTCTTTTTTACTCCATACAAAAAACCAAGTGTAACACAAGGAAGTCGGTGAGCGCACGCCCTAGTGAGTGAAGCAGCAGCCATTTGGAGTGCGCTAGTGTTGGGGGCAGCCTGGAACAGCCTTTTTAAGTGTACCCCAAGTGTAATTTATTGATTTGTTGGTTCGGACGGAAGTACTAAGTACCCGGGAAGTAAAAGAAGGAGGACTGGCTTATTTATTACTTCTTTGTGTTGTTAATTAAGTGGAATTATACTAATTTTCAACCCCTTCACGACAACTGGTGCCGCGACCCGGGACTAACGTCGACTTCAAATTCAAGCTTACACAATGGCATTAGTAACACAAGAAAATGGTCCAGATCTTCACTTTATACTAGAATACTCAGATGATGATACTAACAGGACTTACACATTTTCCGAAGCGTGTGCCAAGATGACGCAGTATCAACAACAGGTGCTCAGATTACCAGGTGATTCGAGCTGTTGGTTTTCATTATTTGAGATACGTAAGGTGAAGCAGGCTGCACCCAACTTTAGGGTACGAGACGATCTCACTACATTTGGAAATTTACAAGCATCTGTGAAGGCACTGGAGGATCTGTTCCCAAAATTTAGGGTACTAGATTATCAGACGGGATGAGTATGAGAGTGAGTGTGATTACGATTTGACACGGACCGCAAAAGATATTGGACTGATGATGTTATTACTATTAGCAGAAAATCAGTGGGAAACATCATTAATGGTATATCGAGAAGAAACTGACAATATCATTCCCACTTATTATATAATAGCAGATACCGTACATAAACCGTTAAGGGAGTCTAAACCACCGGGTATGTTGGAGCTCATTGACAGAAGTGAGTTTGAAGAAGTACCACAGTTGCGGCCCATAATAATTACCAAAACTAAAAAGAAGTTGGAGTTTTCATCTGATGACAATGAAATCATGTCAACACCAAAACTAGCTGGGCTCAAGCAAGAACCAGGGGTGGCCACACCTAGCCAGGGTCCAGGGGTGGCTGCACCTAGACAGGGTTCAGGGATGGCTGCACCTAAACAAGATCCAGCGGTAGCCACTTTGGTGAAGATGATGCAAGATGGGTATTTGATTCTGGAAGAATTAGCTAAAGTCACGACAGTCTTGTCGGTTAGTCGCACACCCAATATACCGAGAGGGGCGCCTAGTACTTCATATCAAACACCGGTTACGCAGCCACGAATGCATCATAGTACTTCAGGGCATGGTATGCCTGGTGGAAGTGCAAACGCATGGGCACATTCACCTCAACCAGTTACAACCATCATTCAGAATACTGAGATACAATCTTTTGGTGGGAATAGGCAGGATGCTGGAAGTGCACGGGCATGGGTCGCTCGATTTTCACACGTGGATAATATATCACATTGGAATGATAGGCAACGTCTGGGAATGTTTGTTGATAGTTTGACAAGCACAGCGTCATGGTGGTATGAGCAACTAGCAGATTCAATGAAGTATGTCCGGGGTACGGTGATCGCGCTTTTTCAGAAGAAATTTTGTGTGGACAAAGTGTCGCCTCGAGTTTTGTATTCAAGATTGACGCAGAAACATGATGACCTGGCTACTACATATCTGTACCGATTAAACGCAGCAGCGTTGCGAGCAGGAATGGACTTTAGAGATGCGTTCAATGCTTCACTATTGGAAGAACACATTCAAAAATTCTTTGATACCATTCAAGATCGCACCATACAGATGCAGTATCAACATATCACTTTCTCAAATATTGAAGAGATAGAAAGATTATTGATTAAACATGAAGCACGGATTATGAGGACTGGAAAGGAGGTAGCTACACTTAAGAATGCTGATGCTATGTATGAAGACCCACAACCTAGCGTGCATACGATGGGCGGGGAAGTACATGCAGTACAGCGAGTGCGACCAACGTATGAGGACAAGAGTGCGCGAGCGCCAACAAACTCTAATACTGACCATGTTGTGATATGTTAACACTGTAACCGACGGGGACATGATAAAATTCACTGTTGGAAACTGGTGAGGTGTGAGCATTGTGAGAACTTTGGTCATGATGTGAAGTATTGTCGGAAGTTCATTGAAGAGATGGCCGATATGCGTACTATTGAAGTCAGGAGAGTTGACCAAAGCTCAGGTGGTGGAGCTGTTAAACGTCTAGCCCCACCGTGCATTGCAACCACTGTCGAGATAAAGGGGGGAGGGCATTGTCAAGTGAAAGTGTAGCTACACCGCTGTCACCCTGCATAAAGAAGAAAACCAGGAAAAATACTACATGCTGTATGTGTGGATCACTCCCTTTGGACGAGGATCAAGAAAATAAGAAAATTCAAGAAAAGTTGACAAAACAAGCTACCTCCAGTGAGGGTAATACACAAGCTTAACTGACGATAAGTGGTGAAGTAACAGAGATTTCAGCATGTGTAACACTGGTGGATAAAATGTGGGAGAAGGAGCATAGAGAAGCCAACTAATGGAACGTCTCAACCCAAGAAAATGTTCATGTTGGACAAGGGGCGGACATAAATGGTGGTTCATACTCTGTGGAAGATAATTCTGTTGGATCTAAAGGAAGTCGGAACCCAGCAGGAGAGGATACAGCTGAGGTGGAGATGTGGAAGCCTCACAAAATAAAAAGTAAAAGGAGAAAAAAACAAGACCCTGACGATGTAGTACATCCCTATCACGAACCCATGTTGGTTGTGATGAGTAGAATGCGGACCCAAGTTGGTTGCATTAGGTGGAATAACAAAAGAAAAGCATAATACAAAAACAAGATACATGTTTAGCCAAGAACTGGAAGTTTGTTGGAACATGTGGATAAGTCACGTCGCCATTTAATTTTATTAACGCAATATGGTTAACTATGACGATGGTAATATGAAGAGTGAGCCTATGAGTGCTCCATGAATTAGAATTATGATGTGAAATTTGTGTATGAATGAGATCGTACGAAGAGAAACCTGTACGGCAACAACAAAGATCGTACGAAGAGAAACCTGTCAGGGTACTAAAGGTGTGAAACCTGTACATCCCTTGAAAACAACACGGAGAACCGCATAACAAAACAAATATTGTACGAAGAGAAACCTGTCAGGGTACTTAAGGTGTGAAACCTGTACTTCTATTGAAAACAACACGGAGAACCGCATAACAAAACAAAGATCGTACGAAGATAAACATGTCAGGGTGCTAAAGGTGTGAAACCTGTACGGTGTTTCCCATCATTGATCTCACATCGTGCCCCATCCCGCATGGCAGTGGTGATGATGTGATCGGCACTCTTATTCCACTCTCGTTTAACATGCAACAGGTCATGGTCAGGCCATTCGCGAAGGAGTTTCAACGCGTGCTGTTGCAATAGTTGCAAACGCGGAGCTTTACACTCTATTTCGCCACGCATTTGCCTGATCACCAAATTCGAATTTCCACACACGATTATCCTTCCTTTGGGATATTGCGATAGTAAATCCAAACTTAGCAGCAGTCTCTGGTACTCGGCTTCATTCACCGTGATGTTGGGTGCATGGTCCGCAACCGCGATCATGATCTTCCACTCCGGCAACTTCCACACGATAGCACCGAATGCACCAACGCATCGCTTAACACTAGCAGACCCGTCGAAGATTATCACGTACAGATCTTCGCCTTTCTCGACCGTGGGAGGTGGTACTTCAGTCGTCTGTCGAGGCTCCTTTTTTTGGTGCGATTGCGATCAGGGCCTCATCAATTTCAGTGCGAGGAGTGATACTTGCGGCCAGCGCCCCTAGTACCTCCTCTTCTCCATGCACACATTTCTTGATCTCCAAGTCCCACTGTGATAAGATTGCAGCCCATTTTCCCAGTCGTCCATCTAGCCCGTTGGACGTCAAGAGCCACTTCAACGTGGATCGACGCGACAGGACAACGATTGCTTTTCCGACCAGCATCGTAAAGTAGACGTCTAGAATTCGTAGAAGGGCGAGCACTTCTTTTTCAACGGGGCTGTAATGCAGCTCACCGTTCTTCAGTGTCCGGCTGGCAAATGCGACAGGGCAATATACTTGATCATGCTCTTGCACCCAACGCGGCAGACACTGCCCACTTTCTGGCATACACCACAATCATCGGCGTCTTTGCTTGGTCGAAATGGTCCAGAGTTGGGGCTGACGCAATCTTAGCCTTCAGCATGCTGAATGCCACTCGCGCCCTAGTTAATCGATCATCCTCATAAGGCGTGCTCTCGTTGACCAATGCCCGGCTCTTTAACTATTGATAATCAATTTCTCGTAATTCATAGAGCACAGCGGCATAAATCGCAAAGTCTTCGATAAATCGACGGTAATAATTCAGGCTCCCCAAAAACGATTGCATAGCACGTAAAGTGCCAGGAAAAGGCAATCGATCAGATCATCCAAATTCTTTGGATTCGCTTCCAGACCACGGCCAGAGACTTGATGTCCCAAATAAGGCACTTCACTTCTCCCCCAGTACGATTTGACCACGCTGATCGACAAATTCCACTGATCAAACTTCTCCAACAGGTTTCGCACCCTGTCACACAGGGTTGTCCATGTAGGGGCCGGGATCAAAATGTCATCAATATAGGACCGTCGCTGCAACACAGACGGTCCTCGGGCTCTCCCCCAGTAAATACATCAGCCGCTTCGTCAGCACCGTCCTTAACCTTGAGATACCCGTATAATGCATTATCAATCAGACGCTGGTAAATTTGCGGAGCATTCTGTAGGCCGAAGTACATCCTATTCCATTCAAACAATCCAAACGGAGTGTCAAACGCCGAAATCTGACGTTCTCGATCGGTCATAGACACGACCCGAAAACCGCTCGCCATATCCAAAGAGCAAAACCACTACGCTTTATCCAAATCTTCGAGTAGATCAGAGATCAGGGGCATTGGGTATACAATCAGACGTGTGAGTTGATTCACCGCGCGATAATCGATACATAAGCGAATATCAACCCCATTCTTTTTCACGATGATCACTATAGGCGATGCCCAGGGTGACGTAGACGGCTGAATAATCTTAGTATCCAATAGCCCCTTGATCAAAGCCGATAACTTCTCGCGAAATTGCGGCGACAACTTTCGACACTTTTGGGCAATCGGGCGCGCATTGCCTAAATCGATATCGCAAACCACTCCACGTTCAGCAGGAGGTAGAGCGTTCCCCTTTCCGATCAGCAGATGTTTCTTCACCCAAATTATGTCGCGAAGTTGGTCAATCTCTTCTGCTGTGTTGATCAGCGGGTCGCCAACTTGCAAATCATCCTTGGTCACTTCTTCGGTGCTTGCGGATACTTCAGGCAGCGTGGCAAGTTGTTTCTCCAGCTCTTCCACAAACAAAGCTCCGCCTTCATGGTAGCATACCCTTGGTCATCGGTAGGAATTACACCGAATTCACGGTATCGGTTGAGACGGTATGTTCATGCATATCTTAATCAGGACCATCTCTTGTAACAAGTCGCTCAACTTCATGACCAAGGGTCGGACCTTTCACACTCGGCTCCTGATTGCCCTTTTCTTGCACTTCTTGTACCTTATGCGGTCTTCCGGTCACTAATGTCACCGATGCCGTGATCGAGTCCGCAGGTCGTACTAAAATTCCCTGAGTAATAGGGTACTCCTTTTTCTCGACCAAAGGACCTTGGTCGACACTTTCTTGATCGTCATGCACTGAATAGGTAGAAGCTTGATACGCGAGGTTCTTCCACTATTTATAGCGATTAGATCCCACCGAAATAAACCCAGGGCGACGGTGCACATCATCCTTATTCATCCAAATACCTAAAATCATATCGTCATGTAGAATGATCGGAAACATTCGTAATACGCAGATATTGCGAATTACCCACGCCCCTTAGTCACAGTGGGGACCCAATATTTTCCGCGAGTAATCCATAACTTCCGAGATCGCTGATCACGAACCCGGACCTCAGCAGATCGACCTACTGCGATCTGCTCGTACTGACCAAGTTTCATGTAATTTCCACTCGATCCATACAGCTGTCGGCGGCCTTCTAATGGGATGATTACTTCATCCAGCAGACTTAGTGCGCCGTGGGCGATGTCCAATCTGACACCAGCTGGGATCATAAAATCCATTCCTAATATAGCATCTTGGCCAACAAGTTTGCCCACCCATGCTTGGAAATAATAAACCAACGAGACCGCTAATGTAATCTTGATTTTAGTGTGCCCCTCTGTGAGGTATGCACTTTCTCGAATACCGACACATTCTTGTGTTTAACTCGTGTCGATCTGACAATCCACCTTACAAGCAAAGGTTGAGTCGACGATCGACACTTCGGCACCAGAATCGAATAGAAACTTGGCACGTTCGTTATTGATTTTGCCGCTCGCCTTAGCCTGTTTAAACCACTTTTTTGGCGAGTGGTATTTCCAATATCCACGTGATTCACCCGGAAGCAAATCAATTTCCATGATCACCGGAGATCGAGAAAACTCATCAATACGGAAATTATCAAAACATGGTAAATCAGGTTGATCACATTTTTCATTATCTTTCTCTTCTGCTTGATCAACACGCTTCTTATCCACATATGCAAAAATACACACACCAGAACGCTCGTCTCGTAACAGATTCCAACCTGGCGATCGTCCTAGTTTAACATGTCTTCGGCTTCTTTGGGCAACATTCCCGCATGCTTGGTAGGGTTGTACCACTGTCGAATGCGATTGTAGAATTCCTCCATGGGGCACTTGCCAACGTCATAAATTTCGCCGCACGCACGGCAGACGTACAAACAGTGATCCGTCGGGTGTCCCTTCTTGCAACACTTCAGACAGATCAGGCGTTTCCAACAACGCAATTGATCCGCAATGGCTGCATTTCTTCATCGCCACTTGGTCATCAGTACTTGATTCGCCTTGTTTACCGGATCGAGTCTCACTAGGTAGACCGTGCGTTACTGGTTGATCGCGCATAGCAGCAATAATGTAACGACGCTGGTCACCGTCACTTCCACTGTCATCGGAGCTTGACTCTTCGCTTCCAGACATCACCTTAATCGCGCGCACTGCTTTAGGCTTCCGCGCCGGGGCAGGTGACCGATCATCACTGAATTTCTGACGGAATCGGTTGGTGCCTACCGTCGCCATTGGCTGGTACCACTTATTGCGCGCATACGCCCGCAACGTTTCTTCTATATCCGCGGCGGTATCCAGCCGCAGAAGTGCCAGTTGATCGGCGAACTCGCGATTGGTCAATGTGTCCAAAAAAATTCGCACATGTTCGCGTAAAATCGTAGGCGAGCCATCCCTGATTGGAAACTTAGCCCGCAGTCCTGCCACATTCAGCCGGTGCAGATACTCAATGGGAGTTTCATCTGAACGCTGTTTCGTGTAATAATACCGGCGGGACGCCGATTGACCACTTCCACAGTATTGAACTTCAAACTCGTCCACGAGACTTTTCCAACTTGATCGGGTAACTCTACTCATCTGGTAATGCCAATTGCGTGCTGGTCCTTTTAGTAAATCACCCATAATTAAGCACTTTTCTGGGTCGGAGGCTTGGTCACGTATAAATTCCGACTTCAAACGACTAATCTAATTCCGCGCTTGATCTTCGTCCACTTCCTTCCCTGAAAATTCTTTAAGATCACGGATCGCCGACATCCGAATCCTGGGAATCGGCTGTTGGTCAGGTATTCTAGTGTACGCTGTCGCAACCGTGGCTTGTCGAGGCAGAGTGATTTGCTCGTCTGGGTAGATGTAATCATGCTGGGATTGTTGATCATGGAGCGAATATACAGATTCCATGTCAACATCTTTAACCGTTGCCGATCTTCTTGACCTTGACTGACAATCACGGAGCGAATACACTGATTCCATATCCACGTCCTTCACCGTCGCAACACTTCCTGGCTTGGGCTGGGGACTTTTTGTGCGAACGACTGCAGGTGTCGACTTGCCTCTTTCTTCCGCCAAAAACTGTTTCATGGCCTTGTCGAAAAATGTTTGCAGCTGTGGGCCCTGCGATGATTGATCATCGTCTGCCTTGACTGATTGCGGTTCCCTCTTGATAACTGAAAACTTGGGTTCATCCTTCTGGCAAACTGTCATCATGGTGATATTGGGCTCCATACTTCCAGCACTACTCGACCCCACTTCAGGTTCATCGCCTTCAGAAGGGGAAGATTCGTAACAAGATGATCCCGTGTTCTGCCACGTTTATCGACGGGCCCGCTTCAATCTTCATCATAGTACGGGGTGGTTCTACCATAGCGGATTGACCCACTATAGGTACCAACAGTCCGAACAGCTGCTCGGTAGTGGTCGCGACGTCTTCAGGGTCGAGATCGAACACTTCTTCGGCATCGTAGGCATCTGTAGTCAGGCCAGCTTGCTTAATCAGGCGTGTAAGCCCTAACACCAACTGTAGCTTGTCCTTCTCGTCCGTTATTGGTCGACTAACCGGCTCGCTCAGTTTTCCACTGATCGTGACCCCGAGTAGGTTCATAATTGAATCCATCAATAAGAAATTCTTCAGCTCCTTCATGTAAAACGTCCTTTCCAATCAAATTCTGATGGTGGTATATTTGGTCGACTTTCATCGCTCTCCGAACCCGGCGCCTTCAGCAACGCCTTCGGTCGGTCCGGGTGGTAGTATTTCACCAACGGCTTCCAATCCAGATCATCATATGCATATGTAATTGGCGGATCATAACTTGTGTTATGATCCGCAGGGGCTCCCGAAGGAGCCTTGGGAGGTGGTTGAGGTTTCTTCTCCTCCTTTTTCTCATCAGGATACCTCCCCAGGTCCTGATAATCAGCATTTCCTTTCTTCTTCAGGTTGACGACGGCTAACTGTCTTCCATCGTCACAACCACCACCTCCTTTTCCACCTTTATCTTCACTTCTGCTTCCGTTTTCACGTCCACATCAGCGCCATCTTGCGTAGAATCGCGGTGATATCCCGCGTCTCCCAAAGATACGAGCACACGCAACATTGTGGTGGAGCGGCTGATCAAAGTTTTTGAGGCTTAATCAGGCGGTACCACGGCGCCCGGACTGCCGACTGACGAAGGGGATCCTCCGGTTGTCCTTGACTGCTTGTGTTTTTGCTCACCTTGTGTACCCGACGGCTTAGGCGTGGGTCGCTCTCCAGGTGGCGGGTATGGCACACTACAATTCCTTGTGGCAAGACTGAGTTGACTTGTGATGAGTCAACTGATGCGATCAGGCAATGATCAGGCGCAATCAAGCTTGAACTACGTGCGATCAGGTGTGATCAAAAGTGATCAGGCTTGGGCAGGCACTAAGAGTCGTCGATCAGCGGTGGTCAGACTCGATCAGGCGCGATCAGGTGCTAAAAGTCGCTGATCAGCTAGTTGGCGCGAGTTGTGAGCAGCTGAGTGCGGGTCGCGAGTCGCAGTGTGTCGATCAGGTTTTGACCGTCGAAGGGGTACTCGATAAGGCAGCGGAAATCTTTACTGCCCGATCACAGATCCTCCTTAAGCTTAATCCGTCAATAGAATACCCAAAAATACCTTGTATTCTAGACTTAAGCCTTAGAGGGACGGTCGATCAGCGCGTTCGACGGGATGATCGACGATTACCACCAAAAATCCACCTAGTGTTCCCGTGGGGCGCTTAAAGCAGCCAAACACTAGGGACCAAAACGTGGACCAATAGGGGAAGAGGTGAGAGCGCACTTCTCGATCACGCTCCCGAGACCAAAAACCTTTAAAAAAACAACCGCTGACACAGCGGGCGGAGTCGCATGTGAGTTCTCACGCTCTACGCCTACCGGTGGGCCAAAAATGCACTAAGTGCTCCCGCCCGGGACGTATAGGTATTTAGTAGAAGAAGGGAGGCCCTAAGTTGCCGTCCCTGTAAACGATCAGCGCGATTGTACGCAAAAGGAGAACTGTAGTGTTGCTTATATCGTAATATCTACCAAAAACTTAATATCAACCAATCAGAACTACCCATTCCTACGCATTTTGTCGACCATTCAACCGCTTACCTTCGGGTTACCATCAGGTAACCGTGCCTGTTCTCGCATCGTCTGAGACGTCCTATCCACGCCTCGTCCCTGTCCGCCACCGTTGTGTCAACATTTGTACCGTCTGGGTACGAACTGTGGTACCGACTTTGGTGCCCACTATCGTACCACCTTTTGTACCGACTATTGTACCGACAAAATTTGTGGTACCCTCTACCACAGCTACGCCTATAGGGGTGCCTATAATTATGCCCCTATTACGTACCAATTTTGCGGTACGCTTTACCACAATCGCTGAAGCACGATGAAGGTTTGCCGTTGCCGCTAGGCATTGTGGCGTATACTGGGGCTGATTTTGGAGCAGATACAAGTGATAAAAAAGTTTTAGCGCTGTGGTCACGTATGTGAATGGTATTGTGGTTGGATGGGGCTGCAAGAAGAAGAGTTCAGTTGCACTTCCCACTTCCGAAGCCGAATTTGTGGCAACTGCGGCAGGTGGAAAGGAAGTGTTAGGGCTACAAGAACTGTTTGAAAAAGCTGGTTTTAAGACAAGCACTCCTATGATTTTACGCACTGACAACCAAGCTGCGAGCAAGCAACTAGATAGTGAAAGCAGCGCGTCCTGCGCCAAGAACGTGGATGTGAAATTGAAGTTTCTGAAGGATTACGTGCAGAAAAGGGCCGTGAAGCCTACTCATGTTGCAAGTGACGCTGTGGTGGATGATCTCCTAACGAAGGCATTGAATGCACCAAGAATTGTGGAATTACGCAAGCAAATTAGTTTATTTTAAACTACAGCGTTTTGAGGAAGGAGGGTTGGAAAAGATGGCCGGTACCGATAGTACATGATTGGGAAAAAACTTTCACCTGAAAATCCAATATTAATCCAATTATACTCGGACCTTCCATAATTTGGCCGGTACTGCTATGGCCGGTACGAGTAGCATTTTCAAAGAACGAAACCGCAAGGTTTTAAAGTGGTTTATATTCATGGAATTTGTGATTCTACATTTGGGACAAAATTTTGTGATTAGAGCTTAGGTCTAAGTTTTTAATTATATTAATACACTTTTTATAAAGCCGGTGCGTACACGCACGGTGCGGCTAGCGCACAGAGGAATACTTTACTAAAGCGGCGATGTGCGCTACTTAGCCGATACGCCCTTATAAAAGGGCTTAGTAAGAGAGTACTCTCTTACTCGGGGCCAAGATTTCCCTTTGGTTTACAAGTTAGCACAAGCTAACGCCTTCACACAAGGCTCCCTTAATAAGGGGTAGCTAAGGGAAGAACTTCCCTTACACTACAACGCTCACTGCGCGCGCGACCGGTCGAGGTCGTGCGTCCTGCAGTCTTTTGAGTGAAATCTAAACTGAATGTATATTTAATATGTAATTAGACTAAATTAATTTAAACTAAATTAAACTATATGTAATACTAAGTAGAACTTACTAAATTCGTACCTAGCCAAAATGTAGTGTACACCACCTGTGTACTAACACGTGGCTGGCTGCCACGCCCCCACCAAGGGCTCCTGCCCTGATTGGTTAAAATAACCAATAGGTCCAAACCTTTCGGACCGGTCAATACTGACCCCAACCGTAGTGTACTTACGTACACAACATAACTAAATGTAACCAGAATGTAACCCTGTTTTACATCCTCCCCCCATCAAGGCTATTGCTTACGTAAAAAAATCAATTTTAGTTGGAGAACTCCAACTTCCAGAACCTCTGGCTAACAATGAGCACCATTAGTGGTGCTGAGGATGCACACTATTCCGATAACTCGGAGGTGGGTGCCCTTGGGGATATGTCCCCAAAGGCTCACCACTCCGAAAGCGCCGAACGGCGGTGTTCGCAGCCTAATCCGTTTCCCACACGTGGGGAAAATACACTAACTAGTGCCCCATCCCTGCCAATGTCGGATAATATATCCGGATCGCCGAAGGCGATCATCACCAATGAGCTGGACGCAGCTCAAGAAACCCAACTTGCCGCACAGGCACTAACGGCTGCGTTACGTGCCCTCAAACGCCCGCCACGGGCGGCATATAATTTTGAAGGTCCTCGTGATTTTCCAAAGTGGTCTAGGAGTATGGTAAGGAATGCTTTAGCATTCTATACCCCTGTCCCTGCGGCTGAACAGCCGTATCAGTGCGAACGCGGGGAGAAACTCCGGCAACAACTGCTCACGCAAAAGCAGTTCACTAGCGTCTCATACCGAGAGCGCCTCGACAGGCACAGGGTGCCCCTGTTGAGAACCTCCGCGAGGCTCCTATCATTCTCTCTCCGGGAGAAAATGCCGAAGATGCAGAAAAGAATTTCCGCGCTTGGGCGGAAGGAGAGAAGCTCCTCCTCAGCTTTAATGAGCTGCACAACAGCTATTCCCGCCGTGACTATTGGGTGGAGAGGGCGTTGCGTATGGCATTCTCCAGAGCCAAAGCGATGGGGATATTACGTGCCCCTTATCGCACGCGCTATGCCAGCGCCCCTTCCCCCCCCACCCCCGCGGTGCCAGAGGACAGTGTGAGCGCCATATCTGTCTCCGGCAAACTCCCAACTACTGGGAGTGAAGGAGCTTTTCGCGCCCCTTTTGTAGTCGACCCGCAGCGGGATTCTCCCGATCGAAAGCGTCAACGACGTATCGGCAATCCTGCCGTAGGGGGGTATCGGACTCCTACGAATTCTTTGAGTGTGGATAACCCTTCCACTTCACCAGATATTGGGTTTGACCCCAATGATAGCGTCGCGCCATCAAACGCCCCACATGGTAATGTGGAGTACCCTCCGTATCGATAAGAACTTATCGATGTGCTTTCGCACAGATACAGGGCTGACATCGGGGAATCCTCCTGTCGTGAAGGGGTTGAAAATTAGTATAATTCCACTTAATTAACAACACAAAGAGCTAATAAGCCAGTCCTCCTTGTTTTACTTCCCGGGTACTTAGTACTTCCGTCCGAACCAACAAATCAATAAATTACACTTGGGGTACACTTAAAAAGGCTGTTCCAGGCTGCCCCCAACACTAGCGCACTACAAATGGCTGCTGCTTCACTCACTAGGGCGTGCGCTCACCGACTTCCTTGTGTTACACTTGGTTTTTGTATGGAGCAAAAAAAAGAAAGATTTTTGAGGGCCGCCAGAGATCTGCGTAGTTCAGGGGAAATTTCGTTCTATTAAGTATTACTACCTCCTACATCAACGTCAATCACTTTTTTCACCCACTACTTTGTGGTTACTTCAGCGCTGACTTCAATACGTAGCAGTTATCGCTGAGGCCATCTGTAACCTGATTGATCATCTTTGACAAATACTTCAGAAACCCTCTGTAATCTGATTGAGCGGGTTGGCCGTCGCGAGTTGGCCGTCGCGAGGTCACTCCTGATTGGTCA